>OZ018394.1:55370088-56033707 GCA_963969525.1 Ontholestes murinus | reverse complement strand
CAACTAAACATACCAAACTAAATTTAAATTAAAGCAGACTTGATTAATGTAATCAGATTTAAAGTATGATGAGCTGGAATAATATATAAACAAGTGGCAGAGCAGATGCCTACGTTAAATTTATTATTAATCAACCAACCAAAATCGCAAAATAATTTGTAAGAAACAAAAATATCCCATTAACAATTTAAAAACCTAGGTGGAATGAAAACAAAAATATTTTCATATATGAAAAATATAAACTGCTCCTTGTGCGATTTAAATTTTTTGAAACTTGATCATAGTTAGCAATTAATCATTTATTTAAACTTAAATCAACTTAATATAATAATTGGAGGCATATATATTCCGCACAATTCTTTGATCGATATCAAATCACTGTGAAGTTATTAAAAAATTTCTATTTCGCTAGATTTATCATTATTATTTATTAAAAAAAAACCTTTATTGGCATCAAAACTTATATACAACATAATAACATACTAATATTTCTTCCCTTTCTTTATATTTTTTTTCTCTCCTTTTTCTCATACCTCCTCTCTTTGACTCTTTCTTTCCCACCCCAACCTTCTCAGAATCCTTACCCCGGCCCCATCTTGTTTCAACCATTCTGCAGTCCTTCTACAACCTTCCACCCATTCTGCATCCACTCCCTTGCATTCATCCGCCAGATGTACCCACGTATCCTTCCCTTCCTCGCATAACACACATCGCCCGTAACTCTCCCCCATCCATTTCTTTCTCCCTCTCTCGTCCGCCCCGCATCTCGCTCTTGCCAAGGTCACCCTTTCCTCCCTTCCCAAGCGATTATTCTCCATGCACCTGCCACTCCTTGTAATTCTCGTTGTATTCACACTTTTCTATACACCCTTGTCTTTCTTGCCCTTCCACCTCTTTCGCCTTTTCATGCACCCATCCCGCTACATTCACCCCTTGTTCCATCCACTCCTTCACGATCCCCTCTGACATTCCCACCCTCTCATACATCCTTCTCCTCTCCGCTCTCCAGTCACCCGTGCCTTCCTTCCATACCTCCTTCACCAATCTTCCCTCTTCTAAACCCCATAATTTCATTTCAAAACCAGCCACTCTCTTTATAGTCTCGCACCACATACTCTCCCTATGCGTTTCCTGAAGCAGTATGTATTCGGGTGTTGATTTCTCAACTCCTAACATCTGCTTCAAGAAATACCGCTGCTCTCTCTCAACCCTCTCATACCTTCTAACACCCCACACTTCCGCCCCATACATCAAGATCGGTCTCACACATGCATCCCAAAGATCACACGTAACTCTCACTCATTCCCCATCTCTCTCTTACCGCCCCCCACGCTTTTCTGGCTTTTCCCTGGATCCACCTAATGTGTTCTTCATACCCCCCCCGAGCTCTTAAACATAATCCCAGGTACTTAAACATTCTCACTCTCTTCATTCACTCTTAGCTCTCTTTTATCCATGTATTTCTCCACTCTCACTAACATCTCTTTTACTCCCTTCCAATCCCTCACCAATAACACCATGATGCAGATGACATGCCAGCATCCACACCTTACTCCGCCCAACCACTACCCCGCCCGCCTGCAACACCTCATCTAACTCCCCAGTGTATATATTAAAGAGAATTGGGCTCAGCGGGCAGCCCTGCCTCACCCCCTTCCATACCCTAAACTTCTCTGACCTAGCGCCTCCCACTTTCGCCACTCCCCATGTTTCTTCATACACCCTCCTTACAAATTCCACCATTCCCTCACTCACTCCTCCCCTTCTCATACATTCTATCAGTCTTTCCCTTGGCACAGAATCATACGCTGCTCTTAGATCTAAGAAAACCGCATATACACTCCCTCTCTCTCCCACGTGATTCTGGCCAGGGTAAAGATCTGTTCTCTTGTCTCTCCTCCCTTCCTAAAACCCCCCTGCACCTCTGGCACCATTGCCTTCTCCTCCACCTCCTCCTCCAGCCTGTTTTTTACTATCGTCATTGCCAGCTTGTATCCGGTGTTCATTACTGTAATCCCTCTGTAATTACCCACTATTCCCCTTTCACCCCCTTTATGTATCGGGCACACTGCCCCCACTTTCCATGACTCTGGCATCTCCTCCTCGCCCCTCCATATTCGGTTGAGGATATTTCTAAAGCTTTTTCTTCCTTCTATTCCTATGCTCTTCCATATTTCAGCCCTTAACCCGTCGAGTCCCGGGGCTTTCCCTCTCTTCATCTCCTCGAAACCTCTCTCCACCTCCTCCTCCGTGAAGTCTGCCACCTCTCCTATATCTCCTCTTCTTCCCATTCCTTCTGGTTTGCCGCTCTCCTCTTTGCATCTTGCTGTCCAGCTTTGCAGATCTATCTCCCCCAGCTTATTTCCTTTGTCGCTCTTCAATATCCTCCACATTTGCGCTTCATTTTTACAGGTTCTTAATTCCTCTGCTCTCTTCTCCACCTCCTTCTTCATTTTCTCCTCGCACACCCTCTCATACCGTTTCTATCTTTAGTGCCCAATGGTCTGAGCCCCCTATATCCTCCACCACCATCCTCTTCACATCTCCCCTAACACACCCTTTCACCACTACGTAATCGATCACCGATTCTCCCTTCGGACCTACATAAGTTATTCTCCCGTCCCAGTCCCCTTCCGTACACCCGTTTAATATCTCCCATCCTTCTTCTATCGCCCACTCTTGCATCCTCCTACCCTCCATGTTTATATGTTTATCCTGTGATTTCCTCTCGATTTCGTCCCCCTCCTCGCTTATCCCTCCTCCTAATTCCCCCGTCCTCGCATTGAAATCTCCCCCACCACAAACCTCCCTCCTTCCCCTGTTCTCTTTTCTATCTCTTCTCTTACATCCCTCCAATATTTGTTTACATATGGGATCTAATATTTACCAATTTCAAAGTACGATGTATGCTTATATGATAGCCCACTTACCAAATTGCCTGTTCATCACAATCCAACTGATTAATATTATGGTTACTAACACCTTGTCTATTCTAAACAGATATAAAGGAATGTCATACTTTTTAAAAGAAGAATATGAAGCCAACAACAACTTTCTTGCTCCAATCTCTTGGAAAGATACGAGGGCAATCCACAAAGTGACAGACGTTTTGAGATAAAAAATAAACAAAGTGAAAAAACTAATTTTTATTATATACATTTTAAAGGTAAACTCTTAGGATATTTTTCGACGCAATCACTATATAAATTAAGGCATTTATCATAACGTTTTACAAGCTTTTGCTTTGCCTTTGCCCTGTTTGTAGAAATCTGCTGCCTACAAGTTCAACAACTGGTTTACACCAGCATGGAGTTGAGCGTTAGTGTCAAAGCGTTGCGTACCGAGCCACGTCTTCATCGTTGGGAACAGATGGTAGTCGCTCGGGGCCAAATCCGGACTATATGGCAGATGACTGAAAATTTCCCATCCAAAATCACGCAAGAGCTCTAGAGTACGATTGGCTGTGTGTGGACGAGCGTTGTTATGGAAAAAAAACAAAATTTTATCGTTAAGTTTTCCCTGACGCTTGTTTTGTATCGCGCGTCTTAATTGAATTGATTGTTTGATCACGTTCAAGAAAATCAACGAAAATCACTCCCTGAGCACCCCAAAACACAGTAGCCATGATTTTTCTTGCTAACAGCGTCTGCAGACACTTCCTCGGTTTCTTGGGCGAATGCGTGTGACCCCATTGCATCGACTGCCGTTTTGTTTCACAGGTCACGTGCTGTACCCAAGTCTCGTCACCAGTTACGATACGATCGATAACATAGTTTTCACTTTTGTCCTATATTTCCAGAAATGTCAGTGCTGCAGCAAGTCTTTTGTTTTTATGGTCTTCCGTTAGGATTTTCGGAATCCACCTGGCACACAATTTGTGGTATCCAAGTTTACCAACTACGATTTCATGAACTAAACTCTGTAAAATTTGGGGAAAATGTTCCGAGAGTTCCGTCTTTTTTTTTTCATTAATTTTCACTAACAATTCATCAGTCGCAAGACTAGGCCTACCACTGCGATCCTCATTGGTTCGGCCATTTTTAAAATCAATGTACCACTGCCTCACTCGGCTTTCACTCATTATTCCGTTGTCGTACACGTCACAAATCTGGCGATAAATTTCAATCGGTTTGTAATTTTTTGCCAACGAAAACCTTCTCACACCATGCACGATATGTGTACTATGTGTAGAAACATTCTATAACCAAGATGGTGGCGCCAGTGCCGCCAACCGCCTCGCCAGGCCAAAACGTCTGGTACTATCTGGATTGCCCACGTATATTTTTAAATAAAATGATTGTTAAATTCTACATACAGAGTTTGTTTAATATGTTTCTTTAACTAACAGTGTCGAATTAGGATACCAGTTAGGGATTTTAGGTTTGACCTGAATAGATAACATAACACCTGTATTAGTCCTACTTTATCTTTGGGTGTTCTTATTGAGTTTGTGGAATGAACACAAGTGGAGACGTTCTTCCACTCTGTTTTGTGATTTGCTAGAGTCATGTCAGTATGTTTGAGATATTTCTTTTGGATAGAAGTACAGGCCGCTGATTGGTTTTCAAAGATGCTCCCTTTTTTTCTTAGAGCATTGAATTATCGTCCCCTCTCGTGTTTGAGTGTGCCTTGATCCAGGATAAGGCAATTCTGTTATCTATAGATGCCGTATGGAGTGCCATAGCACATGCATTTTCCAGTCTTGATGAGACCTTGGGATGTGTTAAGATAGTAAGACTGGTTTTACTGTCTGTGTGGAGGCAGATGGTTTCACCTTTTAACCCAGTTCAGTTATTTTTTGCTCTCTAACAAGTATCCCTGCGAGTTCCGCCTGGATTATTTTAGAGTATAACTCCAATTTTAAGTTCCACATTGAGTTCGGCACAATAAATGCCTGCACTTGTTCCTATCTTGTTTTGTTTTTCATCCGTTAACATATATATAATAAATTCAGGAGCCTCAGAGTTTTTTGACGTGTAGTGTCTTTCGAAATGGTAGGTCGTAGAAGTATGGTCCTGATATTTTCCTGGAGTAGCGTTCCTCTGGGTCGCTCTTCCAAGGATTGCCCCATACGTAGTCCAGTCCGTCTTTGAATACAAAAGGGCGTTGTCTCTTAGTTTTAGGGCTACCTACTCTATGTGTAAATCTAGGTGAAGAAGAGACAATAACGCCTCCATTGTTAACATCTGTAGCTTACTTGTTGCAGTTTTGAGTTTAACCCTAGGTCACCATACAACTGCTGCATATGTTAGGGCCGGTCTTACAACGGCAGTGTAAAGTTAATTGATGATTTTGTGTGATAATCCCAATGATCTCCCAACGACTCTCCGATACTTCCAAAACGTCATGCTTGCCTTCTGTGCCTTGGTTTAAACACGATTAATCCAGTTCAGTTAGGATCTGGGATAATCCCCAAATACGTTCCCTATGAAGGCAGAATTAGTGTGGGGTTGAATATTTTGGGCATCTTCATACTGTCTGGTTTCTTTTTGTTGGTGAATAGAATCTTAGTTGGATTTACCTAGAGGCTGTTGCCTGTAGTGGCTGAGTTACCAATATTAAAATTTATATTACAATGAAATATATTTTTTTAATAATTTACCTAATCTAAAATTTAATCTTATATTATAATATCATAAATTATTTATTTATTTCCTATACAATCAAAGTGGCTAAAACTTAAACAGGTACTTTTAAATTTAGTGAATTTTTCATCTAACGGTATCATTGGTGTTGATTGTTCTCCATTGTCTGGAAAACATTTTAAATCTAAAACATTAATTACAATAAGAACATTGGTTACAAAAGTATGAAATGGAATTATTCACTCCTAAAAAATAGGCCAGACACGCCCATATGATTGATCTGTAATTTTTCCTAGGGAAAAAGAAGATTATATAAGTATTATGCAACATTAAAACAAATTTTTGTAGAGCATATGTGTCAGTTATCAATGATAAAAATCGTACATGGCATTATTCTAATTAACGTATATCGTCCAGCATGAGGATATTTCATAAAATTTATCGAAAATATGGATCTTGTATTATACACGCATAGTCTTATAAACAGTAAAAATATCATTGTGGGTGACAAGAGGCAATTAACGACTCGACAATATTTTTATCAACTTAGACGAAGAAGATATATTTGGCTTATATCCTTAACATTGTGGACTAGCCGACTATAAAAAAATTATTAGTTATTTATTTATTGCACTTTCGCCACATTTAGTTAATTCATGTTTACAGAAAAAATAGGAGAACAAATACATGATTACTGCGGTTGTGTTCGTCGAGTAAATACATATACAGATATAATAAAATATTTAAACAATTTTACATACATATTAAACATTTAAAACCAATAGATACACAATAAAATGTCAAATAAATAGTTGTATAACAGTCCAAACCAGCGATTAAGAAACATATAAATACGGTATAATAGAATTATAAATATACATGTATGTCAAATTAAAAGATAAAATATTCTGTGGAGCTGTAGTAGTATTAACTAACTGAAAACTGTTTCATGCTCCTATTAAAAATCACCTTGCTTTTGGACTCTTTTAAGTTTTTTTAGTTTATTAAAAATTAAAACACACGAATAAATGGAATTAACAGTAAGGATATTGTTTGTTTTGATACTGTTCCGACATTATTCCATTTAATTTTAATCTACTATCTACAATACGTCCTAGAAATTTGGTGTTAACTGAGATGTATGTCTGATTATTTGGGATTTTTCTGTTATAGAATTGCATCTGAACTATCTTTCCGCCGCTTAAAATTAATTTGTTTTTAAAGAACCAGCTTGCGATTTCATCATTAGTTGTCCTAATTTTATATTCCAATTCAGGTAATGAACTCCTCCATGTCGTTTATAAATACAATAAACAGCAGTAGTCCTAATGTTGATCCCTGAACTACGCATTTGGAGAAGCTGTAGATGTGTGATGATGTGCTATTTACATGGACGTATAGGTGTCGCTCCGAAAGAAAGGATATAATTAACTGAAGCACATTTCCGCGAATACCAATAACAGTTAGTTTTTCGCGCACAAATTTCACATCTATGGTATCAAATGCACACGAGAAGTCATAGAATTGTACAGTCACGCACGTCTCTGCATCTAAGATCCTTGAAATCTGCTCCAGGATTCGATCGTTGCAGTTTAAGTTGGCTTTTAATCTGAAATCATGTTGATGTTTCGTTATTTTTTTATATTTCTTGATATAACTCCAGAGCGTCTTTACAAGAATATTTTAGAATATTTTTCAAAAACACCATAGGATAGAGATGGGCCGATAATTTTCTTTTTCTATTTTAGGTCCTTTAAAATATTGGTATTATTTTGGACATTTTTAATTTGCTTAGAAACGTACCACTGCTAAATGCTAATTTAATTACGTACGATAATGGCTCATATATTTCTTGTACCACCTCCTTAAGTACCTTTACTTGAATATCATCTTGTCCTTTAATAATTTCCATCTTTCTTCTTCTTCCGGGGTTGTTAGTTCCAAAAACATATTGTGATGTACAGGTTTCAATGTTATACACTCTTCGGATAGATTGTTTCTAAAGTAATTTATTAGTTTTATATCTGTTGCTGTCGACTAGTATTTTTCAAACGTATTACTAATTTTAATTGGATCCATTGATCTAGTGCCATTATCGTCGTTAATTTTAATTGAATTTATTTCATTATTTCTGCTTAATTCATGGTTAACAAGTTCTCATTTTTTGGTTTGTTAGAAGCGTTTGAAATTGATTTATCGTAATAAGATTTCTTGGTATAATTAATTAGTTTCCTATGAATCTTATTTTCCCTGGCTTCGATTGTCGCTAACTGTTTAATTATCATTTAATTAGTGCATATCGTTATTATTTATAAACTCACAGTCAGTACGTTTTACACCTGCAGTTAATTATTGAAGTATTGTCTATTTATGCGCCTAAGGTATTGTTTTATTTCCTTCGGACATTCATGATTTTTATTTACATTAATATCAATATATGAAATTTCACACATTCGTGACCATGTAGTCAATTTGTGATACTGATGTTCCTCGTTCTGATGTTTGAATTCTCGTTGGTTCTCTTAACTTATTAATTAACTTGAATGACATGAATATGAAAATTTTCGTTTCTAATGTCTCAGCCAAATAATTTATGTTCAAGTGGCCACACAAGATAATATTATTATATTTTTTATGCATTAATGTCAGAAATATGTTAAGATTATTATAGAAAATATTTGTATTTCCAGAAGGAAAATAATTTCGGTTGTTTTCGTATTTATTATAGTTGAACAAACCACAAATTCTATGTGGGATTCTACACGTAGATAATTCATCGTATTATCTTCTTTGCACAGATAACTTTCATCAGATAAAATCTTTACACCCCCGTGTTCAAAAATTTGCCTTGTCTAGTAACATATCCTGCGACAACCGTTGACTGTCATGTAATTAATAGTGACTACTCCACGTCTCCGTTAGACATAATGTGTGTGGCTTTTCATTTTCATTTTTGCACATTCAATTTCATCTGTTTTACGTACGAGATTTTTTATGTTCTGGTTCAGTATTTTTATTTCTATATGTTATTTCTTTACATTGTTACGATCGTCGGGTAAATTGTATGGATTTTCGAAAAAAACTGAATGGACTTATTTTTATACCTTGTGGCCATATATTTGGGTTATTAACGTACTCTTTATGTGGGTTTAACAACGAAGATAGCCTTTTAGGTGATTTTTCAATTCATCGCTTGTGTACTCGGTTTTAAATTTCCCTGCATGTAACCAAAATCATTTTTCTGCACTGTATACTATTTTATCAATTGGAGTTGATGTTGAGGTTGCCGAAAATAAAACACCATTACCAAAATTGAAAAATATCACTATTATCAAATAATAGAAAACTGTAGTTGGGATTTTTGAAGGATTCAAATCTCCCATTGAATATGGTATAAAATGTGAAATATTTCTAAACCAACTCAAGACCGCATTAATAACCGCATTCCCTGAAAAATCGTTTAGTAATAATAATAAGCACAACAAAATTCAGGTCAATTGGTTCAACCACAATCTTCAAAATCAAAGACAAAGAAAAAAGAATTGAAATATCCTCTCCGAAACTTTATTCTAAGACTGATCAAATAAAAAAGACAACTGTACCGAGACTTACGTTTGACGGATAACTGCGAACTAAAACAGAAATGGCCTAAATAAAACGATACAAAGACTTATCAAATAATACAAGACAGACGTATGGACTACGATATGCAAGGACATTATCGACAAACAAGGAAAACAATATTAGGACGAAATTAAAAAACTGACTAAATACAGGAAAACTGACCTGCTAGAGAAAATACAAGACCCAATTTCACAATCTTTAATTACGGACGAAGAATTAATGGTAAATGCCTTTGCAGACCATTTTGACAGGAACTACACCATGACAATTAATGATGATTTTGACAATGACTTTTTTAATACTGTAAACTCTTTGTACGATAATTTTTAAAATACCCACATCCCTTACCCTCCCGATAACAATATAAATAAGGAAGAATATTTTACCTGTCTATATAAAGGTAAAAACACCGTCCCCGGTTATGACAACGTTCCTGAAGCTATCCTCAAATCATTTCCTAACAATATCCACAAATACATCCTAAAAATATTTAACTACAAATATCATTCCCAGATCATACCCAAGGAGTGGAAGCAGGGTATACCGAAAACTGGACAAGACACGTCAGACGTATCAAGTTATCGCCCAATCACCCTGCTTCCAGTCTTGGGTAAAATGTTTGAAAATATAGTTAAAAACAAACTAATGTCCCATATATCACATCATATCCCTCCTTGGCCTACTAGATATTCAAAAAGCGTTTGATTCAGTTTGGCATCGAGGTTTGCTGTTTAAATGCAACTCCATAAATATCTCACCTCATCTCCTTAACCTAATTGACAGCTTCTTATCCAATCGAATCCTACAAGTAAAAATCCGAAATATCCTATCACGCGCCTTTGTCCCCCAACAGGGTGTTCCCCAAAGATCCCCTCTATCATCGCTTCTTTACAACATTTATGTTTATAAAATTTATAAATAATAGGAAGTGCGAACTTTTTTGCCACTATCAAAATATGACCCAAAACCACACTACATAAATCCCTCATCCCACCCGCACCTGTACGCAGACGATACTGCCCTAGTAATACATGCCCCCAACCTACAAAAAGCACTTACCACACTACAAGGTCTGATCGATACTATACAGCTATGGTTTGCAAAATGGAGAGTAACCATTAATCCTAATAAATCCCAGCCCCTAATCCTTTTTCATCATTCTCCGTTCCATATAACCATTAATAATCATCCTATTTTACCATTTCCTACTTGCAAATACCTTGGTATGATATTTGATCCCAAATTAACTTTTAGAACGCACGTCCAAAACCTTAAAGTGAGTGTTAAGAAGAGAGCTCAGCATTTCAGAAGCCTTACCTATAAAAACCAAGGCATATTAACGAAAACAGCAATACATATTTATAAAATGATCTGTTGACCTCTTCTTGACTACGCCGATATCCTGTTCTATAAACCCCATCCTTATACTCTTAAAAGTATTTAGGTATCGGAAAGATCAGCCCTTCGCACGCTTACAAATTAGACATCCCCGTAACCTCCTACATAATCCATCTAACAGCCTCCTGTACCAATTAGCCAATCTAACTCCCATTGAACAACATCTTACATTCCTCAAAAATTCGCCACTAACCCTCATAATATTGACAATGTGTATCCCTCGTAATCCTCTAATAATATCTCGATACAAATACCTGAAATCACCATTCATCAGTTCATCTCTGCATTTCACAATGACATTAGTGATCATGACGTTTGAAGAACAACCGACAATTTATTTCATTAGACATTAGCAATAATGACGTTTGTAAGGCAGACAAATCCAGGCTGAAAGACCGCGGGTCGATAGCCGTTTGACAGAAAAAATAAATTATTGTATCATTGTCATATTGTTAATTACATGTAAATTATTTCCTTTTTTCTGTAAATAAAGATGTATATTATTTATTCAAAGACAAACTTTGCAGTTTCTTGACGAAACCTTCCAACAAAACCCATATATATATATATTGAAATTAAACGGCTCAGAAAAGTGTATAGTGCATTATTAAAAGAAGCAAAAATAAGTATAAGAGACAATTTTATCCGGTCGTCCGGTCACCCAAGGCGATGTAACAAACTGTGAACACAACCATTCACCACAACCAAATTCACGATTTATGCCTGAGATTGAAATCGCTTCTTTTCTTCAGTAGCTGAAAGTGTTGCATCAACTATCTCTCCTTGTGATATCGATCCACTAAGATATGTTTGTAATTTTAAGGTGTCATGCTCTGTTCCTAATTTTATTTTTAATTGTGTCTCGGAAATTACAATAAGAAATGTCATGGACAGCCTAAAAAATCTAAGACTAAGAACGTATATGTTCTGTCACTAGAACTATTACTCAGTATAAAAGATCTAATTATTCCTCACATCTGTAAATTAGTGAACGAGTGTATAGAAGTGATACTTTTCCTGACAATCTAAAAATTTCATAAGTCATACCCATATTCAATTCAGACAAACAAGATCCCAATAACTGCCACCAAGTTGCATTACTGCCAAATATTTAAAAAAAATTGATTTGAAAAGGTTATGTATAAAATATTAATTTTACATTTTGATAAAAATAATTTACTTGATAAGGCGCAATATGGTTTCAGAAAGGAAATTCCACTGCTGATGGAATCGCAGATTTGATGAACTGATTGTATGACTACACCTATCAAAGGCAATTGACTGTGTATCCCACATTATCTTGCTGCGCAAATTGTATATGTGTTAATCAGTAACGAAAATATCAAATATATACTACATTCCTTTCTAACAAAATAACACAAAATTTATAATATAAAATATATAAACCTACTCATTTTTTTTGTCGAAAAGAGGACGGATAGAGTTCTCTTCATCTAAGGGTCTTCTACTCAAGCCCATTATTATATATCATCAATACTGCTCCAGAATACCTTCTGTAGTATATTTTTATATTTTAAACGACTAGCAAGCAGTTTCAATGTTGAAACTCAATTAAGGTAAGACAACCAATATTATGTTCAGCTTGAGGCACTTTAATAGGTATGAGGATACTAGCTATAACATTTCTACTAAATTCTTGGGAGTGCATGTAGATGACAACTTATTGTGGCATGAACATGGTAGACATTTATCTGCAAAAAAAAATCTGCTTTGCAAGCTCAGCAACAGCATATCAACCTCTGTTCTGAAAATGGTCTACTTTGCTATATTTCAAAGCCATATATCATATGTGATTGTGTCATGGAGCTATTCTTTCTACCATCAGGCATGACTTGTTTTCCATTTAGAGGTGTGATGTTAGAGTTGTTGAATTCTAAAACTATATAAAATACGAATTGCTGTGATTTATCATATTATATAATTTTAATTACTAAAACTTTGTTAAATGATTTTGTCTTAGAATGTGAACTTTTTCCTCCATATTATAATGTGTTACGTAGCGATCGGCAGTTTTTGTCTGTTAGATGGTCAAGTGGCGGTGGTATAGTGATGGTTCTTGCCGAGTCAATTGTATTTAGTGTCATAGATACATCGCATGTAACTAGAACTGTTCCTTTAATAAAAAGGCTCAAATAAATGGCTCAAAACTTAAAATGTATTTTATATAAATGAATTCAAACGACTAAGATCTTTGTCAAAATTTTTAATTAAAGAGGCGAATAATAGATATCTATCAGACGTTGAAAACAGTATTAAAGATGATTATCTACTGAATTATGGAAGTTCCTATATCGTAAAAAAGGGTAATCGAGAATTCCAGCTAAATTATGTGATGACTACCAAATACTCTGATCCACAGATGCATTTGCTGGAGTATTCGCATATAACTTTTCCTCGGCTTCATCAAATATTAATTGAGAGCATGATATAGAATTTCTAAATCAGAATTCTTTTTTCCAGATCTCCTCTATCACTGAGGATGATTTGGTAAAAATTATGTCTCGGTTTTCTAACAAATTTACTGCGGGTTATGATTTATTACCCAATTTTCTTGTTCGTGATTGCAGGTTTATACTGTAAAAACCTTTATCAATAATTATTAATAGTCAGCGAACTCTGGCTCCTATCTGAAGAAAGAAACCACTTCGTGCTCCCTAATTACGTAATTTCTTCAAGCTTTTGCAGGAAGAGACCATTTGGTGGATCATTGATTTTACTACGCCGTGATATACCATTCAATGAATTCGAAAGTGTAGTGAAACTGTCTAGTGAGAACGTATGCGAATTAAGTGCGATTGAAATATCATTTCATATTTTAAACGTGTGCTGTGTCTACAGAGTGCCAAATTCAGATTTCC
The DNA here is from genome assembly GCA_963969525.1 of Ontholestes murinus. NCBI lineage: Eukaryota > Metazoa > Arthropoda > Insecta > Coleoptera > Staphylinidae > Ontholestes > Ontholestes murinus. Next base: position 56,020,221 of record OZ018394.1, on the reverse strand, counting down.
AAGATTTTTTTATCAATAATTTCGAAAGCGTTTATATTATTAAAACAACAAAGTATTATCATTGCAGGTGATTTTAACACTAAGTTCGGTACCAATGACAATCTCAATTTACAATTCTATGATTTAATCAATTCATTCGGCCTTCAAACCACTATTAATGATAATACAAGAAAATCAAACTGCATTGATAATATAATAGTCAACGATTATATCATTAATAACACTATGTACGTTTCAAATATCGTTAATACCGGACTTTCCGACCATTTAGGACAAACTATAAATGTTGATTTATGTAATCCCGTAAGCACAGGGAATAATTTTACCACTCCTATAACTAAAAAGGGTCTCATAATTCTATACAAGTTTTGATAAATTTGTGTCGACACTCAATAACGCAGTATATATTTCATTTCCAACGTACTGCAACTCAAATGTTGGCTCCGGCAAACTAAAATGGTTCAACGATAACTTAAAACATATGCTCTTTTTAATCGAATGTAATAAAACGCATCCGTCATTAAAACTAAATGAATCAATTAGAAAAATTAAGAAACTGTATAGGCGGGAAATTTCAAAACAAAAACGACTAATAAACGATAGATACATCTCTAAATCTAATAACTACGCAAAAGCAATGTGGAACATTGTAAAGGGACCGCGAAAATCAAACCCCTGTGATATAGAATGTAACGGAAACTTTTCTAATATCGAAAATATTGTTAACTGCTCAGAAACTACACCACCAACATCCGAAAATCAGCAAATACTTCGAACACCGAACATCCCCTCAATAGACTTCAAAATGTCTAAACTGTCTGAATTTGAAGTTCGCGAAGAGTATTATTACTCCGCACTTGACCAAATTAATTAATCGGGCATTAGACGCAAATATATTCCCTAAATCGCTAAAATTATCGAAGGTCGTTCCAATTTATAAAACTGGCGAAAAATCTAATCCAAGTAATTACAGACCAATATATATAATACCAATAATTGGTAAGATATTAGGGCTAGACTATCTCAGTACTTAGAAATAAATAATCTGTTATCAAATGCACAATTCGGATTCCGCGAAAATAAAAGTACTGTCTCTGCACTAGTAGACTTCGTAAATTACATCTATACGCACACATTGACAAGGGAGAATATATATCCCATAAAATACTCCTACATAATTTAAGTCAATATAGAATCGACAAAAACACGATTGAATTCTTCACTTCGTACTTTGCTGACCGTTTTCAATATGTGGAGATTAACAGCATAAAATCGAATACTTTACTAATAAACCGCGAGGTCTTTCAGGGATCTGTTATGGGTCCACTCGTTTTCATAATTTATATAAATGATATAGATCAACAAATCGACTCAACGAACCTGATATTATTTTCCGACGATACAACAACTCTAACAAGTTCAAAACACCTGGACAATCTACTGCAAATAACAAATACCAAACAAAATGAAATAAAACACTTGTTCAGGGCACACGAATTAATTCTAAATGAGAAAAAGAAACACAAACAATTATCCTTGGAACTCGCAACGTAGGGAAAGATGATAAAGACAAAAGAGGAAAACTCGTTGGGATATATTTCGAACCATCTCTCACATGGCTTGAACATTGTAACAAACTCGCGAAACAATTAGCTACACTCTTACATTTATTCAGAAATGTTTACGCTTCCAAAAGCGTCTTAATCTAAGCCTACCATGCGCTATTCAACTCAAAAATGAGCTACGGATTAATAATATGGGGACACTCTGCATCCGCTACTTCTTATAACAGAAGGTACCTTCAGCAATGATGATTTTCTAAACTATAATATTAACTTAACTAAATGAACAATTAATGTATAGTTTTCTTCGACGAGTGTGAACATTGTATTTAAATGTATTAACACAATAAATATTGTTATTATTAGTATATTGTTTATTTTATTCTACAGGTTTGTGTTAATCATTCTTATTGCCTCCTGGTTATTGTATCCTTCTATTTATGTTTTTGCCTTTCATTAATCCCTTATTTATTTTGTTATTACGAGATGGTTAATAAATATAGAATTTGCAAACAGGTTTCTACACGTAGGACTCCTTATGCGAAATGTGCAGGTAAATGTAATAAATCTGTGCATAATGTATTTTCTAACTTTAACGATGTTGACTTAGGTGGTAATAATAGGCATAAAATTGTAACAGGTCTTGCTTTAGACGTTCTTTAAACAATAAGGGTGAAATTAATATCAAATCATACAGTATATTAAGTAAATTAGTTAAAGTGTGTTTTGAAACGTTTAAAGAAAAGGATTTTTTAAATCATTTTTAAGACGTTGTATATTGTAGATCAATTAATGTAATTATATTCAACTTATGAAATAGAAAATAGGAAAAGCAAAAATTTCAGGAAATACGTGTATTTGAGAATAAATATAAATATATTCGCGGAAAACCAAAAATTGTATGTATTATTGAAGTTTAGACTTATTTGGATTAGTATAAAGTCACTATATATTTAATCAGCTCTTAACATCATTTACTAACTTTTGTAATCCCTGTATTTACTTTGTTAATTTGCATGAAAGTGCATTTATTGCTGTGTCACATATGGGTTCTGATTAAATTATTTTGCTCCCTTATCCTAAAGATTGTGGCAGTATAAGTTACATAGGGTGGGGAATAGAAAAGATGTTTGAGGACCCCTCTTCTGTGGACCAAATTCGTATGAAAAGCAACGATTTTGCGTATCATTCTTGCGCAGGGGCTATGCTAATCTTTGCGTCGTCCCAATTTTAGTGTTTGTAACACCAAAGCGATTACATATGGAGCGATTAATCCTATAAGCCATGATATGCAGTTGCAAATTGATTTTAATTACTACATAATTATTTGCAATTTATTTTATTTTTAAATTTTATTTTACGATATCATTTAGCCACTTTAATCCTCCTACCTTTTTAATGAATTGTTTAATTAATATGTTTGTTGTGATTTAATATTTTATATATGTATATTTATTAATGTAATCACATTATAATATAATTATTTTATCTGTGGCATATTGATTTTGCACTTAACTAATCTGTGATATAACATATATTATATGATTGATTTTATACATTTTATTTATAGTGTCTATTAAATTTAATTACTATATTATTTAATATATAATACTATCCTAAAATTTAATAACCATTAAACTTGCAAATCATTAATTTCAAATAATTAACATTCTATGGCAATATTAGTATATATCTTAACCAAATTTAAAATAAATACTACAATTAAACTATTGCAATAACTTTAAATTTAAATCCTACTAGACTCTCTCGAGGAACATAAAGATAAGCATAATTCTTAACGAACAGACTGATTTAGTATACAGGGTGTCCCAATTTCGATGTTCACTATTGGTATCTCTGTTATTAGAAGTGGTAGAGCACATGGGGAATGTTTTGAAGAAAACAGCGTCCATAACAAATCCTATTTCAAATTTACCTTATTTTTTTTCAATTTTAAGATATTTTGAAAAAACCAAAATTTGCCAATTTTAATTTTCTTCAATAATTCGATAATGCTTAACGCTACCGCTATTAAACCTTTACATTATACAGTCACAAATTTTTTGGTGTAAACAGAAACCCCCGATTTGCATTTGTTTCCAGTTTATTAGCGCTATCTTTTGTTTTTCTTATAGTGGCCATATTGGATTTTAGGTTTATTGGATAGTGCTTAAATCGAACTTGAAATCTTCGTTGATTTACCAAATATGGATTTTCAGTACACCAATTGAATACTCCACAATTGGTAAATCTTGTTTCATCTGTCCATAGTATATTCCTAGGAAAATTAGCGTCATCTTTGAATTTTTGAAGGTACCACCTGCTAAACTGCAATCTTCAGTGATAGTCATTATCACTTAAACCTTCTACATTTGTTGGTTTGTAAGGGTGATACTTGTTTTTCTTCAAGGTTCTGTGAAAAGTAGATTTTGAAATCCTTGTTTCTCAAGCTACATGACGAACTGATGTGTCGCAATTGTTTAATAAAGGCGTTATCGAGTTATTGAGGAAAATTGTTTTTTTCAAAATATCTTAAAATTGAAAAGAGTTAAGGTAAATTTGAAATAAGATTTGTTATGAGCACTGTTTTCTGCAAAACATTCCCGATTTAACCGTTGCTCTATCTCTTTTAATAAAAGAGATATCAATGATGTATTAATTACTGTTTATTTCTCTATAAATTAATGTGTTTCCGGTTTTGTTCACTCGAAACTATAACCACTAAATATAAATTGTTGTGACATTAATAGAAGGAATCTACACTATCCTACAATACAATAGAGTGCGTTGAAAATAAGCAAGGATTATACTAATTACAATAATAATAAGTACATTTAAACATGTTTGATTTATATATTTTTTTGACTTATCTCTTGATGAAACGTTATGAAATAACAAGTAATTGATCGATTATTTACCTGATGTTTGATATTGTTCAAAATGTAGTACCTTAATAAATACTACATAATTAATTTTAATATTTTATTAAAACAATAATTTATTAATTGAGTGAATGTAATATGTTAATACAATTTCAAAATCAAAAAGTATATTATTAAATAAATTAAACATTTTGTTAAATTTTTAAGTAACACATGTACTCCTAGTTAAAAAACACCAAAGTTTTTAATTTAAGCTTGTGACGAAACATACTTTCCACCCTTTTAGGAAATAGAAATTACTTTTGCAACCGGATGCTACTACTCTTTTTTTGCTGCGCGTATTGTAGGCAGAAGATGAATGCACCGAGTTAGCAGGCGTTACCTACTGCTTATAATTACGGAACGGAAACGACACAAGTGTCAATTAAAACAAATCCACATATATTAATAAAGTTTAAAAAGAGCCGTGTGTATCCTGTTAATTCCGTTCAATAAACTGCTTGTGATTCAACACAATTAAAGCGCGTTCACGGTCCGCCGAGGAGAGTACGTTATGAAATTCGCTCGGTTTTCCGCTTTTAATTAAAAGAAGGACGAATTATAAAAAATACTCCAATTAACTGAAGAGATGCCTCCACTTTTATGCCCGCTTAAATAATGCAAGACAAAAATGGTTAATTTAAATACGATTATACGGAGGAAGTTTAACTTAATTTTACACAGGATTTCGGGCAATGTAAATATTTTGATAGCTGTGATATTCCTAATACGCAAGTTATCTTTTAACGCAACGGAATTTTATTAGTTAAAAAAAGTAATATATTAGGCGGATACGCAATAAATAATTGCCTTTATTAACAAGCTTAGATACAAGTGATTAATCAAATAAAATAAATAATCGCTGTGGTTGTTATATTATTTTCCATACTATTGTAGTACTCAGATTATTTTTTACATGATCGTGGAATAGTAGTAGTGTTTGACCACAGACCACGTAGATCAGGCGTGTTATTTGTTGTTGTGTTTTTTGCAAGGAAATATATGTTTTCAGTTCAATTCGACAATTTTCGAAATGTGTCTGTATACACCGTATTTTAGAAAACATATTTTTTTCTTTATCTGAAAATTGTTTGGTTAAAATTCAGTTAAAGGAAGTGGATGTTTCTTCAACATCGTTTCTTGTTTATCTGGACCTTCCTTTTAAAAAACAAATGTTTCAATACAAGTATAAAGTTACAAAATTTATCTTAATTTTTACAAATATCTTGTTCTTGTTTGAGATAAAATGTTTTGATATGATACTTCAAATGCTTTTATTAAGCTATTAGTGACATGTATTTGAGTATAAAAATTTTCCGTTATTCTTTTAAATATGGATAATGTATTATTAATATTACCGAGATTAGAAGTTAAGTAAAATTTATATAATAATAATTGTAAACAATTAGAAATAGTATGATATGGCCATAAAATTATTTATTTGTACTGATTAATTAAGCAATTTTTTTTTAAACTGTTTTCGAGTTGTCGATTTTTTTCTTTAGAAACATTTCAAATGTTTTTTAAATAACGCAATTATGTGTCACTTTTTCTTAGTAATTTTGCATTTGTTTCATTGTAAAATTTCAACAATATTTTTTTAAGAATTTAGTTTTTAGTTTTTAATTTTTTTTATGGTAAGTTCTTAATTGTTGTTTGATAATATTGCAACTGATTCAACTAAATTTTATTTTGTTACTATTCAAAATTGCTCTCTCTAAGACCAATTTTAACTGTTTTCAAATGTTTATAAACTCTTTGCTTTTTATAAAAACTTAATTAATTGTAAAATTTTAAACTGTTAAGAAAAAAGCCAATTATTTCCGTTTTGAAGTGCAACTGGTTTTCTTATTAAGTCTTTTGTTTTTATTAAGTTTTTTGCTAAAATTCAATTATTTCATAAATGCTTAAGAAATTTTTTACAAGTTTTCGATAAAGATAATAATACAAGTTAAATGTTTTTTTTCTTCAAATTGTTTTTAGTGTTTTTAGAAATTAAACAGTTTTTGTTAACTTCTGATTTATATTAAATGTTTTCGAGCACAGTTATCATTATTTTTGTAAATTTCCAAATTTTGAAAATTAAAAATCACAAGAAAATACAAGAAAAGAACACATATATCCTCTCCCCAACTTCATACTAATCAAATACAAAAGAAAACTGTACCGAGTCATACGTTTGACAGACAACTGCGAATTAAAACAGAAATTTAATGCACTAAATAAAACGATATAAAGGCTGATAAGAGAATACAAGATTGACGTATGGACTATGACATGTAAGGACATTAGCGACAAATGAAATTAACAAACTGACCAAATACAGAAAAACAGACTTGTTACAGAAAATACAAGACCCAATTTCAAACTCTTTAATTGCGGACGAACAATTGATAGTAAATGCTTTTGCAGACTATTTTGACAGTAGCTGCACTATGACAGTTAATGATGTATTTGACAATTACTTTTTAAACACTGTATACACTTGGTACCCGAGGAAGAATATTTTAATTTTAACGACAACGTTCCTAGAGCAATCCTCAAATCCCTCCCTGATAACATCCACAAACACATCCTAAACATATTCAATCACATATACCAATCCCAACCCATATCCAAGTAGTGGAAGAAGGGTATTATCACATGCATTCCCAAAACTGGGCAAAATACATCAGACATGCCAAGTTATCGCCCAATTACCCTTCTTTCAGTCTTGGGTAAAATTTTTGAAAACATTGTTAAAAGCAAATTAATGCTCCATATATCCCACCACATCTCTTCTTACCTTTAATACCATTCCATCTCCCTACCACTCTCAATCCTGACTTCTAAAATTCAAACAGCACACCTCGAACGCCAAAAATGCACATGTGCCTTACTAGATATACAAAAAGCTTTTGACTCAGCTTGTCATCGAGGTGTCCTGTTTAAATGCAATTTTTTAAACTTTCGCGTTATCTCCTCAACTTAATAGACAGCTTTTTATCCAATCGACTCCGACAAGTTAAAATCCGAAATACCCTATCACACCCCTTTATTCCTCAACAAAGTGTTCCCCAACGATATCCCCTACCACCAATCCTATATAACATTTATATTAAGATGTCTATAACCCTGATCCACAATATATCAACCCTTCATCCTACCCACTCCTATACGCCTGCGATATTGCCTTAATAGTACATTCCCCCACCTTACAAAAAGCACTTACCACATTACAAGGGCTGATCGATATCATACAACTCTGGTTTGCAAAATGGAGACTAACTATTAATCCCAAAAAATCCCAACTCCTAACACCCAACACCGTCCACAGAATTCTCCATTCCATATAATCATTAATAAGCATCTTATTTTACCATCTCCTTCTTGTAAATACCTTGGAATAACCTGTGACACCAAATTAACTTTTAAAACACACGCCCAAATACTCAAAGCGGGTGTCAAGAAGAGAGCTCGGCATTTCAGAAGCCTCACTTATAAAAGCCAAGGAATATCAACAAAAACTGAGGTACACATTGTGACGCCTTGCTTGAGCGAAATTGAAAAAAATAATTTAAATTTTATTTTAAAATTTTATTAAATTATTTCATCCTTATTTGAACCAAAAAAAAAATATGTATGAAGTTGCTTGAAAATTTCCGATATAGGCTAGCTAGGGCATGTGGGAGGGGTTCTATTTTTTTTGGCGCCAAGTAGTCTTTAAAATTTTGCCCCACCAGGAATTGACGCGAAGGAAAACTACTAAACCTAGATGTTAGATTCAAATAGGAAGTTCATTATAATCAAATACCAAAAACAACAAATAAATAATTCAATATTTTACTTTATTGACGTTAAACAATTACGGCTAAATAATTTTATTAAAAAATATGATATTGTCCTTAAATTTAAGTTTAATTAGGTGTCACAAAAATATATTTTTTTTTAGAGTTGCTATTTCCACTAATATAAAATATCGCTGTTCGAAAGCTAAACTTTAATTATTAAATTCGGTGGTTATACCAATGGCCATTGTACAATCCGAGCGGATAATTAACGTATCCAAGTCAATCAACTACCAAAATAACCGTCGGATTAGCACACTCCTAACACTCAATATTTTAGCATCAATTAATTTTGTTCAATAATAATATTCTATTAATTAATTAAATTTAATTAAAATAATTTAACACAAACAGATTCAAACAAAAATTCATAAATTGGCCTCGTGGCCACCATAATAACTTGGTTATTCACCCTTGTAAATAACAATGTGAGTTCACCGTGGAAATCACAAAACACACAACTTTGACAAAGTTAAGTAATTGGCACTTAATTATTTTTAAACACGAGCGATAAAATCGCGGGGTACAAAATAGCAAATAAATAGAAAAATCTGGCCTGTTATTTATGCGGCTCCGTCCTCTAGATGTCCGAACGAACTCCAGCCGCCTGCAGATAACGTCCTCCGATCGCGCTCCGCAGCACCTCACGCCGCCGTCCACGTTGCGCCTCGGCAAATTTTCTAATAGCAAACTGGACACTAGGGCTGATGATTAGCCAATCACCAAATAGATGAACCACACCGCAACCTTAATTAGCGGTACTTAAGGGTTTGGAGATCTTTATAGAGAATTTTAAGGGGTCATTTAAGAGCCTAAAATATCACAGAAAGGGGTGTTACGAGCAAATTAAAAAACGGTAAAATTACATTACCTAAGATGTTGTGCGGCTCTTTTAGTGATGTGCGTGTGGCAGATTATTTCTTGCGCGTCTTAAACGCTCCAAACAACGAAACGCAGAAAAATTCTTATCAGTAATCCTGACACACAGAACACAATTTCGACAATGGCCAAACGGCGGAAGACGTACTCGGGCACTCGCGCATACTCAATTATATTCAGCAAGTGGCTTAAGACGACAACTGACCGCCCGCGCTATTTAATTTAAATTTAATTTTTGGGCGTTCAAAATCGTGAACGTCACACGCCCCCTTTTCCTGGTTAAAAAAATAGAAATTTATTTCTATTTTTTTTTTTATCCTGAGACATCAGACTCCGAGCCAAACCAAGGCTTCAAATCCTTGACATGCCAGTTTCCTACATTTCGACCCTGCATATCTTCTAAACTATAAACAAGATCGCCAACCTTGTTCACAATCCGACACAATTTAAATTTGGGTGCTAGTTTAGTAGCGAAATGTCTAGCTCCATCTGACAATACTTTATTGCGGCACCAAACACGATCCCCTACGGAATAATCCGGAGTAGGTTTGCAGCGAGAATTATAATAAAGAGAATTCCTACGGTATGCATCGGCTAAACGTCTCTTCACCTCCTGAAATAGCGGTGGGAGTTCATCTAACTCTCTAGCATATCTTTCTGGGTGGGAATCTAAATCGATACTCTCTAAATTGCGAACCTTCGAGTAGTAATTTCCATGAAGGGGAACGTATCTTCCAAAATTTAGGGTGGCGGGAGCATAACCTGTAACCTCGTGCACTGCTGTACGTAAAGCAAATCCAATTTTGTAAATTTCCCTATCCCAAGTACGATGATCTAACTCACTGACAAATGACCTTATTGTAGCACCGATAGTACGATTGTACCTTTCCACGAAATTTACCTGAGGGTGATATTTAGCATTATACCAGACCTTCACATGATACTGCTGAGCCAACGCCTTAAACCGAGCAGACGTAAATTCTGTCCCATTATCGCACATAACAATCTGCGGAGCACCAAACATAAGAAATACATTGTTCTCCAAAAAGTCCACGATTGCAGGTGATGACGCTTGCCGAAGTGGTTTTAAGAGGGTAAACTTGGTGAACCAATCTGTTACTACTAACAGATATGAAAAGCCATTTGCAGATCGAGGGAGGGGTCCAAGTATATCACAGGCTATCAGCTGGAAAGGAAAGGAAATCTTTTTAGGTTTCCCCATAAATCCAGGGCGACCAGAAGTTGGGTCCTTTTGAGAACCACAAGTTTGACAGGACCGGACATAAGACTTCACATCTTGACGCATCAACGGCCAATAATACAGATCTCGAATGCGATTTAAGGTTTTGTACACTCCTAAATGTCCCGAGGAGGGTATATCGTGACAAGACTCGATCACATTCTTTCTTGATGCCTTGGGAACAACGATCTTCCATTCAGGAAAATTGGTGTTAATATCATGTAACTTAACAACATGCTTGTAAAGTCTTCCGTCCATTATCCTCCAATCTGAATATTTATCAGGGGTTTCCTCTACCGAAGTGCACATTTTTACATACCAGGGATCAGCGACTATATTTTCTTCAGGAATATTTAAAACACAAGATTCTACAGGTGCTCTAGATAGGGCGTCGGGAACTACATGTAACGTTCCTTTTCGATGTACAATATTCATATCGTATTGTTGAATTTTTACAGACCACCTAGCCAATCTGCCAACAGGATCCTTCAGCTTCCGTAACCACAACAATGAATGGTGATCAGTTATTACCGTAAATTTTACTCCTTCAATGTAAGGTCTAAATTTCTCCAACCCAAATAAAACTGCGAGACATTCTCGTTCCGTGACAGTGTATTTCCGCTCAGCATCGGTCAGAGTACGGCTAGAATATGCCACCGGTAAATCTTGACCAGAATCATCTTGTTGTGTAAGCACACATCCTAACCCAACATCAGAGGCATCACATTGGATAGTGAAAGGTTTACGAAAATCCGGGTTTGCTAAAATAGGTGCGGAAATCAATGCCTGTTTTATGGAAGCAAATGATGACTCGGCTTCGGGGGACCATTTAATTGGCTGAGATTTTTTCCGACCTGTAATAAGAGCACTAATAGGAGCTGTCAGCGTGGAAAAGTTTGGTATAAAACGGCGGTACCACGAACACATGCCGATAAATCTTTTCACCTGAGTCGCATTCTCCGGTTGCGGATACTCTACCATAGCTGAAACTTTCTTAGGATCCGTCCTTAAACCCAATCGATCAACCACAAAACCAAGATAATTTAAAGAGGACCTACAAAACTCACACTTTTCCAGGTTTACAGTCAGGTTGGCTTCCTTAAGCCTGCAAAATACTTCATTGAGAATTTCAACATGTTTATCAAAATCAGGGGTAGCAATTATAACGTCGTCCAAGTAAACAAAACAATAAGGATCTAATTCTGGACCAAGTATCCTATCCATAAGTCGCTGCTGAGTTTGAGGTGCATTATTTAAGCCAAAAGGCATTACAGTAAATTCATAAAGTCCTTTCCCAGGAACGGCAAATGCAGTCTTCTCACAAGAATTTTCTTCTAGTGGAATCTGCCAAAACGCAGACTTGAGATCGATGCTGGTCAAAAACTGTGCACCGTTTAATTTGTTTAAAATATGGTCCACCAGTGGCAAGGGATAAGCATCACGCTTGGTAAGAGAATTAAGTTTTCTGCCGTCAAAACAAAAACGAAAGTCACCGTTAGATTTTTTGACAAATAGAATGGGCGAACACCATGGACTCGAGGATTTACGAATGACTCCTAATGATTCCATCTCTTCGATCTCCTTGTACAGGTGTTGCAACATATAAGGCGACAATGGGTACTGCCTTTGCTTGACTGGACGATTGTCTCCAGTATCAATGTGATGACAAGTTTTATTGGTACGACCCAACCTAGTTCCTAAACTCCATGACAACTCTTCGAACTTGCGAACAGTTTCATCTAAGGACTTTCGTTGCGATTCCGACAGATCCTCTTGTCCCTTAACCTGCGGTATCTTTAACTCATTTAAACTCATAATCGATTCAGCAGACAAATTTTGTTTACCTAACACATAAGACTCTGACGAAAAATCTAAACTCAACCCAAATAGCCTGAAAAAATCAACACCAAGAATCAAAAAATGAGAAATCGAAGGGACTACAGTTACCTTCATCACTCGTACTATACCATCCAGACGTAACGGAAGATACGCGTATCCATGAACTATTTGCGTGGCACCATCAGCAGTATTTAAACTTTTTAACGAACTTCTATGAGTTTCGATAGATAAGGACTCAATAAATTTAACTCCAGGACCACCTAGAACCGAAACACTAGCACCTGAATCTAACAACGCGGTCATTGAAAAATTAAACAAAGAAATATTGATAAAAGGCCGTCTATCACTAGACTGTTTTGCCCAAATTGGTAGAACTTCATGAGGTTTCGACAAAAACGTTACATCACTTACTTCAACACAAGTTTTCTTACAAAAATCTGAAACAAATTTTAACCATTTCCTCCATTCAGCTTTTTCTAATGGGAACCTGGCCTTGGAACTGCTGGAGAAGCGTCGGCCAGTGGCACTCTCCTTCCTCCGTTTCCCGAACAATTACCACAACTCGAACGAATTACATCAGGAGCACCACATCCAAAACAAAATATTCTTCTCTCTTCCGGACAGCTAGATGAGATATGGCCGACCTTTCTACAGTTAAAACATGCAACTTGTCTCGCAGGAGGTTTATCGATGGCAGAAATATGATTAACAGCAGCAGGAACAGTAGCAGCAGCAGCTGGCTGAGGAGGTGGCAATGTATTTTCCAACCGACGGCAGACCTCACAAAGTTTTTCAACAGATGTTATGTCGAGAAGAGCCAAATGCGGATGGTAAAATGGTAGTAAATTCTTCTTTATAATCTTGACCTTTGTTTCAACAGAGGGCGGCGTGTTCAGTCTCCTAAATAAACCTTCTAAGGTCGCAACAAAAATGATAACCTTTTCCATCGAACCCTGTTTTCTAGAACGAATTTCTTCCCATAAGACATCTTCAGCATCGTGAGGTAAGAAATAAGTCTTAAGTGTTGCAACTAAATCGTCCCAACCTGTAATAGCACTTCCAAAACTTCGAAACCAGACTAATGCTGCGCCTGTGAATAAATCGGTAACACAAGTAAACAAAAGCTCCTTTGACACGTTTCTGGAAACCTGCAATTCCCGCACTCTTTCTAGAAAATCGAGTAATTTATCTGCATCACCATCGAAGCTCAAATCCCACTTATGAACTGGGGTGGTTTTAATGGACACTAAAGTATTTGTAGAAGCAGCTGGAGAGGTAAAAGACGTTGAAGTAGAAGTAAAAGGTAAACGCGGGATGGACGGTGGTGCCACTGAAATAACGTTTCCTGTTTTTTCATCCAGTTCCCGTTCTAAAGCCAAAAGCCTAACCATTGCGAAGGGTTTATAACAGTGTTCATCAGGTAATCTCTTAACACGACCTTCCAAATGAGCAAAACGACTATACAACTTAGCGACAACATCACCAGAATCAAGAGAGAGAAAATTATCAATTGCTTCTTTGATACTTTCTAAACTGCGATTAATTTCCGTCTTTTCTTCGTTTGCATCGAAATTCACCAGTTCATATTCAATTCCTCGAGTTTGATCTTGAACTAAACATTTCTTAAGGGCCTTGCGTTTTGTAAGTTCATCGCAGCGTGTAACTAAACCTCGGATGCGTAACTCATAATTAACTTCATGGACCAGAAGATGACTAGCATCAAAAAATTTAACAACAGAAGCCATATCAATTCACAGTTTGACGAAAAAACAATAAATTAATTACAAATAGTTTCCGAACAACAATCAAACACGATAAATTCCATAAAATATCTGACTGCGACCAAACAAAATATTTTGGCAACATCCAACAAAATCACACAATCAACTCAACAATTTTTCTAATCAGGTAACAATATCACTAGAAAAATAATCCTAATTCCAAAAAAATCGTTACGAAATTATTATCTCATCAGAATATCTCATCACAAAAAAATTCACTAAATAACTCATGGAATTATTTTAAGCACAAGGAGTAATATAACGAAACAAACTTCAAAAATCAAACAATATAACAAAGTCAACACAACTAATGACCCAGACAGTTATAATATTAATAACTCAACCAACTCAAAAATACAACGAAAAAAAACAAAACGAAAAACGCCTGTATATCACCGGAATTTTAGAGTTATATCAGACCAGATTTAACACTAAGCTTAACTAAAATATCACGAAACAAAATAAATAGTGCAATAAAAAATTACTAAATATTATTCAATAAATTATCAGAAAAAAACATCACAAACGTGTTAATTGTGCATTATCAAATTTAAATCAGCCAACTATCACTTAAAAACATCTAATTATTAAATAATACATTACAAAAAGTGCCTTATTAATTGTTATTTGTGTGTGAAATTCAATCATTTATAAGTGTGTTTATTTTGTTTGAATCCTAAACTTTTTCTTTAAAGTCAGTTTAAAAAAATCGGGCCCCACGTTGGCCGCCAAAATTATTTGTGACGCCTTGCTTGAGCGAAATTGAAAAAAATAATTTAAATTTTATTTTAAAATTTTATTAAATTATTTCATCCTTATTTGAACCAAAAAAAAAATATGTATGAAGTTGCTTGAAAATTTCCGATATAGGCTAGCTAGGGCATGTGGGAGGGGTTCTATTTTTTTTGGCGCCAAGTAGTCTTTAAAATTTTGCCCCACCAGGAATTGACGCGAAGGAAAACTACTAAACCTAGATGTTAGATTCAAATAGGAAGTTCATTATAATCAAATACCAAAAACAACAAATAAATAATTCAATATTTTACTTTATTGACGTTAAACAATTACGGCTAAATAATTTTATTAAAAAATATGATATTGTCCTTAAATTTAAGTTTAATTAGGTGTCACAAAAATATATTTTTTTTTAGAGTTGCTATTTCCACTAATATAAAATATCGCTGTTCGAAAGCTAAACTTTAATTATTAAATTCGGTGGTTATACCAATGGCCATTGTACAATCCGAGCGGATAATTAACGTATCCAAGTCAATCAACTACCAAAATAACCGTCGGATTAGCACACTCCTAACACTCAATATTTTAGCATCAATTAATTTTGTTCAATAATAATATTCTATTAATTAATTAAATTTAATTAAAATAATTTAACACAAACAGATTCAAACAAAAATTCATAAATTGGCCTCGTGGCCACCATAATAACTTGGTTATTCACCCTTGTAAATAACAATGTGAGTTCACCGTGGAAATCACAAAACACACAACTTTGACAAAGTTAAGTAATTGGCACTTAATTATTTTTAAACACGAGCGATAAAATCGCGGGGTACAAAATAGCAAATAAATAGAAAAATCTGGCCTGTTATTTATGCGGCTCCGTCCTCTAGATGTCCGAACGAACTCCAGCCGCCTGCAGATAACGTCCTCCGATCGCGCTCCGCAGCACCTCACGCCGCCGTCCACGTTGCGCCTCGGCAAATTTTCTAATAGCAAACTGGACACTAGGGCTGATGATTAGCCAATCACCAAATAGATGAACCACACCGCAACCTTAATTAGCGGTACTTAAGGGTTTGGAGATCTTTATAGAGAATTTTAAGGGGTCATTTAAGAGCCTAAAATATCACAGAAAGGGGTGTTACGAGCAAATTAAAAAACGGTAAAATTACATTACCTAAGATGTTGTGCGGCTCTTTTAGCGATGTGCGTGTGGCAGATTATTTCTTGCGCGTCTTAAACGCTCCAAACAACGAAACGCAGAAAAATTCTTATCAGTAATCCTGACACACAGAACACAATTTCGACAATGGCCAAACGGCGGAAGACGTACTCGGGCACTCGCGCATACTCAATTATATTCAGCAAGTGGCTTAAGACGACAACTGACCGCCCGCGCTATTTAATTTAAATTTAATTTTTGGGCGTTCAAAATCGTGAACGTCACAACATTTATAAAATGATCTGCCGAGCTCTCCTTTACTACGCCGCTATCCTTTTCTATAAACCCCATCCTTCCGCTCTTAAAAGTATTCAAGTATATAAACGATCAGCCCTTCGTACGCTCACAAAAAATAGACATCCCCTTAACCCCTTACATAACCCATCCAACACTCTCCTGTACTAATTAGCAAACCTAACTCCCATTGAACAAGGCCTTACATTCCTTGCTCAAAAATTCGCCACAAACCCTCATACTATTGACATCCTTAATAAAGATGGAATACTTTGAGATGAGCATCAAGAAGCAAGTTCCTCATAGAAGAAAGTGTTGGTACGAGTGGAAGAATACTGTGAACTCTGCCCTTTCCATATGCGACTAAAATTTTTGTTGATATTAATGGATTTTACATACAATTTTGGAATGTTGTGTAAGCATATCCTCGCAATCCTTTAATAACACCTCGATACAAATATCCAGAAATCACCATTCATCATTACATTTCCCCATTTCATAATGACTTAGTGATCACGACGTTTGAGGAACAATCCACAGTTAATTCCGATAGACATTAGCAATCATGATGTTTGTAAGACAGATAACTCCAGGCTGAAAGACCGCGGGTCGATAGCCGTTTGACAGAAAAAATAAATTATTGTATAATACCACTGTCATATTGTTAATTATGTGTAGATTATTTTAAATTTTAATTGCCTTCTAACAATGTTTTAAATAAATCTTAAAAAATAAACTATTCATAATCCAAGCATTTTTTTATCTTATCAATTATTTTTTGTTTTCCAACTGTTTGTTGTATAAAAAATAACTCTTTTATTAGTTTCAACAACAAATGTTACATGTTTTTTGTAAATATCTTTTGAAATAATTAACGTTTATTCATATTTATTTTCCTTTTATTATATTCAACTGTTTTTTGCAAATTTTCAAAAATAAAAAAAATGTTTCCTGAGATTGTTGTTTTTAAACTGATTTAAAATTTTCTTGATATTATTTAAAAAAAAATTGTTCATTTGCCAACAGTTTTATGTTATTTATAAAGTGATTTTTTTGAAGGTTTTCAAATAAATATTTTTTTCTAAAAAAGTTTGACTTAAAATTTTTAATGAATTATTCTTTCTTTGGTTCAACTGTTCAATAAAAATGAAACATTTTGCTTTAGATCTTTTTATTGTTTTTTAGCAAATCTTTTGTTTTCTTTTAAATGTTTATTGATAACATTTCAAGTTTCCTAATAAAGTTTTGGTTACAAGATTAAAAATATATTAGTTTTCCAAAATACATTTCGACTTGTTTTAGAAAACTGTAATTAACTACGTTTGTATGTTTCCCTTTTTATTATACGTTTTCATATACAATTTTCTTTTGCAAATTTCCACTTATTTGAAGTCAATTTTTAATTCTTTTTTTGAAAAAATTATTATATTTTTGAACATAACTTATTTAGAATGCTGTCAAAGGGCATACCTTGTTTTTTCTTAAGAAAGTAATAAATGTATGATAAATAACGTTAGTGGGTTAGTCTGGTAAATGACTATCGATCAGCGGTCTTTCAGCCCGAATTTGCCAATCTTTATATATCTAGTCAATCTGTCTCTGTCTCTCTGATTGGGTTGATGATGATGATTGGGATCAAGTTCGTATATCTGCGCAAGCAGTAGAGGGAAATGATTTGTTGGTTAAAGGGATTTTTGGAAAAAAATCGTTTAGGTATAGAAGGCGTTCATTGATATAGGAATTGGTTAGAAAGATTATGTAGAGGATTGCTGGGGTGGCGGATTTTGGCTAAAGTTCTTAGGGAGGATCACTCGCTAACTTGAGTATTGTGGATATCAGGATTGTAGGAGTTGTAGAAAAGAGCGTTACCATTAGTCAAATAAAAGGTGGCAAATCTTTTTGTAAAGAAATTTTATACGCATAGAGGGGAAAACAGGTTTAAAAGCTTTTTGTAATTATTACATAATAATAGAATTCCAACCGGTTTTAATGAAATTTTTAATTTTTTTTTAGTTGTTCTTTTTTTACATAATTTATGTATATATATTTTGCCTTTATTAAATCCAACTGATTTTTTTAGAAATGTTTAACTCTATAAAAAAGCATTCAACTGAATGTACAAACGGTTTAACTATTAACAATCCTGAAATTGTGGTTTATAATTTGATTTAAAATTTTTCAAAAATTTCAACGGTTTTAAAAAATAATTTTAATGGTTTTATTTTAGTTTATACCCCTGTTTCAAAGCAAATTTGCGATTATTCTTTTGGTAAAATGCCATTGCTCTTAAAGTGACTTTTAAGTTTTTCAAATAAATATTTTTTTAATCAGTTGGTTCTTTCTTTGTTTCAACTGTTAACATTTTGCTTTAGATCTTTAGACCGTTTTTTTAGCAAATCTTTTGCTATATTTTAAATGTTTATTAGCAAAAATTTCAAGATTTGTAGTTACAATTAGTTGATAATTCAGAGCTCAACAATACAATCGACATTTATTCCACAAGAGGACACCGCAAACACCTCTAAAATTAAAATATTGCCCGCAAAGGCGAACAAAGAGATAAGGCCTCAGCAGACAGAACCGCAAAAAAAACGTCATATGGAATCACCAAAAATAGTCAATAAAAATACCACTATATTAGACATGAATAGTTCAACGAACGAAAATATAAACAAACAAACGCATCAAAACTTATCAACGACCACCAATAAGCCCGTGAAAATCTTACATTCGCAATCAAAAGACAAACATCCAGTAATTACCGGAAATACACATGATGAAGAAAAGATTGTCTATAAACCTGAAAAAAAAAATTCTATCACGTTGGCAAATATAAAACGGATTATACGAGAGAAAAACTCATTGCTGCCCTCAATACAAAACTTCTGGATATACAGTTCTCAGTGGAAACATTAGAATGCCAAGACCGGAATAATTCGGAAAAGTATAACTGCTTTAAAATTGGTGTCCCCGAAGAATATGCTCACCTAATAATTGCTCCTGATGTCTGGCCTGAAGGTATTATTATACGGGAACTTAATTTTTTTCGGAAATCCACCTACCGATCTCAATCCAGGTTTCGCAAAAACTAGCAATATTAAAACCGTCAACACCAATCTTTCACACGAAGTTAAGATCATGGACCAAAACATTCGAAGCATATACAACAAAACTGACGAATTATCTGTAGCATTAATTGACAATAAACCAAATATTATCTGCTTAACAGAAACTTGGTGCAATAAAGACAATAAAAAATATGTTAATTTAAATGGATACCAATTAATTGCTGACTACACCCGCAAACACCGAGAGCATGGCGGATGCATGATTTTTGTTGATTCAAAACACGAATATAAGTTAATTAATCTAGACCAATATTGTGTAAAAATGGAGATAGAATGCGCAGGATGTTCAATAAGAACAAATAATTCAAAAATTGCCATCATATGTGTGTACCGTCCACCAACAGGTAATATCAATATCTTCTTTGATAATATGACAGACTCCCTAATTAATATAAATAAAACACATCCTGGTCTAATTATATGTGGAGATTTTAATATCGATTATTTGTCAAATTCTACAGCTAAACAGCAACTACGTGATTTTTTTACGTCATTTAAACTTGAATATAAACTATATGAACCGACTAGAATTCAATCCACCGACAACGGTTTCTCATCGACTCAAATCGATTATATTGTTACGAATCTTCCCGGAAATAATTGGACATGTAGCAACTTTAATCTAAATATATCCGATCACCATGCCCAACTAGCTTGTATTTAAACTTACCACTCGGAATCTCGAGAAAAACGTACCTAAACGTAGATATTGCCGTCAAATAAAAGATAATAACATCTCGGAACTTAAAACTCATTTAAATAAAACAGACTGGCAATCCATTATAACTGAGGACGTCAATTCAAGTTTCGAGTTATTTCTCAATGAATTCTTTCATTGTTTTAATCTGGCGTGTCCTATTAAAAGTCAAATCAGGAACAAAAATCATACATGGGTAAACGATGCTGTAAAAGTGTCTAGCAATAATCTAAAATCAACATACCGCCTTATGATGGAAGCACCATCCGAGGACATCAAAATCAAATATAATAATGACAAAAAAGAACACAAAAAACTAATTGAAGACACAAAACGTAATTTTTACAGCCAACAAATATTATATACCCCAAATAGACAGAAAAAAATTTGGAATGTTATAAACCACGAACTGAATGGACCCGCAAAAAAAGAGACATACATAATCACAAATAATAGTGCCGGTAAACCTATTACCGAGACATACGAAGTGGCTAACATCTTCGCTAAGCACTTCTCCACTATCACCGAGAGAAAATTAAAAGAGCATTTTGGTAACAACATGTCTGTACAATGCACCACCTCAAAATATGCGACACAATCTATGTTTCTATCACAAGTAACACATGCAGAAATATACTATACAATATTTGAACTAAAAGATAATAATAGCTCAGGTCAGGATGGAGTATCGATCAACGTTATCAAGAGTGTAGTAATAGAAATCTTAGAGCCTCTACACTATTTAATCAATCTAATACTAAAATCTGGAGTCTTTCCGCGAGCACTAAAGACGTCAAAAATTTTACCTATTTTAAAAAATGGTCCAAGTACAGATGCGAACAACTTTCGACCTATCGCTTTGTTGGATTCGTTCTCAAAAATAATTGAAAAAACGAATATTCGTTTGGTAATGTCCGAGTAGGACGAAACTAGTCACAATAAAAAGTGTAAAAATTCGTGATACTAGCAAAGTGTTACTATTTCTTAAACCTATTTCATAATCAAGATGTATCACAAAGTCACGGCTTCAACAATCAATCATATTTCCTTAATTTGTTTCATCTATTTGTAAAATTTCAAGAGTTTCAATACAATACTTTGTTTACAATAAAAACTATCTTTATTGCAAATTAAATATTTAGCCAAGAATAAAATTTCCATCGTCCTAAAGGTTTGACACAAATAAATGGATGATATAATTGCAATAGTTGACAATAATACATATTTCATATGTATATAAAATGGAAACGATCAATAATAAATGAAAACTTATTAAAAATAGCAAAGATAAAATAAACAAACTCGATAGTTGTGGAGTGTAAATGCTAATGATTACCCAAAAATGAATATCGGAAAAACAGGACGATCTTTTGAAGAAAAAAATGCAGAACATATAAGTCCATGTGAAAAGAAAAAGAACACCTCAGCCTATCACCTCCTATCTGAAAACTATACTTTTAACCAAGAATTCCAGATCCTCCATAGAGAGACTAAAGAAAGAAAATTAAATCTACTAAAACCTGGAAATCAACAGATTTTCCCACTATTTAAAATATTAAATTATTATTATTATTATTCTCTCTACCATAGTGCCAATTGTGTTATAGATACATAGTTCCAAGGCTTCTAATATCATTGGAATCTTGGAACACACTTTTTTTAAATCGCAGTTATTAATAAAATTTTTAAACAAATATTTAATGAATCAAAAGACACATTTTACACCATAAATTAAAATAATTAACTACATTATCTAAACTAAAAGAAACGAAAGCAATAAAACACTTTAAATTCATTTATCACTGAATTTATAAATTATTAAATAAATTTAACAAACGCCTTTTATAGTAACAATAAATTAAATACATGCTTAGAAACCATTTTCCTAAAATAGATAATCTAAAAAAATCTGGCATTTATTCTATAAATTGTAATAATAGTAATTTTCGTGGTACAATCAAAGAAACATTTTAAAACGTTTAAAAAACATAAATATCATTTTAAATATGATCACATAGAAAAGTCAGCAAAAGAGCATATCACATCAACAACGACACACATTTTCGGTAAACAATATAAAACATTCAAATCATTCCAAATTAAACATGCTTGAGGGCACCTAAATGTATAAAGTAAAAATCTATTAGTAAATTTTGACCCTTAGTCCCTTAGATAACCCTTTACTAGATTTACTACCAAAAATTAACCGAAATAGTGTAAACCCTCAGTCATATTCCCCTATTAACGTAATTGCTCCCTGGTTTTTAAGTTTTAAGAATTTATTTTGTTATTGATAATGTTAAATTTGTGAACAAAATGTGCATCCAAAGCTTAAAAAATAAATGATGTAAGGAATAAATTCAGTGTTGTATAATTTTAAAAATACTTCACGTTAACTCAAAGCATCAATAGTGACAAATTGTAATTGTTACTTTAGACTCAAATTCGAATATTTTTTGATTAAAAGTACTAGGTGTTAACATCTTTTAGTTTTCGATTGCTTTTTTAGAAAATCATTTTTAACAATTTTTGTGAACTGTTTTTTAACAAAATTTTCATATGTTGTAAAATTCTAGATGTTTGAAGTAAATTTTAAAATGCGTTTCTCTGTAAATCATAAGTTTGAATGTATTCAATTCTGTCAAATAAACTAAAAATAATTAAATGTACCTTAAACAGTTTGTATGTGAATATAGAATAAATTTAGATTTTAGATTAGGTAACAACAGATGAATTGTAGTAGTGTGTATGGAAATTAAGCTACGTATTACAATTATTTGGTAAACTACTACGAAAATTACGGACACTAGTGGATTAAAAAAAATATATTTTTTGATAATATTCCAATGGTTTTAAATAATGTTTAAATTGTTTTCAATATTTTTGTTACTGTTTCTTTTAATATTTTAAAAATTGTTTTCTTTGTAGAATTATTTATTTAAAAGTAATAAAGATTAAATTAAAATTAAAAATTAAAATAAAATTACTTAGTTATATGATGCTTAATAAAGACAATAAAATAAACAGTATCAGTAAAATAATACTTCTTCTAATAATACATATCAAGTTTTAAAAATTTATATATTCAATGTATAAATAGCTAGTAAACTGTATTAAATAGTATGTTTTATTTTAATGTATGATGGTGATAATTCATCCATGCGCGTGTAATAGAATAAACAATTTATCTGAGCATAAAGCAATATTTTACAATTTTAAAATGCACATTTACGTAAAAATGTTTAGTTTAAATGTTTTTATAAAAGGATATATTCCTAGAATTTCACAGACTAAACTTAATTATATAATTATAAATTAAATTTATTTAAACACATGCATTTACTTCAATTATAACATTTGCTTTTCGTGTATTACCGATAATATAGAGAGAAGGGGAAAGAGAAAGACGGAGAGGCGGTTATTGCCTTGGAAGTGTTCCAACTTAACGAAATTAAAACAAGGGCTTACATAGATTAGTCGGTGCGACCCCTCCGGAAAAATTGCCGCTGTTTACAAATGGCCTTTTTTAGAAGAGAACACGTCGCACCAACTATATTAAACATACCGTGTGCATAGCTAAAGGACTACCGTTTAAATTTCAATTAAAATCTTTTCAAAAGCAAACACAGTTGCATCAGATCGATTAGAACTAATAGGCAACTTATTTCAAATGAATTCTATGATTTTCAAATCAGGCCCGACATTTATGCGGAAAATAAGAAGCAGCACATAGCACGTTTAAAAATGAAGGAGATGATGACATTGCAACTAGCGTTGCAAATTTGTGTTAAGGCCGCTCGCCTTGCAACTGGCATTGCGAAAACATGAAGAAGCGTGAGTTGAGCGTTGTTAAATTAGCGTCATCGGGTGATTCACACCATTCAATATTATTCATAAATATAAAATTTATAAAATATACCTAGTGTAATCTAAGTAATAACTAAACGGTTGTCTGTAACATTCGATATTAAATAAATCTTATGTAAATGTGGCCATGAGCGGACTGTAATTTCAACAGTAAAAAAAAACTGGCCACCTTTACATTTATTATTATTATTGTAAATTATGCATGTTTTACGTTTATGTGTTGTACCTATAAAAGGTTCGAATTTGTTTGTAAAAATATATTATAATGAAATAATGAAGGATAATAACAATAGACATTTAATTAGATAAAACTGCTCTAAAATATTGATAAATTTATTTGTACAATAAAATTACAACTTTGTAAGTATCACACAAAAATATTTATTCTCGGAAAATATGTTTTAGCCTCTGGAATCAATTTGTATTTTTAATATTCACGTGATTCACCAAATTGACAGTCTATCTAGGTCTTCTTGAATCATGACGCAATCCGCAATATTATTCATTATTCTAAAAAATTAAAAATCGTCTGCATATAATAAATACTTACAATTCTCAAATATATTACAAATATCGTTAATAAAGATTAGAAATAAAACAGGATCGCATTGTGAGCCTTGAGGGATCGTCTGAAGTAACATTAAAGCTATTTGATGAAATGCCATTAATTTTTACAGATTATTTTCGGCCCTTAAGGAAAGATTCTAACCAGCATACAATATTTGTGTTGAATCCGAGACTTTTAAGTTTAAGCAGCAATAAATCAACATTCACTTTGTCGAATGCCTTGGAGAAATCTGTGTATACGACATCAACTTGTTTGTTATTTGCCAAGGCATCAGTCAGAACTTGCTTGTAGACAAGTAAATTAGTCAAAGTTGACTTTCAAGGCATAAAATCAACTTTATCGCAAGAAACAATTTTAGTATAACGGATTGGATTGCTACTCCGCGATAATTTTCGACCATGTCTCAACTACCCAATTTAAATATTGGATCAATAATAAAACTGTGTTTCCACAAAGACGGAAATTTACGAGAGCTGATCGAAGTTTGAAAAAGTCAATGTATTAGTGTCACTAGTGAAAAAATACAATGCTTTATTATGCAGCTATCAATTTCATCAATACAGAAGTGTAGCTGTTATCCAAAGCTTATGTAGAGTTGATTATCCGGAGCTTGACTGTCAACCAATGGCGCCTCATGCGGTCCTTCCAGAAGCTCATCAGAATAACATGACTTAAAGTGTTGTGCAAACACAACACTTTCATTCTTCAAATCCTTTATGTACTTCCAGAAAAAATTGGCGTCATCTTCAATCCTCATTTCAACGCGACGGATGTAGTTTCGTTATAAAGATTCAGCTAAATGTTTACATTGACCACGTAATTGACTAAAGATTAGTCTTCATTTTTACTGGTCCTCTTGTATTTAATGTGAGCAAGCTTCTTAACTTGTATTAGCTTTTTTAGTTCGGTGTCTATTCATTTAGGGTAGCGATCACATTTCCTAATAATATTTCGCGTTGGAATAAACATATCCATACCCGTTTTAATAATTCTATAGAAATTATCTACAGCAATATCAATATCTGCATGGTCTAAAGCTGTCATCCAATCAATTGATACAAGATGTGAATTTAAACTATCATAAACTGCTTGATTATACAAGTAGACTTTTTCACAAGATTGTAAGGTATCACAGTGATTGATATTCATGGATAAACAGTAAGCTTTGTGGTGTTCACTAGTATTCAAAAGCGGGCTGCTCGATTCATAACTATCAATATCCTGCACATTAGAAAAAAAATAAGTCCAAGAAATTTCCCCTTAGACTGGAATTGTATTGATTTGTTTTAAATTTAAGAAGGTATACGTACTAAGAATTGTATCAGCTTGAATATCATTTGACTGAGAATTACATATTAAGCCGCTCGAATCCCATTTCAAAGTAGGGAGGTTGAAGTCTTCGCAAATTAAGAACTGCCTGTGACTGTACGTGTTGAATAAATCTACGAGCGTGTCACAATGGGATTGGTACAATGATGCCTGAAAATTAATGGCAATATATAAGCCACCAATTATGTAATGAGACTTATTGATAGTGGGAGAAACGAACAAGCGTTCATGTATTATCAGCAATAATCAATTTTGAACTAAGACATTTTTTGATAGCGATTAAAATGCCACCACCTCGAATATGACCGCTGACGGTTCTATTAGTTCTGTATATATAATAATTATGGAACTGCAATGGGCGATTACTTATGTCATCAAATAGCCACGTTTCTGTAATAATTAAAATGTCATAATCATTGCTATTAACAGCCAATAATAACTTATTTAACTTAGTGCGTAAACTCCCGGCATTCTGATATTAAATAGTTCCTTTTTTGATAAATTTTCTTTAACTTTCATGTTGAGGAAACAATACATGGCCTATCATTCTTATAGGAGATCTTAAGAGCATCTTCTCCATATAAACGTCTAGATTTGAGTTTTTTTGAATCTTTTTAAAGTACTCCCGTTGTTTCTTGGTTCTATCAGCGCGGAAGTGTGTAGATTTATTATTGTTACGAGCATTGGATCGAAGCACCTCCTTTGCAGCGTGTTCGTCCCTGAATATAATTTTCATAGGCCTAACGTGACTTGCGAACTTTATCATGCGAATTCTAATAATTTTATCTGGTTTACTTTGAATGTATTTAGTCACAGAATAAAATTACACACATAAAATAAATAATTCAAGATCTTAAATGTTACTTGATAATAGTTCCTGGATGCTATAGAACGTTTTTGTGTAACTTTAGAAGCAATGAAGTTAGATTTACAATCCTCCCTATCTGGTAAGTTATATGTGGCTCTAATAGCTTGCTTTTTATAGCTCAAATACTTTGATACTAATGCTAGAATGTCCCCATATTATGATACAGTATGATCATTTACGGTAGTGAATCATTTAGTCTTCGTCACACCATGTTTGTTTCAAGATAACTATGAATCAACTCGCATACCTAAAAACATGACATGGGTTTCTTGGGCTTAGAAAGAAGTCTTAAAAGAAAACGTGACATTCACTGTTTTACTTTTATTTAACGTGAGCATGTTTAAAGGTAGCCTTGCAAGTGTAATCTTCTTCTTCCCTGTGGTATTAATGACCGTCTTTGGGCAGTTGAGAGCACCTACTAAGTGAAACCGAGGTACCCAACCAAAATAAATGCAAGAAAATCACTAACACAAGAGGCCACGCAATAAACTAAAACACATGCCCAAGAAAAAAATATCATTAAATACAAAATATCACACACATTCAGATTTTTACCGTATATATGGCGTAAAATTAAATGTAATATGAAGCTAAAAATATATAAGTTAAAAATACTTTAGTCTAATAACTGCGTAATACGAGACGTTGAATCAATAATACAGAATGAAGTAATCTCTATACTAAAACTAAATAACAAAATTCAATCGAAAGTACCATACAAGGCAATTTCTAAAACCAGAGAACCTAGAAAATTTAAAGATGCGATCGTTGTGGTTTTGTAGATTTCTATGTAAACATACAACTAACTACGCAAACCAAGCGGGTTAGAGATGTTATCATAACAGTACTTGAGATAAAATCACCAGCATCTTCTAGAACACCCTGTAGCACTAATAGTCGCTGTTCGGCAGCTTAAATCACCTGCCAAGTGAAATCAAGGTATCCATACGTGACTCAGAAAGAGTTGGAAAAAACTGGACAATTTAATAAAGCAAAGAAATCAAAACAACAGTCGGACTGGATGGTCTATAAAAACATCCACCAAGACTAGAAAAAACTAATAAGACAAAAATATCTTTTTGTGAGGAGGTTGAAACCACCTCGGCAGCTGCAAGGCTCTCCAAGGATCCCTCACGACAAATGAGTTGCCTAAAACGAGAGGATGGAAGTTACTCTTCTAACCTCTCGGAACACCCATTTCCCAGGATGTACGAACACCTCCGATGAAGGTTGGTCAGAACCCATACCCTCAAACCCCTCCAAGGAGGATTGGGAGGCGGCAGATTACCTCACGGAAACGGGCACGTATAACCTGGGCATTCAAAAGCTTTTTACCATTTTAAGTGCCAGGCTTGGACGCTATATTCCCGGCCCTCCCCAATGGGGGCTGGACATATCATCAGCACACCTAGCCAGAATCTTCAGGGCATGTATTGCGTTTAGATACACCCTCTAGCATAGAGAGAAGTAAAAGTAATCTTCATACCGAAACCTGGTCGTATAGATTATACACTAGCCAAATCATACCGCCCGGTTAGTGTAACGTCATTTCTCCTGGAAACGTTACAGAAATTGCAAAGCATCTTACTCAGTTGCAAAGAATAGCATGCCTTAACACGACCGGGGCAATGCGAACAACACCCTTTGCAGTCCAACTCAGTTGGACTCTGGTACAAAGGAGGTAGAGCTGGTAGACACTGTCACCTCTTAGAGGAGGCTGTGAAGAAGACAACCTTCCTTGGAAGGAAAATGGACAATTTGCCACCCTGGCACGTCTTTAATAGACCCTGCAATGTATCGACAAAAAGAGGAAACGTAGAGGGTCGGGAAACCCTACGAATTTACACCGATGGTTCTAAAACCAAAAGAGGATCCGGGGCGGGTAATTACTCGCAACAAATGGACCTATCACGAGCTATACCCCTAGAGAACCACAAAACTACTCTGCAAGCAGAAATCGTTGGCATGATCTATGGGGCAAAAGAATTCCTACACCGTGACATCCGTGATAGGAACATCCAAATCCTTACAGACAGAAGGTCAGAAATACTAGCAGTGAGTGGTCACAAGATCACCTCAAGACTAGTTAAAGAATGTCACAACACCCTGAAATAAGCAGCACAATCAAACAGTATTGAGCTGCGCTGGGCCAAGGGACACAACGAATAAGGCAACAGCAAGGCAAACGAGCTGGCGCGGGCTGGTTCGGCTCTCAGTGATACCACGGACGGGCCCCCGATCGGGCCAACACTGAAATGCCTAACATCCTTAAATAAAACACTCTCAAGATGCTAAAAAACGTTGGGACAACACTTCAGGCTGCAGACAGGCCAAGGAAGCAATGCGCTCACCCAATTTGAAAACAGCTGAATACTATCTGCGATTGCTCCGGGGGAATCTGCGTCTTATCACAGGCATCCTTACGGGTCACTGTCAGCTAAGGAAACACTTGTTTACTATGATTCTGGTGGAAACCCCCATTTGTAGAGCATGTAAATAAGAGGACGAGGTAGTGGAGCATGGGTTAATGGGTCCATGCTAGGGGAGCTCTGGCCGAATATGGCCAACATTAGGGACATCCCTCCAAGCGTTGTGCTGTTCTTTGCTCGTCATCTTGGGTGGTTAAATGAGTGATAGAACAACGGAGGGCTGTCCCAGCCAGGAAGACACAACGGGCCTAGATGATTTGGTCAATGATTTGATCACCCTTGACAAAATCAATCCAGATCCAAATCCAACTGGACAATTAACGTATATCGGTTTCTTTATAAATTTAAAAATCTCTCGTAAAAAAAGTAGCAATAGTGTTTGGCTATCGACCACGTGGTTCTTGTAACTATAGTTTTTACTTTTGTCTCTCTAAAGCGCCATTAATTATATCCCAATAGCAAAGGGTATCGATTTCCCATTTAATTACATACCAAGAGAAAATAATATTTTAAGAAATAATAAAACCTAATAATATTCCAACATGTTCATTTAAAACTTTAATTCATGTCAATTAATTATACATACAAAGATATTTAATGAATCTAAGACTCCATCTCTATAGCATGCAATTATATATAGATAGAGACATGGAAATCATAATGCCAAGAAGGAGTAGGAATTTTTCGACTAAAGTTAGATAATAATAATAATAATAATAATAAGTCTTTATTATCCAACAGTCTACAAAAAAGTAAACTAATTACAGAATAATATTAAAAATAAATCAAAATAACATTTCATTCGACATTTAAAAAATAATTTGATTCAAAATCTCAATTATATTTTTAATCCTATCATTAAATATATCAAAATGTACACTATATATATTAACTAGATTACACATAGATATTAATGGGTAGTTATAATAGTGGAGAGTTCTTATATTAGTTAAGTAAAATACCGACTGATGCCTAGTGTTCAATCGAGGGACCATAAAATTTAAACCACTAAGCAGATCTGGATCTACTATGGAGCCATTAATCAATTTACAAACAAATAATATTTGTGAAATAATGCGCCTGCTATTCACTCTGCAGTTCGCGACAATCATTAATATTTTTAATAATACGAAAACATTTTAGATCGTCCGCATACATTAGACAGTTTGAATGTAGGCGACCTGGCAGGTCATGTACAAATAATAAAAACAGTAACGGACCAAGGTTCGAGCCTTGTGGTACACCACTTGTGGAAATATATTGACCAGACCTTGTTCCCTTATATTCAACAATGTTCAATCTATTATCAAGATACGATGTTAGTAATTTCAATAAGTTGTTATCAAATCCAAAGAGTTCCATTTTCTTCAATAATATAATATGCTGTACTTTATCAAACGCTCTGAAAAAGTCAGTGTATATGACATCAACTTGAAACTTATTATCCAAGGCATTTGATAAAGTGTTGGTGAAGAAGCATAGGTTTGTTACCGTCGATTTATTCTTTACAAAACCATGTTGACTAGGTGATATTATATTCCTAACGTGTGAATACATAATATGATGATTATCCTTATCATTGGCAGATTTAAATATTGGAACTATCTTAGATAACTTCCAGCAATCTGGGAAACAGTTAGTTTTCAGTATTAAGTTGAATATATGAAGCAAGGGTATTTCTAATATATGCTGACACTCCTTTATAATAAAAGCAGGTATGTTATCTGGACCCATGGTAAAACTGGCCTTAATTTTTTTTACTGCGCGTGAAAAATCAAGACTATTAAATGACTTTATTGATAAAATTGGAGTCGTATATACAATTCGATCACTAAAACTGCATGAGGTATTATTTGTGTTAGAGAATGCCAATGAAAAGTGCGTATCAAATGCCTCAGTTATTTTGTCACTGTTATTTAAGGTATTATTATTATATTGCATGGTGCCTAGTATCCTAGTTTTGCCTCGTCTTTCATTGATAAAGTCCCATAGTCGCTTAGGTTCAACTTTGATAGACTTTTCAGTTACATCGAGATATTTTTTATAATCACTTTGTATATTATTATCTACAATAATTCGATAATGTTTAAATTTAGTTCTATAATAACAAAGTAGGTTCTTTTTGGATAATTTCCGATAATTATTTTTAATTTTAATTGTTGCGACAGAAAACCATCTTGGATACTTTTTATGTTTATTGATCTTAAGAGGAACAGATATTTTTAAATAATTATGGAGTATATCATATAATTCTGAGCATGCAGAATTTGGGTCTTTACTGTTAAGTACTGAACTTTAGTTGGTTTCCAACAGTAATTGGTAAAAGAGATTACAATTCATTTTTTTTAAATTAAAAGTTTTTCTTTATAAGAATCGAATTGCTTCTCCTGTTTGGCTGATATGTCTACAGATATGTTTAGTGCAGGATGATACCTCAACGTTACAGTCGAGATCTTCGGAAGCAATTACTAAGTCTAATGTTTTATTTTGATAATTGGTAACATCATTAAATTGATGGCATGAATTAAAATTAATAAAATTGGTGACTTCAGAAGACTTAATACAATGATCAGATGGATAGTTTGGTACATTAAAATCGCAAGCTATAATAAACCTATTATCTAACAAAGAGTTTCTCTCGATTATATTAAAAACCAATTCATAGCATGATTGTGGGTTTTTCGGTGGAATGTATATCAAACATATTATAAAATAATTAGAGGATTAATTAAACCACTTAAAATTAATACCAAGTGTTTTAATTAATCCTCTAATTAACATAAAAATGCTTCACCACGGGTTAAGTGAAAATTTAATTCATTGTAAACTTAAAATAACTTAAAATTGCAAATAATTTCCTTATTTATAGAAAATAGTTCAAACAGATTAATGTATATGATGATTATTCCCGAAATAATATTTGCTTTGTAAATTTCTATATACTTCATCCGCCAAATAGGTTACCGAAAGTACATATTTGTCGAATGGATGATTTAAATCTAATAACAATAAAAACAATAGTTAGATTTTCATCCCAACTATAGAAACCTTTCACGATAGACTAATGAATAAAAAAATAAAAAGTGTTAATTTCAACGAAAACATCTATTTAAATCAGGTCCCAACTATTTACCACATATTGGCCTTATATCTTTCAAGATATAAGAATCAGTCAGAAATTGCTTTATCAAGTTATCAAAAACTCAACAATTGTCAAAATTACCAAAGAATCAATGTAATATTCTGATAAAAAACGATTAAACATATAAAGAAAAATTTTAAAAAAATAATCTCTGTAGATTAAGGCAACTCAATGGTAATATTACAAAAATCAGATTACGTACAGAAAGTAGTTCAACTATCTCATTATCCTACATCACAAAAATAAAAAGATCTAATAAGCAAATTCATAAATGAAAGTAAATGACTCATTAACATTCTTCATTTAATATTTCAGGGAAATATAAGCCAAATCCAATGAACCAGGATGCTAAGAATATACAGTTTTGTAAAAATTTACTAAAAGGGAAACCTACATGTCCCGAACTGCCATACACCAAGACAATAAATTGCCATATAACTGAATTATTTTCATATCTATTACTAATTTCAAAGATTTGGCACCAAAACGGGCTGAAGGTCATCGGATGAGGCCAAATCCTACCACTTAATTTGCCTTATCTCATTTTTTCTACAAGTCATGGAGAAAATTATGAACAACGATATAATAAGAGGTGGTCTAAAAGTAAATTCACTTCATAGGCAGCAGATTGCCTATCAACCTGAAAAATCTACTTTGGATGTGGTTCATGGTGTGGTTCATATAACCATAGACGCTTCACTACAACACAAAAAGATTGCTTTAGGTATTTTCGTAGATATTAAATGTGCGTTTGACAACACAACCTTCAATACTGTAGAAAAAGGGGCCACCAAGAAGGCTATCGATATAGCCACAATAAGATGGATCAAGGCCGAACTTGAAACCATAAGATCACCGCAGGTATAGGGAGTGAATCAGAAACGGAAACCACTGCAAAAGGGTGCCCACAACACGGGATTCTATCTCCCCTGCTTTGGTTATCGTGGTGGATGACCTAATGACTTTGGTGCCTAAGGGTTATTGTACGCAAGAGAAGGCCTTAAAGTTAATCCTGATAAAACTATGGTGGTGCCTTTCACTAATCGTAGTAAGCTGAATATTAAAGCTCCCAAAGTAAAAGAACAAGAAATTGTGATGTCTGGGCAAGTGAAATATCTAGTTTTAATACTAGAGAGGAGACTTAATTGGAACACGCACCTAGAAAATAACAATCTGTAAAACTACAGCGGCCCTTTGGCAGATCATGTGGACTGAAACCCAAAGTAATACATTGACTGTACATTACCATAGTTAGATCCATTATTACAAATGGTTCACTAGTATGGTAGGTCAAGAGAATGGTCGGTCTTGGCATCCTGGAAGCTCTACATACCGCCCCTTTGTAGCAATGAAAGCTTTACTAGACTTACTTCCCTGAACAAATCAGAAAAGACATAGTCGCTCAGAAATTCTCAAGCTAATTAAACCAGAGTTCCTACAAATATGGACGGACGTAATGCCGTCCAAATTTAATTTCGTATCGCGCTTTAAAGTAATTATTGACAGTAGCCAAGACAGCCGAAAACTAATTAAAAAACTAAAACATAACTCTGTAATCTGGTCTACAGATGCATCAAAATCGTAAGGGTGCTCCAGCATAGGCATATAAGAGCCTAAATATAGAAAATCAGTTCCTCTAGAACAAGGTACATCAGTCTAACAGTCCAACATAATAGCCTTGTGAAGATATGCTCAAGTTTGTAATAAAAGATCTACAAAAGGGCACACATTTGTCTGATTTCAGATAGCCAGGCTGACTTTAAAAATCTCTGTTTCAAATTTCAAAAGTACTCCGAACTGAACCAATTGGCCAAAGTCAACAAGCAACAGACAACGACCATGCCGAGGAAGGAGCTGAGAGTACGATGGTCGGACCAAAGCCTTTATGTGGGGTAGCAAAAGCACATACAAGGGCGTGGTCTAAGAGTGGGAAAAATCAGTGCATTGGATAAACACACCAGGTCAAAGGCAATCCAAAATGTTTCTTGATCTCTCGCCAAGCAGATCTAAATAGCTTTTGCGTATCACTAGAATTTGATTGATCACGGGTCTCCTTACAGGATATTGTTCATAAAAGTATCATCTTTACGAATTAGGTAAAGTTGGCAAAACCACTGGTAGACTATGTGGTTTCGCAGAGGAAACGATCGAGTACATCATATGCGTATGTGTAGCACCTGGTGGTTACCAGCTCTAACCGGAGAAAAGGTGATAATTAAGGAAACTTAATCCCTGGGAAAATACTAGTAATAGGTCGCAGCACTGTAAGGCTATATATAACCAAACGACCCATCTAATCTAATTTCAAAGATGAACCATTAAACACTTAGAAAAATTAACATATAATTTTTACTGATACTTTTTATTTCAGTTGAATGTTGGACGCAATTGGCTTTCATCAAATTATCTATAAACGTACTAGAATATCTGAAAACTAAGAAACTAAGCTTGACGATATTCTTGTTTATAATACTAACTTTATTATGGGTTCGAGGGCAGGTGGTCAGAAATTTGCTGATCCACATTGCGATCTGGAAACTGAAGTAATTAGAAATATTCCCATATACAAATCAATACACAGTGTTAAACTTACCAAACTTGTTTTTCTTCGCAAAAATTACATATCCAGTTCCATCAAGAGGGTATCTCAACAAGTATCAACTATACTTTTTGATTTGTAGTTTTAAGTTATACGCAATATTTTTTCAATACAAATTTTTGACATTATATTTATTGGTACCAGTGGAAGAACACGGTTGTCTCTACTGACTTACATTGGTACCATGTGGTTTCTTCCTACTACTAGCTTATAGAATAAGTCCAAATTTCGTAAAATTTATATGTATACGTTTATAAATTATATAGCGGAGAAATAAACCAATTATTATTATTATATAACAGAACTAACCAAAGATAAAAATTGTAAACCGGTCTCATTCGACATCTCTAACAAGTTTTCTAATATCTCAACTTCTCGATATAAATAGCAAAATGTGCAAAAACATGTTTGTTATTAATGTTTCGCATCAGAAGTTTTAGAAATAGAAACAATTTGTATAAAATAATAAACTTTTTTGATTATTCCAATGTACATCGTTCAAGTATGTATGCTATTAGCACATGCTTAGAGTTTGGACCGATTCTGAAAAACTATGTGTACAATAGGTGTAATTAAAAAAATAAAAGTATAAGCTTAATATTATACAAAACTACTAAATATTATAGTACATTTTTATGAATCCTTGCAATTCTTAATTAAATACCAGTTTAAAGAAAGGTGATTAATTAGTGTTCAGAAATGTCACAAGATTTAATTATATTATGTAATGAATTAAGAGTATTTTTGTGTAATATGTTCGGCGATATCTTAAAGTCAATTAAATTTCTTGATAAATTTAAATTATACTCTAAAATTAGTTATAGGAATTTTATATAATATTAGCAATTTATTAATAAAGACATTATTAATTACATAGTCATATTAATGGAATGCAAAATGTATAATGTTATATTTGTTTTTTTTTTTTAATGTGTTAAAAATTTCATTAAAACCAAATGAATGCTGCTAAGCTAAAATTATTAAAGTTATGGAGGAAGTGCGTTATATTGTGAATATAGGAATAACCCGCCTAACATACATAAAATATAACGGACCATTAGCGTGCATACTCCTACATCAACGAAGCTTAACAGAATCACAAATTTCCTAAAACTAATTTACCTTTGTTGTACATACAAGCAACTAGTATACTTAAAACATGCAAATTAGTAAAATAGCTAATTGCACACATGGATTTATGTCTAGTTATTTATATCATATTTCGCTGATCACAGCGCCTCAGTGGAGTCCTTCAGGGTAAAGGGCCCGCACAAGAAAGAATCGATTTTAATAATAAAATCGAAACACTGCCGGTGCAATTAGATGCGCCACGAAAATAAAGGTTTAAATTTAGGTTTTATATATTAAGGTTTATAGGTAAACAGTATATATATTATGGTTATATTAAAACATAAAAGGATTATTGGAAATATTTTAATTAGGTATCGAAGACGATCTTCCATATAAGTATCATAGAGGAACTGAAGGATGATTAAGAGGATGGTGAAGTTTTGTTAGGGATGCTCGCTCGATAACTTGTATATTCTAACCGCAGTTCTGGTAAAAATGTCATCATGTTCATACATGAGGTTTTTGAAATATTTCGCCCTCTAAATTATTTTAGTATTGATTTTAGCGGTGCTTTTTTTAAAGTAATTTTTTGATATATGGTTATGACCAAGTACTTAACAGAAACTAAAGGAGGAATGATTGTTGGAGAAATTAAGGCGTTATAAAGAGAATGCGATAATAAACAAATTAGGAGCTGTGATTTGTGGGGATTCATTTCAACGCGCTATTTTGCTAACCAACGTTAAAGGGGGTCAATAAGCTCTTGCAAAAATTGAGGGATTTTGGTAATATAAATGTGTTATTAGGGAAATATTATCTGCAAATTGCAAGACATATTTGGAATGATTAAAGTAGAGAGGATCGGGGTTATAGATATCATCGCAAAAAAGTGTTAAATAAGAGAGGAGAAAGAGGAGAGTCTTGGGGGCGTACTTATTCGGAAGTACAAGAAGAAGAGTTATTGATTTTGAGGGATGAGTGTAAGAGATTATCAAAAACCTGCTACAATAACTAAATTCTTGAAGTTCAAAACTCCTTAAAATCGAATTCGACCTACTTCTAGCAGTATGCTAAAGATCTAAAAAATGAATCCGGGATCCAAATAAAATGCATTATAATGATATTAAAGCAGATCCTGGACGTAACATCGTTAACCTATTTTCTGACTGTATACACTACTTCCGATACAGTTACCCACCATCACCAAGGCCAGCACTCAAATTCTATGACTTTAGACAGTAAATTAGTTATTGATATCCAGGATGTGTTTAATGCAATTATTTGTCTAAAACCTACGCATACATGTGGTTCTGGAAAAATATCTAGTTATTTCCTGCAGTATTGTTTATTTTCTTTTTGTCGTCCAATATATCTCATGTTTAACAGATCTTTGAATCAAGGAATTGTACCTAAAACATGGAATATTAGTTATATCATCACGAGGCATAAATCTGGTTCGAGGGTTCTTATAAATAACTATAGAGGTTTGTGCATCCAATCTACGATTTCCAAAATGTTGGATAAAATGGTAGCCAAACAATTAGCCTGGGCTACAAAGCAAGTCATCTCACCTAATCAACATGTATTTGTCTGTGGTAGGTCAACTCTGTGGATTATTGGAAATATTTTAATTAGGTATCGAAGACGATCTTCCATATAAGTATCATAGAGGAATTGAAGGATGATTAAGAGGATGGTGAAGTTTTGTTAGGGATGCTTGCTCGATAACTTGTATATTCTAACCGCAGTTCTGGTAAAAATGTCATCATGTTCATACATGAGGTTTTTGAAATATTTCGCCCTCTAAATTATTTTAGTATTGATTTTAGCGGTGCTTTTTTTAAAGTAATTTTTTGATATATGGTTATAACCAAGTACTTAACAGAAACTAAAGGAGGAATGATTGTTGGAGAAATTAAGGCGTTATAAAGAGAATGCGATAATAAACAAATTAGGAGCTGTGATTTGTGGGGATTAATTTCAACGCGCTATTTTGCTAACCAACGTTAAAGGGGGTCAATAAGCTCTTGCAAAAATTGAGGGATTTTGGTAATATAAATGTGTTATTAGGGAAATATTATCTGCAAATTGCAAGACATATTTGGAATGATTAAAGTAGAGAGGATCGGGGTTATAGATATCATCGCAAAAAAGTGTTAAATAAGAGAGGAGAAAGAGGAGAGTCTTGGGGGCGTACTTATTCGGAAGTACAAGCAGAAGAGTTATTGATTTTAGCTTTTAAGGATCTAATGGAGAGGTCACCCTTGTATAATAAGCCTTGATGCGAGACAATTTTCAAGGTAAGTAGTTTGTATAACAAATGTAGTGGATTAAAGAACACAGAAATTGCGAAGGTCATAAACTTAAAGAAGAAATGGTCCTGCCCAAAATGTAGCATTAAAACTATATACCTTACCGGAAAATTCCTTTCTTATTCCAAGAAGAAATTATTGCTTTTATTTCAACTCGAAAAGAAACAATCGAATTATGAATCTGCTTTAAGTCAGTTACACTCTTCAACCTGTGAAAATTATGAAAATACTATCTCTGAATTAGAAGATAGAATAAATCGCGCGTCTAATGTTATTATTTTCAATCTCAATAAATCCACTTCTTCGATTGTTGAAGATCGTGTGAGCCATGACACAATTATAGTAAACAATATACTTAAATCACGTAACATTAGCTTTTCACCTCTTAAAACTATCCGACTAGGTAAAAAAGTAACTGATAATAAGCCTAGACCGTTAAAAATAATCTTCGAAAATAAGGAACACGCTAATACTGTGTCGCAAAGTAATGCCTCTGATCCCAACAAAACTTTCATCTTTCTGGCTGATCGTACTAAGAAACAGGTTGAGTATTATAAGTCACTTAAGGATGAATTAAATAGAAAAAAGTCGAATGGTGATTTAAACACACGTATTGCTTATAGAAACGGGATGCCATATTTATCAAACAACAACCATATCAGACCGAATGTAACTCTTCCAAAAATCTAAGTATATATTACCAAAATTGTGGTAGATTACCCCCTAAAATTAATGACTTTCAAATAGCTGTTAATGTAAATAATTATGATATTATTATTATTAGTTGAAACTTGACTGTATGATAATGTTTTGAATAGTGAATTGCAATTACATAACTATACCCTCTACAGATCAAATAGATCGATAGATGGTGGAGTAACAGGTGGAGGAATACTTATTAAATCTTTTCTTAACTCCTTTCTCATTGTATGCAATAATTCGATTGAACATCTATTCATATCCGTAAAATTTTATAAGCATACATATATTATTGGTGGTGTATATATTCCTCCTCGATCCAGCATTGAGAAATACCACAGTCACTGCCACTGTATAGAAAATATTGGTGAAAATTACAGATGTCATAATTTAATTATTTTCGGTGATTTTAATCTCCCAGCATTAAAGTATCATAACGTAAATAATTATCAAACTGATGTAAAAACATCTACTATAGTTAATTGTTATAACTTCCTCAATGCATCACAAATTATTGACATTCCAAACTCGCGCGGGGTCTTTCTCGATTTATGTTTCAGTAGTCTCTCTAATACATCTATATATAAAACTCCTGATCCTTTGCTTCCAACTAGTATCCATCATTTCGCGTATGTATTAGAATTATCAACTATTATAAATAATAATGTAAATACTTGTGAGAAAATATTATTGTTTAACAAGGCTGACTATAACTTGATCAACTCCTATTTTAACTCGATTAATTGGAATTTCCTCACTACAAATCCTGATTTTATTATCTACTCCGCATTTAATATATTCGTACCATACGATGGATGACTAAAGAACTGATTTAAAAACAAGATGGTCAACTTGATGACAACCGAGTTTTTTTTCCCAACTGAGGGATGAGTGTAAGAGATTATCAAAAACCTGCTACAATAACTAAATTCTTGAAGTTCAAAACTCCTTAAAATCGAATTCGACCTACTTCTAGCAGTATGCTAAAGATCTAAAAAATGAATCCGGGATCCAAATAAAATGCATTATAATGATATTAAAGCAGATCCTGGACGTAACATCGTTAACCTATTTTCTGACTGTATACACTACTTCCGATACAGTTACCCACCATCACCAAGGCCAGCACTCAAATTCTATGACTTTAGACAGTAAATTAGTTATTGATATCCAGGATGTGTTTAATGCAATTATTTGTCTAAAACCTACGCATACATGTGGTTCTGGCAAAATATCTAGTTATTTCCTGCAGTATTGTTTATTTTCTTTTTGTCGTCCAATATATCTCATGTTTAACAGATCTTTGAATCAAGGAATTGTACCTAAAACATGGAATATTAGTTATATCATCCCGAGGCATAAATCTGGTTCGAGGGTTCTTATAAATAACTATAGGGGTTTGTGCATCCAATCTACGATTTCCAAAATGTTGGATAAAATGGTAGCCAAACAATTAGCCTGGGCTACAAAGCAAGTCATCTCACCTAATCAACATGTATTTGTCTGTGGTAGGTCAACTCTGTCCAATCTCCTGGGATACAAAGAGTTTTTATCGGACACCTTGGAAAATCGTTGTCAGGTGGATACTATATTTACGGACTTCACCAAGGCATTCGACAGGATTTATATCGATATCCTATTGGGTAAGCTTGATTCTATCGGATTATGTCGTATGACTCTATCATGGGTATCGCCCTTTCTAAATAACAGGGTACAGTATGTTAAAATATGTAATTACATATCTAAACCAACCCATGTTAACTCTGTAGTGCCACAAGGGTCACATTGTGGTCCAGTACTCTTTATTCTATTTGTAAATGACCTAGCTGATATTTTATAAAATTGCTACTGTGCCTTATATGCAGATGATTTAAAACTTTTTTAAATTATCAATACTTATGATGATTGCAATGATGTTCAAGACGATCTTAATAGACTTATTGATTTTGATTCGAAGCTAACTTTTAATAGTCAATTGGGGGGAGGGACATGGATATTTCCTGCTTAAAGACCTTATATTTTTCCCTAGTTCGTTCCATTATTGAATATAACTCACCAATTTGGACGCCATTTACTACAATCAACATTGACCGACTTGAACAAACTCAAAAGAAATTCCTAAGGTGCATTGAGTATAAATTTGGACGTCAACATACCCAAGGTGATTACTCGTCGATACTACATGACCTTAACATGAAGTCATTTGCTGAACGAAGAACTGTTGCTGACCTATGTTCATATTGCCTCTAGAAGGACGCGATCATCTACTCTCTTCTACCCGGTTACACATAGCACAGTGTCTGGTCACAATAATTCATTAACACGGATAAAGGAGCTAGGAAACGAATTTAATAATTTTGAATGATTCGACCTATTTATGAATTCCCTGGACTGTTTTAAACGCTATTTGAAATATAAAACTTAATATATTTTTAATTTGTTGCTATGTTATCATTATTTATATTATTTTTATTATTTTAATGTTTTATTTCATTTACTATTTTAGTATCTTTGAGATGTTGTCATACTCATAATAGTTTTTATTGTTTTTTTCCTGTTATCCATATCTATTCATATTTTAATATTTTTAATGTAACAATGTCAGAATATTATTAATTTTAATGTATTTGATTTATATCCCTTACTTTTAACACTAGATTATGTCAATTTTTATTCTTATTATGGTTCATGTTACACAAACAGTATTATATATTTATATTCTACTTATATTAACATTGTTTAATATACGCTATGTTCTTCCTGTGTTATTGGCGCTTGCCGTAGATATTATTATTATTATATTTGAGGTTAGGATTATGAGTGGAAGAGACGTTGATTATCGGGGAAGGCAACGAAATTAATATTTGTGGATGCGGATAGAAATCGGAGAAAGAATTTTGTTTTTGAGAAGGGATTCACATATTTATTCATAGCAGATAGAATTTAGTTTTTGAGAAGATATTTATGTATTTTATTTCATAGCAGGTATAAGGATAGTGAAGTTCGATCACGAACATACAGATTATACATATATACATACAAACTATAATTCCTATCTTCCACACTTCTGGAAAGTATTTTTTTAAAGAAACTGAATAGTTTTTGGTATATAGTAATAAAGAAAATGGTTGCGGCCATTATTACATGGTAATCCATACTTACACTGAATTGAATTGAATCAATGAAATCAATCAATTCAGTGTAATATGTAGTAATTTGTATGGAATGGAAAGGTATTTAGGATGTGTCTGTATATGGTCAAGTTCAGTTGCTGTTATTTATTTTTTCCTTTCTTTTAAGTATTATAGTATGCCGTCATTTCTTTCAAACTATGTATCGTACCTATCATTTATTATTTGAAAATATTTTACATAAAAGTTTGGGTCATGTGTCTATTCTATCTCTACACATGACCCAAATTAAAATTGTGCGATTACGTCAAGGTCTGTGTTAGTTTTGTTAGAGAACGGTTCGCAATTTTTGTGTAATTTGATTAATTTCAGATTATTTTTTTCCTTTGAATCATT
This sequence comes from Ontholestes murinus, assembly GCA_963969525.1. Lineage (NCBI taxonomy): Eukaryota > Metazoa > Arthropoda > Insecta > Coleoptera > Staphylinidae > Ontholestes > Ontholestes murinus. The sequence goes on along the minus strand of OZ018394.1, from coordinate 55,977,739 downwards.
ATTTTTTCATTCATGTATTTATTCAAATTTATTTATATAAAGTATTTTAATGTCTGTTGAGGTTATTAAATTTTTATCGAAGTTCAGGTGTTACTATCAGTTGAATGTCTCTATACAATTATTTTTTTATATTTAATAAATCGGAGGGTGTTCTTTAAGAGGAGATTTTTATGAATTTGTTTTGTTTTTTGAGGTGTGTATTGTATAATATTAAAAAAAAAGAGGATTAGGGTAATATTAGCATTGGCAATGATACATTCGATTGAACTTTATCTATGTTACAATTTTTCAAATTAAAATTAGATAGAGGAGGATGTAGGAAGATTTTTATTTAAAAAGGAATAGAAAAGATGTAGGAACACAAATCAGGAACTAAGTTAACGTATTTTGGATTATAGATATTTTGTGTACAAAGTAATACATCGAGGATGATGTCTTATGAGTGATTCATAAGGAGTGGGAATTTGTATATGTAAATTTGGAAAGAAATAACCAATAGATAAAATAAAATGGAAACATTAATTTAAACAGTTGTTGATTTTGGGGGGATAAGCTTTACCAATTTTAATGAAAGGATGAGCTGCTGCTATTCACCCTCCTCTGGCCTTATTACTGTGAATGGTAGCTGGAATTTCCAAAAATGGAATTATACATTAAACGTAAACTAAAACAAATGTATTAAAATCCTTTGGTTCGTTGTAGAAAATTAAATAAGTAAGACTCTTTGTTGTAGATTCACGAATTCACGAAATGTTTTCGTATTTTTAAATTATTAAAACAATTGTATTTCCGAAACACATTAATTACAATGGCATTATTAGTATTGATGCCTACGAGTGTGGAAATTTATTTAATTTAAAAAAAAACTGAACTGAAAAAGCTGCTGGGTTAGACGGATTCAAGACAGAAATGTGGAAACAGATAGGAAAGGAGGTTCAGAGAGTTGCTGAATCAAATGTGGAGATAAAAAACAGACTTCCCAAAGGAGTAGCGTATGGTATGGATGCTGGCGTATGATATGCTGCTTTTGCCGAGAAACTGGATAATGGACAAAAGAGGAATGTAAGGAAAACAAAGTAGATGCGATTTAGCAATAGTTGAAAGAGAGAAGAAATTTACATGGGCTTCATATTTACATATACAGGTAAATTCTGAGAAAACATCAAATGGGTGCAGGGGAAAGCCAGAAAAGCATGGGGTATAGTGAGGAAAAAGTGGGAAAATGATTCTCGGGCCACTTTCAATTGGCATGCAAGGTGTGGTTTGCATGTGTGAAGCCTATTTTGTTGTATTTGGTAGAAACATGAGGAATACGGGAGTATTAGTGGATTGAGAGAGGGATCAGTCGTTATTACTGAAGCAGATTGAGGGGGTTGACACATTCTGCTTCAGGAAATAAATAGATTGAGTGTAAATAAGGAAGCAATGGGGAGAGTGAAGTATGAGATGCATTTGGGTGTAATGGATAATAAGAGATTGGTAAAAGAGGTATGGAGAACGTACATAGGAATAAAGTGGAGTGAGTGGAGGATAGAAAGATTTATGAATGGGCAGAAGTGTCCGAGAATATTGTGAATCAATGGTTTGAAAATAGGGTAAATGTGCAGGAATCGGTGAAAGAGAAGTAGACGGAGGTTGAGATGCAGGAGAGGCAAGGTTGTACCGCGAGGAGCTCATACAATTTATAGGTAGCAGCTGTATGGGAGGGTGCCAGGGTACGTGACAAATAGTATCTTTTTAATAACAATAATAATAGACTTTATTGCCCAACGGGATAGCGACTTACTTGACAAAATTTAACAATATAAGCATGAAAAGTGTGTAAGAACTAAGATACAAATAAAAAGGAAGAAGAAAAACTAAAAAACTATACTATACAAGAACATTAATGCAAATTAATTACTGTTAATTAGCTTAATACAAAGTCGGAAAATAAATCTTCCAGGAACTTCTCTGCATTATTTTCGTTCTTGTTGGTCTCTGGAATGTGTAGCAGTGTCTTGAAGATATCCTCGGAACCAGGAAATTTAGTTTAGGTAATAAATATGGGCAATCAATTCTGTACTGCACTAATTCCCATAAAAATTTGGCACTTAAAATGTCACGCCTTAAAAACAATGATGCGGAATTGTGGCGAAGTAGTAATTCGCTGTGGTTAAAGCCTACTACGGGATACACATCATCTAGTTTATAACTAAGGAATTTTAGAAACTTACGGTGTATTTTATGAAATAGCATTTGTTGACAAGCATAAAATGGAAACCATACAATTGTGACATATTGAAGCTTACTAGCTACAAATGAATAGAACAAAGTTTTTAATAACTCCACATCATTAAAATATTTTTATATTCGCATAATAAAGCCCAGAGATCGATAAGCAGCCGCAATAAACAATTCTAAGCGATTGTTAAAAGACATATGTGAATCAAACATTATATCAAGATCTTTTATAGTAGTTTTGTATAAGAGTTGTTGACTATTGATTGAATATTTGTACATCATTAGGGATTTCCCTCGATAATAGTACATTAATAACACTTGTCCACATTTAGAACAAGTCCATTTGTGTCACACCAATGAGAAATTAAATTGAAGTTATTCTGTAAAGCTTCCATATCTTGTGTATTTACTTGCAAGAATATCTTAATATCATCTGCATAGGCAAGAATTGGGTAATTAAGCGTAGAAAGTAAATCTTTTATGAAGATAACAAACAGTAGTGGACCAAGATTCGAACCCAGCGGTACACCGGAAAAAGCAACATACTCATATGATCTATAGCTATTGTATGAGATTAGACTCCATAAGCTTGATACCAGACGGACACAAACCTATAACGTCAAGATTTTTCAGCAGCATCTTATGATTGAGCGTATCAAACGCGCGAGACAGACTTGCCCACGATTATCTAGTATTTCACATATATATTTGGTCTTTTCAAATGGAGACAAGATTATCTTGGCGCGAGTTAGATGCGGTTCGGAAGAGAGACGAAGGAAGGTTTGGGCAGGGAAAAGGTATGATAAGTATGCACTGTGAATGAATGGGATAGATACATGGAATCATTTGGGAAAAGAGTGTGAAGGTCTGCGTGAAAAGTGATTGGGGGGAAACAGGAAGGTAACAGAATGGATGGCAGAGGATGGAGCTGGTTTAAAGGTTTTGGCCAGACTAGAGTGGGAGAGAAATATAAAAAGAAAAGCATATTATATTTTTATATAGAAGTTTATATATAGACGGTTATTATACCAATAAAAGTGTATTTTTTTAATTTAATTGTTAATATTTTTCTACAGTTTATTGTAATGTTGATTCTCCTAAAATATTTGATATACTGAGTTAGATTGTCTTAAATCGCTCACCATTAATTCAATGGATATATGTAATTATATATATTTTCTCTTTCTTACCTTATCTTTATTCACCCTGTTTCACTTTTTGCTAGTAGTATAATTCAGGAATTACGGAAGAAATCTCTAATTAATTCATTACTTAAAGATGATCAAAAAAATATTTTCTATTATTACAATCGTCCATATCTAAAATAATGGTCTTTTTAATTTCAAATCAAGAGATGCGGACTTGTTAACAATGTATTTCTAATGAGAAGTAAGTTATATTGAGCCTAAATCTACAGTAACGAATTTGTATTTTAGCAGCATTTTGAATTGCGTGCTTTTAAGTGTGTATAAGACTGATTTCTCGAAAACTTTCGATCGTGTTCATAACAATACCTTATTTGATTAACCTTTTCACCCCTATCGGGACATATATGTCCCAATGAATTTTTGAAAATTTCTGATGGGCTCCAATAAAATGGTAATACAACTAGCGGCTGTCCCAACCGCCTTTATAGTTATTCATGCATATTCGAGTGTATTAGTCATTTTTCGTGTAATTTCTGCTTACATATGTTTAATCTGCAGTGTAGCTTACACCCCGTGTTTTCCTATGATTCTTTAAAAAAAATAAAAAGTTGAACAAAACAAATATTTTAATAAAACGTAATTATTAATTCATATTGATCTTATCTACGTGCCTTTATTATCAATACTGTATAATCAATGTGCTTCATGTGGGAAACATAAGTCCCAGCAGTAATTTTGCTTGGGGCATCCACTTCCCAACAGTGTCAGTTTTCAAATTTTATAGATTATTTTTATAGCATGAGCAGAAGAGCTCTCACTCAGCAGGATTAGAAGATATTATAAACGACTTATCAGAGGGCGAATCCTTTCCATGCTACTGATGAGTCCGATAGTGATTATGATAAAGAAATTCCCACTAAAAAGCTACGAATTGAATTCGTAAAAAAGATACTGATAAATCAACAGATTCTGAAGACGATATCTCTGAATCAAATGCGCAACGATTATCTAAACCGGATAAACCAAATGGAAGCATTAACAAGATATAGAAAACATTACAGATGTTCATCCTAAGAAACCCAGATCTGATATTACTGAACCTGTAGTGCTAGCAAAGATAAATAGAAATTCTTCAAAATTAGACGTGTGTCTTCAACTATTTCCGATGAGTTCTAGTACTGAGCAATTGTCATTCAGCCGAAATAGAGCAAGATAGTCGAAAAATGATGAAAAGATATTATTGCAATATCCAAAATCAATCTCATATTACAACAAATATATGGGCGTAGTAGACTTATCTGACCACTTAACGAGTCTTTACGATTTGGATAGGAAGTCTGCAAAATGTTGGAGGAAAATATTTTAGAATGACTTTTCATTTTTTATTTTTGTCCGCAATATATGGTACATACCATATTAACATATTGAATTAATAAAACTCTTTACATGCGGTTTTCTAAAGATTTTAGGGTGAACATGCACTTATTTCTAATTCAAGTAATACATTGGTATGGTAAGTAAGTATTTTTAAGTTTTATTTTTTTTCAGACCTAGAAGATCAGAATTTAGTCATTCAAATATTTTTCTAACCTTAAGTTCAAAACCTTTGCATAATAGGAAAGTAATGTTAGAATAATATTTTGAATTTAAATTAATTGATGGATTAATTGACAGTCCATACGTATTAAATTTAAATTTTTCTTTTGTAAAAAAAAAAAATATGCTAAATCAAAATTTGCAAATTATTTCAAATTATACGCTGAAAGAAAAATTTTGCTAATTTGACTATTTTTAAGATAAATTTTTTATTTGTTAAAATATTTACTTACATTAGAACTCTTTTAAGCACATAGTTTGTTCTTATTAAAAATATATGATATATAATAAGAGTTTTTGAAATGCAAATAATTGATTATCGCTAACAATAATTAGGTTTTCTAAACGCTTTCCAATATTTATTATATTTTATTCAATCCTTAATTCACTCACCTTTTAAAATTAATTTATTTCAGTAAATCCTGTTTAAAAAGTTTTATGTAGAACAATGCAAACTGTTATACTCATATAAAATGATTTTTTTATGAAAAGTGTAAAATAATGAATTAATTTGGCTCAGTATCCAGAAGGTGACTAAAATGTATTTAAAATATCAATTAGTATCTAATTTGTATTGATTAATATTTACTTTAAAGGTGAAACTATAAATTAATTAAATTTGAGCTTAACTAAAATTAGCCCATATAAGGATTTATTGATTCTACCACAATATTAATATTAATTTGTATTATTTAAAGGAAATTTCCCCATCATACTTTCTTTTCTATTTTATTAATTATTTTGTTGTATTTTTTACTAAACAAATGGACTGAGTTGATATGAGTATTACTTTTAGTGGTAATAGAACTAAAAGTCGATACCGAATTCCTAAAAAAATAATTATTAATTTTATATTGATTATTAACAGATAGTAATTAGTTCCTCTTGGAAAAATAATTGTAATAAATTAAGTTTTATAAGTAATTGACACTGTTCCTTTAATCTAATTATAAAACTTAATAATTTATTCTGCTATTCACGTACTTAATGTTGAAGCTTATTTTTCTTAATAACTGCAATTTAAAATATCATATATTATAAATTTAGTTTACTAAAATCACAAATGATTTCATAACTTATAAAGTATTTATCTTTATGAATTTATATGTGCATTAATTATTTAAACATTTAAACCAACAGAATTTTGAAATCATAGGTTCTAAATGAAATTAAACAGTAGTACAAAGCCAATATGGTTATTTAAATCGACACAATATGATTCACTATTTTATTTATTCTAGATATTTTCTAACGTTGGGAATTTTGCTCTCTGAAATGACTCTCCGAAAACAGGTTTTAAGACTACACGGAAATATGTATTACGATTGTTGTTTAATTACAATTCACATTAAAAGCATTATTGCTGTTAAAATAAGTAAGCGTCTGCATGCACAAGTAAACCTTTAAAAGAAATCTGTCAATAGTTCCGGGCTTTAGGGGGGGCGTGTTGGATGTTTGGGTCCCTCTCGCGTGTCGGTAATTTCAGAAAGTTCCATCCGAGGGTTGTTTTATGTAACATGTATTTCCATTATAATGTGGAACGTCGTGGAGAATACACAATTTCACTTTATCAGATGATTGCACCACCGTCCTCTCCCTCTGCAGAGAACACCAACGACGATAAATTTCCGCCTCTTCACTTTGATATTTTAATAACGAATCTATGATTAATTGCTAAATAATAGCAACGCCTTTTCGATCATAGAGGCACATGCGAACAACTAATTACCATCTATAATACAGGTATAAAATTATACTATTAATAATAGGTTTTAAAGAAAATGTTAATATTATTCGTATACAACAAGATTTTATTATGGAAGCTTACCTAATCTCCATCAATAATATCATTACAAAGGACTTGAAGAGTTGAGCGTAAGAAGATCGGTGTGATTTGGGGTTGTTGTTTAGGTGAAAGGGGATTCGGGAGGGTTTAGACTATAAGACCGGATCCATTGTGCTCACGAGTTCATCTCTCTTAGGAGATTAGGGTCAACAAATATTAATGATATCCATGGGGAAACTATAGCAGTAATTTAATTATTAAGTGAACTACGTGTATATCCGTGGTGGATGAAATTATTTCAGTTACCTATCGTTCGCATGGTCCATTAGTTGTAATTAATATAATTGATCATCATTTTATATTAACATCAATTAATAATTTAAAATTACGAAATATTTCGTAAATGTACAACAATGAGACAAATTAGTTATTGAAACAACTACTACTTCCCTGGCTAATACTACAACCACGGAAGTAATTAATAATAATAATAGTATTTATTAAATTAAGTGATCCATCAAATATATTTTAACTCACTCTATCTGTATATATGTAATTGTTCATTTCATCGAACTCAATATTGAATTATTGTTATATTATTGAAATTAAATAATTAATGAGAATATGTTATATTATTCACAATGCATATTGCCGCCGATTTAAATTAAAAAAGCAAATCAACAAATATACTAATGCTACATAATATAAATACTAGCTTCAATAAAGATGTTTTCTCGTTCTATTATAACTATTCTATAAATCTATTATATCTTAAGTTTACTTTGTTATCAAATATTAACATAATATATTCACCAAAACAAGAGCATAATCTAAATGTATTGATTGATTGAAATACAATATTAATAGTTTATCAATAGTATAGATGGATGTGAAGTCCCAAAAATATCTACATTTAGCTAAACTATCAGTATTGTATTGTAATCAATATTTAAACATACATCCTGATTTCAATTATAATAAAAATTATATTGATTAAAGTTTATAGAGCTCGTTTAAACACAAACTTACTTCATTCATTAGTATGATTTTCAGACAGTTAAAAATTTCTCATTAAAAAAAAAAAAAAAAATAGGAAAAGGGAAAAAATAATTAACCGACATTCTAGTAAACAACAATCCTCGCCCTTAGTTGCTTTTATCTCATTCTTAGGGTAAAAACCAATTCAACGTACTATAACACGTCTCTCATTAAGCAAATTACCATACTTGAAAAAATTATGGCATTTCAGTCCAATATCATATAAAACATTGTTAGGTAACACCTTATTCTACAAAAAAGAGGATATGTAAAGTTCAGGAATTTATTTAATTAAATTCAATAAATGGGAGCAACTCTCCATTAGATAAATAAAACGCAATTTAATAAGAAGATTTAAAGAACTCACATTAAAAGTTTCAATTCCATCAAATCTCCAGTGGTGCACCACACTATTACTAAATGCCACAAATTCAGACAAGATAAAAGGAAATTAGAAATTCCCAGTACTTATTTTCAATTAAATATGTTCGAACCAAGAGTTATGTATAGAAATAAAAATAATTTCGATTTCCAACTGGTAAATTAGAATTATTAAAAGCATAATCTGTTTTGTTTGCCTTAAAATGATTTTTTAACGTCTAAACTTGTAATTATTTGTATTTTTCACTTTTATGTTTGTAAGTATTAATAGCATGCGAATGTATTTTGGATTATCTTAGTAATTATTAATTCATCCTTCGATTCTTTGCTGTCATAGATACCATCCTAACTAGTATTTTTTTCCTATAGCTTTTGGAGAATTTATTATTTTCACCGATCTTTGTAAAATCAATTATTCTATTGATAATTAAAACATGTATATTTTGTGACATCTTCTCTATCTTTATTATAATTCTTGAATATATTCAGCTGCGTTACTATAAAGACTGGTGAAAATTTAACTTAAGGGTTATTGTGGTTCTTTTCTTTACCTTTAACATTTTCTCGATTGATTTAATAATTAAATTATGGATTAATAAATTTTTTAAGCTATTTAAACAAAAGGAGCACATCCCATTGCCGAAAATTAAATAATATTATACCGGTTGTAAAATATTATAGGCGCCCGTATGAATTTTATACATAAAATCATATATAAATAATGTTCTGCTCTCTTGGTCACTAATACAGTTCATGATTCTATAGAAATTCTTTCGGAGTAATTAATATTTTTAATGAAGTGCTTATGACAGGTAAAACTGCCCGTAGCTATTATTTTAAAAGTAATATTATAGCATAACTTCAATTCCATATATTTCAAGAATTATATCCAGATAAAGTTGTGCCAGTGCATTGAAATGAGCATTTTTACAAGGTTAACAGTTTGTGATATCTGTTAAATGACCCTCATTAAGAATATCACACTTTCTTACCTCTGAAACTAGTGTAAGTATTTTTCTTGCCCCTTATTAGGCCAATTTTGGTCACTTTCTTAAATCGTGTGCTTTTCTACTATTATGATTGATCAGAAGTGAATAAATATAATTTTACATGTAAAATCCTAATGAACGCCTAGGAATTTCTATACTCTTTATATAATATTTGAAAATTTGTCAAATTTCTATTCTTTGGTGATTAACTAGGATTTATAGTAGCTAATGTGATCATCAAATTTTAAATGACAAAAATATTCATGAATTTAAATTTTGTTACGTTACGTTAGACTTTATGAATTTAGATCTATTATTAAGCTCAAGCCTCAACAATCAGTCAAGATTTATTATCTAAACCAGTGTTTCCCAACCTATTTTTGTGCCATGCCCCACCTAAGCCTTTCTAAAATTCATATGCCTCCCTATGTAACATATACATAATTTTTAATGAAAATATAATGAAAAAACACGATCGTTTTGAGTTTAGCTATATTTTGTAGATACTGCTACAATTATTTCACCACACAGTGGCTTCATCAGGCAGATGAATAATGACTGTGTGGTGAAACAATTGTAGCAGTATCTACAAAATAAAGCTAAACTCAAAACGATCGTGTTTTTTCATTATAAGTTCATAATGGAGTTTCGCCAAGTAACAGCCTTATCAATCCAATATAATTTGAAATATTAAACAAAATGAATTGTTCACTTAAAAAACTTAAATAATATATTGTAGGAAGAAATCACTATGAAATTGTTAACGAAACATAGTAAGTGAACTGAATTTCAAATTCGAAATAATTTTAATAAAGATTTTTCTTTTATTAATTCATTATTTTAATTTAGTGAGATCCTGCGCTTAATGCTGATTTTGTTATCTTCGGTTTCTAGTCTTCCCGTTGTGTTATATCGAGACGATTTCTGTTTTCACATGACTAAATCCACATTCAGCTAAATATGAAGATGGAAACGGTAACAATAGTTTTCTTGCACATTTGGTTGAATTTCAGTACTTGATTTCTGTTTCCTCACAAAGCCATGCAATCGCTCCTTTTATATTAAAATTTGCATTTCTGCGAGTTCTTCTTGATACTGCACTTTTGGTATATCAAACAATTTCACTAACGTTGGCTGCATCATCTATGTTTGAAAATCAATTTGTTTTAAATCAAAAAATCTTGCCTTTAAATCAGATGATAGAATTTTCAGTTGATCGACAATAACAATTATAGCGGTATCATTGGCATTCACATCCAATGAAACTGATTCATAATTAATATATTTCTGACATAACTGTAATGAAACCAAATATCTATGCTTTTGCATCGACAAGAGTTTTATTTGTTTCTTGAAGTTGCTTATTTAATATATTTAGTTTTTCAAAGGTATCGGCTAAATCACTCTTTACAATCAACGGTTAAAAAATACTTAATTTCAGGTTTTTCGCTCAAAAGTCACTAAGAATATCAAATAGTTCCATTATCTTTTCAAGCAGTTCCCCTTAGAGAGCCGTTTTACTTTAGAGTGAAGTTAAAGTATCACATGGTCTGCATTTTGTTCTTCACAAAATAGCTTGAAGAGACGCTCGCATTTGGCATTAGCTTTAATAGCATTGATACACTTTATTACTGACTTCAAAGTTTTCCCTATGAATAACACAATGCACAAGAATCATTTCTCTTGTCCATCATATTACGAGTACCATCTGCAGCAGAAGATGTTATATTTTTCATTGGTATATTATTGACATCGAAGTAGTTTTGTGACTTATTATATATATACATTTGGAGGTAGTGGTACTTTTTAATCTTTTACAGAACAACTGTTCTTCAGCAAAATGCCCTTTATCAATATATAGAACATAAGTTATCAATATTGCCTCACTGTGTCTCAAAGTTGATTCATCCATTTCTTCACTCATTTCGTCTATTCTTCTGCTAACAGTATTGTTACTGAGTGGTTACATCTTTGTCATCTTTTTCAAGAACCGTTTTAAGAAATGCTGTTATTGACGGTTTTATTAAATTCTCTCATATAATATAATTTTTTCCAGATTTATTGTTGAATAGAGAAATTTGATAACTACCATCAAGAATAGGATTATGAGTTTAAGTATGAGCAATAAATAGAGAAATCTAGCATTGCATTTGTGTCAAGTCCATTTCCGAATTGACCCCCGTGGGGGCGCGTGCCCCACGTTGGGAAACACCGATCTAAACAATTAATATGCTTCAGTTGTTTTGAAAGCAAAAAATTAAGCACATGATTTTAGCTTAAAATTAGGCTTTTATGATATAATATAAGCCCCATAAAAAAGACGTTTATTTTTTAATGGTCAATATTTGATTGAGGAAGTATACAATTTAACAAAGTTTAATTTACAATTAAATACTACTCTGTTTATTAAATTAAATTTAATACCTTTAACTAACGACTGTCAAAATGTGGAAACCGCGGTGGTATAAAATTATACTTGTATCTTCCAATGCCATCAAATCAATTGGTTTACTTCTATGGGTATCGTACAATTTTTAACTTAATATTAAGTTCTTCTTATTACACCGATGAAGTTAGATGAATTATCTGAGTATGAGTTAGCTTCGGTGAGCAAAAAAACAGCGTAATTAGCTATACACGTTTTGTCGAATATTTGATACCACATATATAACACCGAAAGTGAAAAGATTTGAAAAGAAAGAATATCATAGAACCTTTTTTTTAAATATCACACTGACATAACATATTTAATAAAACGGTCTCCAAAAATATTGCCTCAGTGACAACCATCGTTGGATGAGTATTACCACCATCAGCCAAGAATAATAAGTCGAGTGGAAGAAACGTGAGAACTCAGAATTCGATTTTCAAATTTTTGAAGTGATTTAGTGTATTTATGTATGTATTTTATGTATTTTTTAATAGATCTTGTAAAGCAAAGTCAATAAATAAATAAGTAAGGAAAGATATATGTATGTATGTATGAGTCGTAATGGAAGAATTTTCCTCGGGGCAGATAGGAAATTCTTGAAGCAACCAGGATGACAAACCAAATACTGGCTCACAGTAAAAATAGTTTGGAGAGGGTAATTGAGAATAAACTAAAGAAACAATCAATAAAATATACATCCTCAGCAGAGGTTTATCCTAACCATATTTAATTTATAATTAATGTTGGAAGCATGTCGAATAATCCGATTTAAATTTGTTTACGCAATTACCAGAACAAATTGTTAAGCCACCCAATAAACTCTAACTTAAATTTTGCACATATCTAACAATATAATCTAAATATCTTGGTTTATTTACTGAAGTAGTCCTAAGATGTTGTCTTGCAAACATTAACATATTTTTGATTAAATAAGGGTAATTTTATTCTTTTGCTATTATTTACTTTAAGTATATATTTTTATGGGACATTTGTTCTGTAATTATAGTATTGATTTACATAAATAATCTGTTAACTTAATTGTATACTACATAATTCTGTTACAAAAAGCAAACCTATCGGGTATTTCAGCAAGAACAAGGGGCAAATTGTAACAACATTGTGACATTTAGATTTTTGACATATGAGTAGTAAAAGCTTTGGCAATTATTACAATTTATTCATCGCTCGCATTAAATAATAAAAATCCACTATGAAAATGGTGGGCCTGTAAAAGTTATATTTCGTAAAATTCGCGATATTTTTGGTCAACATAAAGACCGCTATTAAGAATTTGGTCGATAAATTTGAGTCGACAGGCTCGTACATAATGTGCATTGGCACCACAATTAGCTAATTTTAATTTCAAATCATCAAAAAAAATCTAAAACATATAATTTAGACCATCACTTAAATGTTAAATATTACTCACCAAAATTCATAAATATAAACGATTTTGATGTATTACTACAAGTCTAGACTATTTTAAATTATTAACCATTAATGTTATTTTATTATTAAAATATTTGATGACATAATGGTGACCTAATCTCTATATATATTCAATTCATCACACTCTTGATTTTTTTCTATTTCTAAACCGATTCAATGATTCTTAAATAGATTTACCTATAAAATCATTTAAGATTAAGAGCTTACTATTAGATTTAACACTATTTTCTGTTGATGACTTCCTATATTTTAATTTAGTTAAATAAATATTTCAAATGTGTATATAAATATATTGCTACTTTTCATTTTGAAGAGTGTAACTTTTGTTTAGCAGAATAAACCATTATAATTATTATTATTATTATTATCAAAAGTTAATTCCTGTATTTTTAAGGGAGTCCGAAGTGGTTGAAGTAAAACCCCCTTCTCTGCGATAGCCAATCCGTAGCCTCGAGCATGGTTGTGCATAAACCAAAATATTGTCGTGAAATATAATCTTTGTTTATGTTTATGTTTATTAATCTTTAGCTTTCATTCCAAAAAAATAAATACATATGAATATACACAAATATAAAATAAACTTGTAAAGAATTAAGTTTTTCTTTTACTTTAATAAATTTTAATTACATTAGTTAAGCTATATAAAATTAACTATTAATCAAGAGCTTTGTGGATTTAAATATAAAATATTTAATAATAAAAACATAGAAGTTGTTTCAGTTTAGCTTTTAAATCTTATAAATTGGTGAATATATTTTTTTCCTTCTAATTATGAAGATGATTTATATTATTAGTTTTATAATTATTATGGACATATTAATTATTATTTGATAATTTACAGATGGGATAGTCATTAATGGTGACATTGCGAAAGGAGGCAAAGTCGAGAGGAGAAAGTCGTCGACTTGGAGCAGACGTGGACGATGAAGACGAGGAGCAGCCGCCGTACAAACAAGACGAATTGATCGAGGATGAGACGCAGGAAAAAGATGAGGAGGAAGAGGCGGAAGGAGTAGAGGAAGTGGAGAACGTCATATAAGAGGACGTGGAAGAAGTGATGGAGGTCACAAGTAATCCAGGAACGGTCAACATCATGGGCGAGAACAGTGCAAACATAGTGCATAATGTGGACGATAACAGTGATGATGACGACGACGAAGTGCAGATAACCAAAGACCAAGCCGATCAAGTGAAAACATTTCAGCCGTGGGCCATAGTGTTGAAAGAGATCCATATTTGGATAACCCCAATCAAATCCTTGATTCTCAACAATTGGGGTTATCCACAACGACCACAAGGCGAATTTGCGCAGGGATTTGGCTTTGAAATCTTACAAGGTGTAACTAGTGCAATAATTGAAGCCGGTCGACCATTCACGTAGAAGTACATTCGCTGAATTCATTCAAGAACAACCCGCTGGCTTTTATAAAAAAAATCATTTTTTCAGGCAAAGCCTATTTTCATTTGTCTGGATACGTTAACAAGTAAAATTGCCGAATTTTTGGATCCGTCAGTTTGTTTTTCAAACATTTTTAATTCATTGAAATAAAACAACACAGTTAGGAGGGTTTCACATTTATTGTTGAAAACTGCAACACTGTGTGGAGAAATCCTCCCAACTGTGTTGTTTTATTTCAATTTGTTATGGAGTTTCATCATGTATCCGCCTCGTTAAATCAATATTTTTTAATTCAGATTTTTTATCAGCGCCCTCGAAATTATTATTATTGTCCGCCATATTGGATCCGTCAGTTTGTTTTTTTTTTTTTAATTTTTTTATTAAGATTTTTCATTAGTATATAATAAAAATACTTAATAGCTTGTCTGGATAATAGGATATAATCTTCGTTGAATATAGTTTCGACAAGTCACTTGTCATTTTCAAAACATAAGTGATTTAAAAAATACACAATATAGCTATCTATAATATTACTATATTTTGTAGTATGTTGGGCTTTGTGAATTTCGAGTGATTCCAACAGATTCATTTTTGTCCCTTTTCGGCAAAGTGCAATATCAAGCGTATATCTTCATCAAAAGAATGTGACTCATCGATAAGATGTTTAGCATAAGTTGGTTTATCAGATTAAAATGTGGCATCGATACGTTGATGATATCTTAGATTGTTAGAACTGATAGGCAGCTAACTCACTTCTTAGATTTTATTAACAATCTCCACCCTAGAATTAATATTACTATTAAATTATAAACTAATAATAATATTAAATATTTAGAGTTATCCATTACAAAAACACCAACTTTTCGATTGATATCTATAGAAAACCGTCATATACGATTCTGTTATCCCAAATCATTTTAGACAACCTGATAAACATAAAATCACTAAATATTTGATGGTATAGGCGTTTACTTCCTGATGCATCTTGAATGACTTGTAATTGAGACACAATAACTATGTTTTACCACTATAAATATAGTGGTTAAACAAAGATATTGTGCTTCAATTACAAATAAAATGACTGCGTTCAATTCTTCAATACATCGAGCATTGAATTTACCTATATCAGCTGAAGCCATAAAGAAATAAATTTCTTTGATAAAAACAATAGCAGCCAATAATGGTTATAATAGCAGCATTATTAATAATTTACTTTAGAAACACGAAATGCGCAAGGTTAGGATGTTTTTGTTCATGTAATGATTCAAATTATAAATCTTTGACATATTTTGGCAAATGTAGTTTTGAAATTTTTAATATTCTAAAAAAAAACATAATATTAACGTAGCATTTAGACCTAGTTTAAAAATTAGTAATATTATTTTCAATCCAAAAAAAATGGTGATGTGGCCATCATAGTACTTTCCCTATATTTTAATCGAAAACTATGCGGTTTATGCAAAAAGGTTATTCTTAATAATTTATTCAATTTTGAATTCTCCACAATTACTTGTTATATAACTATCATGTTGCTTCAATAGTTTATTATTTATTGGCAAAAATGTCAAAAATTTCAAGTTAAGAATTTTATGAAAAATATATTTGAACAAAATTTGTTCAGTTTCTTATTCTCTTTAACTTTTGTTTGAAAAGTTTTCTAATATTTTTCATATTAAAAAAAATATCGGAAAAAAAACAAAAAACGCCTCGAGTAAACACCCACTTCCGGTTTATGAATGTTTACCAAAAGCCAGTTTTTAACGATAAAACCTTACGTTTAAAGTTTCATCTCAATCGGATCAATCGTTTTTGAGATACAGCACCCACCGACAGACAGACAGACACAGGGGACCTCAAAACGGATATTTCCGCGAAAAAAAAAATTTCAAAATAAAATCACGATCACAATACTTCCCCTATATATACCTCGTATATAGGGAAAGTAATTAGGCATGATACAATGAATAAATCGGGGTGTACATAGGGCAATATGGATGTAATTTTAACATTAGGCTTAAAGAACATTTACTATCTTTTCAGCTAAGACAAACTGATAAACCAACTTTTGCTAAACATCTTATCGATGATTCATATTCTTTTGGTGAAGATGTACTTTCGATATTGCACTTTGCCGAAAAGGGAAAAAAATGTTGGAGTCACTCTAAATTAACAAAGCTTGTGCCAATCCAGAATTTCCACAATTAAATGAGCAGATTGACCTTATTTACACTCCTCTATTCCCTGCTGCTTGTTAATTACTTTCCCTATATAGTATATATAGGGGAAATATTGTTTTCAAATGTCTGTGGGCGCTGTATCTCAAAAACGAATGATCCGATTTAGATTAAACTTTAAATTTAAGGTTTCATCATTAAAAACTGGAACTGAAAAACTTTTGGTGAACATTGAAAAACCGGAAGTGGATGTTTACTCGAGGTGCTTTTTTTGTTTTTTTCCTATAATTTTCTAAATATGAAAAATATTACAAAACTTTTCAACCAAAAGTTCGAGAAAATGAGAAAGTGAACAAGTTTTATAAAAATATTTTTTTCATAAAATTCTTAACTTTCGAGAAAAAAATTAAAAATTGAAAATTTAGACATTTTTTTGCAAATTGCGAATAAACTATAGGAGTTACATAAAAATTATATAACAAATAATTGTAGAGAATTTAAAAATGAACAAATTATTTAAAATAATTTTTTGTGTAAACCTCATAGTTTTTAAGTCAAGTACTATGATGCCCATATTTAGTGAAACTTTAATTTAAGTGGCTGGTGTTGTTCGCAGATTGAGAGTACCATGTATTATTCAATTTGCCAGTCGCTGTACGGTTATATGTTTGTGTGGAATTGTTGGCGGAATAATTCGATCGTCTAAAGCGGATCCTAACCTTCAAGAAGTGAGAGAAAGGTATTTCGCCTGGCTTCATATTTCTTTCTTTTCGTCCTTCTTCTTTCCATCTTTTTACTTTCCCTATATAGAATATACAGAGAAAGTATTGTTTTCGCGAAGAAAAATGTCTGTGGGCGCTGTATCTCAAAAACGAATGATGAAACTTTAATTTTAAGGTTTTATCATTAAATACTAGAACTGAAAAGATTTGGGCAAACATTCATAAACCGGAAGTGGATGTTTACTCAAGGATTTTTCAAACAAAGGTTAAAGAGAAGAGAAACTGAACAAGTTTTATTAAGACATGTTTTTCGTAAAGTTCGTAATTTGTGAGAAAAAATTAACGTTACAGTTTTTTCTGAAAATGTTTTAGACTTATCTTTAAATTTCAGTAATTTCTCCTCCATACTTTTATTTTTATTTTTTATTGCAACTTCCTTTCCAAATAATTTTCATTGAGAAGTCTAGAAATGTTTAGCAAAGATTTTATTCAAGAGTTTCAAATTTTTTCAGAAAATCATTATTTATATTTATTTATAGAAATTACTTCGTCGTTTCTATACAAGATTTTCTTCAATTTTTTCTATTAGAAAATGTTCTTCTAAATTCCTATCATTTCTCAGATGATCTACAGTCTTAGTTTTTTTTTTAGATTGAGGTTTCTAGAATTTTTCACAAGATTGAAATCTTTGAAATTTTAGATTTATAAAACTTTTTTTGAGGTACTTTAATTTCTTTTTCTTATCTAATAAATAAGTACATATTTCCAGAATTTTTAGCAAAGACTTGATTATTGTTTTGTTTAACTTTAAAATTTATTAGGATAATTTTTTCTAGAAGTTTCAGGAATTCCTCCTCCATATTTTCAGTTTTTTTCATCTTCCTTTCCAAAGAATTTCGATCGAGGATTCTAAAACTTTTCACAGGTTTTCCTTGTAGATTTCTAAAGCTTCTTTGAAGAAGTTAACAGTAATTTTTTCTTCATATTTCCAGAATTATTAGCAAAGGTCTTATTCGGGAGTTCTAGATTTTTTAGTTCGTTTCAATATTTATAGAATATTATTTCAGATTTTAATATTGCCTTATAAATTGCAAAGATTTCCTTCAGTGCTCAAAAATTAAAAAAAAAATCTTTTCCAGAACTTTAGACTTTTTTTCGAGAGTTCAGAAATTTCAAGTAACTTTTATTCAGATTTCGAGGCTATACTTTTTTCTAGAAAATCTGTTCCTAGAAATCTACTCTCTTTTCAGTTATTTCTCCTCCAGATATATAGATTGTTTTTTTTAAGCTGTCTTTTAAATTGCGAAGTTTTTAGATTTTTTTTTTTAGAAATGTAGTTTTTTGTAGAATTCGGGAAATTTCCAGTAAATTGCGAAGATTTAAATGAAAGCTTTTTTAGAAAATTTGTTTTTAAAAATCTAGACTTTTTTCAAGAGTTCAGGAAATTTGTAATAATTTCTTCTCCGCATTTCAAGTTTTTTTTCAACTTGATTTAAATGAAGGCTTCTTTAGAAAACTTGTTCTTAAAAATCTAGACTTTTTTCAAGAGTTCAGGAAATTTGTAGTAATTTCTTCTCCACATTTCAAGTTTTTTTTCAACTTGTCTTCTAAATCGCAAAGAGTTTTTTTGAGGCTCTCGAATTTTTAGAAGTTTCCTCTGGAAATATAAATTATTTTCTCGAGGGTTTAGGAAATTTCTAGAAATTTATTCTTCAGTGTTCAAGATTTTTTTGAATCTTTAAATTGCAAAGATTTTCTTTGAGGTATTAGGATTAGGATATTTTTTAAAGTTTAGAGTTTAGAAAATGGCCAATAACTGCTTCCCCAAATTAATTTTTTTTTTCAACTTTTCTTATTAATTGCGAAGATTTTCTTTCAGACTCTAAATGTTTTTTAATTCCCTTCTTTTCGAGAATTCAGTTAAATTGCTTCTCTAAAATTCAACATTTTGTTTCAACTAGAGGCTATAAAATTATTTAGATAGTTCAAAATTGTGGAATTTTTCTTGGAGGGTCTAAAATTTTCTCCTAGGAATCTTTTCTTATTTTCGAGAAAGTTTAAGGAATTTTCAGTAATTTCTCTTCCTGATTTAAAGTTATTTTTTCAACTGGTCTTCTAAATTTCTAGAAGGCTCTAGATCTTTTAGAAAATTTAGAAATTTAGACTGTTTTTCCAAGGGCCCAGGAAATTTCCAGAAGTTTCTCCTTCAGATTTCAAGGTTATCTTCTTATCTTCTAAATTGCAAAGGTTTTCTTGAAAGCTCTAGAACTTTTTAGAAAATTTGATTGTAGAAATCATTTCTTGAGGGTTGAGGAAATTTTCAGTAATTTCTCTTTTTTGAGGCACTAGATGTTTTAGATTTGTTTTTCTAAAATCTAGACTTAGTTTTTCAAGAATTCAAGAAATTTTCACCAATTTCTTCTCTAGGTTTCAAGATTTTTTAATTCAACCCGCTTTCTAAATTGTGAAGATTTTATTGGATGCTCTAAAATTTTTAAAAAAAGATTCGTTTAGTAATCTAGACTTCTTTTAAAAATATTTTTTTTTAATAATTCCTTTTATGGTATGGATTACCACGTAGTAACGGTCGCAACTATTGTCTTTATCAAAAATTTTACTTAGTCAATTTTCTTTTAAACCAATTTTGTAATTAAAGTTATTGAAAACCGCGAGGCGATCAGTAATTAAAGTTAATATGTATATGTAGGGTGGGTAGGTGGCCTCTAACCCACCCTCTAATCAGTAAAACATAAGCGAGGGTTTTAATTAAAAGTTGTAAAACATAAATAAATATAACGTTATTGCAAAATTTAATAGATTTATTCAAACAAATGAAAAACTGAAAAAGTTTTATTGAAATATTTTTTTTGTAAAGTTCTTAATTTAAAAATGTTTTTGCTTATTGCTAATCAACTATAGGAGCTAATTGTAACGAATTCAAAATTGAGCAAATTATTAAGAATAACCTCATAGTTTTCGAGAAAAATATAGGGAAAGTCTTATGATGGCCACATCACCATTTTTTTACTTATAGTATTATTTATTTATCCAACATAGTACAAAATATTGTAATATTATAGATACTATGTTTTATATTTTTTAAATCACTTATGTTTTGAAAATGACAAGTGTCTTGTTGAAACTATAGTCAATGAATATTAAATCCTGTTATACAGACAAGCTATTAAGTATTTTATTATATACTAAAATGTATAACGAAGTAGATGACTCAGGGATCAACGATTTTTTACATTAGTTTCTTCAAATCAATCTATATACAAAGTTTCAATTAAATCCATCAACATATTCATACTATGGCCACCTTTTGGCATTTGGAGTTTATGAAATGATGTAATGAATTCGTTATTCGTTGAAGAAGTGTTATCGAAGGAAATTTGCGTTTAGGGGTAATATTTTTGCTCTCCAGGGGCTGATCTTTTTGCGGCTTAAAGGTTACTTTTTACCACATATTTTTCTTATTGATGTACGTTTTTTAGTTCTTTGTTGACCTGTCTTTGAATACTATTGAGGGGATACACAAGTAATTTTTTATTTGCATCAGCTGATTATATCCACGTACAACTTATTGTTGTCTGAATTGTTGTCTTGTATTGTATTAAATTATAATACCCTCGCTCACGTATTTAATAAAATAAAAAGAAGATATATATGGGAAAAACCTTAAAAGGATAATAAAAATAATAAGGCAGAAAGACCTCTGGTCGATAGCCTTTTGACGAACTAACTCACTAACACATCATCCATTATTTATTATTTAAATGTAAATATGTATAGTTTGTCAATAAAAATGTGTATTATTATTAGAAATAATAAAGTCTATGTACAAACGTAATAAAAATAGTGAGAGCAAATAACGAAGAATCGAGGAAATTAAATAAAAATACTGGCAAATGAACCGTGGTGAGATAGGCAAATTGGCATTTGCAATCGATAAAAAATTCAAGACGAGAGAGAAGCAAAATATAAAATATATTAGTACTAAATAAACAAGTGAACAGATTTAAATATCCCGGGATAGTTATATCATAAAACACATATTTTACCATAAGAATATCCTAGAAAGTGTACAAACAGAAATTGCTAGAAAGACAATTGGAATTATAATCATGTGCAGCAGTAAAACGTGGACAATAACAAAGACGCATTACAGCAAGATAAATACAATGGAAATGAGATATTAAAAGATAGAGAAAAAAACAAGATGAGACGAGATAAGAAATTAAATATATAGACAAAACTTACCAATAGAAGATATAAATAGGAAGATAGTAGAAGATAAGCTACAATTGATCGATCGGACATATCTGTCACCTGAATGATGAGAGAAGTACGAGAAAAGTATTCGAAGCATGCACAATAGGAAACAATAAAAAGACCAAGATCACTTGAATAGAGGGAGTCAGAGAAAGAGCAGAAAATAAAGGCCTAACATTAAAAAGAGAATTCAGAAAAAGATACTAGACAGAACAGAATAAGGAAAATTGTACGGCAAGGAATAAATAATATGTAAGCCTTATATCAGAAATAATAAGGTTAAAGATTTAAAGAAGAACGTTTACTTAAAGGCGCATAAGCTCGAAAATAATTTTGTCCTTTGACTAAGATTTAATCGTTAGTATCATTATTCTATAAAAAACAATATCACATGATTTCAAGATTACTATTTACAATTTTAAAACAGTTTCAACTACGTAATTGACAATGGTCTATGACCTTTTCGCGTCGGTTGCGCCAGCAGGATTTGTCCGACGCAACAATGAAACTGGGCAGACCTTCGTTAATGATAATAATAATTGCCCGGTGATGACGAAAAAGCAATCTGTAATAAATTAGGTCAGACTCAGGTAAATAAGCGAGCAATGAAACCATGAACGTTGTGTATAGTTTTCGTCGTCGGTAAATAAGCGAGCGGCGTGAATACAAATCGCCTGATGCATATCAAATTCGAAGCCAATTCCAACTCAACTGACGACAACGCGTACATTTTTAATGTTCCAAAATTGAAAATGTGATCGATAAAAAAAAATGTTATGTTTAAAAAAAAATTAACGATGAAAACTAATAATAATATTATTTGTTGGTATATAATAATAATTAATATATTGATAAGTATATAAATCCGAATTAATTAATAATAAAAATATTATATCAATTACAATAGATCAATAAAAATATGTGTGCTTTATTAGGTACCTTTATTATATTTTTATCGTTTATGTAGTGAATATTTATTTTTAATGTTTGTAAAAATTAATATATAAATATAAGGTGAAATAAATTAATTTTATTTTTTAAATTATATATATTTACAACAATTTATTTATGGTAAAACCTGTTCTTCTATTTGAAAAAGCTTCCAATATTACGTTATACATGTACAGAGAAAACTGCTTTAATGTAATTTTAAGAATATGATTTCACTGATATAACAAATCGAATAAAAAGAAAAAACGTTAGAAGATTTTATTTATTGTTTTACTTAAACGACGTATGCTGGATCTTTTCATATTAATTTAATCCAGCCTTAGCAACCAAACCGAGATGTGCAATGACCTTGAATGTGAAGTCTGGCTGTTGGCCAGGGACAATTTAAGTTGCACTCCGGAGAGAGAGAATGAACTGATGCGAGGATAATAAATTACTTGAATTAGATATTAAGCTCGCTCTATTGCTGCAACGTTACACAATTACAATTACATCTGTAAACACCGAATGTTTAATGAGACACGAACTCCCACAATTTCTTTTTTAGCAATAAGGTAAATGTCTATTTGAATATCTCGCGTTGTTTGAAATATATATGTTTTAAGCTGCTCAGAAAATTTTGCAGATACTTTTGTGGCATTTTTACTTTTTACTCAACATATGTGTCATGAAAATAATATACAATAATCAATTATACAAATTATTAAATTATCAAACCAAACTAATCGATGCTTAATTAATGTAATTACAAGGATTACATATTACTTATTTAAGAAAATTATGATAAAAAATGAAGGAATTAAAGTCGCATTATAACTAACAAACAATAAAATAAACATTATAGGATATTTTAATATGTAATTAATTACATTAAGGATATAATTTATTTTATAGGTTTATAAATAACTTATTCTGTAATTATTTAAGTACATGGATGTAAGTATGTAATCGTTACAGTAGGATTTATAATACGAGAAGTAGATTTTTATGCGTTCGCATAGCACTACTACAGCAGCGAAGCCGATAACAATAATTGCGGCCATTAAATGCGAAAATTCATCCAACATTGCGCGATAAATCAATAGCCGAGCTTTTCGTTCGCTTCTATTAAATTTAACAAGCGATACAATCATTTATCAAATTACTCTCCATATTAATGACTCTGCCGCCCTGTTCCACAATACGCTATTTATTTTCGAATCAAAATGTTCACGGTTATTCTCTACACATAACTGTTTTAAAACAATTCGTACTCTATATTTTAACTGTGTTCAAACTATCCCAGCATTTACACAAATGAATATTGTCATAATGGTCACGGTTTTTCCTTCTTGAAAGTTTTATATTTTATATAATTTACACCCTTTTTATATCTTCTCCGATAAACCAGATTGTTGTGTTTAACATTAAACTGTAATTAAATCTGTTTATAGCGAAATAATAATAACGTTAGTTCGCCTAAATATGAATCAATATTGTAGTCCTTAAATTTCTCAGACTATAAATAATCGAATAACGCATACTTTTTTGCGTAGTAAATAAAAATATTGCGTTAGAACTATATGTTTTTTTTCTTTTATACAGGGTGTTCAATTTAAGTGAAGACATTGAAATATCTTGAAAACTGCACATCGCATAAAAAAAAATATAATTAAAATTTGTTCGCCTCGAAAGGGGGACATCTAATGATATGAAACTCGACCCACTTACCTCAATCCCCTAGGGGGTAGAAGGTGAGAAATAGAAAAGTTAAATAGGAACCCCCATTTTTTGTACGTATTTGAATACTCCGGGAAAAAATAAGGAAGTTTTATTTGAATTTTTTTGTATTCGTGACAAAAGACGTTATAATCGGCAAAAAACGATTTTTTATTTATTTAAAAGCAATATTTTCAAAATTATTCTCCTCTCAACTAACGACATAATGTTCAGTGATATCAACAGTTGACTATAACTAAAAACACTATTAATGTGTTTTTCCATTCTATAAAATCATTACTTTAAGAAACTAGCCTTGAATAATTTTTAACTGTTGAATGTCTTGGCATAAGGTAGCGTTTAAGGCATATTCAATGTGTTGTTGATAGATATATAATTTTAAAAGTTGGTACTAATTCTATTAATAAACCCTATATGCCTTAAAGATATACTGCATATTCATGATGAAGTAACTCGAAAAGTAAAGCTCATATGTGAATATATTTATTTATCGCGGAGATTCTCCTTAATGGATTTAGTTTTTTAGGTATTATCAAAATTTATGGTTCAACCACGATAAAAGGAAATGTAAAAACATTTATTTTTGATTCAAGTCTACGTAGTTTGTTTTCCTTGAATCATAATAGAACACTATTCAAATCGTCCTGAAGCTGCAACAGGTCATCTGGATATTTAATACCTTTGTAAACTTTCAAGTCATCAGCATAGAGAAGAAATGGGCCATTTTTAATATATATTTCGAGGTCGTTTACAAATAGAGGTTCACAATGAGAGCTCTGGGGCACATCAAATGTCACCTTGATGGTATATAACCAATGGGGGCTGGATATATTATCAGCGCACCTAGCCAAAATCTTCAGGGCATGTATTGCGTTCAGATACATCCCTCTAGCATGGAGAGAAGTAAAAGTTATCTTCATACCGAAACCTGGTCGTATAGATTATACACTAGCCCCCACAGCTAGTGGATGGATCAAAAGCATACTGGAGAATAGGGCAGTCACAGTAAATGTAGGAAACACCACTGTCAGAAAGATCGTTGCTAAAGGCTGCCCACAGGGTGGAGCACTTTGGCTGTACACAGCGGTAGTAAGACCAAATCTAATCTATGGAGCACTGGTTTGGTGGCCCAACCTCAGCAAAGCAGCTTACTCAGTTGCAAAGAATAGCATGCCTCAGCACGACCGGAGCAATGCGAACAACACCCACTGCAGCAATGGAAGCAATGCTCTGCCTTCCACCTCTCGACTTATACGTAGAGGAGATGGCCACGGCGGCAACACTGCGCCTAATCTCAGTTGGACTCTGGTACAAAGGAGGCAGGGCTGGTAGACACTGTCACCTTTTAGAGGAGGCTGTCAAGAAGACACCCTTCCTTGGAAGGAAGACAGACAATTTGCCACCCTGCTTCTTCAATAGACCCTATATTGTATCGATAAAAAGAGGAACGGGGAGTGTAGAGGATGGGGAAACCCTCCGAATTTACACCGATGGTTCTAAAACCAAAAGAGGATCCGGGACGGGAATTTATTCGCAACAAATGGACCTCTCATTAGCTATACCCCTAGAGAAGCATACAACTACTCTGCAAGCAGAGATCGTTGGCATTATCCAAGGGGCGAAAGAAATCCTACACCGTGACATCCGTGATAGGAACATCCAAATCCTTACAGACAGTAGGGCAGCAATACTAGCAGTGAGTGGTCACAAGATCACCTCAACACTAGTAAAAGAATGTCACAACACCCTTAAACAAGCAGCACAATCAAACAGTATTGAGCTGCGCAGACGAGTTGGCGCGAGCTGGATCGGTTCTCAGTGATACCACGGTTGGGCCCCGATCACGCAACATCGAAATGCCTCATTGAATCCTCAAACAGAATACTCTCAAGATTCTAAAACAACGTTGGGACAACACCTCAGGCTGCAGACAGGCCAAGGAAGCAATACGCTCACCCAGTCTGAAAACAGCTGAATATTATTTGCGACTATCCCGGGGGAATCTGCGTCTAATCACAGGTATCCTTACGGGTCACTGTCAGCTAAGGAAACATTTGTTTACTATGGGACTGGTGGAAACCCCCATATGTAGAGCATGTGAAGAAGAGGACGAGACAGTGGAACATGTGTTAACCACCTGCCCGGCTCTCGCCCACCTTAGAGAGTCCATGCTAGGGGAGCTCTGGCCGAATATGGCCAACACAAGGTATAACCCTCCAAGCGTTGTGCTGTCCTTTGCTCGCCACCTTGGGTGGCTAAATGAGTGATAGAACAACGCAGGGCTGTCCCAGTCAAGGGGGCACAACGGGCCTAGTGAGGCCTAAGTGCTCTGGTCAATGATTTGATCACCCTTGACAAACTCAATCCAGATCCAGATCCAGATGGTATATAACAGATAATTGGCTATACGTACACTTTAAGTTCTATTGGATTGATGAGGCTGATATTTAGCGAAACTCCATTATGCAATTATTAAATAAAAAACACGACTATTTAAAGTTTTCATCTGCCTGAATGTGTGGTGAAACAATTGTAGTGTATCTACAAAATAAAGCAAAACTCTAAACAGTAGTTATTTATATTTAACTTTGATTTATATCCAGCAAATAACTGCTAAGCCATTCAATCATATTAGCTCATTATGTAGTATCATTCTGCATGTGCTAGAAAGCAGTATAAATTGAATCAACCTGTAATCCAACTGATATATTTGATACATTAATATATTAGTAACGGCTAATTTCCCTCTAAGAAACTCGTGATATTCCTTCGTCTATAATTGTATGTAAACATGCCTACATTAATTGTTGGAAATATAACTACGATAATTCGAAACCTTTAAACCTAGATTCAACAAAACTGCCCTTTTAGCATATTAGAAATATAATAACTCAAAGTGTACAAGCATTGCTTCAAGAAGTAAGCAGAATACTATTAGGGCCAGCATTGCAGGACTCAGGTAATTGCGACAGAAACTAAAAAAAGTCTTGAAGAGCAACACTGAAATTATCAGATCTGTTCATGCGCCATTCTAAAAATAAGATAATTGTATGGTGTCGAAAAATGCAAATAAATGAACCCTACGAGTCGTTGAATGACTTAGATATGCATCCAAATAAATCTCTTTGAAGTAACTTGCGGTTTTACAACTAACATATACATGTTTATAAAACTGCTTAAAATTATTGTAAATTTCAAGTTCAACAGGTACAGTATATTGTTTATATAATAAATAATTAAATTCGCTATATTTTTTTCTTAAGGTTTATTACTAGCTGCGCGTAAGGATTTCAATTCGTCCAGAATTGATACATCCGTCCCAACCGAACGTTTTCCTCTGTTTGACGTAACTGCATGTAAATTAGTCGTGAATAGTATTAAGATCTCGGTTTTTGTTTTTTATATTGCCCGAACGCCCACAACGGATGATCTTAAATCTTTTCTAGATCTCATTTGTGTATTAAGTAGTGATACGGATAATGTTCTTATTATGGGAGATTTTAATATTCCAAGTTACATTCAAAATTACAATAACTTAAACAACAGTTTACGCAGTAAAATTCAAAATTTCTCTGCTTATCTCAATCTAAAACAACATAATTACTAATAAATAGAAAAAACACGAAAATATATTCGTAAAATCTACAACAAATGAGTCTTATTAAGACTACAAGAACAAATCACTTTTGAAACAACTACTTCTCTAGCTAATACTTCGACAGACATTGAATAATACAAAAGTAATTTGCGTGTTACAAAATAGCAAGGCTATCAAAGCAAGACTAGTTTGAACGTATTTCTTTCTGTAAAATGAACTAAAAATGATTGAATGTATGTTAAAATAGTTTGTGAGTGACTATACTATGGTAATTTCGAAAAAGAAATGAATTTAGGTTTAATTACATCAACCTAATGTTATGTAATTAATTACATCAACCTAAATCATTCAATTCAATCATTTTTAGTTCATTTTACAGAAAGAAATACGTTCAAACTAGTGTTGCTTTGATAGCCTTGCTATTTTGTAACACGCAAATTACTTTTGTATTATTCAATGTCTGTCGAAGTATTAGCTAGAGAAGTAGTTGTTTCAAAAGTGATTTGTTCTTGTAGTCTTAATAATACTCATTTGTTGTAGATTTTACGAATATATTTTCGTGTTTTTTCTATTTATTAGTGAATTATCTACAACGTAAAGGACTTATATATTTTATTATTAAACATAATTACATCACTAATTGTCAGAACAAAATTCTCGATTTAATTTTTACCAATTTAAATTGTCATATTATTTGTGAGTATAACGCATTTATTAAAGAATACGAAATTCGCAAAGGTTGCAATGTAAGAAACTATAATTTTAGAAAATCTGATTTCGTTCGCCTTTATGCAGAGCTTTCTTCGAGTAATTGGGACCTAATCAACAATAGCGATGAAGCAATTGATCCTCTTTATACGATTTTATATGCATGT
Source organism: Ontholestes murinus (assembly GCA_963969525.1). Lineage (NCBI taxonomy): Eukaryota > Metazoa > Arthropoda > Insecta > Coleoptera > Staphylinidae > Ontholestes > Ontholestes murinus. The sequence continues at coordinate 55,948,985 of OZ018394.1, read as the reverse complement.
CTAAACAAATATGTACCTTTACGCAATTTCATAGCTAGTTTACTTCAGAAATCTTACATTGTATTAAAATCAAGAATAAAGCACGTAAGCATTTCAATCGTAATAAAACTGAAGAAGCTTACAACCATTATAAAATTACTCGATCCCATTGTAAACTTCTAATATCAACAGGGTATAAGAACTATTTAGATTTAAACTAGAATTCCCGGTGTTCTGTAATTCAATGGTTTGGAACTGACCTCTCCGGAATCAATTGTCAACGCATGCTAACTCTTTTGAAAATTCTTATACCAGAAGTGAAGGTTTTAATGATATTAGAGAGAACTATAATAATCTACCACCCCACATAACAACTATTAGCTCTAATGATGTTCTTAATGACATAAATAGATTGAGTAGTTCCATATCTTGTGGTATTGATGGTACTCCGAGTTATTTAATAAAATATTGTAGACATATCCTGGTTAAACCTTTAAAAACAATTTTCAATCTCATTCTAAAAAACTCAGAGTTCCCCACAATAGAAACAAACAAAAATCTGTCCAGTGTTCAAATCAGGCGATCCTAGCGTCATTACAGATTACAGGCCTATTGCCCTATTGTCTAATTTTGCAAAAATTTATGAGGTGATAGTCTAGAACTTTATTTATCCGAATGTCAAAAACCTCATCTCTCCGCATCATCATGGTTTTATGAAAAAAAAGATCTACAATAACAAATCTCAGTTGTTTTAGCGAATTTGTATGTAGTGAACTTAACCGTAAAGGTCAAGTTGATTGTGTTTACATATTTTTCAGCAAGGCCTTTGATCGTGTAGACCAGGGGTCGGCAACCTTTTAGCTGTGGTGTGCCAAGCCACTCTACCAATATGATTCAGGGTGCCGCCTTAATTCTAAATTATATAATGGGATTCTAGAGGAGAAGAATTTTATACCAAATTTATCTTTTAAACATATTTATTAAAAAAATAACATTATATTCTAACATAAATTAAAAATTTTTAATGCAAACCTTGTCCCTGCACATCTTTGCTTAATATTTCAATATCAGGGGTATAATTTGTGACTTTTAATTTCACACAAGATTCTGAATGTTCAGTTGTTAAACGACTTCTTTGTGGACTGAAAATATGTTTCATGTGAGAAAAAATTTGTTCACATAGATATGTGGAACCAAAAGAGGAAAGAAGAGCACATGCAATTTTCTTTAAACAATTAAATCTTTCCGGCAATGACATCCAACAATTTAATATAGCAGTCGAGTTTTCCATAGAGTCATCTTCCAGATTTTTTCGTAATTCCTTAAATTTTGTTTTCCATAATTCTGAAGATATTAGTTCGATAAGTTCCATTTCAAAATTATCAACATTCATCCACTCAAAAATTGAAAAATCAAACGGTATTATTAATGGATCTATTAAATCTGGTTTTATGAGGAAGGAAAATATAGGCACATAAGCTTCAAAGTCTTTGCATCTTCTGGAAAATTCATCTTTAAGTGCTTCAACGTAGGTTTTGAGTTCATCTTTGTCTATGGTCGATTTATTTGCAAGCGCTTTAACATTTGGGAAGTATTTGTAGGTACTAGTATTAATATTACATAAAAATATATTTAATTTTGTAGCAAATCCTGTCCAATATTCAAAAAGTTCGAGCACAGTTTGGCGCTTCCTTGCAATCTTAAGTTTAGTTCATTGAGATGTTTAGTTATATCAGCCAGAAACATCAATTTGCATAACCATTCTTTATCGTTCAATTCGGGGAAATGTTGTTCCTTTTCATTAAGAAAAACTTTAATGTGTTTCAGACATGACACAAACTTATTCAAGACATTTCCTCGACTAAGCCAACGAACATGGCTGTATAAGGGAAGGTCAACATATTCACTTTCCATTTCTTCTAAAAGAGATTTAAATTGCCTGTGTGTCAATGAAGAGCGAGACACTATGAAATTAACTATTTTAACAACAGTGTTCATTACAGGAATTAAGCGCTGTGACGAAATTTTGGCAACTAAACTTTCCTGGTGTATTATACAATGGAAGTTCAATATTTTATGTCCAATATGATTTTCAAGAAGTTTGACAAATACTCTATCCTTGCCAATCATTGCAGGTGCGCCGTCAGTAGTTACACAAAATATTTTTTTTCTTCATAAACTTGACCTTTATCACAATACCGTGCAAATACTGCAAGCCGTGCAATATCATTTACATCGGTACTTTCATCAACAGCGACGCTAAATGAAACAGCTTCTTGTTATCCAGAATTCTGTTTTGTTGTTACATTGTCTGCCATTTTAGTTATTCTTCTTTCAATTGTTCGCGCAGAAGCCGGTATTTCTCGAATTCGGGATAATATGGTTTGTTGGTTAGGTAAATCGCTAAACAACTTTTCAGCACTTTTTATAAAGATTTCCTTTATATATTCCCCATCTGTAAAGGGTTTGCCTTTGTCAGCTATGCAATGAGCAATTGCGAAGCTGCATTCTGTCGCTTTAGCCTTCGTTCCAGTTATTCCACAAAAAAAGTTACTTGTTTCTTATAACCAGAAACAGCTCTCTTTATAGTTTCACATTTCTCATCGTTGCTATTAAATGTGGACTGATGTTTGGTTTGGAAATGTCTTTGTAAACTTGACGTGCGGCATACTACACTTTTGCGGCATATCGCACATACAGCACGATCCTTTTGTTGTATAAATCCATATTCATACGTCCAATAGTCTTGATAACCGCGAACATTTAGTTTTTGTTTCTTACCCTCCATTTGATTAAATATGGATGAATTATAACAAATATTAAACCAATAAGATACAATTCTTCACAAAAAAGTTAGAACGGAAAGTAACGACCAGTATTAAACGAAATGCAAGTTTAACTGGTATTACAGGCAAATGGTGCGCAGTAGCAAAACGAGAAAGAAAGGGGCGAATGTCATTCCAGCTTGAACATTCGTGAAGTCCGCTTCGATAACTAGTCGGCGCTGCGCATGTTTCATCCCTTTTACTCCGAATGCGCTCTCACTCACCCTTCGCGCAGATTTTCGTGACATTAGCGAGCCACGTTAGATAAATAATTATAATTAAACATTTTCTCTTATTTAGAAATCACCTGGTCTCGATATTTTCGCGATTTCCCTGATTACTTTGTAGAGTGCCATTCAGAACCCCATCGCGTGCCAAGCCTGGCACGCGTGCCATAGGTTGCCGACGCCTGGTGTAGACTATGCTATTTTACTCAATAAACTTGCTGAATTCGGATTTTACGTAAATCTGCTAGTCATAGGCAATAGAAAAATAATATATTAACAAGTAAATGGCTGACACTGACTACACACAGAATGTAACATAACGGCGCAAGGGTAGTGAACTTTGTTAAGTCAAGGAACGGACTTGGACATCTCTGGATAAAGAAACCTACAATCAAATAGATCATGTTCTCATAGAAAAAAGGGAAGCATTATAATGAGCATATAGAAGGTCAGAATTCGAGTCCTACCACTACTTATTGGGAGTACACTACAGTAGCCGCTTAAGGAATAACAAAAACACTAAAACGAAAGGCCCCAAAATTATACGTAGAAAAACTAAGCGATTCAAAAACAAAAATGCAATACCGGAAGGCCCTAGAACACCTCGCCGCCATTATGAGAAACTGGCCGGAGGACGAGAACATCCAGGACGATTGGCAAACCATCGAGGAAGTAATAGTTAAAGCGAAAAAATTATCTATCAAAAACCAAAGATAAACAGAAACGAATAGTATGACATACAATGCGATTAAAAAAACGATTAAAGTCCGAAATAGAGACGGACAAGCATAGCCAGAAAGACTGACTAGATCGAGGAAGACGGCATACAAGGACAACAAAGAACTGATTCTAAACAGATGGAAACAACAAGATCTACTATATTCCACCCCAATGTGACTTATGAGGAAACTGACGACCCTACCACTTACGAAGAAATATAATATTGAAAGCACACGAAAAGGTAACAAACAATAAAACACCGAATAACGACAATGACCTATGGGAACTCCTGAAATATGACAGAGAATAACTAGTAGCCATAGTGCATAAACTAATAACTAAAATCTGTAACACAGAAAAAATGCCGCATGAGTAGAACACCAGCCTACACCCTAAACATAAAAAGGGAGACAAACTCGCGTGTAACCACTATAGAGGGAAATCACTACTTAGCACAACATTCAAGATATATACAACCATCATCAAGCACAAATTTGAACAATACGTCGAAAACACCACCAGAAAGTAACAGGCAGGATTCAGATCTGGGAGGCCTACAGTCAACCAACTACGCACCACCAGACAGATATACGAAAACTTTTACATTGACAGCTCTTCATTTCCAAGAGGCTTATGACAGTATAGATAGACATAAGCTCTACTCTATCCTGCTTGATTTCAATACATCCCCTAAGCTAGTGAGTCTAATGAGAACCAAGATGCTAAATACCAAATGCAGAGTACGAATAGAAGGAGAACTAACATGACGAATTTGACTCACACACAGGAGTAATGCAAGGAGATGGATTAGCCCCTATGCTCTTCAACTCGAACACGTAATGAGAAAGACAGGAATCAATCTAAACGACACCATTATAAACAGCCCGTCCAAATAGTAGCCTATGCGAACCTTAACATCATGGGCAGGACACCGACAGTAGTCAATAAAGCTTTTTTAAAATCCCTGCCCCTTCGATTTTTGATATTGGATTGAGAATCGATAAAAGTAAAACAAAGTAAAGGCGAAAGGAGAACCATCGAAGAACACATAGTATTTGGAAGTTACATCTTCGAGAGGGTTATGCATTCTAACTACCTAGGCTCCAATGTAAAGTTCCCTAATGATGAAATTATGGAGATAAAAGAACGAATAGCAAGTGAGCCCTCTTCTCCCTCATACCAATTATTAATGTTTTTAGACATCCATAGAGACATACGAAACCCTCATCCAAAAAGTAGTGTGCTGTGAAAGCGAAACTTGGACAATCACTGAAATGTCCATGGAACTATTAGAGAGAAAGGTAGTGACAAGTATATTTGGAGCGATATACGATAATGGAGAATGGATAATAAGATACAATCACTAACTAGACCAAATATACAGAGACCCACCAATTACAACACAAATAAGACTAATGCACAGGTGGGCTAAAACAACCAGGAGTAGAATGATCAGCTTATAGACTAAGAACACGATTGAACTAAAGACGTCCAAGAATTGCTAAAAATAATAAACTGAAAAAAGTCAACTAATGACCCTTTCGGGAACTTTCAACCTTGTCGTGGTGAGAGGGCTCAGTAACCCCTAATATTCAGGGAGCGATACCGGCGGTAGCGTAGCGTAGGTCCTGATGGATAGGGGTGAAGCTAATGAAAGTTCAACGCAGCGTCTGACTCAGATTGAGCGGCTGCGTGAGGCTACTGGTATAGCCAGCTCTCATTGGCCAACAGCTTCGGGTGGATGAGCCAGTAAGAGCAAGGGCACCTTCCTATCCTAGGCGTGAGAAATCGTGCCTAAAGGCGGACCAAAAATGGACAACGGCAAGGAGATGCACAAGGCAACGGGAAACCACTGCATTAAAGATTCCTATGGATTTCCCAAGACATACAGAATAATCAAATGGCCCCTAGTCCGTGGCAGACCTTAGATGGTCAAGGGGTGCGAAGAATCCCCACGTTGAAAAATATTAATGGAACTTAAAGAAATACTTGATTGGCACTTGGAATTTTAACAGCATGTGCATGCCAGGAAAGATCTATAATGTAGAGCAGGAAAAGACTGGGACTGAACATCCTAAGAATAAGCGAGACAAGATGGCCTGGGCGTGGAAAAATCAAACTAAAGAACGCCCTTTTATTTTACTCCGGAAACGAAGAGACCTACCACTATAACGGAGTGGGCATTATGCTGGATTTAGCGATTAGCGGTTCTGTCATGAACTTTATTCCACTCTCTGACAGAGCAATGATGGTACACCAAAAAAACTAAATATTATTCAAACATATGCTCCAACAGCCGATAAATCACAGGCAGATATGGAGATATGGTACTCAGAAGAAAAACAACTAATAGCCGTTACCAATAAGGACGACATCACTCTTATCCTCGGGGATTTCAATGCCAAGGTAGGCAGAGGAAGAAGCGGAGATACTGTAGGTGAATATGGTCTGGGAATTAGAAACGAAAGAGGCAATTGGTCCTGTTTTGCCAGGAGGAAAAGCTGATGGTTTCCAACACATGGTTTAAGCTACCGGTGCGACCCCGGATCATCCAGTCAGGAATAAAATTGATTATATATTGGTTCCAAAAAGGTATAGAAATGGAGTTCTTAGTATTAGGACGTACCCAGGAGCAGATGTCAAGTCAGACCATACTCCTGTAGTTGCACGCTTTCGTATGAAACATTAGAAAATATTTCCCAACAAGCCAAACGTAGCACTATTACAGAGCGAGCCCGAACGTCAAATAATCACCTAAAAAAGAACGAAGGCAGTTCTTACACCGTGAGCCCTGACAATATCGAAGGCACCTGAAATTTATTTAAACATACTGTTTTAGGTACACAAAAGTCGCTAGTAACAACAAACAAAACGAACAACACAAGGACTGGATGACTCAAGAAATACTCATATTGATGAAACAGAGACGTAGCTTCAAAAACACAAACGCAGATGTATATAGGAAAACCCAAAAACTTATTAGAAGAAAAGTTAGAGAAGCCAAGGAAACATGGAAGAAAGAAAGGTGCCAAGAAGTAGATCTATATAAAAACACGACTTCTTCAACCTACATAAGAAAGTCAAGGAAATTACTGGTAGCTGAAAATACCCAGTCTCTACCCATATACTTAACCAAGACAACAAACAAATCACAGACGATGGCGAACTTAGGGAGGTATGGGCAAATTATGTAGCTAATACATTTGAAAGCAATAGCCCACCTTTCCGCAGACAAGATCCGACGAAGCCGACACCGGGAATACTCCACTCTGAGGTTCAAAAAGCACTAAGAGATATAAAAACGAGAAAATATGACATCTGCCCAGATATTCTAAGGCTTAAGGAAAACATACACATTTTGGTACAATTATTTAATGATATCTATAATTCAATGTACATCCCTCGCGATTGGCTGGAATCAACCATCATACCCATACCTAAAAAGCCCGGAGCATGGAAGTACGCAGATTTCCCACTGATCAGCCTAATGAGTCAGGTGTTAAAGGTATTCTTGAAAATCATTCAAATGCGCATACATAGAAAATGCGAACACGATGTAAGTGAAGTACAAATGGGTTTCCGGGAAGGAATAAGTACCAGGGAGAAAAATGCAGAGATCAACGGAAGGAAGTATATCTGTGTTTCATAAATTATACAAAAGCTTTTGACTGTATCAATCACACCACACTGTTAAAACTGCTGGAAAGAAAAGGTGTCGATGCTCAAGATCTAAAAATCGTACAGCAAGTGGCATCTGTCAAACTGGAAAACACCGAAACAAACACCGTACCTATAAGATGTGGAGTCAGACAAGGGTGTGTACTTAGTCCCATGCTCTTCAATATGTATTCAGAAGTTATCTTCCAAAACGCTTTGGACGAGGCAGAAGACAGTCTGAAACTCAATAGGAAACTCATAAACAACTTAAGATTTGCCAATGGCACAGTGATAATCGCAGGCAGTCGACTGCCGGTCGCAATCTGAACAACTACTTCAACATAAATATATACGGCTTACCAATAGAGCAAGTCACAAAATTTAAATATCTAGGAAGTTGGATCAGCGAGGATCTGAATCCGGAGATAGAAATTAGATCCTGCATGGAGCAAGCTAAAGCCAATTTCATTAAAATGCGGAACCTGTTAACCGACAGAACACTCAACTTAAACATAAGATTAAGCTTCGTTAGGTGTTATGTGTATTCCACGTTACTGTATAGGTTCGGGGCCTGGACGCTTCAAGTCACCAGTATTAACAAGCTGGAAGCATTTGAGATGTGGGTATATCGCAGAATGTTGCGCATTCCATGGACCGATCATATCACCAACCAAGAGGTCCTACATAGAATGAACAAGGACCGAACAATTCTCAAGACTCTAAAAAAGCGAAAGACTGCTTACCTTGCAAGATTGGCGGAAAACGTGGCCCTGGACATAGACAGTGCTCTTGGCTGAAAAACACAAGGGATTGGACAGGCTTAGATACAAACTCTCTGCTAAGAAGAGCCCAAGACAGAGACGAATTTGTCAGAATTGTTGCCGATCTTCTTTGAATGGAAAACGCATTTAGTATGAGAAGTGTCTGGGCCACAATAGATCTGGCCTTAGGATCTTGCATATTTACGATGCAGATATAAATTTCTATCGATAGCTTATGATTCGCATTAAATCTCTGTCAATTAAATCTTATAAAGTGGCACTCTTTGTTACAAATTTTGAGCCGGTTGTAAGTTTAGTAGACTTCAAATTTTGTAATGGCGGGAACAAAGTGAAGGGTTTCCCTAAATTAAAATATTTGCGACCGTTACTACGTGGTATTTTTTAAGTTATTATAAAAGTACATAGGATCGAGTTATGTATTGAATAACACATAGGAAAAATTATTTTGCATAAATGTAGCTGAATTTCGTTCAGAATGCATTGTGTTTCCTCCTTAAATGCATGCGTGTTTGTGGTATTATTGGCATAGATCTTCAAATTACCCTATAAAGGGAAATCTAATGGTGTTAAATCACACGATCTAAGGGCTAAATCACGACCCATGCGATTAGCATCACCAACTGATTCTATTCCGACCATATTTTATACGCAATTTTCTTACTGTGGCCGCCAAACATTAATTATTTTTGAACTAACAACATTAAAAACACGTAATTACATCGTGTAACGCTTCAATTTTACTAACCCTAAACTACTAGCTATCAAATTCATATTTGTTTATAGTTACCAAAACATTACTTCACACAAATAAGGCAATTTAATTTTTTTTTTAATATAAATAAATCCTTTGCAATGTTTTGAATTTTAATTTAGGCATTAATATTTATAGTAGTTATTATAATTACTATCTCTATTCGATGTATAGGTAATCAGCTATAATTTGACTTTTAAAGTTAATACTAACAATTAACTTTAAGTTAACATTTCTATACAAAAATTATAGTCTTAAATCAATGTTATAATACTAGGGAGGCGACTTCACCGCCTAATATGAGGAACTCAGTTACGCACACACAAACTTACTCAAGATCGATAACAAGTTAGGCCTAATAAATACCTTACAACTAGAGGTAATATGTGTAACATGTAACAAAATCTCTCATGTAATTTAATATTCTACGTGACCTACAACCATACAAGTAATTTCATTAAGTGATTTTTTTGAATAACCCTACATTACGAACTCTTATAAGATTAAATTTGTTATTTAATTCTTTTATAAAAAATAACACAAACTAAAGTAGATAATAATACTTAAATATTATTACAATGAAAATATTTCAACAACAAACGTTTAGATTGTAAACAATTCTTACATGGCTTCTATTTATTGATTTTTATAAGCAACATATTTATGAGTATATTCAACAATTGATGTTTACCTTTTATTTTTTTAAAGATGAACATAAACACGCCACACTAACGTATTTAGCAAAAACGTTATTTTCACTTACGTATCTAATTAAAACAGTTTCTATTTTACCAGAATACAAACTAGCCGTGTGCAAGTTTGGAAATTAGTAGAAAATATACTTGCTTCAATATAGTTTAGTGCTGTGGTGAGGTCGAGAGAAGGAGAGAAAATCATATCCGGCTAGTATAATAATTGGTCGTCGAGAAACAGATGGAAACAATGTCCCCAGTTACGAGTGTGGGAGGCCAATAAAGAGGTCCAGATGACATATTTCATTATCGTGCGTTGCTGTTTTAATTAAAAATCAATGCACTTTATGGCCTCGCTACTTGCCATACATCCATTACCACGCGATAAAAGATTATATAACGATAATTAATTTGCTCCCTTGTTCATGCCACATTTTATAATCGTTTATTACCCAATGATATTCATTTATCCGATATATTGCGAATACGTTTATTATTTAACGATCACCGTTCAAATAAATTTGTATCATACATCATAGCAACAAAAAAGAATTAAATCCAGTGAAAATACAACAACCTTCACCCTAAACTAATATTTTAATGAGCCCAGCTCATAATCTTTAATCAAACTTTTCTCAAAAAAACCTGCATTCTATATAATAAAAATCTGTATTGATCTCATTTCTTTAATATCTATCAATGCAGTTGCCTTTGAATAAAATAAAACCTTAAATTTTACCCTTACGCTCAGTCTCTGGTAGTTTAAATACAAAATTCCTGCAGAGACAAACATAAAAATTACTTTAGGGTACTATTTCCTTTACATTTTTTTTAAATTCCCGCTCTCTAGTAAAATTATTTAGTTTTATATGCTTCCTGATTCCAAAAGTGTATATAAATTGTTGTGAAGGGTATTAATTAAAAGGTAAACATATTTACTCTCTAAGAAAGAAGGAAATTATTACTGATGTGGTGTAAGCTTTACTTAATTTTAATGTTATGGGGTAAACGTGATACAAAATTATGTTATTCAAAATTAAGAATAAAATTACGGTAACAGGCGATAACCGTGTTTAGCTAACCCAACTCAGCTCTAGAGAAAGTGAAACTCCTATATAAATGATTATTTAAATCAATATTAAATAAATTATTGTAGAAATATAGTAAGTAAACCTATGTATTTAGAATTACACCTATAGTTATTTACAATGTTTATAAAATATGTTAAAGATTATATCCCTCCACAATGAGGTAGAATTGTTGGATATTACACCGAGGGTAGATGCAAGCCAAGCAATAAATTATTTTTCTCACATATATTTTAGGAAATGGACTATTGATTTATAAATTGCAACATTTCTTAAAACTACTTAGATTGTATACCTTTGAAAATGACAAGTAATTTTTGAAAAATTTGTGTCAGGAAACTGATAAATTAATTATGGAACAAAACAAGTTTTTAATTTAGAAATTTCTTTTTCATACTAATAATTATTAATTTAAATGTATATACAACAATAAATAAAGGCATTTTAAAGAGATTACTTTGCCAAAAACCGATTTTTGAATAAAAAGAAATCAATGCAAGAATATCTTAACGGGTCAAAGAATAGAAAAATAATAATAATAATAATAATAATAATAATGTGTCTTTATTTTCAAAGTGTCAAAAATTTGTACAAAGTGAAAATTGTGTCAGGTTACATAATACTAGTTGTATATACAATGAATTACATAGTAGAAATTACAATAAATTCCTTAAGTATACATATTATATTATACATTCAACTTACTAACTACTTATTTATTAAATTAAAAAATATAGTTTATAATAAGTCTTGGAGCGAATATGGTTCCTTTTCAATTAGGTAGTTTAATAAGGATATTTTGAATACTTTCAAATTATTTTTTAATTTTTTTATATGCTCCGGGAGAGCATTAAAGAGCTTAATTGCCGAATAATGTACTCCATCTTCTGTCATTTTTCTTTTATGGCGCGGAAAAATGTAGTTGTTAGTTCTGGTTTTGTATGTGTTTAATTTGTTGTCACCTTCCTTAGCGTGTTTGTGATAAAATATTATGGTTTCCATCGTGTACATTCCATAGAAGGTGAGGATGTTATTTGACCTGAATACCCCGCGACATGATTCTCTGGTTTTTAAACCATATATGATGCGAAGTGCTTTTTTCTGTAGTGTGAAAATTGCCCTAGCGTATGACTTCTTTCCCCAAAATAATATGCCATATCTCATTATGTCAAAGTTGGCGTTGTATGCTGTTTTCACCATCGATTTGTTTAGATACTTTGAAAGCTCTTCTAAGTGAGTATAGAACTGACCTGAGCTTACTTTCAGTTTTCTGAATATGATTTTTCCAGTTTATTCTGTTGTCTATATGAACCCCTAAAAATTTAACCGACTCGGATATGTTGATTTCTTGGTCGTCTAAATTTATGGTTTCGATTTCGTGTGTATTTTTAGATGAACTAAAGAGCAGGGCGTTGGTTTTTTGGTTGTTAATTAATAATTTGTTTTTTTTCAAACCATTTTTGTATTCGGGAAAATACCAAGTTTGTATCGGTTAACAACGCCTTTACCTGCAACAAGTACAAATACCTTACTCAATCAAAGATTTGACAGTTTTACTCAATTCAAATTCATTTTGCCCTATCACGTAAGGTTTTTTATCAATGTTGAAATAAAATTAATAAAAAATGATCAAAATAAAATGCGAGTGTAAAAAGTGAACTTTTATGCTCCTAATACACCCCAACTCCGTAAAATTTCTGTAGCATGTTTTTCATAATTTCCTTGAAGTTTCCTAAAAAACCTTCAATTAGATTAACAAATGAAATTCATGTATCTTTCTCAGTTTCAATCATGGCATTAACAAATTCTTGATCTTTCATTAATCTCCTTATTTGAGGAGCGAAAAAATCCGTATTTAAAGCTTTAACATATTGTTTCATTAATCCTAGTATAATATACAGTGGAGGTAACAAGATATTTTGTGGATCAACAAGACTTTCGTGCAGAAGTACCCTCAATGATCGGAAAGTAAGAAGGGAAACGAAGAGTAACCCAAACCCCAAGCTAAGATGAAAGGCAAAGTGCTGAGAGCTGAATGGCCGAATATTTCCCTAGCTTCTCGTGGGAACATAATGGAAAACACATGAATTACAATAACAAAAAATACAGGCCAGAAGTATCCCAAGGCTACTGGGCCACACAAGCCAAAGGGCAGGGTACCTCTACACAAGAACTACGTCAAGGCCAAGGGGCCGGAAAGGCACTACGTATAAGTGCCCTAGAGGACGCAGACCTCGTGTCAGACGATGAAATTCGGAAGATAGGGGTATCAGGCGTCACTAAAGCAAAAGTTGCGAAACTAGTGAAGGAAGGCCATAATTACATCGAGGCCAAAAGAGCCGTAATCAATGCTAATTTCATCACCAGCCAGGCACACAAGGGCCAGAAAAAACCCCAAGGACAAACAAGGCCAGGAGCACAAACAAAGAAGGCACCTCAAGGGCAAACAAAAATCCGAAAAAGAACACACAAAGAGGACCAGATCCGATAGCAGCACGCCTAGGAAAACAGAAAAGACCAAAAAGGACGGGTCAACCCTCCGCCAGCGGGATCAGTCCCCTCTTAAAGCCATCGGCCAAGGGGGAGGCGGTTCCGATGGGAGCACAAGACCATAGAGGAAGAGCCTGAAGATGTACCTTCTCTTCAATAGCGGAAGAGGAATAAAAATCCTGTAGGTGAACCTTCAACACGCAAAAGCCGCATCGGCAACGCTGTATAGGAAGTTCAACAAAGAAGGCATAGACATAGCCCTCCTGCAAGAACCTTGGTTACTCCGAGGGAAAATAGCAGTCCTAGCGCCACAACACTCTCAGGTAATATATAGCCCAAACGCCGAAAGGTCAAGGGATTGCATAATTCAGAGTGATAGAGTCAGTTAAGTATACATCGCAATAATGAAGATGAGAAAGTATGCCCTCCGCGTATACTAAGCGACATAGTTGCATACTGCGCGGAGAAGGCATACCAACTCATAATAGGGTGCGACGCCAACGCGCATCACATGCTCTGGGGTAGCTCGAACATCAACAAACGAGGTGAGTCTTTACTTAACTTTATCTCAGCAGAGGGATTTATAGTGACCAATATTGGCAATAAGCCCACGTTCATCACGAAAAACCGCAAAGAAGTACTAGACCTAATGATCTGTACCTGGAAAGTGAGTGATAGTATAGCGAATTGGCATGTGTCAGAAGAACCATCGTGCTCCGACCACAAATTCGCTTCGATCTAGTCACGTCTCTTACGACGAGCAAGTACTGAAATCCAAGAAGCCCGTCCGTGGTATCACTGAGAACCGATCCAGCCCGCGCCAGCTCCTCTGCCTTGCTTTTGCCTTCTTCATTATTGTGTCCCTTAACCCAGCGAAGCTCAATACTGTTTGATTGTGCTGCTTGTTTCAGGGTGTTGTGACATTCTTTTACTAGTCTTAAGATGTTCTTGTAACCATTCACTGCTAGTATTGCTGCCCTACTATCTGTAAGGATTTGGATGTTTCTATCACGGATGTCACGGTGTAGGATTTCTTTTGCCCCATGGATGATTGTTGCGAGTAAATACCCGTCCCGGATCCTCTTTTGGTTTTAGAACCATGGGTGTAAATTCGGAGGGTTTCCCTACCCTCTACACTCCCGGTTCCTCTTTTTGTCGATATATTATAGGGTCTATTGAATACGTAGCAGGGTAACAAATTGTCCGTCTTCCTTCCAAGGTGAGGTGTCTTCTTGACAGCCTCCTCTAAGAGGTGACAATGTCTACCAGCCTCGACTCCTTTGTACCAGAGTCCAACTGAGTTTAGGCGTAGTGCTGCCGCCTTGGCCATCTCCTCTACGTATAAGTCGAGAGGTGAAAGGCAGAGCATTGCTTCCATTGCTGCAGTAGATGTTGTTCGCATTGCCCCGGTCGTACTGACGCGTGCTATCCTTCGCAACTGAGTAAGCTGCTATGTTGAGGTTTTTTGTCTTGCTCTGGGCCACCAGACTACTGCTCCATAGATTAGCATTGGTCTTACTAACGCTGTGTACAGCCAAAGTGCTGTTTCATTTTGAGATGTAGTTCCCACGTCGAGGACCACTCCTAGGTATTTGACTTCCGACGACAATGTCAACCTGGTGTCGACGAGCTTAGGAAGTTTTATCTTATCTTGTTTTCTTTTCTTGTAAAGAGGACCATTTCAGTCTTTGATGGGTTTATGATCAGAGACTGGTCATTACACCAGTGTTCAATTATTTTGAGGGCTTCCTGCATCAAGCTGCACATCACCGTCTCAAATCTGCCTGTTAGCAGGATGGTTATGTCATCTGCATATCCTATGGTGTGGAAGCCATTGTTCTTAAGTCGCAGCAGTAAGCTGTCCACAGGAGTGGTGAAAGTATTCCACCCCGTGGGCAGCCTTTAGTATGATCTTTCTGACAGTGGCATTTCCTACATTTACTGTGACTGCCCTAGTAGCATGCTGAAGGCTTTTTATCCACCCACTAACTGTGAGGTTCACACCAAGTGTGGAGAGAGGAGTTTACATTTTTCTGAAGGTCGTATTATCAAAGGCACCTTCTATGTCAATGAACACGCCCAGGGTTGACTTTTATTGTCCAGAGATCTTTCGATTCGGGCGACAACAGTATGCAGAGCCGACTCCGTTGATCTCCCCTGAGTGTGTGCATGTTGGTTAGCGTGAATCGGATTCGTAAGCAAAGCCGTCTCGCGAATTAATCTTTCGCACAATTTCTCTAACATTTTCAGGAGAAATTACGTTAGACTTATCGAGCGGTATGATTTGGCTAGTGTATAATCTATACGACCAGGTTTCGGTATGAAAATAACTTTTACTTCTCTCCATGCCATAGGGATGTATCTGAACGCGATACATGCCCTGAAGATTCTGGCTAGGTGGGCTGATGATATGTCCAGCCCCCATTGGAGGAGGGCCGGGAATATGCCGTCCAGGCCTGGCGCTTTAAATGGTGAGAAGCTTTTGATTGCCCAGGTTATACGTGCTTCTTCCGTGAGGTAATCTGCCGCCTCCCAGGGTTTGAGGGTATAGATTCTGACCAATCGGAGGTGTCTGTACATTCTGGGAAATTGATGTTAATGAGAATTTCAGCTGATTCCGACAGGTTAGAAGAGTAACTCCCATCCTCTCGTTTTAGGCAACCTATTTGTCGTGAGAGATCCTTGGAGAAGATCGTTTTGAGCCTTGCAGCTGCTGAAGTGGTTTCAACCTCCTCACCAAAAGACCTCCAGGCTGCCCTTTGTCTTTGTCTTATTAGTTTTTTGTAGTAGTGTTGGATGTTTTTATAAACCATCCAGTCCGACTGGTGATGCGATTTCTTCGCTTTATTAAAGATTTTTCTCGCAGCTCTTCTGAGATGGTCGAGTTCTCCGCACCACCAGGGTATGTCGTTCTCGGAGTCTCCCACCTTGGGATGACATTGAAAAGAATTATACTGGAAACAGGAGTTCTGAGGAACAACAAAAATACGAAATAAAAAAGTAGAGAGAACTGAATGGAGAACAGGCACACATAATCACAAGAAAATAGAAGACAAAAGAGCAATCAATGGAAAAAAATACCTTCAAGCTAAAAGAATAACGGATTTCGAAGAATACGAAGGAAAAAGTAAAGAAACATACCTATAATTTTATAAAACTTAACCAGAAAAGGCAAAGTTTAAAAATATAATTAAAATACAACATGATAATTAAAGACAAATACGAAAACATAATTATAAATGAAGACAAAATCATGGCGACAATATTTTAAAGATCTGACCGAACAGAAAATAGAGCAAACTATAAATAAGAATAGAATAGAATAGTCAAAATTAAAAAAAATACATGAATACATATATCTGCTTCTGCCTTAACATGTTATTAAATTGAAACACAATTCCTTTGTTCTGTACTTATAGTTAGATTTTATATTTATTTAATAATATTTATTATTAAGACATTTCAAATTAAATCTAGTATAATTATGAATTCTAAGTTTGATAGATTTTTCCATGTTGCTTAGTGTAGTGATTATTTGTAATCGGACAGGTACTATAAACTGAAGAATGCTTTTGGATAAAAAGCAGGCATTCATAAATATACAGACTAGCTACAGTTAAAATCTGCATATCCACGAAAGCCCGCCGGGTGTCCTCGGAGTAATCAAGGCCGCACATAATTCTAAGTGCTCCTCGCTGCAGACCAAAAAGTGAGTGGCCCCAGATAATAAGCCCTTATTGTATATGCGACTGTATTAGAAATAGTATTCTACTTGCAGAACTTTTTTGTGGCCTCTTTTGACAGGGAACATGTAGAAAATATCGGTGGGCATAATTTTCTGATAATTGCTATGTTGGATAGGTCATTTATGTATATTAAAAACAATATACCAATGCATAATTGGTAGCTCAGATGAGGTACTAGGTGATAAAAAAACACTGTGTTCTATCGGATAAGTACGTTCAGATTAATTTCAATCTGATCGGATGTGAATTATAGCAATAAAACTTTCTTAGAAGTTTCTTGAATTATTTTCTCACTTAACTCTTGGTGAAACATTAAACACTTGGTTTGTTTCACTAAATTTATATTTATTCGACTTGTTAGAGCATTATATTTTATTTATTAAGCATTGTCTCTTAATTATTAAGAGATAATGCTGTAACAAGCGAAACTAGTCGAATAAATATACAAATTTAGTGAAACAAACCAAGTGTTTATAAATTCTTTACCTACTATTTTTTAGAAGGAATAAGTGTGAGAAATTTTATTGGTGCTTTTCCTCAAAACATCTTATTCAAAGTATTCCGGCTGTATTTGTAATATCTTTTCGAAAATATTTGCTATCAAAGGCAACAGTGAAATCGTTCGGTAATTATCGAGATCTGTGCATTTACCATTCTTATAAACAGGTATTTCTGGCGCATTGTTTAGTGAATTAGGGTAAATTTAATTCTTAATGCATTTCTTTATTAATTTTGTGATTGGTGAGATTATTATAAGTACAAATTTTAGGACATCATATCGAATTCCTAAGATATATCTACTTTCAGAGGCCTTAAACTCATTATAGCTTTAAATACTAGACTAGATAAAACTTCTGTGAGTTCCAAGTTTTGGGCAATCGCGACACATTCAAGTTATAGGATCAATATTGGACTTGGGCAAAGAGTTTTTGATAGTAGGAATATTGAAGAAAAACTGCATAAATTCTATTGCAAATATACCACAACTTCTGTCCTTTTTTGTTATTTAATCCTCTGCTAGAGTTGTAACTTCCCACAAGACGTTTAGACTGGAGACTAAATTGATAATATGATCATCATTTTATTGTAACTTGTATTTTATTATTGCCTTCCTATAATCAAAGCGATACCTTTCTTTATTGGCTTTAGTTCATGGTCATGGGTTTTATTATAAGCTTCTGTAATTAAGGCCAAAGTGTTTTTCATATTATAGAAAGGGGAATTATACCATTTTAGTTGTTTTTGTTTGTACACGCAGAGTTGTTTCTTCACTGGAAAAGATGTGTTGAAATGAAACTAGTGATAGGATATTCAAATTCCAAAGATGGGTTACGAACTGATTGTTGATCATCCAAAAAAATTAATAAAATTCTCTTATGATCTGATAGCCCAAGTTCTAGAGCCAGTATCATGGATTCAGATGCAGAGTTAGTGCAAACATTATCTAACATTGCAAGATATACTTGTTTGTTATTTATAAAAATGCTATCCAGTACTAGTGATAATATACGTAAGAAATTGTTAAAACCTCCTAGTGGAGAATGATAGGCAGTAAGAATAATATTAGTTTTAATGCATATTCCAGCAATTCCACAATCCCTTTTAGATATAATGTTAGAGAAGTCAAGTGGTGGATATTCTATGTCATTTCAATTTGTAATTAATTACCCTATATGTCGAAATATTTTTCTACAAAAACACCATTGCATGAAAATTAGTAAGAGTGATATTTGCGCATGTTTCATCAACTAGCCAGTATTTACTTACACAGAAAACAGAAAAAAGAAGAAAATATTTTTTTCACCCGAAGAAACATATCTGACATTTTCGACAATATCTTGATATTAAATAATAATAAATTGATTAAAATCAACATCAAAATAAATCTTGAGAAAAGAAGACCTATATAATTGCACAAAACAAAAAACAGCAAAAAATAATAATAGAAGGAAAGGAATTACAACAAATAGAACACTATAGATATCAAGGAATTATTAAAGGCAATAGAAAATAGATAGAAGATATAATAGAAAAAGTCGCAAAACTATGTCATATGCTCAACAATACATTCTTCGGCAGAAAAGAAATAGCAAAAGTACAAAAACAGAAATAGCTAAAAAAGTCATAAGACCCACCCTGTCATACAGTTCAATTCAATTCAATTCAATTCAATTCAATTTATTCGTGCTATAACAATAGTTTTACACATGTCATTAAAGTACAGGTAGCAATATAGTAATATAAATCAAAGTATAATACAATTAATACAAGACTAATACTAACAATAAAATATTAAATAAATTGATAAATAATAAATATATGAATAAAATGGTGTATAGATAAGGCAGACAATAAATAAAAACAGTAGGCAAATTAAAGTAACGTATAAATAAAACAGCAGATAAAACATAAGTAGAAGTGTCAATAATTAAAACAAGTAATGTATGAAAACGTCGAATATATAAAATTTAAAACAATAATAAAAAACGAATAAAAAAAGAAATAAATAATAGAAGTAAATATGTTAAATATATAATATAAAAACAATCATACTGATAAATAATAGGACAAAACAAAGAAAAAAATAAAGTGTACATATAAAACGCCTTACCTTTAGAGTTATATTACATTACATGAGTATTACAAACAAACATTTTAAAATCTACATAACATAAGATATACATATTAGAGTTTAAAATCAATTAAAATATAAAACAAGGCACAAAGGATCACATTTTAAAATCATGAAATTTATTGGATAAACATTCATCTATTGAGTAGAAGGCTTTTTCAATAAAATATTTCTTTATGGTTTTGTAGAAGTTTGTATCCGAAAGGGAGGTTATGCTTTGCGGTAATGCATTATATAATTTTGGCCCATAATAATTAATGCCATTTTTAGTTTTTGTTAAGCGCTGTCGGAATGGATACAACTGTTGTCTATGCCTGGTAAAATGGTTGTGAATTTGTTCATGGGTCAAATACGCAGATAAGTTTTTCCTAACATATCTAATGCATTTCATCATGTAAATGCCCGGAAGTGTGAGAATATTCATGTTTATAAAACTAGCTCTACAATCAGCCCGGTACTCAAGGAAAGAGATAACTCTCACCGCCCTGCGCTGAATGCGAAACAGTCTATCAAGTATAGGAGAGTGACCCCATGTAATAATTCCATAAGTGAGATGTGGCTGGAAATACCCGAAGTAAGCTGTTAATACTGTTGGTTGAGATAACGTGTTTGTTAGGTGTCTCAGTAGAAATATAATTTTACTTAATTTAGCGGAAACTAAATCACCATGAGTGTACCAACTTAACTTGTTATCTAGGTTTATTCCTAAAAATTTGACATAACCATTGCAAATGTTTCCGGTTTTTAACGAAAATGCCAATGTCTCACTTTTGCTATTATTGAGGGTAAGCTGATTAGAAGAGAACCACTCTGATACCCTTA
Organism: Ontholestes murinus; assembly: GCA_963969525.1. Lineage (NCBI taxonomy): Eukaryota > Metazoa > Arthropoda > Insecta > Coleoptera > Staphylinidae > Ontholestes > Ontholestes murinus. The sequence goes on along the minus strand of OZ018394.1, from coordinate 55,928,574 downwards.
ACACCGAACTATCGTTAAGTTGTGAAGCAGTTAGTACATCCTCTGCTTGATGAATAAGAGTAGTGTCGTCTGCATATAACACTACTTCGGAATGACCTACCTGTAAGGGTAGATCGTTAGTGTAAAGAATAAATAGCAAAGGTCCAAGAATTGAACCCTGAGGAACACCAAGATTAAGTTTAGTTTCTGCAGATAGTGTATTATTGACCAGTACTTTCTGACGCCTATCACTTAAATATGAAATTAATAAACGGCAGCTTTGTGGGTGAATATTGTAGAAATATAGCTTTCGAAGGAGAGTAACATGGGGCACGCAATCGAAAGCTTTACTTAAATCGAGGAATGATGCCACAGTACACATACCCGTATTAAAGCCTTGTGAGATTTCTTCGGTAAGTGCCAAAACTGCGTCCTCAGTTGACCTACCCCTCCGAAAACCATACTGACAGTCGTTTAGAATTTTTTGATTATCTAAAAATAAAGACAATTGATTAAACAATAACTTTTCAATAATCTTAGAAATGATAGGCAAAAGGGATATTGGTCTATAATTATTAACATCCAACTTGGATCCCTTTTTAAAAATGGGAATTATGCAACCTAATTTAAGACTACTTGGAAAAAGACCAGATTTTATACATAGATTGATTAATTTAGTCAATGGCAAAATTATAACATCTATAATTCTCTTTAAAAGTTTCGTAGATATACCGTAAATATCACGACTATTTGAATTTTTTAGTTTTTTTACCACATCTCTTACCATATTGGGGCTTACTTCCTTAAAAGAGAAATAGGTATTGTCCGATTTTGTCGACTTAAATAAATATTCGATTGGGTCAACTCCAGGATACATAGTGTTTCATGAAACAAATAAAGTAAGTCTGTGGTGTAAGGCAGTAAAAAGAAATTATGAAATTGAGTTGTGTGGATTAGAAGAAGAGAGACTGAGTGGGTTTGTAAATTAAAGACTTGTTTTTAATTTCATAATTAATTCATCAGTTTCCTAACATATGTTTCGACAATTGTATATCATTTTTTTTTGTTCATTACTGAAAGGGTGTGTTTTATCTATCGGTATATATAATCTAAAGTAATTGTGTAATTATGTTAAATAAGAAAATGCACTAAAATCATGTTTTGGTTTGAAATGACCTCCTACTTTTAGTGTACTATATTTGTGTCCTCCTTAATTACCCACGTAATCTCTAATCCTTCTAAAATATTAAGTCCTCATCCCTTTGGGCAATTATGCACCGATTTAATGCCACCAATAAAATGTTTGTTTTTCGTCCCATGAATCGCCATGCCAGGTGTGGTTCCTCTTGGAAGAAAGTTTATGGAAATCGTGCATGGATATAGGAAAATCTAATTGGAGAATTAATAGAAAGAGAATGTATGAGAAAGTAGGGTTACTGGAGAATGTAGTCAATAGATGGTTAGAGCGTAAGTTAAATCTACAGACTTGGGTGAAAGAGAAAGGGAAGAAATTCATGAAAGGAAGGGTTTTCTTGAAAGGAGTGTATTTAATTTCAATTTAGTAACATCTTTCATGGGAGAGTGCTAAGGTACCTGAATAACAGTCAGCTCGGTATGGACAAAAAGGTCACTTTGGCAAGAACTAGATGCGGATCAGGGAATGGAGGAAAAGCTGGATGGGAGAAAGTTATGGAAAGTGTGTATTTTGCTTGGGTGGAAGCGTAAAGGAGTGTGTGCGGAATGGGTGGGAAGAAACAAAAAGGTGACTGAATGGATGAGGGATGATGGTACCGGGGTAAAGATTCTGATTAAACTAGATGGGAAAAGGATAAAAGAAGGAAATTATTATATTATATTATTATATGCTAATAAATGCTTTTTTTTGTTTTTTTTATTGATTATTACATGCACAATTCTTTGTTACTAAATATTAAAATTAAATAAATTAGTTTAACAACAGGTTTTCTTAAATTACGAGGGTCGTTCAATAAGTAATGCCCCATGTTTTTTTAGACTATTTATTTAAAAGTGTTAAATTTTTGGTGACAATATAGCTACATGTTTCTTCTATACGTACTATTTTTCAACATTGTCTCCATCACCTTGTACGGTCTTACACCAGCGTGAAACAAGTGCCTGTATTCCCTGCCGTTACCAACTCTTGACCTGTGCGTGAAGCCATGTTTTCACCGCTTGAATTACGCTCTCATCATCATCGAAGTGTCTTCCACGAAAACCGTGTTTAAGAGGTCCAAAGAGATGGAAGTCTGACGGTGCCAGTTCTGGGCTGTATGGTGGATGGGGAAATGTTGTCCAAACCAATTTGGTGAGGTGTTCCCAGGTTCTGCGACTTGTGTGTGCGTGCATTATCGTGCAGGATCAAGATTTCAGCCGGATTCTTGTCATGCCTAACATGCCGGAAACGTTTCTTGAGTTTGTCCAAGGTCTTTACGTATGCTTCGGAATTAATGATTGTCCCTCTTGGCATCACATCAACAAGAATGACCCCTTCACTGTCCCAAAAAACAGTAACCATGACTTTTCCAGCAGAGGGATTTAACATGAATTTTTTCGTTCTTGGTGACTGAGGATGGTGCCATTCCATTGACTGTCTTTTGGTTTCTGGCTCAAAGTGGTGCACCCAGGTTTCATCACTCGTCACAATCCGAGACAGAAACGCTTCCCCTCAGCATCAAACTTCGCCAACAAATCAGATGACATGGTTCTTTGCATCCTGTGTTCTGCTGTGAGACTTTTTGAGACCCATTTTGCGACAACTTTTAAATATCCGAGAGTCTCGATCATTGCACACACACTACCACTTCTGACCGACAGCTGTAAGGCCAATTGTTGCACTGTGATGCGGCGGTCCGTACAAATAATGATATCCACGCGCCTCACCATGTCTGGAGTAGTGGCATTGACAGGACGCCCGGAACGTGGCAGATCTTGGAGTTGAGTTGTTGGACTCGTTTTAACTCTCCTTGCTCACCTCCCGACAGTGCTCCTAGTGACAGCACAATCTCCATACACTACACACAAACGTTTATGGGTATTTCCCACAGTTTTTTTCTCTGCAATCTCAATCACTGCTCGCTGTTTGTAACGTGGATCACTAAAATACGCCATTTTGAAAATTCACTACAGCTCTGCCATCAGTTGGAATGATTTGAAACTTCGTCCACCGAGAGGAGAAACACTGAACTTGAAGTACCTAAAAGTACAACTTTCAGTTTTTGCTCATTGAGGAGAAAAAAATAAGGGGCATTACTTATTATAGGCCCTCGTATTTTCAGCACAGATGCGGACCTGTCATATAAAAGCGTAAAACAATAAAATTTAAATTCCAGGTTTTTTTTTTAAGAGACAGACAATTGCATTAATACCTTGAATACAAGTCAACTAAAAATTTTCAAAACTACAGTTTATTCAATGTGTCTACATGAGCACCTTGCGAACATAAGCTGTTAATGTGGTAGAGTTTTAATACGAGCGGTATTAAGTCTGCAGCTTATCATAAAATCGTAAAATGTTTATTACTACAGCGAACAAGTTGGCGGAATAGGCGAACAGCCAAATCCTTAAAAAAACATAACGTGTGTTGTATACTTTTTAAACATGAAAAATGGTGCACACTCCCCTAATTTAAATTAACCTTCATATGTATTACAAGGGTTGCCACTTACATTTTGGGAATGGACGATGAAGGTGCTACCATCTCACAACGGACGTTTCTAACATAATGTGACTTTTTGTCAGTAGAGTTACTCAGAACGTTTGATATCCATGTATTATTTGTGTTTACAGTGAGATGAAAAATTGATGTCGATCAAGAAATACAATTAAATAATGAACATTTCCGTTTAATTATTATTACTTTACGTGGAGTCGATGAACAGAATTTTACTTTTGGCGATGAAGCACTATCAAAAACTATAATATCGATGGTATATGGAATTCCATTATGGCCGAAAGTATTAATCTGCATGATAAAGCCACTGTGTGGTGAAACATGTTACATTGATCAACAATAAAAAGTTACCATCCCAACTGTCTTTTTTTATTTCAATATATTTTAAATAGTGATTTATTTTTCTATGGTGCTTTAAAAATCGTTGAACAAATTAATTTCCGGTAAAATAATTTATTATGAGCTGAAAACTCCAGTAAATTTTACAAGTGGCTCCACATCACAGGCCTTTATTTAGATTATCAACAGTGCGCACTAATTCGATTAAAATTTTTATGTTTTTGTCAATCAGTAGAGGAATAACAAGTGTAATATGCTAATCGACAAAATTTTAATCAAGAATCGATTACAAATGCTCTAGGTTATATGAACGTACACTATTAAAGGTTCGACCTCGTGCCAATTTGCCTTTCTTTAAATAATACTTACACCTGAATGTCTTTTATGGTTTTGATTAATCTTATATAAAACAGTTAATACTCATATTTCCAACTTTATAGATTACAGTGAATTTTTCGCATCTTCTCAACACATGTCTTACTAACTTCCCTCTTAATCTAGCTTCAACCTTAAGAAAAATTTAGAATTAGTAAAATAACATTTTATATATCCAAAATATATAATAAATGTAATATAAAATATTTTATGAAATAAGTAATTTAAAAAGGTATGTGAATCGACACGCACCTATTGTAATGCATGAATGATTAAGGGTCGAAATGATCGTTTTTACATGCATACGCTAGTTTTCTGTCTGGCAAAACATCCATCCCCCACATTAGTTTTAACAGTTTATTCGAGTCTCGCACGAGTTATCACCACATAATCGCATGTAAACATATGCGCCCAAGTTAGAGGAGCGGAGAAGGCCCCCATTCCGAATTCAGGGGGAACGACTCAGCGCCGACGACACAATTTTAGGGGATGATTTCTGGCCTTCACTTTACCAGTAGTGGTAGTATCGATCTCAGAGGGTTTTACGTGCCTTTACTTATATTTAGACGTAAAGACACGTATTTATTGGAACAGGCCATCGACCTATTTGCGGTTCTTAAACCACAAATAAATAAATCGGATTTTATTGATTTCTACGAATATCGGTCGATACTACGTCTTTTAATATACACAAGGAAATAATTAAGTATTAGATAATATAAATTGATAATAGTGGACTTTATTTTCAATTTAACTATAGAAGATAATTAACAAATAATAAATAAAAACGTTGTAATCAATAACATAAGTTTTATTATAAGCTCGAATTAAACGTATTAAATAAATCAACTCGCGTGTTTAATTTAATCTTAATAAACTTTGCAGATTCCGTTTGTTTTAAAACGAGTTAATGAATAAATTGAATAACTTATTATTTCATGTAAATTTTTAACCTTTTAACGTAAAGTATTGATTACTTATGTGAATTATAATTATAAGTGTACCATCCGTGATTGTTATAATGTGAGTTTCGAATGGAATAAAAACAACCGACTTTCTTACTTTCCAAAAATTTACATTTACACGACATTTCGTCATCTTTTTTTAAACAGCATTAGGAATTTAAATCCGGGATCAAATTGAGATTATCATAAAAGCTTATGTTTTCGGTCGTTGACAAAAATAACTTTTACATATTTATTTGTATTTTACTTTGAATAAAAATAATTCTTGTAAAGAATTAAAATGAGCAGCATTAATCAATCAAAGTTAATATTAAAATAAATTAAAATATACAATATATTTCAAGATAAACTATAATTATACTAAATCATATACTTGTTTCTCATTAATAACTTGATGAAACACTTTGTTAATATACAGGTTTTATAATTAAACTACTTTATAGTTTATAACTTTAAAATAAAACTAAGTATAAATTCTTATTTATTTCATTTTAGTTAATCTTTAATCTTTTCTGCCATTTCTGGTACAAGGCCAGATTCTTGTTTAATAATTCGTAAATAAAATTAAATACAATTATAATTTTTGTGAAACTTTCATTATATTATTTTTTTTATTAGAATTAGTATTAACTACATTATTGATTTATGTACTAACGAACAATCTCCCTAAAAATAATAGTGATACACTATCAAAGATTATTCTTAATATCTAAAAGTTAATAATTGTAATAATTACATATCTTGGTGTTTGAATGTTTGTAATAAAACAAGTGCGGGTTCAGATGACGAGTGGATTATAATTAAAATATCTCCCGGTTGCATTTATAAAGCTTAACACTTTCACTGCGCAGAGTATTTTCCATAAGTTTCTAACAAATTGCTGGTAATAATATATTTCTTAATCCCAATTAAAAAACTCTCGGATTGGTCCAGAGTGCACTTACATCACTACTTATGTACAAATTACGCTAATTAGTCAACCGTGCATATTTATTTGACCGATTAATAATCAATTTTAATTCTGCAATATAGTGAAGAACTAATATCAACACTGCAAACAGTTAGATTTAATTGCACGAACCTTTCAAATTATTAGCATTACAGTCAAAACAAAACTCTAAATTTATAGTATTTTATATAATTTGCTATTCAAGATTTAATAACATACAAAAATATATAAATATTAGTGAAAATAACTTTTTGTATAGTAACTTATATCTAAACTAAATCAATTTATGAAAATAATGTCTTTGTTGTAGTGGGAAGCCAGGTAAATAGACCAAAAACTAGATGTAAATAAAATAAGGAAAGCACAAACAGAAATTGAAACAAATGCAAGAGACCCAATAAGTATAAAAAATAACAAAAAAGACAAACATACAGAATATGGAGAATAGCAACTTGGAATTTAAGGAGTATATATGGCAAAGAGGAAGAGCTGGAAAAGGAGTTTGAAAGAATGCATACAGAGATACTCGCAATAACAGAGACAAAAAGAAAAAGAAAAAAAATGTACACAACCAATAATAAACACAAAATAATGTATAGTGGAGTAGAAAATAAAAGGCCAGCTGAAGGAGTAGGTTGCATTATACACAGAGACATAGAACACCAAATAGAAACATGGCAAGAAATAACATCAAGAACATTAACAATAACATTAAAAGGAAACAAAAGAGTCAGAACAATAATTATAGTATATGGACCAAATGAAGAGGATCTAGCGAGCAACAAAGAAGCTTTCTGGGCACAGCTCAACGAAGCAACCGAAGCGGCCACCGGAGAAGTGTATGTAGCAAGAGAATCGGCAAAGTCATAAAAGACACCGATACGATGAGAGGAAAATATGGGCAAAATGTAATAAACGATAATGGGAGGAGAATGTTAGATTATTGTAGAATGAACAATTTAGTAATAGCGAATACATTATTCAAACACAAGGAGATTCACAAATACAATAGAGAAGTAGGAACGAAAAATCTATAATAGATTATGAAGTGACAGAACAAAGAATAAAGAGCAAAGATTCAAGAATAAAGAAAAGCTTCGAAATAGGAAGTGATCACTACCTACTAGTAACCACATTCAAGGAAGACTGTCAAGACAAAGAAAAAGAAAAACCGCTACTAACTACAGCAATAATGTACAACAAGATAAGATCATATAAACTAAAGGATCAAGAAATAGCAATACGATATAAGGAGACAGTAGAGGACAAGCTAGCAGTGATAAAAGGAAGTGACAATGTAGAGGAAATGTGGAATAACTTAAAAAGAAGTCTGCTTGAGGCGGCACAAGAGACTTGTGGGGATAAGGAGAGTACAAACAAGAAACAACAGACAGCTTGGTGGTCAGAGCACACACACACGAGAAGATAAAAAAATGAAAAAGGCATGGCAAAGATACTTAAATGACAAAAACAATAATAACTACAAAAGATGCAAAGAAAATAGGAAAATAGTAAAAGACGAGGTCAGAATAGCATAAATCAGGTATTGGGAAAAGTTCGATGAGACAATAGAGAAAAACGCAAAGGAAAACCAAAAGTTATTCTACAAAATCATAAAAGAATGCAGGAAATAAAAAGAGCAAGAGGCGAGATACATACAAGATAAACACGGAAGAATGCTGAAGGAAAAGGAAGAAATAATAGAAAGATGGAAAAATATTACTAGATACAAATAACGTTAATGAGCAAGAGATACGAAACAGCGATAAGAGTAACACAATAACGGAGAGTATCAACGAAAATGAAATACTGGAAATAATAAGGGACCAGATAACAGCAGAAATGATTAAGCAATTGGGACCTACAGGTAAAGATAAACTCTTAAAATTACTGAACAAAATATGGAAGACAACTCCCAAAAGATTGGGAAACAGCTCTAATTGTTCCAATATACAAGAAAGGCGACAAGATGGAATGCATCAACATAGGAATGAAAATATTAGAAAAATTAATCAACAAGAGGATAATAACAAAAATAGAATACACGCTAAAAGAATCACAATGCAATTTTAGGAAAGGATGATCCACATAACACAACATCTTTAGAAAGAAAGAAGTCACAGAAAAAATAATCGCAAATAATAAAAACACACATCTAGGATTTATAGACCTAGAAAAAACATTTGACATGATACCAAGAAAAAAACTGTGGAGAATACTTAATCAAAGAGGTATAGAAAACAAGACAGTAAAATTAATACTGAACATATACAACAATAACAATAATACAATGGGCAAATATCAAGAACATTCAAGACAAATAATGAACTAAGACAAGGAGGAGGACTAAGCCCAAAACTATTCAACATATATATATGGATGAAATAATGAAGAGTATGAAAGCAGAAATGATAAAAACAAATATAGGATACAAGAATATGCAAGTGGTCAAACTATCAGAAGGAGCATATGTGCGCTGTGAGTCATCTCTTCGGTTCATTGACCTTGGTCGTATTTCGATCTCAATTGCCTCCCGAATAATTCGTTCGTTTAAATGGCCTATTCTTGTAAGGGTTTTGGTGTTTTTAAAATCTATTTTATGGCCCTTTTGTAGGTGATGTGCCAATGATGAAGTGGTCTGTTTTTGTTTTACAGAATTTTTATGTTTATCAATTCTTGCCGAAATTCGCCTGTTTATTTGTCCTATGTATGTTTGGTCACAGTCTTTACAAGGTATCTCATAAACTCCTTGGCTTTCGTGCGGAATTTGGTCTTTATGTAAGTTTTTTTTTTGTAATAATTAATTGGCGTCGGCTACTTGGCCATCTGCCACTACCGATTTTTTATACATATTTTTTTTTAAATCTTAAAACTAGCATGGAAGTATGAATAAAGTACAGGGACACATGACAGGAAAATTTGCCGATGAGGGTCGTCATGGCCTTCGGATTTTACAAGAACAGGAGTAGACCCATGGACAGGTTTACACTAGAGTTATGAGGTTGTTAATGAAATAATGAGTGCTTATCTATACCTATCAAAATAAAAATTAAATTGCGTATTTAATGTTTTTCAGGAATCGAACTATTTGCGTATATACTTTGTTGTTTTCTATTGCTAAGACATGTGTAATGTTAAGTGGTAATTGAATTCCCATTTTTAATAAATTGTTTATGAAATTATCTCTTTGCAAGTTATGATTGGGACACTGTAATATTATGTGATTAAGGTCACCATAATCACCACACGAACACAAGGGGGAGTCTATTAAGTGTAATCTGAATAAATGTGCGGGAAATTTACCGTGGTTTATTTTCATTCTTGATATTGTAGTCGACTCATATGTGTTGAAGTTATAAACAAAAATGTGACTGAGTTTATTTGGTAAATCGGGATGGATCAAAAAATAATGTGACGAGTGTCGCTCCGACAGTTCCTTCCATTCTGCCTTCCATCTGATGTGTTCTTCGTGTTTGAACTGCATTATTATATCTTCAGATGTAAGATCTTCAAAATCCTGAGCCAATCTAAGGCTTCCTTCTTTTGCGAGTTTATCGGCTGCTTCATTGCCTGCTATCCCAGCATGTGCTTTGACCCACGTAAATATGCATTTATATCCTAATTCATTTAATTTACCTAATTTGTCCATAATTTTAAAAACGATAGGATTATTAAATTTCTTTATCGATCTATTCTTGATTGTCATTAAAATTGATAGAGAATCAGTTAAGATTATGATATTTTTGCGTTCCAAAATGGCCCATTCAATAGCAGCTATTATGGCTCGTCCTTCTGCTGTAAAAATTGAAACTTTTCCTAATTTATACGACTTATAATACTTTGTAGTGGGTACAAAAACACTACATCCTACCCCATTAAGGGATTTTGAACCATCAGTATAAACTGCAGTAAATGAAATATAACGTTTAATCACATTTTGAATAATTCCTTCATTTGAAAGGTTGGGACTTGAATAATTAGGGATTAAAACAGTTGGTTTAATTAAAATATTTTTATAATTGGCGTTGAAGATAGAATGCGGAGATGGTCTTCTATTGTTTAAGTCAACAAGTGCACGTGTTAAAGGCGGATCGTTCTTTTTGAACCAATATTTATTGCTAAAGTTTGCAGTTGACAGATTTATTATTGCCCTCTCGAGATCAATAATGCCTAATTTGTATATTTTGTTTAAGTGCTTTACTGCCAAAAGCCGTCTTCTGTACTGTAGTGGTTGTTGATTACTTTCGGCTAAAATGGCTTCGATAGGTGAGGACATCATGGCTCCGATGGACAAGCGTAATGCTTTATTTTGAATCTTGTCTAGTTGTGATGGAACGTATGTATGACTTGTAGAAAAGGATAATTGTTTTCGGGTCTGATCCCCAATGAGTTTTTCTAACCACTTTTAAGATGTTTATGGCTTTTTCTGTTTTTTCTTTAATATAATTTATGTGTAATCTATACGTTAATTTACTGTCGAGTAGCATGCCTAGATATTTAAAAGAGTTCAAAATATTTATCTGTATTCCATTCACATTTATCATGCGGTGCTTGGTGGCTCGATGTCTAGAAAAAGTCACAAGTGCTGATTTTTCAAGTGATGTTGAAAAACCATTCTCATGTGTCAAATTAATAAATTGATTGATAACACCTTTTGCTTTACGTATACCTTGTGTAATAGTTGACACTTCAAAATGTAAACAAATATCATCTGCATATTGTATGACATTACAGTCTATTGCCCCGTGTAAATCCACTGTATACACATTAAATAATAATGGTGACAGAACAGATCCTTGAGGTAGTCCTTTAGAGGTTATTCTGGGTCCCAGATATTTATTGTCGTTGTTTTTGACAAAAATTTCCCTGTTCGTATATAAGTCAATAATATGTTTGGCCGGAATATTTGGAATTCCAAAAGAAATTAGCTTAGATTCTAAAATATCTAGATTTACGTTATCATATGCTCCTTCTAGATCTAAAAAAATTGCAAAATGATAATTATTTTTTCCAAAAGTATTTTGTATAGCTGTTACTAAAGTAGCAAGGGCATCAAGTGTACTCATATTTCTGCGGAAGCCGAATTGATTTTTAGGTAATTTATTGTTTTGTGTTAACCACCACTCTAGTCTAGTCTTAATAATTCTTTCATATGTCCTAAAAACACAAGGTAAAAGAGAAATTAGTCTATATGATTCGCTTTTTGACTTATCTTTATTAGATTTTAATATGGGAAAGAGGAGTATTTTTTTATGAAGTAAATTTTTTTAACCAAATTTAATATAATTGTTCATTTCATTAATTAAAAAAGTTTTATATGACTTATGAGCATACCTTATCATGTCATAGGTAATGCCGTCTATACCTGGGGCAGTATTCTCTCCGTTTGTCAGAGCCATTTCTAATTCTTCGTTTAATATTTCGTTATTTATGGGATGATTACCACGGGTTTCAGATATAACATTTCCACAGTTTTGCACTGATGGAGCCGCTGCCTTATATGAAAATTCTTCAAAGAGATTATCGGGCACCGGTGTTGCATTAGGAGTATTTTTATTTGCAATTCTTTTGGTTGTCCTCCAAATTTCTTTTATGGGAGTATATTTATTAAGTGAGTTGCATAATTCAATCCAAGACTGTCTCGCTTTTTTTTTAAATATTCGTTTTACTTTGGCCATAAGTTTCTTACATAGTATATAATCGTCTATACTATGAGTTTGTTTGTAAATTGATAGTTGTTGTCGCCTTTCTAAAACTAATGCTTCACATTCCGTGTCCCACCATTTAGGTTTAGATCTTTTACACACTTTATTAACATTAATTAATGGTATAGAGATATTGGCAGAGGAAATAAGAATTTCTTCAGGCGCGCTGTCTGGATGTTCGGTAATAGATGTTAACTCTTGATACAGTGACCAATCCGCATTGTATGTGTTCCAAATTCTTGTAGTATTATTTTTCAGTATTCGTTGCAGTTCATAATTTATTTTAATAATTATAGGTATGTGATCTGACCCGAGGGTGTCATCTATAACTTCCCATGTCGTTTGGAGTGCTAGACTTGGGGATACTAGCGTTATATCTAAGATTGATTTATTTTCGAGAGGAGTAGATATTCTTGTTGCATCTCCATTGTTTATAACCACCATGTCGGTTTCTCCTAGACTGTCCACCAAAATTTTTCCAGGGGGAGTGGAGTGACTGGATCCCCAAAGGGGATGATGTCCATTGAAATCACCACCAAATAAGAGGGGTCGTGGAAGATCTTTAAAGATGTCTACGTATTGTTTCTTAGAGACGCTTATATGTGGTGGTTGGTAAGCTGATATTATATTTATGCTACTACCATTGTCCGTAAAGAGTTCAATCCCGCACATTTCAATCGTTTTAAAGACATTTTTATCTAATTTAATTTCTTTGTATTTAATATTGTTTTTTATTAAAATTAGAACGCCCCCTTTGCCGTCTGGCCGGTCCTTGCGTACGCAATTATAACTTGGAATTTTAAAAGATTTATTTGGCTTAAGCCATGATTCCGATATTAAAACAACATCAATATTAACCTTACTTAAAAAAGCTAAAAAACTGTTTTTGTTACTATTAATGGATCTACAATTCCATTGCATTATTGCCGTATTCGCCATTTTTAGTGTTTGTTACGACTACCGAATGATCTAAATATTCGTTGATAAATTGTTTTAGCTGACTAAATTTTGAATTGTCGCTTATATTTGTAATATTCGTTTTTTCAAGGGTATCGATAAAATTATCCAACTCATTTAAAAATTGTTTTAAACGGTCCGCGGAGACATCAGGATGTTTCATTTTCCTCAGTGGTTGCTCTTCTTCCAAGCAAGTCGGGGATTGATGTTGTGGATAACATAAAATATCTTTATTTCTGATAGGGGGAGAGTTTAATTTTCGTTTTTTATGTTGAACTGTTGTGTTGTTAGTAGGAGCTTTAAATTTATAATAATTAGGTGTTACCATTCGATTCGATGCTTTAAAATTTTTCTGAGGACCAGAGAATGTCTGATTATTTACAGTGGGTAAATTTGGAAATTCGTTTTGGTCCTCCAAGGCCGCAAAGCTATTACGTAAAGTAATCGTCGCAAATGATGGGTATTCTGCGATCTTTTCCGCCTCCTTAAATGACACATTATTTACAGACATAATTTGCTTAATTTTCTTCTGTTTCAAAAATTTCGGGCATTTTTTAGAAGTTGAAGAATGGTCATTACTACTACAATGGATGCATTTATATACCAAACTCGAGCAAGTATTATTTTGATGTTCTTCTGCGCACTTCTTACATAAAGTTTTACTAGAATTACACATATGAGCTGTATGACCATAATGCAAACACTTTGTACATTGAATCACTGGTGCTACATAACATTGAACTTCAAATGAGTTATAGTTAATATATTCGCGCTCCGGTAATTTATCCCCTTTAAAACTCACAATAACCATTTCTCTAGGTACCTTTTCGTTAGTCTCTGCTACCCATCTAAATATTCTCCTAACACTTGTCACTTTTACATCCGATATGATATCCCTTAGTATATCCTCGTCACTAAAAAACGTATCAACTCCCTTAATGATGCCCCTGCGTTCTACACAAAGACGTGGAACATATGCTATTAAACCGTTATTTTTCAAATATGAATTATTTATTAGAGTATTTGCAGCATCCATATTATCTAGAACCACTTTTATTTTATTTCTACCAATAGCATTTACATTTATAATATTATTCTTAATTGCTTCTGAGGATTTTAAATAATACCCTACGCGCATGGGGTGTAATTTTCTAAGTTGTTTCTCGATATGTTCGATGTAAATTGTAAAAGGCGCAGAATTTGATTTATCATATTTAATACTAAAATCGATGTTTTTATAAACATTTTTTGTTTGCGGACTCGACTCGGTCGACGCGGCTCTCTCGTTAGCCGTTTGTACCACGTTTTCGGCCGCGTTATTTTGCGGGGCCAATTGAACACGGTCTAAATCTATACTGTCCGGCTGAGTAGAAAACTTACTTGGGGGCGGCTTCCCGCCCCCTGTATTGACATCCATACAGCAATTAGCCTTTGGCACAAAACACACTAAACCACTGTTTATTTCACAAAACTCGCTGGTCTATACGTCCGCACACGATAACTCTCGGAATGCGACTGCTTTATGTTAGTCTGTCAGGTTTTTGATTTTAGTTGTTGTTGTAAAGGCTGTTGTTATTTTGTGTTTTGTTTTCAGAATTCGTGCAATTTTATCTGTTGTGCCTTTTATGTATGGAAGTAAGACCCTTACCAGGGGCTGTTCCTCTTTTTAATTGCATGTTCTGCTTCTCATGACTTTATTAATGTGTTGTGATGAAAAACCGCTTTGGACTAACGCATCTTTTACTGTTTGTATTTCTGGCTTTTTATTTGTTGGATCAGCAAGACGTTCTGATAGCGTAATAAGTGTCTTGATTACTGATTACAGTTGTGCTGGATGGTGGTTAGAATCTGCATGTAGATATCGGTTTGTGTGTGTTTTTTTTCTTTCTGTATACTGTATTGCCTATTGTTAAATCTGGTTTCTTGATTGATCTTTGTAATTTGGCGACACGGAAAAGAACGACTCAATACATTCCTACAATACCTGAATAGTTTACATCCAAAAATTAAATTTACTATGGAGGCAGAGGAAAATAATCAGATTCCCTTCCTAGACACACTGATAATAGGTGATTTCGAGCATTTCAGAAAATGATTTCTCCCAATACTTTTTTGCCGAGGAATTAATTCCAATAACATATCTTGGCATAACCAGCAACTTTCCTAGTCAGAATCGCATACCAAATCCAAAAGACCACAGCTTAGTTGGTTAAGTTTTTCCCCGTTATTAACATAAGGTACACTTAATCTGTGTATAAAAAACAGAATAAAGCTTTTTACCATGATGATAAGACTTCAACTAACTTACGCTGCAGCTATCTGGTTCTACCACACCGTGGACCCTTTGTACGTCCTCTCATATGAGTCCTCATTCCTTGCTACGATTAAGCCAACCCAAAGCATTGACAAACGCTAGAATTGCAGCAAGACGGATTATTGGGAACTCTGATGGCTGCAACTATAGGGGGTTAGTGTAAACCTTCTCTAATGTATGTAAAACGTCGCTCCAAGATGCGTACCGATTGCCCCGCCGTACATAAGGAATACATAAATTCACCGAAACACTAAACTGTAAACTGTAGTCTTCTACAGTAAACTAGATAAAAGTTCTCCCTCTAAATTAGCATTCTCGAAATACGATGCCACTGCCAATAGCAAACATCTAAGACCTTGTACAATTCTAATTGGCACCCAATTAGCCCCTTTAAATCTTTGAGCCTCTCTAATCCGCTGATTGTTGCTGCTCCTTTCCTGGAGAGCACCGTTTAGGACAACCTAAATCTTAGCGATAATTTCGCTTGAGTTTCAGACTAAGAATTGACCGATGGTCCTGGATTAGTTACAACAGCCATCTTTCAGTCCTTCTACAGACTAAAATCACTCCTGCAATACTACCCTGATACAAAGGTGTTTAAGAAGGATTTCTCCTCTCCAAAAAAAGGGACAAACCAGTTTTCGACCAACGTCAACGTGCATATATAAAATTGAAGTTAACGTGAAAGTGTAAATAAATAAACTCACATAAAGAGTACTGCGTGATAATTGTAAGTAAATTTCATGTATTTACATAAATGAAATCATCATATAAGTTCAAACTAGATCGAACAAAAAGAACGTTACAATTATGTACAAAAATATGACATTAAGCCTAAAATAAGGGAGGTAGTAATGGTAAAGAGAACAAAGAGAATTCTTGGACTCTCACCATGTCACAATAAGCCTGTCAGAAATATGGCTTAGAGTGGAGGATCATCGCAGCCGCATGAACTCCTCTAAGCTTCTTCTAATTTTTTTATGTTTTGTATTATATTTTTGTATATTTATGTGTATTTTGTTAGGAAGAAAGCTAAACTATAATAAATAAAGCAAAACAAATGATATTTTGATACTAACGGAAAGAGAAATATGTTACTATAGTCTTTAGGATGTACTGCAAAGGGAAGTTCACAATCTAAACACGTTTTACGTTACTGTTTCATATTATCAATCATTCAAAAAATTACAACAAAAAAAATTCGATAAAATTAAAAAATGAGATATTTCAAAATTTTCAAAAATGGAAGATATTGCTGTTTAATTTTGGCATGCTCGAAGACATATGTCACAATTTAGAAGAAAATTGGTGGAAAATTCCGACAAAATGAAAAATTGTTGCAAAATTCATATATTAGACAAAAAGATAATTTACAAGAAATTTTATTTAAAATTTATAATTCCTAAGCTACATTCTTGGCGGAACCAAAGTTGAATGGCTTTGTTTCAATTAGTTCTTATTATGTTCCATGTTATTATTAACAGTTTTATCGTGGCATATTTTGAAATTGATAATTCATTTTCATACAAGAGTACTAATTCAAACAAAGTCATTAAAATTTAAATATTGTATTATTTTTGATAGAATAAGGAAAGAGGAAAGTTGATAAAATACAAATCCTATAGAGAAATTATGAAGAGAATTTCAATTAAATGACCCAAGAGATGTTAATAAATTCTAGAAATTTAGAAGAAAAGTTGCTGGAAAATTCTAAAAATCTTGAAAATATGTACCAAAAGAATGAAGCAAGAAACATGCGACCATCGAAGAAAAAATAGGAGAAATTAAACCTTTTTCCTTTTCAGGAAATTTGAGGCCGCGGCATCAGCAATTTACTGGAATGTAGAACTATAGCTATTTAATGTAATGCCATGGTTTGTGTAATGCGCTTGCAATATTTGAGCAATGGAAGCAATATAAAAAAAAACTATTCTGTATTTTCTATACCTCAATGGGAAAAAAACCTTTGAAGGCTACATAAAAATTAAAAGTATTGCTGTCGATATGCAGAAGATTTCAACCATACAAAAATGACTTGTACCCATGCAAATAAAATTTGAAGTTGTCTTGGATTATACAAGTATTATCGACAGTATATAGAGAGATTTCCTAATATTCTTAAACCACTAACTCGCTTCTATGTCTACATTAGTTTCAGTAGAATGAAGATTTTCAGGAGGCGTTTCAACCATTGAAGAATTACAGCTGCCCAAGTTCTAAGTTATTCATAGAGAGATAAATCATTTTGGAAGCCGATTAAGGCTTATCACCAATCTAGAATATACAATAGAAAGTAGTTAACAAAACTAGAGTGGAGAAACTGCAAGAAAAGAACTTATACATGTTTTTGATAATTACTATGAATTTAGTATACACCCTACAATGTAATGAAATTAATTTCAATATTCTCTAAAGGGATCTCAAAAACAATAAGGTATAGAGATAATATTTCATTTTCAATTAATACAATTTTATGAGTTAATTAAAATGTGACATAAAATGTCTCACCAGTATTTACGATGATGTCATATAAATTCGATATTTTGTGTCGTAAATAGATGCTGGGATATTTTTGTCTTATCAGGATTTTGTATTGCCCGTGTATTTCTCAGCAGTGGTGAAGTACAATTTTTTTTACTTTTACTTTTCTTGAAAAATAACTAAATATGCTATCCGAAAAAAGTTACAAGAAGAAATTAACAAACCGAAGAAGATGCGAATCTAATTATCACTCAAAATATTTGAACTTTTGAATTGAAATCAAATGACTATGATACCTTTATATTGTTCCATTAAATACCTCTTAAATTTTTCTTTCAATTAAAATAAAAACTTCAACCAATGATGAAATGAAGACAAAATACACAGTTTTAACCTTAAAGAGGTACCCTCCATGTAAGTCAGAAATATCTTATCGATATATATATATATATATATATATATATATATATATATATATATATATATATATAATGAAATATCAGTTCGATGCCTATGCATATGCCTTAAAATATTTGCTAGGACAAGCCGGTGGTGACGTATTTGGTTACGGCCCCGAACTAGCGTGCAGCAACGTTGGTTCGGGCCAGCAGTTCGATGGGTGTTCATTGGGATATAATTAATGGTGCTTTAGAGTGACGGAGCGATTCTTTAAAATAACAAGCTCATTTACACACACACACACACAAATATACAAATCACACGACGGAAGGACCACGTGGTGGATAGCCAAACACTACTACTACTATTACTACTATTTGCTAGGTGAGCGAGTTTTGAACAAACTTCTAGAATTTATTCTAAACAATGAAAATTTGTTTGTCTACTTTGGCCATTTTTGTCTCAGTAAGTTTACTTTATGATCCGCAGCGGTTAATGGTTAATACTTACTTACATTTGCAAAGTAGGAAAAATAAAAAGTTGATTCGGGATTGATATCAAAAATATTCGTAATATTGTTTTTTTTTATTGCTAAGATATAAAGGAAACTGCAGTTCTTAATAACACAGGCCTGCGAAGATTTTGCGGCATGAGATATTTTAATGCAGATAAGTCAAGTCAAATCTTGTACAATTCTATTTTAACACAAACATGAGAGAGTGCAGTCCAACACACGTATGTGTATATTTATGTTGTGTTAATATGTGAAATTTCCGTATTTTTCTATGAATGGGACATTACTAATTGGCCGAAAAAAAACAACTGGTTCTAGTGGCACAAAATGTAATAAATTTTCCATTAATTGATTCTGCAAAAATATAAAGAAGGTTTCTTTGCACATAAATCTGGGATTAATGAAGCAATTTGTTAAAGCTTTAGACAAAAATGGCCCCTATTACCAATATATTGCTAAAAGATTTCCGTTACTGTCGGAGTAAAAGGTGAAGGAAGGCGTTTTTGATGGCCCACAGATTCGCAAACTTATGAAGGATGTTACTTTTAAAAACTGCATGTTGACATGGAACTTCAAGCTTGGGAATCATACAAGGACGTCATCATGAAGTTTCTGGGTAATGTTAAAGATGAACAATATGAAAAAATTGTAAAAACTATGCTCAAATAGTTCAGAGGACTGGGATGTAATATGTGCTTGAAGTTATACTTCCTCCACTCTCATATTGATCATTTCCCAGAGAATTTAGGAGCACAGAGTGAAGAACACGGTGAGAAATTCCATCAACACATAAAAGGCATTGAAACGAGGTACCACGGTCGATGGGGTGTCTCCATTATGGCCGACTACTGTTGGTGTTTGGTGAGAGAAAATCCATGACAGGATACCAAATGCCAATCAACTCAGAATTTATTTCTTGCTAAGAGGAGGATAAAATAGCTCTTAAGGTATGCTAGTAATTCCTTATTAATTTTAAACTATTTTAACTGTACAATAGATATGTTATCAAGCCTCTGTAGTTTTTTAGAGAAATTTAAAGTATTATGGTTTTTACATATAATTTAATAAGTAATAAATATTTAATTCCGATATACCAAAAAACCTTTACGTGATACAAAAAAACTGTTAAGATATTTGGATTTAGCACACCAAAATTAGATTTAGAGACCTTCGAAACTCCGTGCCGCGGAAAAATTAAATTCATGGGCATGTGTAATTGATATCTAATATTAATATCTTAATAGAAGAAAATTCTTATTGGGAACGGACCATGCTACTCTTAAATGTTCAAAAATCCACAAGTCGCCATTTGGCCGCAAAAGTTTCAGAAGTTGATTTTGATACTAAACAACGAACTAAGGTAATTCACAGAAACGCATATGCTTAATATAGGAGATCATGCCTAGAACATTGAGAGCACAATAACAACGCAGAATCGATATAGTATCAGACTGAAATACAGAGGAGATTCAAAAGCATCAGGATAGCCATTCTATTCTAAAACTTCTGATAAAATGGAAGAAAAATATTGCCGAAGCAAAATGGGAAGAAATTATAAAACGTTCCTGCGAATTTAAATCATACTGGGTTTAGTGGGAATCTCTTGTATTAAACAAATCACTGATAAAACCTGACTTTACCAACTCTGAAAACAAGGTTAAACAGATCTCGTCCTTTGGAGTAGACTAACAGAAATGGTGGAGAAGATTATAATTATTAATACTACCAAAAACTTGAATACATGAATAACGGTGTATTCGAATTGCATAAATTCACACCCGGTCGAATTCACGGAAAACGTTAGAATAATTTTGATTTCTTGGATTTATCTTAGACTTTTCTTTATTATCAGCTTCATAATTTATGTCAATGTCATTGTCCGTCGATAATCTCGCTTTTATCGTCGAGCAAATTGATAATTATTGTATCTCGACATTCTCAGTAAAGCAGGCCAACACATACGTTTTCCCAATAGTTAGAAACAATTCATAGAGTTTGCGTCTTTGCATAACTTCTAAATTGAATTATATTTCGAGATATCACTCACTATTGTCTTCATTTATTAAATTAAATGTGTATTTAATGTTACTATTGACGACGCGATATTACGCGAGGTGCATTTATAGCAAGCAATAAAGTTTACTTTATTAGGTGATTGTACAAAAAGTATTGTTAAGGTTTATTTAGAATAAAAAAATGTGCATTAAATGGTCGTTCGAAAACAAGCCCTTTAAACTGTTAACGGTGGAGGCTTCTACTTCGTAATACATTATTCTTCACAAATAAAAAACTTTTTAACTTTGTTTGTATAACACTGACTTTAAAAATAGAATTAGAAGTTTCTAGTTTGGTAATGACAAGTGAAAATTGTCGAAACTACAGTCACTTAATAAAGTCAGTGTTATACAAAGTTATTTTTTTTTTTGTTAAGCCGTTTAAATTTCAGTATAGAAGAAATGCCTGTGAGTGTTTGTGAAAGTTAAGGAACAGCAATTCCCCGACAAGAATTTCAAATTATCAGAAGTTCCCTGTAGCTTATACTCACTGAAGATTTGGAGGTTAATATTTAGAAAGTTCAATTAATACAAGAACTGAAGCACCTTTTAGAAAGAAACTGATTCCAAATCACGAACACGATTCAGTAGACAACAGTTAAAATATTTTAAACGGAATTTAAAACTATTATAATAGAAATATCTGTCATATTCAGAAACTGACTAAAACTCATTTTTAAATCATATCTTGTACTAAGCATATTATCTACTTTCGAAGGTAGTGTTTTTTATTTGAAAATTAAGGAAACATTAGGTCCTTTTGTTAATAAATCTAAAACCATAAATATGTTTTAGTACTGCAATTTCCTGCAGAATGGTTTATTAAACGGTGAAGTAACTCGCTTACATTATCAGAGAACAACCAGATTGGTAAATATGAAGTCGATTGAACAGATTTCGCAATCCACTAAAATTCAATTTGTACAGAATTGCTGTATTCTGGTATATTCCAACAACAGTGAAATTTAAATGCCAGGCATACGACATCTACATTTACGTCATGTATTTCCAGTTGTTGAATAAAATTATTATTATTAAATACTTGAATACATTCAATAATACAATTCCCATAAGCTTCTAGATTAAAACACTTATTTTTCTAATATATATTCACAACGCCATAATGCGCCAGATAAGATAATAGTTTAACGAAGATAAGTTACAGAATAAATGCCGCAAAGCACTATTATCGTTTCCGAACGATAATAATAACGGTGTATTCGAAATGTGGAACCAGAAATGCGATAAGTAGCACACAAACGCACAACTACTCTCTCACAAATTAGGTACGTATAATATAGAAATACAGAAGGAACAAAGTTATTACGAATAAAATTCAAGACCGTTTTCTCTTACGTAAGCAAATATGTATTTCTTTTGTGCGAGCGTGCTCTCTCTCTTCATACTGCTGTTTCTCTTTTGCGTACCAGGTCTCTATATGCGTTTCTCTCTCGCTTTGTAGAACAGTACGTGCGGATTGCGGATAAGAAGGCCGTTTACATTCTACACGAAAAACTGATTCCAGTTTGGGGAAAGTAAATTTATTGCGCTGTCTTTTATATTAAAGCAAGAAAATGTTAAGGTGTGGGCGGATGCGTCCCTAATATCCACAAGTTTAACTTGGCATATATAAGTACGAGCAATTTATGGCAGGAAATAAAGTGATTATTTTACATGGTAAAATTGTCTTCTAGACATTTCTATAATATTATTACAGATTTTCGTCGTTTTAAAATGTAATGCCAATTACGAAAAGTAGTGGTTGAAAATACCCATTTGTGATTTGATCAATCGTTACCTCAATATTAAATTATTCTTCAAATTCTGGATATTAAGTAATTAAAATCTTAGATTTAGTGCTGTGAGCGAAACTTTATTTTTAAATTCGTTAGGATATTAGCATCTATTAGTTTATAGAAGGCGAAGCCAAATTATCTTTTTGACAAAAATAACGAAATAGAAAATATATGGTAGAATTGAAGCAAATGATAACCTCATTGATAATAGAATTAAATATAATGGAATTAACAAAAAATTGAGACAATGATGGAAATTATAGATGGACAATAAAATAAAGAAAAAATATAGCAGAAAAAGCAGAAAAGAACCACAATATCGTGTCATTGTATGTATCAAAACTTGCAGAAGTGGTTAAAACCTGTAAATAATAATAAACACAAATTATCACACTAAAGGGCAAAGTTTAGTCATTAAGGTTACTACTTAACCCAAAAATATTACAAAGTTTTATATGTATAAAAAACTTATAATAGTAATAATTTTCAAATAATTATTACAGAAAATTACTGTGAATTAGACAATTTTAAAAGTAGAAGATAATTAATTAATATTAGAGTATTAATATTCTATAAGAATACTGCGATATAACAAAAATAAAACTTATTTGAAGTAGGAAAATACGATATTGTTATATATACATGTAGTTTCTGCTTAGGACATTTCTGGAGTTGAATTCATTACGTTAAATAAACTGGTAATTTATAAATATTTTCTGAATAAACACTTGAATTTGTATCTAACACAGTTTACATACATTTAACTACACTAGCTTTCGTTATTTGTAACTTACGTGAACGTATTTCCTTAAACGATAAATTAACGTGCAACAAGAATTTTGAACAATCGTGCAAAATAAGTCTTGGCAATACTATGACTTTATAATATTTATAACAATATCTATTCACATATAGAATTCTAAGTCTCATTTATGGTTGTACAATATTTAGAGAAGTTTATTAATATGATTTGTAACTTTTGTAACTTGCAATTTATTATCAATTAATAAGCCTAGATTCTTGGAATTTTCAAATAATAATAATTAATAATTTTTTACTAAAAAAGGGTATTGCTACATACTTAAGCATTAAACTAATAGCTTATTTCGAAAATTGACGTAAATCAATGTTCTCATATTTTGTAGCATTAAGACGCAAAACTAAGAATAAGGGTTCCATCAACATAAAGAAACTACGAGGATTGCTATTTATGTATTGAGAATAGAAAGAATAAATTTTATCAAAAACATTTTTATTGCTTTTCAAAATATTGAAGTACTTTGTCCAGGCAAAATATGGCAGCTCTAAAATATCTGCTTTGAAGACCTCAACCGATGAAAATAGTTATTCACGCAGTTTAACTTCTTAATTACTGGGAACAAGAAAGATACATTCAATTCGATCTTTGATATGTCTAAATACTCATTTGTTGCATGTGATGTATGTAAGCTCGCATTGTCGCGATGCAAAATTATTCGTCGTTTTGGGTTGGTTTCTCTCAATTTACCGAAAACTTCAGACAAACAAATGGTCGTATACGGCACTAATTAAAGGTCTTTTGATTTTCGTGAGCCAAAGTTGACACATGGCCATGATATACTTTGCAACGCTTCGAAAATGAACAACTTTTGTTGGCTTTTCATCACATTGAAACTTCCGATTTTCCTTTTTTCTGGCTCATACGAAATCACCTGTGATGATACATGGTTTTAGATGCACCACAGTTGTATCTTAAAATCATTTTACGGCACCAATCGACATGAGCATTTGTTTGAACATCTGTCAACAACTGTGGCATCCAATGCTCACACAACTACCGAACAACCAAATGTTCGTGCAAAATCTTATGTTTGACGATCTTCTTCAATAAATTTTCCCACAGCATCGATATTTTCCTACATAATAGCCCCTTTTGAACGACCTTCTTTAACTTTCGCGAGTTCATTCCACTTTTGGCCGAGATGAAATTTTCAACTTACTGTAAATAACAAAAATAGTGCTCGCACAACAAAACATTCAGAGTATTTATAACGTCAAAAATGTCACACTTTACGATGACAATGCCAGATTTCACCGGGCAATAGTAGTATTGTCAGTTCTCAATACATAAATAGCAGCCCTCGTAAAACAATAATTATGCTTATATTCATTGCATTAATTAATAATAAAAGTGGGCTTAAAATCGACCCTTAAGGGACACTTAACATTATAGTGCCC
This sequence comes from Ontholestes murinus, assembly GCA_963969525.1. Taxonomy (NCBI): domain Eukaryota; kingdom Metazoa; phylum Arthropoda; class Insecta; order Coleoptera; family Staphylinidae; genus Ontholestes; species Ontholestes murinus. The sequence goes on along the minus strand of OZ018394.1, from coordinate 55,903,839 downwards.
AGGAATCGACTATTAAAATAAGATTTTAACATCATTACCACCTCATCAAATAAAAATATAATAATTTGTGATGTTTGCACCGTTTGGAATGTTCGGATGTGTGCTAATATATTCAGTTATATTTAAAATGTATGCAAAGTTTCGCCTTGCTGATATTGACTGTGATGTTTATGTGTGTTATAATGTTCAAGAAAATAAAGAAAAACACAATCAGTTGTGTAGTTAGGCTTGATTACATTTCTTAACGCAAGAAATGCTGCTTTGCTATTGAAAAATGTTATGGATGAGTTGTTTGTTCGACGCTGGTGTAGTAATTTCAATGTAGGAAGGGAGAACACCCATGAAGACGACGGACATTTCCTGCAATGTCCGCAGTTATTCATGAAATTGTTAAAGATCACCTGCACTAATGTTTTTGGAACGTTATTCTCTTGAAAGAAACCCTTTCTTGACTTGTATAGTCACTGGTGACGAAACGTAGGCGTAGGTAACAACAACACTTTAGAACAAAGGACAATCAATTGATTGGCATATTGTTTATTCACCAAACAACCGCAAAAAATTAAAATCGCTAATGTCCGGAAAGTCATGGCAATCATTTTCTGGGACAAGTGATGTGTACTGCTCATTGATTTTATTACCCATGGATGCAATATCAATGCCGATGCATATTGTACAATATTAAAAGGATTTAAAATAGACGGCGAGATATGTTGTCCAGTGGCGTCATTCTCCTCCACCACAATGTTAGGCCTCATACAAAACTCAAGCACTTTTTGGTAGGAAAGAAATCTGAAAGAGATAAAGAACTGAAACAAGCTGTAATTGCGTATCTCAATACAATTACGACAAATGCTTAAAATTGCGAAGTGACTACTAGAGAAGTAGTTTAAAGTATGTTTTTACAAATAAAACGTTAATATTTGTTTATATATAATACTTTATATTTAGGCTTATTTTGGTGAAAAGAAAAAAGATAAAATTGGTGTACAAGGTGAAATTTAACATTTTTGTCGTAGATTTTAATTTTACTGAGTGCGGTTCTAAGGTTTTGTTGTTATCTTTTACAATGCCTAGGGTACAAAGACGCGAAACTTTTCATCAACTTTCTGAGTTTGATAGAGGGCGGGCGGATAACTAGACTTATAGAGGCTGGACTTTCTTTCCGAGAAATTAGGGACAGGGTGCACAGAAGTTTAGATACTATAATAAGATGTTGTCGCGCATAGGGTCAAGAAGGACGAACACGAAGAGCTAGAGGTACAGGACAATGTCGAAGAACCACAGAGGGTGCAGATCGAAGTTTGAGACTGTTGGCTATAAGAGATCGTTTCTCCACCACCAAGTCCATTGCAAACCAGTGGTATGGAAGAGAGATTGGAATGCAAACAGTTTTGAAATCGATTCGAGTGATGTAGTTAACGATTGATGTGGGAGCAGGAATGAAATGATATAGTGTTTAGTGAAGAATCTAGATTCTGTTTAGGGATGCATGATAGTCTGGCCAGAGTCAGAAGACGACGTGTTTGAAGAAGATATCCACAATTTTCTGTCGACAGGCACGTTCATCACCCTGTTGTGGTTTTGATATGGGCCATTGCTAATAGCTGTAGGTCACCTCTAATCTTCGTTAGAGGCATCATACCCACCTCGTTACATAGAAAACGTTCTGGAACCTCGTCTCTACAACTTTTCAACAGGTTAATCCTGGCCCACACATTGCAAGAGCCACAATGAACTTCCTTGAGCACGCTGAAATAAATTTGTTCCTCTCGCCACCAAGGTCACCAGATTTATCTCCAATTGAGCATGTGTGGGTTATCATGGGCCAAAGACTCCTTAATTTGCAGCATTCCCCTCAAACTCTAGAAGCACTTCGAAATGTGTTAATAATTGCTTGGAATGAGATACCATAGGAGGACATCCATCACCTAATTAGAAGCGAACCTAGGCGCCTAGGTGCATCGACACATTATTAATGGTTTTTTTTCATAATGATCGTTGAATTGAAGAGAAATTTTGTTCATTTGTTTACTATGTTTTCCCTTACAATTGTAAAAAATATCTCGTTGATTGTTGAGGCACTTATATTTTGAAAATCCATTATCACTTAATATAATAATACTAGGAAACAATAAATACAAAGAAGTATTAAGAAAATACAAGAAATAATAATAGAAAAAAGGTGCAGTTGATACTTTATGAGCTACTCTCTTGATGGAACCAGATAATAATTTTAGTGCATGCAAAACACTTGTTATGTTCTATATTATTACTTTTATTTTCAGTGTCCTGGCACGTAACCGATCATTTTGAAAGGTTAAACAGTTGAACCTTTGAAAATGATCGAAACTGAAAATAAAAGTAGTAGTATGGAACATAACAAGTATTTTTCTTCACCAGAAAAAAGGTGCTTGAATTCCGCACTTTAGATAACATAGAAACAAACACGTTTTTAAACAGAAAGAACGGTAGTAAGAAGTACATAAAAAAATAAATGTAATAAAGTAGTAAAAAAAACATAACAGTATAGGAATAAGTAGAATGTCAGAAATAAGAAAACACTTATATGCAGTAGTGAGATAGAGAAAAGTAGTAGTAGAAATAATAAAGCTCTTAGTATATACATTAAATAGCCGATAAATGGAAATATTTCTTTTTTGACAGTGTACAACACACAAATAATAGCCAAGCCAAAAGGTGAGAAGATGACCATCTATTAGGTCATCACATGCGTGTATATGATGAACCTACATTCTAGAATAGGGGCTCCAGAGTCATCCAGGAAGTTCGCAATCAGGCATAATACCAATCAACACCCATTTGAACAAACAATAAGCTAAGGAAATTAAAACCCTTTTTGTTTAATGGTAGGTATGTCCTGTAAGAGAAGGAACAATGATGAGGATTCCACAAAGAAGTTGTTATGATTGGACCTTGTATCTAAGTTCAAGGAATCAGAACAAATTGATGCAGTTCAAAAGTAAATAATTTAGAAAGCAAAAAGTATTATAATATGTATTAAGAGCAGAAGGTAAAATAGAGAAAAGAAGCAGTCGAAACATAACATTATATAATTACAGCTAATAAATAATAGGCTGGATAAATAAAAAATGAAACACTCAACAAGTAGTGCAATACTGAAGTTTATAATGCATGAAAATACCGTATTTTTCGGACTATAAGACGCACCTCAAATTTATAAGACTATTTTTAGAAAAATATAGTTTAATATTATTTCCGAATCATAATTTGTATTTATTGTTAACATAACTTGTACTAGTAATATTTAGTTCATATTCATTCTCGATACTATCACTAGTCTCGTTAATGTTGCCGTTCATGTTACTTTTGCCTGAACTATTGTTAACACAAATTTAGTGACGATTTATTAAAAAATATATTTTAATGTTATCTTCGGACCATAAGACGCACCCAAAATTAGAGTCCGTTTTCCATGACAAAAAGCGCGTCTTAGTAATTAAAATAACAGGACAACAGAAGAAGTAGTACAAGAAATAGAAAAAAATAACTGGAAACATTGATAATTGAAGAAAATACTTCTAGACAGTGGTAGGCTAAGAAGAAGAGGAATGATTGGAACAAGAGAAATAATTAGAAAACATTGCATAGTAAAAAAGAACTAAACATGATAATATTAGAAGGAAAATTCAATATATTTAACTAAGTATAGATGGAAGAAAAAAAGAAAGAATTACAAGTATAACTATATAAATAAATATAAGTGATAGACGAAGAAGAAAAAGTACTACATGTTCTTGATAGCAAAAAATTCTTGGACAGCAAAAAATAATATTTGTAGCATTTCTGGAAAAACAAAGAAGTAAAATATTCGTTATTGAAATTAAACACATGAGGAGTGTGAGTTTCTACTCAATTAAAAAGATGCAGAATGAGTATACAATAAAAGACGTCACAAAGCAAATGAAGACACATAATTATGATGATAGAGACACTATCAACTAAGAGAGTATTAAGACCAAAAGTAAGAAGCTAAAAAATGGGATAAAATGATAACGGTAATATTAAGTTGGTACAAATCTAGAAACAGATAGAAGAATTGACAAAATATTTTTTAAAAGCAGGTATAGTTAATAAAATATAAAAGACTAAGTGACTGAAACTCCTACACGTTGGCATGTTAATAAATGGGAGGAAGAATTAGTCGTAAGATGAATACAAATTGATAAATACATTCAAAAATAATTATAGATATTGTTCAACAATTGCCTAATTATTAAAAATGTATGATAGTAATACAGGTTTACTACGTTTTATTAATGTACCTTCATTACATTAAAGTTATTAATTTATTATACGGTATATACAAAACTAACACGCTTATAACTCAGCATCATTTAGAAATTATTTTGAATATTACGCAGTGACATTAAGTTAACATTAACAGGAATCATACAAAGAAGAGTTTTATGTAACCTACTTTAGATGAAAAAGATAAAAACAAACAGGTATTATTAATATTAATTAACTGGAAGCAGCATCTATAAGGTTATTTAGTGTTTGGATTTAAATAAAAAAAATTAATCCATACTAATATTTTTTTCTTAAGTCAGCATGCAAACGATAATAAATCAGAGAAAGGAAAACTACTGTCACTAAAAGTAGTTCGCGTAACAATGTTTGATAGATGTATTTTAAACTGTGATGGTTAATGGGGTTAGGAAATATAACACGGACGAAACACACTAAAACGACATTTATTAAACGAGCCGAAGTTAACACGAAATCAGCGTTACGTATAACTAACTATTAAAAATATACATACCTAACTGACTATTAACAGGCGCGGAAGGCTTGCTAACATATAAAATAACCTATCAGTTGTACAGTTTATAACTTCAGCACTGTCCCGTAAACTGAACAAGAAGTAATTATTAATTATTTGTCATAATGACAGACTAATGTCAAATGTATTTCGGAAAGAAGGACAAAAGTAGCATATTTGGTCCAATATATTCCAAAGAAGAAGTCAGAAGCTGTCAGCATGTCTTGCTGCTCAGTGGATGGATGTGGGTCTGAGTGGAAGAACACTGTAAATCAATAAACTGCGCCTGTGATTCTTGCTGTCTAAATTTGTACGTATTTTATGTATTCTTTTGAAAATGTATTATAAGTAAGAAGAACGAAGTTATCAAGAATAAAAGAATAAAGAATATATCAGTTGTGAAGACCAATCTTGGAGACAACAGCATAATCTAGGTCAGGGTGAGTAGCACAGGCCAAGTACAGCAGGCAACCCACCGCTGATCGATATGAAACAGAACTGTCAAGACGATCCTTAGATGATTCATCCGGTTGTTTGTTTTCAGCAAGTGTTTTCACAGGATTGCAATTTTCCATGCCAAAATGTTGTAAAACTTTCTTCACGTAAGGTCGCTGTGAAATGCATACACGAGACTTGTCTTGCTCTATCTGCATTCCCAAAAAAGAATCAAGAGAGCCTACCGTAATCTTGAATTTTGATGTCAGCAATCACAGGAACGAGTAAATTGTATCTTGTGTTGATCCCGCAATGAGACCATCATCAACCTAAATTGCAATTAGCAGTTACTCTGTCTCATTCTGTCGGATGTATGCAAGGGTCTGCTGTTGGTCTTGTGAATCCGTTGTAAGCGATTATTTAGGACCGTAGAGAGATTTCTTCAAATGAAACACACGACCTGACCTATCGTCGAGACCTTGTGGTTGAGTCATGTAAAGTCTGTTCGTTGGATCTTTTGTCGTACGTCACAAACTATCGCTTCAAAAAACGACGAAAGTTTTACAGTGCGTTCTTTTTCTAACGCATTTGGTTTACTTTATCAGACTGAATGTTTTTGCGTCGTTTCTCGAAGCGATAATTTGTGACGTACGACGAAAGATCCAACGAACAGACTATACATTTCAGAGTCTATCTCTCATATAAGCATATAAGAATGCAGTTCTTATGTCGAATTGACCGAGGACAAGTTTCGCTTTAGCCGCAGTCGCGATAAGTGCACAAATTGCGTCATACCGGGCAGCAGGGCTAAAAGTTTCATCCCAATCTAAACCCTCCCGTTGGAAAACACCTCGAGCAACTAAACGAGCGCGATATCGATCAATCGAACCATGAGGTTTATATTTTAACCGGCCTACGACAACGTCCTGAGACTAGAGATGCCACGCGGGGTTGATGTCATAGGCCTTGCAGATTTTGTTTTCTTATAGCCGGGAGAAGGAAAATCTTTTATAGACAGAGTGTGGGACTCTCCCCAGAACAGGTATACCCACCACGCGGAACTGCCTCCTGGCATTAGTTCACGGGGGGTAGAGTGTCGGTCAGCGTCCTTGATGTGGGTGTGTGTGTGTGTGTGTGTGTGTGTGTGCATGTGTGATGAGTGTGTGTGTTATTTTTTTTTTAATTTTAGATTAACGAGGTACAGGAGGGAACCTTCAAAAGGTACTCACCTGGGAAAGATCTTCTACCTGCAAGACGAGTTATGTGGGATTTTTACCGCACTAAACCCTAACCTGTGCCTCTCTCCTGGAACAGTGGTTCCCGGCGACACTCTTCGTAAATACTACTTCGCCGGGGCGTTCTTTCTTTATGTTACTGCTGTGTGATCTTGACCTAATCCTCGTACGTGGTGCGAAGATCTTTGATGATGGCTTCCACGTACTTTGCAATTTTGTTTGTGAAGAGCACGTGTTCAGCATCCTCGGTCACATCGCGGCAATGATGACAATTTGGGGAGTCGCTTCTCTTGAATCTGTGCAGGTATGCCCGAAAGCATCCATGCGAGTGACCCATTTGGTGACATCTGGGATCAGCCGATGTATCCACCGACCTTTCGTTCGATATGCTGAGAGCCGCTGGACTGATGACATTGTCTTGCGGTAAGTTGTTAGTTCTAGCGAGGTGGCCCACACCGGTGCTCCGCAAAGCAGGACGGATGTGACTACAGTTATCAGTACGATGGTCTCGCAGTGGATGGCGGATACAGGGCAGAGAAAGGTTAAACGGCAACGTCAAGATCTTGGGCCACGACGTGGGTGTGGGCAAAACGACTAGGTACGTGGGGGTCACAATCGAAACGAACCCTTTGTGCAGCAGACTCGTGGTGGAGGCAGCAGCCGGAGTGGCTTAGCCACCAGGGCCATCTCCGGCTTGCTGGCAAACATCGGCGGCTCATCCGAGGGCAAAAGGACTACTACTGGGAGCCGCGCGAGCCAAGCTGCAGTACGCTGCAGCTACATGGGTGAAATGGCCTGAGGCGTAAAGAAACTGGGACAGGCTACGCGGAGCTAGGCCGTGTCATTCCCTCAGGACCTGGAGATCGTAGCGAGAAAAGAGGTGTTCGCAGAGGCGAGGAGTGGAACAGCGAAGAGCACTGCGAAACACACCGCCCAACACAGGCTGACAGACCAGTGGCAGGAGAAAAGCCCTAGGTGAGGTGTGCCCTTGGTGCAGCGGCATTGTGAACGACGCGCTCTATACATTATTCGCATGCCCGCGATGAGAACAGGAACGAGACGAGCTGTGCAGAGATCTGGGCGGGCCTGTCGAACCAAGCACCCTCGTTCACATGCTGGAGAGCGAGGAGGAATGGGCCGCCGCTGACCGGACGGCCAGGGAAATTCTGGAGGTGTAAGAAGCCTTTCTTTCAGAGTTAGCTGGCGTAGTATCGGGGGAGTTGAGGCAGTTGAGGCAGTTAAGGCAGCCGGAGCAGCTGTCGGAGCTGGCCGGGCAGCCAAGGCAGGACACACAGGCAAGGGTGAGGAGGACGACTCCGAGGACGAAGACGGATGAAGGGGCAGAGGCTAAGAAGAGATGATGGGGGAGGCACCAGGTGAAGTGTATAATGATGCCGCTGGTATCCCTGTCTTGTCAGCCAGACCATGGGTCGACCAGCATGGACGGATTCCGTAACGATGGCGGCAGAACATCAGAATGGTGCGCCCTTAAGTGGGATTAAGTCCATTAAAAAAATATTTTGACCGGAGTACCCAACAGTTGTCTATTGCGCGTTTACCAGGTGGTAATGCTACCAGGTCCCACGTATCGTATTTCACAAAGGCCCTTATCTCTTCGTTCATTGCACTAACCCATTTATCCAAATGATGACTTTTCATGGCGTCATTGAAGTTGGTTGGCTGAAGTTCTACCAGAACGGCTTCTGTTAAACATGCCACAGCACTGTTTGCCTGGGATCGACGAGATGTGTATTTTACTTCGTAGTCTTAAATCTCACTGGCTGTCTGGTCATCCGTTCCAAGCGTCGAGTCTGGATGGGAGTATCATACTGATCCGAATTGCCAAGCCAAGTTCAATGGTGTTATTTGTTGTGCACAGCTTCTCTGGACGAAAGTCAACGTCTCGTGAGTAATCGATGCGTCCATGGTATTCAAACCTTGTAACCATCTTTCTCATTCACGTATCAAACGAGGTGTTCAAGTACTGCGTTGTCGTAAAATTTTGAGAGAAGCTTCTTTGGAATATCCTTTGGAATCCGAAAATTCGGAGGAATTCTAAACTATTAAATGCCTTTCCAGTCCACAACTCGAATGGAGCTTTGCCTGGAAAACTTGACTTCCTTTTGCGATTAATCAAAAATACTGCCATATCACATGCGTGAGAACAAAATGTTTTTGACAGTTTGCTCGCGGAGAGCATAAAACGAGATAGTTCAACTACATGTCTGTTTACTTGTTCTGCAACACCGTTTTGTTTAGGAGTATAGGAACATGACGGACGAAACTCGATACCCCGTATTCGAAGCTGAGTCAACCTCCTCCCCCGTCGCAGTCAAATTTGTGACAAAATGTAATCTCGTTTCCATACTGTCTGATGAAAAAAGTTGATGACGTGCCTCGGGCACGTACCAAACGTCATTCTGAGTTGCTGATGACCATCTGTCACCCACTCGTGTCTTAATGTTGATTTTACCGGATCCATATGCAAGAATAACGCCCTTCCCTGTTGTCTGAATGTGTTGCAGGATTGGAAATGTCTCGAAAGTGGCGAAATGCTGTGAGTTTGCTGTCATATGATGTGACGTACCGGAATCCGAACCCCAAGAATCGACAGGAACGAAGTCTGCAACAACTATTGCGAGGAACGTACCTGGTTTGCTGCTTTTCGAGGTTGAGTCAGAATTGTTATTGACATTTGAGCTCATCGTTTTCTGCTGGGCAGCCGCACGTTTTCTGCAATCAGCGATGAGATGACCTACTTTCTTGCAATATAAACACACACGTTTTTCTTTCCCTTTTGCATTTGTCGAAGAAGACATTGGTTCTGATTTCTTCTGTGGCTTCTGTGGTCATGATTTTGGGTAGAAAGCGCCAGACGTGTGTGGTGCTTCTTGAATCAGCTAATTTTCAATCGCACGTAGATTTTCAACGAGGAGCTTTGTAGCTTTGCTCGGCTTCTGGAACACCATATCTTGTTGAACTATAATATTGAGATTCGGAACCGAGTGCTTTGAAGATTCAATGGTGAAGCAGCAACAACGGCAGGTTGGAACTCGGGTTGTCCTTCTGTAATTTTATGAATGTCATAATATATTAGCCAGCTGATATGTGTGCTTCGTAACGGAAGTGGTATCATCTTTCGAGATCTCGAAGAAATTATCGAACAGCGTGTATAGTTGCTGTAGGGACGACTGTTGAAACACCGATAACAACGTATTCCAAATTTCTTTCGCGTCAGTTTTCCTGCGGACGTAAATGGCAGCTTCTTCATGGCAACATATAAAATAACCTATCAGTTGTCAGTTTATAACTTCAACATAAAAATTAACATGTATAGATAGAAACCAATAACAAGCGGCTAGGTCTATAAACAATTAAAACAAAAGAACAATTTTTTTGTTATATATTGCTTTTTTAATAGGTTGATCACCTACCTTTGAATATTGATATGCAAAGTTTTTCAATTGAATTGTGAAAAATTTTCATTGCATTTGAGTTTTTGAATGGCTTTGTCATATCTAGGTGAAGATGAATATATTAAATTACAAAGATGAGCTTCAGATTTGATTCCAGAAAGGTCTCAAAAAAGCTAAATTATAAAGAACAAGTGTATCAAGTAGTATTGAAGGAATTGAACCACTATTTTGTTTATTCATCTAATTTTGAAAAAGTCTTATTGAGTTTATTTGCGGTAACGCTAGTGGTTTTATTATTATTATAACTTATTATTTGGCGGTCTCTTTGGATTTATTATACTACACAGTGCTTTTAATTTAAAAGTTACCTATTTATTCGAAGCTATAGCTTTTTTTTATAAAATCGACGTTATTTATTCTTAATAACTTTTAATTCGAGATCAGTTGATTTATTACATACTAAAATAAGACAAATATATTCCGCGTGGCTGAAAGACCGCGGGTCGATAGCCGCTGATTAGAAGAAACCTCAAGTCTGTTCCAAGGGCGTTTCCAGTCAACTGGCTTAGGGGGGGTAATTTGAAGAAATGAAAATATTTTTTTTATTCCATAAATAAATAAAATATAATTCTATTATTTTTAAATATAAACAAAATAATATCACACCCGAAATAAATATAGCACATATAAAATCATAATATATATTTTGTAAAATTTGAAACAGATTTTTGTAACTTAATTTATTAAAAAAACGATTTTCTTTGCTTTTTAATAATATTGTCAATATTAATATCCATATATCAATGAATATGTAATACAGCTAACTCGGTTAGACTTTTTTGAGACATAGTGGCTCGCAGCCACGATTTGAATCTTTTCAGTGCAGAAAAACTTCTTTCTGCAGAAGCAACGCTAACAAGAAGAGTACATAATATTTGTAAAATTATTTTTATGTTCAGTAAATATTCGGGTCATATTTTCTGTATACATCTAAAGCATTTTCTGGTAATTGTTCTTTGATTTTATTTTTCTTTTGCCATTGTAATTTCCAAAATGCCAATTCAGACTTAATTGCTATTGCACATGTTTCGTTTTCAGGTAGAATTTTATTTAAATATGTTGCAACAGATTTTGAAGTGGGATCTAAATCTTCACCAGTTTGTTATCAATAAAACACTAGGTATTGTTGTGTTAAATTTGAACAAATTCATCGTGTCTTTATTAAATCTGTATTGCAGATCTGTAATAATATTATTCAGGAGAGGTAAATATATATTAATTCGATAATAAACCTCTGTTCAGTTCAGAGGAACTTAAAACAGCGAACCACGTACATGCAAAAGTCCATAAAAAAGTAAATAAGTAGTGTTAAAATATATAAAACTAAAAGGAAGTGGAAAATAAAGGAACAAATGAGTACAAAAAGAGAAAGAGATATCGACAGCCCTAATTATGGATTCCAAGGATTCCAAATGAGCAATGGAGAATAGAAAAAGATAGAAAAACGAAGCAGTGAAACAAAACGTTGTAATAACAACAGGATACAAAAATAAAACAAAGGAAGATGAAAACAGAAAAAAAACTCACGGAGAAGGAAAATCTAAATATATCTAAGAACGATGTGATAATGGAGGAATTAAAGAGCATGTTTAAAGACTCCATGAGAAAAATGACAAAAAACTCAGAAGAACTAAAAGAAGAGAGAGAGCAAAAAAGATACAGTGGAAAGTATGGAGATGAGAACAGAAACGAAAATGGAAAAACAATTATAGAATTATGTATAGCAAAAAACCTCATTGTGACAAACACAAAATTCAAATACATACATAAACACACTAGAGAAGTTAGACCAAGAAAAGAGAAATAATAGACTACTCCTTAATAGACGCAGAAGAATGGAAAAGGTGAAAGATGTTAAAGTAATAAGACAAGCTGAAATAGGGAGCGACCACTACTTGGTAAAAATCTAAATTAACACAGAAGCTGAACACTTGGAGTATACGAAATCGAAAACAATAATTAAAAAAACACATAAAGCCAAAAATTGAAAAGAAAGAAACTAGGAATGAATACCAATCAAAAATAGAGAAAAAGACAAACAGAACAGAAGGAGCAGAAAGCAAATAGAAAAAGATCAAAGAAATCATAAGTGAAGCAGCCCAAGAAAGCTGTGAAACAATCACTATATCAAACAAACAGAGGAAGAAAAACAGGTGATAGTCAGAAGAGGTAAAACAATTTGTAAAAACAAAAGAAGAGAATTGGAAAATTTACATAAAAACAAGGAAAGAATAAGATTATAGAAGATATATAATAGCAAATAAAAAAGTGGAACAAAAATTCAACATAGCAAAAAAGCAATCCTGGGAGCAGTTCGTTAAGAAACTGAAAGAAACGTTCACAGAAAACAAAAAGATGTTTAACAGCACTATTAAACAAATGAGCAATTAAAATACATTAACCCAGCCAAGTATAAAAGATAAAAACGTAAATATAATAACAGAAGAAAAGAAGATATTAGAAAGATGGAAATAATTAATTAATGAAATAACCAAAACAAACCATCACGGAGATATAGAAGGTGAATCAACGAAATAAGAATCGAAGAACTGGAGGCAGCAATCAAAAAAATAAAACAAGGAAAATCTCCAGGTATAGATGACATCACAGCCGAAATGATGAAATATATGGGGAAAGGGGAAGGAAGAATTCTTGGAAATAGTAAATAACATTATCAAAAATCACAAGATACCCGAGGAATGGAAAATAAAGTAAGAATAGGAAATAAATAATCAGGGAAGTTCAAGACCAAAACAGGACTGAGACAAGGTTGTATATTAAGCTCTTTACTATTTGCATCACTTAATGACGAAGCAATAAGACATAGCAAACAAAGAGCCGAAAGCACAAAGATAAGCGATAGTTTGTGACGTAGGAAGGCAGATCCAACGGATGGACTATAGTAGTGAATCGTGGGTAACCACAGAGAGTAATAACAGAAAAACCAATGCAATGGAAATGAGATACCTAAGAAAGATAAAGGGAATTAGGAAGACCAAGGAAGGGTTGGAACGAGCAAGTACATCAAGCAGCGGAAAGAAAAGGAATAGAATGGAAAGAAATAAGAAAATAGCACAAGCTATGCAACAGTGGTAAAGAAGTGTAAAAGAAATTAACTGAGACATATTGTAGAGAATAAGTCTGATACCCATAATGGATAAAAGGGGAAAAGATAAATAAAAATAATCTGCTATAATAGGTTGATCCAGGTTTGGTCTATTCCTCTGGCATTTGGTAATTCGCGGTTTTGTCATTTTAATTTGTAATTCTTTTAAAATATTGACTGCATCATTATAAATTATTTAAAAGATGTGGCAGTATTTTCCCCTTGTTGGATAAAACATCAATAGTGTTATTTATAAAGTTATTAGAGCAAGATTCATTTTATTTATTCTATTTACTCAAAGTCACTGTATTTCAAGAGACATTTGTGAAATATGTTTAATGGTTTTCCAAATGATTTTTTAAAGTTGTCACCAGATGCTATTCGAAAAGTCGAATTTCACAACAATTGCCCTCGTTTGTAATAGATTTTGTATTTAAGAGAGAACCAGCATCACGATGATCTCGTAAGGGAATATTTTGTTTCCCCTAAATATGATACTTTTGATTATTGGTTTTAATCTATGTCTATTTTCTTCAATTTGTCGAAGTCTTTCCATATTTAATTTATTTATTATATCTCGTGATTTTATAAAACAATTTCGCATAAACAATTGAATTTTTATGGTAATATTTTTATAACACAACATTTTTACCTGATAATTTAGAATATTGAGATACTGTTTGAGATACTTATTTTTGCAATGGCACTTGTTGTTACAAATTTTGTAAAAAAGAAGCAATAAAGCAATATTTGCAAAAGAATCTGTTTAAATGATTAGAAAATATTAACCAATTAAATTGTCTAAAATAGGGTAAAACAAAAGTATCATTTGGTTTTCTTTTACAATTTAAAATTCGAAATTTCTCAATTTTATTAACATTACTAAAGTTAACTATATGAATGTAAATTTCAACATTACTATATGTACATGTTGTATGCTCCTTTTTCTCATGCTGGGAACAACCTAGTGAAGATTTCTACTGCTAAATGTCAATGAAGATGTAGATGGATGATTTAAATTGACTGTTGACATAGATCGATCTTTATTTGTTGAAGAATCGTCAGTTTTTTTTAATTTTCTGAACAAATGAATCCAACGTGGATTATCAATTTTCATTTACTAATTTAATTACAACAAAAATCAGGAATAAAATAATTTAAAAGAATGTATATATTATTCCTAAAATCAAAAAATACCTTATGTATAATTGATCGAATTATAATAAATTGGTAATTTATCAGCAATCACTAAAAATTTAGGATTTACATGCGACGTGTAAACAGTTCGGTTTCTATCTTTTACATTTAAACCAAGTAAGACAAGAAATATTATAAATTAAACTAAGAAATTTGAATCGCGCTCTTTTAATGTAAAACAACGTAACGATTTACGATACCAAAGAGGCGAATAGTATCAATATCGGGTATTATTAGAAAAGGGAACCCCCCGTGCAAAGGAAGTCATCACTTTTCTAACGGTGCTTGCGCAGATAATTTTAATTTGTGTACATGGCCTGCCTGTTTTGGAAAAATGCACTGTCATAGATCGCTGACTAGAATTACCAACAGTTAACTTGTTTGTTTGAAATATTAGTAATTTTTAAGAATAAACAAAATAAGCGAATAAATAATTCTTAGGGGGGGTAATTACCCAATTACCCCCCCTGAAACCGCCACTGGTCTGTTCACTTCATAGAAACTGTATAAATACTTACTTCTAATAATAAAGATGTTTTCTCTCTCTATATTCCCCATTCATGTTTATTGCCGTTTTAACATTTTATTTGAGTCTTTTTACTCCTACCCTTTTATTTCTTTGTCAAAAAGGATTTTTTATAATGTTTTAAACATAGTATTAACCGTTGTTCTTTAATTTTATCTAACACAGTTTTAAATAGATTTAATCAGGAATTATTACATAATCATAGTCAGCAGAAATGCTTTATACATTCTAGAACACATTGCTCATTTTTATGCATTGGTGTTTATAGTGCAGTTGAAATCCAATCTACTAAGAGGACACAGATTTGCGGTTTTGTCATCCATTCTGTGCATGTTCCCCAGTTCCGCTTTCTTTGTCGAGGGGATTCGTGTAAACGTCGCCGGCTGCATTTATTGTTTCCATTTACACGGGAAAGACGCTAAGAAGTCACCGCCGACCGTCATTTGCTCGGCTTCGGCGTTTCCGGTTTTACATATGTATACATCGTAGTTTCACTCATTTCACGTAACTCGCTTAAAATTCGTTAAATTGTAGAATTATTCAAACAGATTCAAACAATGCTCCGATGATTAATGGCCCGTTATTCCCAACGTTAGAATAATGTTATCGGCGAATGACAACGTGTCACGGATGTGTATAACAGTGTGTCCATATAATCTCATAAATTGACAACTTAGAGTAATTATTAATATAATCTATAAATATAAATGTTTTAAAGATTAAGATTAAGAAATTTCTTCTTTAAAATTATGTAATAGTAATATTATCTTAATATTGAGCTGCAAATAACCATTTTATATTTAATAAATACCAAAAATACTGAATCTAATAACATTTATTTTATTATATCGTAACGATTTTTGGCCGACACTAAAACTTTAGTGTGATATAGAGAGTAATCCAAAACTATTTTTGATAGTAAAATATTACATTCAATCGATTGAGGTTTATAAAACCAAAGTGCATTATTGTAGCAATATAAATGCTACTTAACTGCGCCCCTCCTTTATTATTCCATTCTATCCGGGATGATATTATCTGTCAACAAATCCTCTTCTATTTTTATACGAGCCCAGATGTTTGTCACGTAGCGCAAGGTTAAATGAGCTGCGGCCAAGTAACAACCTTTTCTTCCTCCTCCCTATTACGCGTTAGCACGACACGGAATATTCTTCTCTTTCTGTACGTAGAACTCCTCGCCGATATTACGGCGGAGAACGAGAAAATTCCAACTACGAAAATAGATGCTGGAAAGCGAGCGAGCGAAGGGGGAGCGACCCCTCGCTCGCCCGATTTTCCCTCAACGATCGAACCCTAATCATCTATGGATTGAATGCGTGTGTTACTTCCAAGTAACTTTATTACGGTGACGTATTACACCCGAAAGACCGCGCTGGATTGCGTTTCTAATTAACCGATAAATCCACTTATCTGCCTTATCGATGGCATACTTGAACAGGTGATAGTGTCGCTGTATTAAATACATTTTCCATCCATTCATAATATTTTATGAGCAATAGTAGCCTCAATTGTTTTAAAAAGTGCCATTGTATTTCGAATAATAAATTTCTACGTTACATAACACTTTCATTCAATAAACGGCAAAAAACTCTTTACCTCTCTTTAAATATTTTATATGTGTTTATTTTGTTGATATGACTCAGTTTTATCCAATTACGTTAATCTAGTAACCTCTATTAAAAATATCATTACAACGTTTGAAAACTTTAACACAAAATTATTTTCCAATCATTAAAGTCTAACAATAATTATAAAAAAGTACTCTCGAGGGACAAACATACTTTTTATTTACTGATTTAGTTCAGAATTCTTTCTTTGTTTTCAAATATTATTTAATGTATTTATTCTGATCGATCAATACTTAATGTATATTGTATAATTATCTTTACTTATGTAATATACATTAATCAAGCAATTAATCATAAGGGTTGGTTGATTAAACTTTTGGACACCTAGCATTTAAGATTTCTTAGGCATTTGTCTAAAAATAGGTTACTTAAATAAATAAATTAGCGTACTTAAGTTATTTTTATTTATTGACTTATTTATGTTCATTTTCAAATATAATTTACTTAATAGTATTATTAATACCAATAGATCAATACTATTTAACTATTTTTACCAGGAGGTATCAAAAGACACCGTCCAAATTTTAAATTAACACTATTCTCTAACATTAATTATTTCTCCACAATATTTTGTTAATATATAAATATCAACACTATTTTGCAGGATCATATCAGTTGTGATCTAATTAGAAAATCCCAATTTCATTTGTAATACTGATGACTTGTTCTAGGTGTTTTATTTTCCAATCCTGGTAGTGAATTCAGTACACGTGAATTTTGTTTTTTATTATAAAATATGAATTTAGTATAGTAGACATATATGCAGTAAAACTGTTTATATACAGGTAACTATTGTTTTTTTTTATCCCAACTAAACCGTATTTATTTTCGTATTTCCAAAATTAATCTAAAGATGTTCGGAATTTCAAGATTGTAGGAATTATTACAAAAAATCAATACACAAACATAAGTGAAGAATGCTCTAAAGTTGACGAAAGCTCACAATCTGAAAGTAAAGAAGAGCTGAATGATTATTTCGAAAGTGTCTACCAATTCGATAGCGATTATGAAAATTACTCGTCAAGTACTAACGAAGGAGAAAATTATTTGAATGCAAACAGATAACAAAAGAGAATGAGAGTGATTGACAATTTTTAAAGATATTGAAAAAAGTAAAATTTTTAAATTGCTTGTTATAGAAAAGTTTGGAAATAGATCAATATAAGTTGCAGACCTTTTCATACAATTTTTAGAGATGAATTTGGTCTAACTGGACACGCTAACGAAATATTATGATGGGCAAAGTAAGCACCGCATTTTAATACAGTACTATAATATTAATGACTACATTATAAAATGTACGAAATTGAAAGCACAAAGGTTTCTAGAACTAGGACTAAAAGGAAAACCTTTTACAGGGTTGCTGATATGTATGGAAACGGTCGAATATCTCCTAAAGTAAGAGAGCTAGCGAAAAATGAAAGATACAAAAGTTTTACGGTTTTTAAAAAACTATCAGAATAAAGATACATTAAGTATACAGGATCAGTTAAAAAGTCAGGACGAAACAAACTTGCTTTTTCTTTAATGGAATACCCCGTATATTGTTCCATATTTCAATTCATCTCGAAATTCTACACAAAATTGGTATGGCACATCATAAGGCTAAACTTGACCGTTTTAGAGATATCGAGCTTTGAAAATCACGTTTTTTTATAAATTCTACAAAAATAGTTAGCCATCAAGTTACCTGTCAAAGGTAAGTATGACGCAGCATTGTTATGGAGATGGAAATCTCCATGACAATGCTGCGTCATTACACACAAAACTACTTCTGATTGGATAATTTTCGCGCAAAAATGATACGTTTAAGTAAAACGTATATGATTTTCAAACATCAGACCTATACAATCAAACACAAGAACTAAATATCGCGAACATGATAAAACTTAATAACTTACTACTAATATACAAAATTAAAATAATCTAATAAAAACAAATATTCCACTAAAAATTAACAAACAAGTTCATGAATACAAAACAAGAAGAAAATCTGATAAATGGCCAGAAAAATTCCAGACATCTAAATTTTCACAAACTTTAACAACAGTACAACAACTTAGAGGAATATATACAAACTAAAACTTAAAAATATAATCCTAAACAAAAAAATATGAAACAGACATCACACTACTATTATGTTTTCAAGTATGAAATGGAGCAAACTTCATGTTAAATTTTTCATTTAGACGCCGTATTTTGACTTTCTTTTCTTGTGAAAGTACAAATTTTCCTCTTTCTGACGCATATTTCAGTTTGAAAAAATTTTTAATAGTTTTTTTTTTGTATAGGCGATTAAGTGAGACCACGGAAATCAGCGAAATTCTTGTGTTGATGAAGTATGAGTTCCAGCATGAAGCGACAACATGGTTGGCAGTTGCCAATATCAATAGTGTGTTCGACATTCAAGTGGCTACAAACGCGACTGTGGCTCGTTGGTTTAAAAAATTTCGTTCGGAAGATTTCGACCTGTCTATTGAACCACGTGATCGATCCAAGTGAAAGCGAATTCCAGCTAAAGAATTATCAATAATGTACATTGTACCAAAGCAAACAATCTTGACTCATTTGGCACAAATCAGTAAAGTGAACAAGCTGAACACGTGGATACCGCATGAAATGACTGATGCATAGAAGGAACAAAGCCTCGACGCATGTCTTTCTCTTCTTTCTTGCAACAAAGCCGAACCATTTTTAATCGAATTGTTACGTGTGATGAAAAATGGATCATGTACGATAAGCGTTTATCGCAATGGTTAGGCAAAGATGAATTACCAAAACACTGTCCGAAACGAGATATCCACCAGAAGAAGCTGATAGTCAGTGTTTGGTGGTCTGGCTCAGGTGTCATTCACCATAGCTTTATGGAACCTTGCCAATTAATCACAACGGGTGTCTACAGTTGTCAACTAGGCGAAATGATGAGAAATCTTGCGATTTAACAGCCAAAATTAGTTAATCGGATGACTCCAATCCTTCTGCATGACAACGCTCGACCACATACCGCACGAATAACTGTGTCCAAGCTACAGGAGTTGGAGTTGGAAATTCTCCGTCACCCACCGTACTCGCCCAACCTTGCCCCAATTGACTAACATTTCTTTCAAAATTTAAACAACTTTTTATCTGGAAAAAATTCAATTCCGCATAGGCATAGGAAACCCTTACTTACTTAAAGTTAAAATGAGACCGTTATCAATTTCATTGACTGAGTTTGATATTTTATTGGTTGCAGAAGAACCATCACTACTAATCATTTTTTCAAGTTCAAAGCTTTTGCATAAAAAACTTCTTTAGTTAGAACTATTTGTAAAATAAAGAAAGAACGGCCAAAACCTGCAAAAATACACAAGGATAAAATAGAATACTTTACAGAGTAGTTTTTAGACTGTACTTTAACAATCTATAGAGGTAAACCAAACAAAAATGTATTTCACGTTCAAGATAAAAATATAAAGCAGTGGCAAAAACAATAATCCTTGCATTTTGGAATAGCACGAAATCTAGATCAAACAGCCAAAAAGAATAGTGTAAAATGTAAATGCCATAAATGGCCTATGAATGTTACAACATTCTCGATTTAGCTCTCCTGTGGATGGGGGGCACAACACATCCGATACCCACACATCATATCGTAAGAGGCGACTAATGAATACCGGCTCCAGTAGATACAGGCTGGGTGTCGGATATTAAACATTAAGTGTCATTTTCTTTTATGTGATATCTAATTTTGTTTGGCGGCCTGTCCCTCCTTTATCAGTTCTGTGCGTCTTTGTGTAGACTTGCGGTTTTTTACAAGACATTACCTACCTGCGCGTTTGCCGTGCGCTCGGCCATTGTCGGAGGAGTAGATGATCCTGGTGGTTAAGGAACGGCGTAAACTGCGGGTCCGCCTGCCAACAACCTCCGAGGGTGCGTTTAGACTACGTACACTTTCGCGGCTATATTTTCCATGTAGCCCTGGATGTCTGAGCAGTTTGTGTTCAGCAGTCCCATTTTGACATTTTG
The DNA here is from genome assembly GCA_963969525.1 of Ontholestes murinus. NCBI lineage: Eukaryota > Metazoa > Arthropoda > Insecta > Coleoptera > Staphylinidae > Ontholestes > Ontholestes murinus. The sequence continues at coordinate 55,883,400 of OZ018394.1, read as the reverse complement.
AGGCTGTGTGGAGGGTAGGGAGCATGGAAAATGAACATCAATAAAAATTATAGATACAACCTACTTTCCCGTTATCGGACAGAAACGGCATCGGCCGTTAAGCCCAGAAATTGTTTTAAATTCTAATATGAATTTTAAAAAATATTTGCTAATCCAAATGAATCAGGGAACTTTCGAGAAAGTTTAACCCTTCGTAATAAGTAAATTAGTTTGTGGTATTGATCAGGTTTAGTTTAGTTTAGTTTATAAACTTAACGAGTCTTACAAAAAAATATAAAAAATAACATACATTCACAATCAATTTGAAATTCAGATCGCAAGACTTGATGGCGGAGTTCACATGGCAGTGTACTTCCACTCAAACCATTATTTCTTATATCAGATGATGATTAGCTGGTAATTATTACAATTGAGGCAATATTTTTGCCATTACTAGTGGCTATTTTTGTCCAATTTACGTGAAGTTATTTTATTATAATTAAGAAGTTGCGTGATTGTATATGTACCAAAATTAGCGAGAAACTGAGCAACATCTTTGAAATGTACTATATAATGTAATAGTTCAACCACATAAAACACTAAATGTATCAAAAGGAGTTATCTACTGTTTGCCCAAATGGCGAAATCTTGGCTAAACTGAAATCACAGACGCGTAATTTAAATGAAGAGATTGATATCTAGAAATAATATAAATGAATCAGCTAGTGGATGTTTCATATTAATATTCAACGCATTCTAAATCGCTAAAAATGTAAAGATTGTTTCGATGTATAACTTGGAGGTGCGACCTTTTATCCAGAATCCTTTAAGGTGTATTAACTGCCAGTAATTTGGTCATGTTTCGAACAATCGCGGAAATAATTCTATATGCGCACAATGCGGTAATCTTCCGCACGATGATGTTTGTCAGACACCATTTAAATGTGCCAACAATGCAGAACCACATTCCCCTCGGTCTAGACAGTATCCAAGATTCCAGATTGAATATGCCATTCAGAGGATTCGTGTAGAAGATGCCTGTCATATCTTGAAGCAAAGCGTCAATATCGCTCAATTTGCCCTTCATCGTTTTCTAAAAATAAAGCATTTTCAAAAGTGGTTGCTTCTACGAAGACATCCACCGTATCCGTACAATGCGATATGGATAAAGTTGTATCTCATCCAATTTCCCTTAAAGGTACGGAATCAAATAGTAAAACCACAGTGACAACTGAACCAAATACCGGAGCTACGCCAAAATTGAAAGAAATCCTGAAATTAAAAAAAAAGGTAGCTTCCTCCATTAATGCGAGAAGTGTCAGTCTTGCTGAAGACATGATTAGTGATGATGGACATTGAGCAAGTCTTATTAGCTGGACTAAGTCGTCCAAAGATTCAACTTAAACGATAATTTAAAAAAAATAAAGATGGCGAAAACCATAATTTATGGAACGTTAATGATTTCTATGTACGATTACCAGAAATAAGAATGATGTGTAACGCTGAACAGCTAATTGCATTATGTTTGCAAGAGACACATTTACAACGCACTCATTCACCATCGCTACAAGGATTCACGTTGTTTAGAACGGACTTTGATGATGGAGAACGTGCTTGTGGCGGAGTAGTAATCATGTTGTTCAAAAATATATGGTATACGGCGATGCGATTAATATTGACACAACATTGCAAGCCGTCGCAGTAGAAGTAAACATTCATGAATCCTTTATACTTCCCTTTATGTACCCCAGAACAATTGGTTTCTTTTTAAGATTTCGAGGCTCTCATTCGAGGTCTACCCCGACCATTCATACTCATGGGAGATTTTAATGCCCACAACCAAATATGGGGATCTTTACATCGAGATTCCAGACAGGTCCTTCAAAGGAATGATATTGCTCTGAAACCCACTTTTATAGTAGCAATGGCACGTTTTCATGCATTGATCTCACTCTTGCGTCTCCATCTATGTTGTCAGGTCTAACGTGGGAAGTGAGTCAGATTTTTGCGGCAGTGACTATTTTTCTATCGCATGCAAAATTGAAAAATTGATTAAAACACTTTCCACCACTAGACATGTCAAGTATTGACTTTGCGGTCGCTTCTCTCTCTAATCGTATGCTGCTGAGCCAAAATCGTCATCTGGGCTGCATCGGGCACCAGTTCCATAGTGGAATGATGTCTGCCGGGATGTGATTAGAGAAAGAAAAAAGGCATTTCGTGAGTTCAGGCGCAACATGACGACAGAAAATCTTGCCAATTTTAAACGCAAAAGAGCTAACGCTAGACAAGTCATTGTAGAAAGCAAAAAAAAACATGTACTCAGTTTTTTTCCTCGATTAAAGGGTCTACAACCTCGAAAAAAAAGTATATATTTTTTCGAATCCTCCTTTGGACAGTCTCTTGTAATCATAATTAAGCCAAAAGGTTTATGCGTATTAAATACCAGACAGAACCCCACAATCTGAATTTTGTCTCAGATAATACAGAGTGTTTTAATGACGAATTTGTGATGTGGGAACTAGAATCGGCTTTGACACTCTGCCACGATAATGTCCAGGTACTGGTATGCTGCACTATCAGTTCTTGAAAGGCTTAGCGTTTCCCTCAAAAGTAGAAAAGATCTCCCGTCTAGCTACCGACACATCTTACTAATTGCTTGTGTAAGACGTGGTAGTTAGATTGATAAGGCTGTTACTTGGCGAAACTCCATTATGAACTTATAATGAAAAACACGATCGTTTTGAATTTAGATTTATTTTATAGATACTGCTACAATTGATTCATTCATTTAATTCATCTGCCTGATGAAGCCACTGTGTGATGTATTTTTCATTATAAATTTGATTTCTAGTATGCAATATGGTTTTCGTCGAAACTGGTCAACAATTGATCACCTAGTACCTCTGGAGTCTGCTATCCAGGATGCTTTCATTACCAAGCAACATCTGGTGGCAGTCTTCTTTGATATTCAAAAGGCTGTGATATCACGTAGTGGTATGAAATTCTCAGGGCTCTTCATAACTGGAGCATTTGTGGCCATCTCGTAAATTTTATTAAAAAAATTATCGGTGCGCTATTTCCAAGTACAAGTGCGACGAATTTGTCTGGCATTTCCTTGCAAGATAATGGTGCCCCTCAAGGCTCTGTCCTTAGTGTGACTCACTTCAATGTTGCCATCAATGGAATTACCGAAACGGTCAAAGTTCCTGTAAAGACATTTATATGTAGATTTGACAATTATATATTTAGTAAAATCTTTGTCCGTAGCTGAGAGGCAATTACAAGTTGCTATAAACAAAATTCATACATAGAGACTTGGAAGTGGATTCAAAATATCCGAAAGCAAAACAAAGTTCATTTTCATCGCCTTAGAGAACTCGTAAAAAAATATATCAATTGAGGTATCGCAAGGGGTACTTTGCTATTTGATTTTTTAAAGTGAGATTACCACAAGGGGCGAAGGGATAGAGGCTGAAAAGTGTATGTCAGGATAGTAATTTAAAAACAAAGATCGACGTGTCAAAGCATTTTTCTGAAATATTTTTATTTACGATTTTATAGAATTAATCCGTTACTTTTCGAAAGCACTGTATATTTTCTCATGTCTTTTGATTTTAAATATTGTATATGTCAGTCTTGATGGAGTTCTGCATGAGCTTTTGCTTTCTTTCTAAAATTAAAAATCACTAAACAAATCTATAAGAAACACCTAATAAAATATAGCCGACTATTTTGTTATTATTTATGTAAGAGTCTAGAAGAATTTTATATAGATATTTTATATCTAAATTATTTGATGAAATATCTGTTAAATACTCATCTTATAAACTATATTTCTTGCACAAACAAACATTTAAGCTCAACTCAACAAAGCCAATTTCAAAATGGCTCACAAATCCTGTCCGTGGGGCTTAATGTCAAAAATTCCAGAAAATATTAACCTCAAACTTGAAATTTAAGATTTTTTTTTCGGAAGAGCTGAAAAGTTTTTTAAGCAATTTCGCCTTCCAATAGTAGAAAGTTGCATTGCTTTGGTGGAACAATTTCTTAAAAGGCTTATATTTTTCTTTTCTGGTCGATTTCGAATATTATATTTTAATGGCAATACAATTATTTTATTTTTATATAATTATAGAGAACAAAAATGGGGAAATTATAAAGATTAATCTGCGTAAAAGTACGGGAAAAATATGTTGAACTTTGTTATTCGTTTTTCCTTCTTCGATTCATTATTTCAAATGTTATAGTTATGTAATAATATCATTACTATACAATATTCAAGGATATTTTATGAAGTTTATCAACAAACAACGTCATGAAAATCAATAATTGTCCATTAACTCCAAGCGTAAAATCGATTATAAAGAGTAATAAAAGACTATTGATCCATGCCAAACGATTTTCATGTTATGTTAATGTAATGTGACTTATTTATATCAAAACAGTGTACAATAATGAGAATAATACGATGAATTAAATTCTCAATTAAGCCGTGGTGAAAAAATTTTATATTAATTAGAGGTTAATTAAACTCTTGGCGTTGTTTCACAATTTTTACATATTTCTCCGACTAGTGTCGACCGTTGGTCATTCTCAAGGAGATATACACCAAGAGTTTAATTAACCTGTAAATGAGAATAATATTTTTTATAAGTTACAATTACGAGAAATCCTTTTTTTCTATTTAAGGGAATCTTTCAGGGCTTTAAGTTCATAATTTATCATTTTCTAAAACATTTATAGTTTCACTACAAGGCAGACATAAATAATAATTTATACAACTACCACGAAAGAGTTATAAAAGACCGTTTTTCCTTTCTAAATATATAAACCAACCTCATTATAAATATGTATTAAATACGCAATATAAACATCTTTCATTCAATTAAATTTAACTACAGCACCGACCAATTTAAACTGTTTCTCAATAATATAAAAGCTGATTCTAGTTTGGTGATAATTAATATAATCTGTCAATTAACAAATGTTACTATTTAACATAACGTTGCTTTATCATTTCGTTAGCATTTGATGCCAAACAATTAAACACATGTTCCTATTATAATTTAGTGTGTTAGGGTTCGTTTTCTCTGCTTTCGATCCACAGTGAACTTTCGATTCGCCTCTTTTTCTGTCTCTCTCGCCTTCTTTGTCTGTTACCTTGTTCGACTATAATCCATCTCTTTCTATACTCCGCATTGTTCTCTTCGGGTCCCCTTTATAGTCGTTTTACGATGGTGTGTATCGGTTTCATTGCATGCTTATAAATTCGGTATGCAAATAATCACTATGAAGTGATCTAACTGGGCGTTTACTCGTTGTCATCAATTAAGTTAATTGTTTTGTCTGAAATTAAAAGTAAATATTTATAACACTCTGCCGAATGTAACTTTTATACCCGGGAATGTCTTGGGTACGACACAAAAGGCTTCACTTTGTGATACGATTCTATTACACATCCTCATTTTTTTTTCTTTCAGCTCGTGTATAAACTGAATGTAACTAACATGAGGTAGATAATTGGAGCTCGCAATACAGAAACATAAACAGGTATGTGGTTAGTATTTCAAGCAATTTGCATTTCAAAGGTTTATTTCCCCGTCTTTTGCAGCAGTTAAAAATTAGTAATATGAATGCTGGCTCGTGAAATGATTTATATCTCGACTAAAATTTATACCTAAAAAGTTCATTACGAGTTTTAATTAAAGTTGAAAATAATATGGTAATATACGAAATACGAATGCGAAAAGGAATATTCTATTTCCTCTGTATTTTAACATTATCGTTTGTCTAATTCATACTTGTTGGGCTATAGTTTCGACAATTTTAACTAGTCATTTTCAAACTAGAAGTAATTAAAACTTACAATTTACAGGTGTATATATATACTTAAAAAGTGAGGTCAACCTGGTCGTTAATTACGGGGATTTCCGGATTAGCGCGAGCCTTGTATATTTCTAATGACTCCAGTAGGTCCATCTTAAGGCCTTTTTCGGCAAAATGTATTTAGAGTGCATCCTCACCAAAAGTATGATTGTTTTCAATCATATGTCTAGCAAAAGATGACTTATCAATTAAATTAAGCCGAAAAGAACGAAGATGCTCCTTTGGTCTTATACGTAACGTAATTTTTAATCAAAAAACGTTAATTGAAAATACTCACAGATCAGCAATATATAAACTCACTTATGAAAACTGTAAATGAATTTATGTAGGACAATCTGATCTCAATTTTAATATAAGACTAAAGAAACATCTTAGTTATTTTAAAAATCAATATCATGTAACATAAGTATTCTCCTCTATCTAATGTATTGTTTGCTGTTTAGAATCTTATGTATTCTTTGTTAAACTTATAACTAAAAACCCTAAGATTAATTCTAGTGTTTACATAAAAAATTGTGAACTTTGGTTATAAAATAAACACCAAAATATCAAAAATAGAATTTCTAAAATTTTATATTAAAGAAACCATTGTAAATTTAAATAACTTGATAACATATGATGTAAGTACAATTTTTTTTTCTTCTACAAAAATAAATTTACATATACGAGGATTTTCTATTAGTAGTAGTAGTAGTAATTTTAAGCTATCGATCACATGGTCCTTCCGCCATGTGTTATTTTCTATTTTATTTCAAGAATAAACAATTCAGGTGTTACCACATGATAACCGACGCCTATAACTTTTCACGTTTTTCAGTAGAGTTACTCACTTTCGACGTGGATTATTTCTACACCAACGCGTTAATGAATTTATTGAGACTTTTAGTGATGGAGCACTATCAAAAATCACTATATATCGATGGTACACAGAATTCAATTTTAGCCGTAGTTCGCTTAGTGATGAATTTCATGAAGGTCGTCAAAATTCGATCGTTGTTCCAGAAAACGTTGATGCTGTACCTAAACTCATATTGCAAGGTCGTCATGTGACTTACCTTAAGATTGAGGCATCCTTAGGCATTAGTGAGACTAACAGACATTCATATGGCATGAACTTTTGGCTGTCCAAAAAATGTTTGCGTTTGGTCCACATAATTATAACAATCGCCCAGAAAACAAATAATATCTTAACAGATCACGAATCATGGATTAGTGCAATATCACAGGGTCAATTCTAAATTAAAAACGTTTATTTCTCAGCAGTGTTTGGAAAAATAAGGTAAACAAACCGCCGAAGACGCGTCGGGAATTCTGGCTATTACACATCGACTCAAACAAGACTTGTCAACAAGTCGAATTGATTGATCATCCGTCGTTAAAAATACAAACATCGGAGTGCAAAGAGTGCTTCAAAAATTTGTGAAAGCTTGCAAAAAAACAAAATTCACCTCGATTTACTTGAGGTACACTCCACCAAAAGCTTCCCATTCAAATTCATTTCTTCGTCTGCTGTGTGCTCTGTCCGGTACCCTAACGTTGGCAATCACTTCCAGGGATATATTTCTATCTTCAGCCAGACGGAATAGTTGTTCTGCGTTACGAAAACCCGTCCACTCTCTGATATTCTTCAACCAGGATGATTGTTTTCTATCTATGCCTCGCCTACCTTTGATTTTTCCTTTCATAATTAGTTATGAGCTCCAGATCGACCTTTGCTCTACGTAACATTCGCCGATGAATCCACATATCAAGGGTTTCCAAACCGTTCAATGTCGATATTTTGAGGTTCCAAATTTCTGTGTTATACAGGCTGCCCGTTTTTAGAGCTCAAGTATGAGGATCTCATTACCTCTTTAAGGACCAAAATAAGAATAAGGGATGTTTTGAGATCAATACAAAATTTAAGAATACGCATACAGCTATGCTTGAAGATCGAGGGTGAGCAATTCGAGCACCTCTTATAATTTTTTTAAATTTATTCATTTCTCGTGCTCTAATTTCATTCTATGTAATGAGTTTGAATAACAATAATAATAATTTTCTACTTTTCATATCTTATAATGAAATAGGAATAGAAAACAAGTTTGCGTTAGTTTTGTATTACTGTTTAATAAATTACTTTATTAAACAAAAGTGTAGCTGGCATTTCCAAGGCATTATTTACAAACACAGGATTTTTGGCATAACCATTAAACTGGTAGACCAAACCCCAACACATGACATCACTGTAATCAGAAAAAAAATCTGTATTTGAAAATGAAAAAATCCAAGATGGCGCCCCTAATTAAAAACAAAGTTGCTTATGTTTGTCGAAAATCGAAACGTCAAATTTTTATTATTATATCACCACTTTGTAGAGTATACAAAGTGGCAATGATAAAGTATGAATTGTTTTGAAGAATCTCTTTAAATAAATAGTCTCGCAAACAAATTAAAACATTTGTGGGAGCCCGGGTTCGCAAGTAGAACGCCACGCCAACAGAGGGCGACAGAATAATAGAGGCGCGTGTGGCGCGCACGATTAAAACGACTGCCAGCAGAGGGCGACGAATGGTAGCAGCGGCCTTCGTGCGCGCGAATAAGATCCCAACAAAGGACGTCCTAATGATGAATCCAACGGAACGGTCACAAGCAGTAGTCAAAAATGCCGGCATGCAGCTCACCCGGCAGGCTTGGACTTACCATCGCTTAGTTATGTCAACTGGTAAGAGAAACGACAGGCTCATCATAGTTTGCCTGATCAGATCCACTGCATAGTCTCAACAGGCTCACCATACGTTGCCCGATCAGAAAGCTCACCATAGTTCTGCGATCACCAAGACAACCCTCCGATGACCAAGGAAGCCCCTCCGACTGCGGAGGACCAGCGCCGACAGAAGAAGGCGATTAAGAACCCGACGTGATCAAACCAAAGGGCGAGTGTGTGTGCCGAACAAACAATCCGCTAGTGAAATAATCCGTGAGCAACATGGCCAACGAAGAAGTCAACAGAATGTAAGTGCGTATCCCGCCGTTTTGAGACGACGACCCGGAATTGTGGTCCGAACTAGCAAAAATCACCACAGAAGACACAAAATATAGATACGTAGCTGGAAACCTGGAGCCGCGCTTTGCCAAAGAAGTGCGAGATGTACTAACATCACCACCCACCCTCGGCAAATAAGACAGACTTAAGGACTGTAATAGCCGAGGTAGCACAATTAAAAGTCCAGCTCCGAAAGCAAGAAAACGCCAGATCTCCACAGTAATTTCGATCACGACCCTGTTCGCGTAGCCAAAACCACGAACGAGTCCGAAGCCAGTTAAAGGGACGAACATTCGACACGTGTTGATTCCATTTCATCTTCGGCAACGCAGCACGGTACTGTCGACCCCCCTGCAAATTCGAGAAATTGGGAAACGACCATGGCAGTCAGTAGAGGCGACAACTAACTACTCGCCAAACGCATCGCACCACCTGTACATCACCGATCAACAATCAAAAATACCACATCTAGTCGATACAGGAGCAGACGTATGTGTTTTTCCACGCCGTTTGGTTCCACAAAAGCAGCACCGATCCGATTACAATCTGTACTCAGCAAATGGAGTCGTCATACACACATATGGCACGATCAATTTAGCAGACGTACACAAGGCAATAATAGGCGCTGATTTCTTGTCCTATTATGGATTACTGCCGTAACAAAAAACTCCGTGACGGTACAACAAATCGCACAGCAGCAGGCTAGTGTTTTTACACGACAAGGCACAGAGCACGTCATACACACCACCACCGGTCTACCAGTATCCAACAGGCCAAGACGACTCGCACCGAATAAACTAGCGATCGCAAAAAACGAATTCAGAACCTTGTGCCAGATGGGAATCTAAAACCTTTCTAAAAGTGCCTGGTGAGCTTAGCATGTCGAACACTGAAGTTTTTCTCATAGTCTATAAAACAGACAATAATGTCTTCACATTAATTAGGATTTTTAATTTGCCGCAATATTTCTGTTGACTCTAAAAGATTAAGTCTCGAGCCTTTACTGCAAAAAGGTAAAGAATTGCAGTCAGTCAGACAGATTAATTCATTCTTTCACAAAATTATAGTTCACTTATTCAATATAAATAATAAAATCCATAATACTAGTGGAATCAGAAATAGCTCTAAAAATTCAACCCCAGATCAATCAAAAATCACAAAAAGTCATATTTTACAACAAAAGCTGACAAATCCAACGCCACAGTGTTATTAGAAAAAAAAATATTTCCAAAAAATGTAAAAATTTATAAGAACTAAAAACTTTAAGATTTTAAACATGGACTCAACTTATATTTCCAAAGTCAAATAAAAATCTTATTAGCTAACACCAATATATCTTTTTCCAAATTAAAAAATTTATAAAAAATGGGACCTCTAATTAAAGTTTTCCCAGTTTCAGTATAGTGAATTAAACAAAATTATTTCAATTGCTGCGAAAAATAGCCTTCCAATTAGTTTAAATCAAAAAACATAATAAATCCACCAGAGCTCTCATTTACCTTAATGCTATAAGTACAGACAAATAAAAAATGTATCTTATTTTTTCCTATTAATATAAACTACCACGTAGTAACGATTGCCATCATCATCTTTATAATGCTAACAAAATTATAGAACTCTTTCCAATTATTCTTAGGGGAATAAAATAGTGCAATAGGGGTATACCAGCCTGATATTGTAAACAGCACACGGTTAAGTATCATAGTATTCTTCCATCTAAAATATGCGACTTGTGAGGGTCTAAACCCAAGTTACAATTTGCTATCAAAGCCTTGTCTGGATATTTTGTGTATAAATGTTTTGATTTTGTTAAAACAAGTGGTCAAGAAAACTCGATACTAGGAGAAACTTGATGCTTAATTGATTTGGAGAGATCAAATGGTGTGATGTGGTCAATGGTTAAGGCATTAACAAGAAAATTAAAATTGATGTTCCGCAATAAGTTATTTAAAATATCAACAATAATGTTGTAATGTAATCGCCGGCAAATTGCACATGAAAGATTTTCAAACACCTAGATAAATAATTCTTAATTACTACTCTATTTGTTATATGTTAACCTCATAAGTTTTGTTAATTATTTTTCATACAACAATTATTTTTATATTACATATCGATAGTAAATTAAAAAAATGTCTGTAATAAATATTGAATTGTTACTTATCTGTAAAATTTTAAACCAAGTTTTTTTATTTATCTTATATTATCTGTAATAACTTATAATGATAGTGTACAGGTTTCAGGCAATTTTTAAACCTTTTATAATATTCCATGTTGCAGTTTCCGCACCAGTTGTGCTAATTTAATTGCTCATGTTCCGGCATAGTGTCAAAATTCTACTCACGTAGCAGAATGGGCATACCTCTATTACGTTTGGCCAGTTTCAGGACACTATCCGTCACTGCATTACTCGGCCGTGCACTTGGTGCTTAGTGCAAATGCGATTTGCTTGTGTAAACACAACGTAATATGTGTGAGTCGGGTATTAAGTTTATTGGAATACGATTATGAGCCAGTCACGTTTCGTTACATTTGTGTAACTATTAATATTTTCAAATATATATATCTTATATACGTAAATTAAAGCTTCAGTGAAAATCTTGAAATGCGTATTATATAATTAATAATATTTGGCGCAACAAGGAGTTTAAGTAAGCAAATATTGACAAAAAATTGACTACATGTTTTTAATAACGAATATAGAAGCATATGAGATAATACTTTAATCGTTTCCTTACATAGCGTTTTTTAACCAAAAGTTTAACTGTAAAGAGAGACTTTTACTAAAAATTTAACTGGAAAGGCGCATTTGAATTACATTATTTATTAAGTAGCCTATGGTATGATTTAGCATTCCTGCTATAAGATTAAGATATAATAGATGGCACCTTTATGGTAATATCTTACAAAATTATAATCCTTACAATTTAGTTATTATGGAGTAATGGAAGCAGCAATAGTAATGCCCAACTGAATTAAAATTATTATTAAGGGTTTGTTAAAGGAAACAAGTATATAGGGGTAGCTATTTACACAAAAAAATATATACAGGGTGGGACATCTTATAACCTCTCCGAATTTAGAGCAAATTTGGCTCCTGCTTTCTTTAAGTATTGATTATACCGAAATAATATGTGTTGCAGATTTGAATATGGATCTTCTAAAATTTGATGGCATCCTTCTTTTAATTTTTGTACTTGAAGTGTTCGAGCTGAGCAGTGTATGTGCATGTCTCCAACTCGTATAACGGCTACAACATCGTCTTTATTAGACTTAATAATCACTTCTAAATCGCTTATAGTTACGGCATTAGATAGTGTCAATATGCCAGAGATATATGATCACGAACTTGTACGTTGCCCTTTAAATATTTTGGGTAAAAGTGAGTAAAATATTATTAGAACACATAGGGACTATAAAAAACTGGATTGTAATCAAATTAAAGCGGATCTGGAATGTATACCATGGAATAATATTTTTGACACTAATGATATTAATGAGAAAGTACTTTCCTTAGATCAAAATTTACTGACCCTATATGAGTTACATGTCCCCTTAATAACTCTTTGTTTTACAAAAAATGCAGCCCATGGATTACCGAAACTATTAAAAAGCTTATCTCAGATCGCAATACTTCATTAAGAAGATCTAAGTTGTGTGAACACTGGGAAAAAGAAAAATCTTCGTAATGTTGTTACATCTTTAACCAGGCACGAAAAGAAAGCGTTTGTTGAATATTAGTTACAAGTTGGCAGAAATATGTAACAATCTTTTAATATACTGGATATTTATAACAAGAAGCCCAAAGTGGAAATTCCAGAAATTTTAATGATTCGAGTAAACTGAATGATTTCTTTGTCTATTCCATTATAACTAAACGAAAATTCCAATTTTGTAAAATTTTGTAATGATAACAAAATCGGGGTTGAGGAACTTCATTTTGAACCTATAACAGAAATTATGATCTTGAAGTATATTTGTAGCATTAAATTTAAAGCAGTGGGCCATGATGGAATTGACGTAAGAATCATAAAATTGTGCTGTCCTTTCATACTTCCGTTCTCAAGAAACATTATAAATTTTTGTATTATTAACTCGGTATTTCCAGATGTCAGAACTTATATAAAGGTTGTTATAACCATTCTTTATTTTCAAATCCGAATAAGTCTTGTGTAGTACTTTTTGGGGGAAAACGGGAGAACTTGCGATGAAATATATAATTCAATTTAAAATATTGTATAATTCTAGACATTTATTACCACGGAATGGTAAAAAATTCTTTGTGAATAGGTGTTGCAACCTCAAACAAAATTCAAAAATCGCAAAAGAGTTGTGTACCTTTCGTATGTGGAATACCTAGAAGGCAATCGGTTACGGATAAAAGAAGAGGACTAGGATGGCTAAGCATGCACCAAACACGGTATATACACAAAGTGTTCTTATTTAAAAAATAATAACTTATAAGTGTTCTCAATATCTATATAATAAAATATTTCGTTATGGGGAATATTGCAAAGATGAAAATTGTGGATCAATAACATATAATGGCTATTTGAGCCAAAAAGTCAGTAAATATTTAAGAAAATTAAAAATAAATGTTGCATTTAAATCTACCAACACCTTATCAAAAATCATAAAAAACAATAAGGATAAAACTAAAAAGGGTCAACGCTGTGGAGTTTATTTGCTTAATTGTGCTGATTGCCCGAAGTTTTATATAGGCCAAACTGGAAAAGCATTCGATGATAGAATAAACGAACATCAAAAAGCGTTTATTCATCAGAAAAACACATCTACATATTCAAACCACCTGATTGAAGAAAACCACCGCTTTGACAACAATTTTAAAATCCTCCACATTTCCAACAAAGGACGGAAACTAAATTTATTGGAAAATTTGGAAATAAATAAAAATATTCACTAAGGGAATTTGCTGAACGATCAACTAGAACTCTCCAACTCTCCCCTACTCAAGTTAAAAAAATATACACCCTCCACTCACACTTCTAAAATCTGTATATAATGTAAATATGTTTGTAAAAATTTCTGTATTATATTTTTTCACCTGAAGAAGCTACAGTGTAGCGAAACAATTGTAGTGAGTAAAATAAAAAGTTGAAAATCATCAATAGTTTACTATTATTATTATATTAAGTGATAATGGATTTTCAAAATATAAGTGCCTCAACAATCAACGAGATGAAAAATAGTGGTATGAAAATGAACAACCAAAAATCTAAGGTGATGATTTTATCAAACAAGGATACATATTGAAATAGATAAAGTGAAGATATAACAAATATTTAGGAGTCATTTTTGATTAATGATGAAGGCACGAAAAATATTGTAATCATGGAATCGATAAAACGACAACCTACAATTAATAAATAATTTACAGAGAAAAATTAAATAACAAATGGAAAAAATAAAAAGTATACAAAACCTTATTTAGACCTATACTGACATAGGGATGTGAAACATCGTTACTGAACCAAAATCAAAAAAGTAAAGTAAACGCAAGAGTTGAAATATTTTAAGAAGGTAATATAGGTAACTAAAAGAGAGAGGATATGAAATAAAATTATAAGAACTGAATTAAATACGAAGTCAAAGGCTAAGTTGGAAACATAAGCAATAGGGGAAAATAAAAGAGAAAGACTAAATGAGACATGGAAATAAGAAAATTACTATTGATATAAATGATATATAAAAGATTTTACATAAGAAAGTACCTAGAATTAATACATAATTTTCGATCGCTTTGTTAATATCCTAAATAATGAACTAGAATTCATTGATGTTTAAAACCAAGTCAAGGATTTTGCTAGAGATATCTTCACAAGCTCAAGAAAAAGTAAAAAGTGACCTAAAAATTCTATGCAGAATTATGTATTAATTTTTAAAAGTGGAAGTTAAAAATTATTTTAAAACCTACTACTACTACTTTAAAAATTAAGATATGTATTACCATAAATGTGCCATCTATAATATGTATAATCTCCCGGAGATAAATACCGATAATAGTTCTAATAATGATTTCTCAAAAATTGATAATATATTGAATACAATTAATAGTTAAATTGTAATAAAAACATGTTTTCGAGTAGGGAAAAGGGAGTTCGTCGCCGCCCTGTTAAAATAATTTTTTTAAATGTTGATATGGCCAATTTATACAAGTTACCAATGCTCTATTATCTGTGTGTACATTAAACCTTCAACCTCAGTTAAATATTACACAGTATTATTTGAACATATTGAACTTCAATTTGAGAAAAAAAATGTTGTTATTGTAGGTGATTTTAATATTCATAATTACAATGATGGGCCAATATCACATACACTAGAATCATTTAATGCTTTTTTAGAATACAATAATTATGCACAATATAAAAATATCGTAAATACCCACAATCAGATTTAGGATTTTATTATTGGAGCTTTTCGGACTCAACAACAAATCTCTCATTAAGCTAATTTAGTTTGGAACTATGTAAACACCAAGAGTTTTTCTCTTGGCATTTATTTAGTTCCAAATTCTATGACTCCGTATTCGATGAGTCATAATGAACAACTTTATAATACATCAGAGGAGATATTAAATGGATTTGCAGGTCATTTTATCATGATCATAGGTGCTACGCCATACAAATGATACTTTTAAAAATGGCCCAACATACAATCATCTTCAAAACTTTACTATTCTTACTATAATATTGGAAGTATTACAGGAATTGAGAAAATTAAAACCAAAACTAACATGCCCATAGCATGAATTTAATTCTAGCTATTATTTTAAATTCCGGTGCTTCTGTTTTAGTTGAGGCTATTACTTACATCTACACACTTATCTTAAACACTGGTCAATTTTCTAGAAACTGGAAAGAAGTAAGTATATTCCTAGTTTTTAAAGTAGAAACAAATATATTGATTGAAAATTATTGACTTATGTTCTATAGTTAGTAATTTATTCAATGTTTTTGAGTCAATCTTAGTGAACATATTTAACAACAAGTGAGTCCATTCCTGTCCTTTCGGCAACATTGTTTCATGAAACAAATTTGTTGAAAATCATCCAGGATATAACTACTGCTGTGGATAATAATAAACAGGTTAATGTTTTCTATGGAGACATGTCAAAAGCTTTTGACACCTTTGATCATCATTTACTTATTTAAAAATTAATAAAATTTGAACTGAATTATAATATATCGTTACGTTATCTCCAGTTGGATTTGGGCCTCCTTCTATTCCATCTATGAATGAATGATGTATTCTCAACTTTATAGTGTTGTTAAGAGTGTAGGTGACTGTTTTAAGCTACAATCAGATATCTTAGTTTACTTTGTGCTGTATATCTAACAAACTTTCAATAGTATTACATTAAAAAGGCATACAAAAGCTATAGACCTTGGAAACCCTTTTGATTATAACTTTTTAATAATTATGTTATACAGGTATTACGTGTGCTTGGTTTTATAATGCATAATTGTAGGTCTTTTACTGATATTAAGTTAGGAAGTTAGTTAAGTATTCTGTTTAAAACATTCGTTTTAAGTAAAATGTCGTCTGGACGCCTATGTATGTTAAATATATTAAGATGCTAGAAAATTTACAGAAAAAAATTCTTCGTTATTTATACTTACCATGTATATACTTTTGATATTCCTAATACCGAATTGTTGACTGAATTCAATTCTGTTTTAATTGCTCAGAGACATATTTAGGTTAGTTTGTTTTTTGTATAAGATAGTTCACTATAAAATCGATTATCACAAAATTTTAATCATGTTTAACTTCAAAATTCTACAATTATCAACAAGATTTTGTGAAAATTTTGCATATAGTACACCGCGTGTTAATTATTAACTGAATTGGCCAGTGGTATGATTGTCCGTTTGTACAATAATTATGTAAATATCCTGGGCATATTTGTTTCGAAAATTTTTAAAGTTACGTGAACCCTTTTGAACCATGGCGATGGAGACCCAGATCGACAAAATGTGCAAAATGTTTGGCTCGGAGACGATCATGGCACAAATTAGACGGCTGGACATTAGGGAAGTGCACCCCATGACCAAGGATAGTGTTGCCCAAAAGTCCAAAATGAACCCGATGCTGCTATCCTTGCCGCCCTGGAGGAGCTGATGGCCAGCATCCGTCACTTAGATCAGAAGATAGATTCAAGGCTTTCCCTCCAGGCCTTTGACAGAAGAGGGCAACTGGCCGTTCCGACAGTCTCTGCGGAGACTAGTGAGGCGGCCTCAGGTCCCTCACAGGCGGAATTTGGCTAATTAGGCCTGAATCAGCACCTACTGCCCCAGCCAGCACCAGAATCGGAGTTCTGGGCCACCATAGCCACGAGAATGAGCAGAAGAGGAGATGGCAGACAACGACGCAAATCCGCTGGCGAACAACAAGGAACGACGCCTCCCCCCGCACAGACACCAAGCTCGACAACAGAGGCGAGGGCCCCTACCAACTCGACCACAAACCTGGGACTGATCCCCAACGGTCACTAACCGACGACTCACGGTCGACACCACGGACGAAGACTATTGGGAGGCCTTGGGGCACTCAAGAATGGGATCCTGGAAGACCCTCACGCCAAAGCCGTGGAAACCGCTGTTAGAACTAAAATTCCTTGAAGCTTACACCAACGAGAGAAACTGGGCACCCAGTAGACAGTCAGGGTCATTATTATTATATTATTATTAAATACTTCGAGGACCTTCAGTGGCTGGGGGAGACTTCAATGCCAAGTCCCCTCACTGGGGCAAGACGAGGTCCGGCAGGAGAGCGGAGCTACTACTCGACGCGCTAGCCGGGGAGGACTGCATCGAGGGATGTATGGTAGCAGAGGAAGTGAAGTACTACCTCAAGATGGCGATCAGAAGAAGCTCCTGGACGAGGTGGAAAGCGATTCCTGGAGCGGCCCGTATAAAGTCGTTGCCAAAAGGATGGCCTAGTCTCGGTCTTGTCCAGAGGTAGTAGTACCTGGGGAGACAGCAGAAGTCGTAAGAGACACTACTCAGGTTCTCTCGGGGCACGGCTGGTTCTAGGTTTACCTGAATAGGACAGGTTTGGGGTGCCAGGACGAGACAGATGATGCGCTCCACACCTTCTCCATCTGCCCTCAGTGGGACGATGTGCGGATAGCTCACTTGGGAACCTGGGGCGGGATGCCAGTTCCGAAAACCTGGTCCCCTCGATGATGGACTCGGCAGCGTTGTGGGAAGCCGTAGCTGCCAAGGTGAGGAGCATCATCGAGGCAAATGAAGAACTGTTTGAGTGGATACTCATTATAAATTAATTACTGCTACATTTGACTCTTTGGCCAAACAAAAGCAAGATTCTTTGAATTTCGGGTTCATAGGCTGAAAAACTTTATGATACTTTAATAAACAATAATAAACGCTTAATAAACAATTTAAGCTGAAATTAACCAAATAGAAGAATTTTTGGTGACATATTAATCCGCCAATATTTCATAAGAACACATTATTAATTTATTCTTCTACTTAATACAACTTTTTCTGGCACATAACTTACAGGGAAAGTATGTGTATTAAGAAAATGTTAAAAATCTGTATCAATCCGCAACCTAATTTAGAATTGTCATACCAGTAATTAGAAGAATGCACAATTTGGTGTGTAAATAAAATAATCACACACTAAATTGTACTATAACATTTTTGGCATGTATTGAGACCATAACCTTTGTTTGATGAATATTTGCTTTCGAAGACGAATGCACCATGATCGTTTTCGCACAACACTGTCGTAAACTATCAATTTCTTATCGCCAGCAACAATATGTTTGAGAAATGGATCATTTGCATAGTTTTTTAAGAGCTTGTCGCAGTCGTTTATGCGCTTTGTTATACAAATTTCTTTGAGTTCATGTGAAACCCAAATGTTAAGTTTATGTAAGTATCCCAGCTTGTGCAAATGTCTTTCCATGGTCGTTTGAGAAATGTTTAATATTTCTGCGACCTCTTGAGTCATGTAACGGCAGTTTGCTTTGATTAATGCCTTTATTTCATCGCCTTCGACTTCAACTGGCCTTCCTAAACGTGGCACACCTTTGACATTGAAATTACGAGAACGGAATTTGACAAACCAATTCTAGTACTATTGTTCTGTTAAGCAATCTTTACCGTACACAGCATACAACTTTATACGGGCTAGCATTGCGTTTTTTCCCTTTTCTGTACTAAAACAGATATTCCTCGGTTTGCCTTTCCATTTTTATGACGAGTACTGAATCGATTCACTTACTTTTTTTGACAATTGAAGTGTCATGTTAAATGGTATTTAGGTTAGATGATTGATCTGAAAATAGTTGGTTAATAATACAAGTGTAGACATCTATTGATCTGAACCGAAATTAAGATATAAAATAATCTATTTGATTTATGCCTTGAAATTTAAAAGATATTGTCTGTACAGAAAATTAGTAACTGTAGATTTATTTTGACCAAAGCCATTATAATGAGAAATAAAATTTTTACAAATCCATCACATTTAATTTATTTAATACTTCTGGTATTGGATTGCATATAAAATGTCGATTCACGGATTTAAGAATTGACGTTATATAACTAGTTTAAGTTTAGTGAGAAATATTCCTGAAGTTAATAACTTATGAAACGTTTTGTATACTGTCCAATATAAAAAATAAACACATATTTTGATGATGGGTACGTATAAAGTTGAAAAAAATCTGTCATTAAATTCATAATATCTTGTCTATGATTAGCTACTTTATTCGAGTGTCAAGAACTAATAATAAATCCTTACACTGTTTACATTTCGACTAAATTTATTGTATCATTGAGATACAACCTTTTTAAATACAGTATGTGCTTCTTTCTAATTAATATTATCACCTCATTCGACATCCAACCTGGGTATGAATTATATACTTTCGAAGAAATATATTTTACAGGAACAAATGATTCAATGCTATAAAATCTATCAGTCATGTTGTTAATATCCATGTTCTTAAAAATACTATCTCAGTCAATTAACATGTTAAGAAAAAACGACTGTATATGTCCTCAATTGCTTGATAATGTAATTTACTTTTCTAGTAGAAAAAAATTAAAGAAGGTAAACGTTTATAGGTATTTTGTAAATAAATCATTTTAAATTAATTCACCTGACAAGACAAAACTTCATTAATTAAACCATCCAGATTTCATTTTTCATTACGTGACTACGACGATAACTGTGAATTCATAACTGCAAAGAAGCATTTCGAAATAAATTTATCAAATGAGAATCGTTAAACTCATGCAACAACTATAAGATATTTTCGAAAATAGATTTCAAAATGATTTATTATCAAATAAGGTCGATTACGATATATCGATTATTTGTGACAAGAATTACATTTTGTTGTCTAGCGCGAACTTAATGTTTAATCAAAGTAGGTGTAGTAAGCGGTAATTTTATACAAATGATATTATTTCTCCTGTTATATAATTATCCGTTTTTGTGTATTCGTTCCATTTCATTTCGTTTCATCGAGTCGAGTGGAGTCGATTTGGAGCAAAAAAGAGTAGACGCCGACATTTACAAAGGAAGCGAACAGCCAGTAAGCAAGCAAGTATACATATAGATATAGATATACAGTGGTGTAGTAGAGTCGACGCGTAGGATCGATATAGCAAACCGGATTAAATAATTCAAGCGTGATATGTTTGCCTACATTATTAAAACGCCCCAAACATGTAATAGTTACACTTGCAGCCGAATACCAAAGCCGATGATCCAATTATCATTAATTGAACGACTATCACTCACCTTTTCACCATGAATAATTATAGTATTTCGCTTTAGATTTTATTTGTATTTGTTTAAAAAATAATAATCTAATATTTAAATTTAAATTTAAACCTTTAATTTAAAAATATATTTTGAAACTATTATTTGATAAATCGCTTTGTCCTGTTGTAATTGTGGAGTTTTAACGCGACTCTACGAGAAGGTCATTAAAACTGTAATCTAACTGTTTTCCAATTAAGCGGGACGAATTTAGTAAACAAGGAGAAGGTGGCTCGCCCGCCTGCCTGCCTGCCTGCTTTACTGGCTGCCTTTTGCCTTCTTCTGTTCAAACTAATTACTCACGTCGCTTCTCTCCTGCTGCCGCCGCCGCCGCTGCTGTTCGCTCTCTCGCTCAACGGAACGGACGGAGGACTAACAGGAAATAACAGGAAACTCGGCCAACGTTTCATTTCGCTACGGTTTATGTTCAAATTGCGTGAGCTGAGGAGTCTGTAAATAAATTTATATTCGATCAAATAATTAAGGTAAAGTTATTTTATTAATTAGAACTATCAGCAGGCAAGAGTTTAGTTTACGTTTCCTGCTGCTGTTGTCTATTGTTTTATTCGCTTATTCTTCCATTTTCAATTGCGGATTTTTAAGCTCATCAAGTTACAAGTAGATCTTAATAGTTAAACTAACTTCATTTATATCTACTTGTGAATTCTAAAATCTAGACATTTATTGAAACTTATTATAAACCGCGTCTTTTATTTTGAGTAAAATAAAATAACATAAAATTTAAACATCTTATTTAATTTATAATATAATAATTCATCTATTCTACTATGTGATTTAAAATTAATTATTTCATTTCGAACACCGTGTATATTTACTTGTTACTTTACTATGTTTCTTATTAAAGTAACTGCGTATTTACGTAGTTATCATTTTGCAATTTTACAAATAACATTCATATTGATAACAATAGAAACATTCACTAAAACTAACAAATTATGCTAATTAGGACGAACGTGCATTTCAAGTGTATAAATAAAGTGGCAGAGGAAGCTTGTAAAAAACATTTAAATTAAATTTCAGAGGAATTACATTCGCATTTTGCATAAATCAAGACAAGGGTGCATTAAAACTATAATTAGTACTGTGAAATGTTACTCGTAACAAAGGGGAACATGTCGACTTATTTGATTATCAAATTTTACATAAAAATATATTTGGTAGAGAAATTGTGAACTTTATTATTTATTATTCGACTTTTAATAAATGCATACATATTAGCACAAAACATCTTACAGAATAGTTGCTCAACATCTAAAGTAATCTTTAATTTAGTAAAATTAATAGAATTAATATTACCTATATTTAGTAAATATGAATTAGTTTATTGATTCCCTTATAGTAAAGATTTCACCTTGTCGTGGGACCCTACTTCAATAGGGAGTAAACCACTTTTTGATCATCCTGGGGTGAGGATATGGCTTACTGCTAAGAAATTTTAGGACCCATTACAATTTACAGTAGTGGTTCCCCTTCAATAGAGTCATTATTTGCTTGTCCTCCTTGGATAAACTCTTCGGTCTAACATGACTTTTTCTGCCCCGAGTCTATTAGGTTTCGAGGAAACTCCTGCCCTGCTGTAGTATTGCAGCTTAGGGCCTGCACTATGGTCAATGATGCCAGGTCCCTTTGGCTTTAATAACTATCTGGCCTGACATATCGGGTCAGGTGACTCACAGTTTGCTATAATTGATCTTTTGCTCTCCCAAGCTACTCATGAGATGTACTTGGACCAAAACTCTGAACAAGGAGCAGACGACTCTCCAACGTCCAAAGACGCTGAAAAGAATTGCGAAAAAACAGCTGAGGAAGAATTGCCTTAAAGGTCTAAATACTAAGGACCACGAGGTCAGAATGAATGGTTCCGCCCATAAGAGGATGTAATTCCTCAAAAAGATCGGTATGGAGCCAAGGGAGTTTGGGTAAAGACAGTAGTTCTTGAGAGAACTCTCGAAGAAGCCCCCAAGAGATCTTGGTCAATTGGAAGTCCACCGATTACAATCCCGACCAAAAGGATGAAAAGTCAAACAGTACCTATTACCGCAGGCAACACTGTGTCTTACAGCCAGGTAGCAACTGGTGTTAAAATAGATATATTTCTAGAAGGCATTCTAGAATTGCTCATGACCACGAAACAAATCGAAGCTGTAAGTGAGGATAAAGCTAAGAGGCACCTACAGAAGAAGAAAGTTATTGGTCTGAGTGGAAGAATACATAGATGTGAAATATGAACTCCGCCTGCAAGTCATATGAGCAAATATTTTGTGATTTTTTTATTTAATTTATAGTTATATGTATAGTACAAATTCCACTGCGATAGTGCAAACTGTGGGAGGGAGCCAAGATAAGAATACTGGAAGACGCAGTGGCTATTGGGAAAGAAAGTAGCTAGGGATACACCAATGAGAAGATATTCTCACTGGTTGAGGCCTAAAATGACTTGAAGACCTCCAACTAGAGGGTACTAAGAAGAAATCCGAATGATCCCAAGTTGGAGGTCCGGCTGTCGGTGGATTCACAATCCGCTAATAAAGTGGAGAAAGCTTGGAACAAAAAGTCAACTATCGATTTGACTAGATTGAAATAAGGTCCAAAGGTAGGAGAAAGCAAAGCGGCGTGGGGCTACCACAAGAGCTCGTCTAGTTCAACCTCCCAAGGAAAACCGACGAAGGACCCTCTATCATTAACGACAACAAGGGATACAAAAAACACTAGTGGATCGATGGCGACGAATAGAAGGGAAATCCTAAAGGAAAAGGGCCACAAAATAGTTTAAGTGGTGGTGCCAATGGGGTATAGTCCACACTAATGGCGGGCATACGCTCTATCCGATTGAATCCCCATCACTCTAAAGCGGTATCAAGTGCCCTTTATTGGAGATTCGAAAAAACAAATTTGAAATAGGATTTCTTTAAAATTTTAGTCTAGTGCATTACTAAATGGGCAGTCCTATTGCTCAGAAAAAACATTAATTATACATTTATTCCAGAATTCATCACAGGAAACCTAGCAGCAACCCTAAAAGATGTTTTCAAAAAGAAAGGCAAGAGGCAAGTTGCAGAAATATAGATTTTCAATACAATTTTTATTAAGAGGCAAGTTGTCATGGCTTCGGTCTACTTTCCGGGAGAGCAAAGCAAACCACCACCACAGGAGGTAAGTAGACTCGTGAAGTGGTGCAAAAACGGCAATAAACATATCCTTCTGGACTGTGATACCAATGCCCATAACATGGCATAGAGCAGCGCGGACACCAATCATAAAGGTAAGGAACTTTTTGAATTCATTAGCTCTAACAATTTAGATATTATTAATACAGGTAGCGAGCCAACCTTTTTGAATGCAATCAGGCTGGAGGTGTTGGACATCACTCTAGCTGATACCTTCACAGCAAGAACAATTTAAAACTGGCATGTTGTAAAAGAACCCCATCAACCGTTTGTTAACGTGGACGCAGAAGACGTCTTCGTGAACGACTGGCAAGGAAGTAGCACTGCGGTACTCTCTGGAACTAACACACGCTGAGGGAGGCACAGGGGTCCCTGACGAAGTTTACCATCAATTAACAGCCGCAGGCTTCGATTAAACAGTTTCCAGCACTTGCTACTTACTTGAGCCTCCACGTCACGGAAGAAATAAAAGAACAATGAAAAAATGTGTAAATTAAATATGAGGCCCGAAGAAGAAGAAGATATAACAAAAGAAAGACAGAAAAAATATACAATACAAACAAGTTAGTCAGGTAAACTGAACGTCGGTAACAAGTTCGACCTAGTATAGAAATCCGAAAAACACAGATGGGAGCCTCTATAGAGAGTGCTTAGCGACTCTGCTCAGAAATAGCATCCTAACGTCGTATGAATATAGTTGTCCGCTAAAGAGATCTCATTCCAGACATGAAACCTATTGGAACAAGGATTTAGGTCGTCTCAAAATGCAAATCAGGAAATTTTTCAACAGGGCAAAGAAAAGAGGAAACCTCAATGCCTATAGACAGGAACTGTCAGTATATAATAAGAAGTGGAAAAAATGAAGTCCTGTCCAAAAACCACTCCAATCGCATTAGGCTAATGAAAAAAACCTGATGGGAGTTAGGCAGATAGGCTCAAAGAAAGTCTTAGTATGTTGTTAAATACGCACTTCCCTACACTGTTGCAGCAAAGGATAGTTATATTAGTCCCCTAACTGCAAGCAGTTTACAACGGCAGTTTTATGCTAGGCTATATTCTAATTTAATGAAAATAGGCTAGGATCATACCTATCCACAAGGCAGGCCGAAGGCCATCCGTTGAGGCCAAATCCTACCGCCCAAATAGCCTTAGTTCATGCAGTGCAAATCAGTAAAAACCCTATTTTACCCAGGGGCGTTAGGGAGCATAGGTATATGCGGGCCTAAATTGGCTGAAACCAACTTTTTGGAACTGTTAACAAGCTCTGAACCAATTAGCCAAGGGCAACAAGCTCACTCCAATGTGAGTACCAGGCCACGCAGATATATCAGACAGAGAACATGCCTACATATAAGATTATAAAAGGCACATAGAAAGGGCGTGGTCCAAGAGTGGGAAAAACTGGATAAATCACCAAGTCAAAAAAAATCAAAAATGTTTATTAACCTCTCGCCAAGCAGAGCTAAACAGCTCTTGCATCTCATTAAAAGCTAGACATAACTAGTTACGGGTTTCCTTATAGGACATTGCCCAGTGAAGTAACATCTTCACAAGATTGGTAGTTAACAACAACACTTGCAAACTATGTGGATTGCCAGAGGAGATGGCCGAGCATATACTATGCATGTGTGTAGCACTGGCTACCACCAGACTAGTCTTAACCGGAGAAAGAAGATAATTTTACCAAGTAAAAAACCACCAGACTATCTTGATTAGAAATTAAAAACACTTGGTTTGTTTCACAGAATATTTATTATTTTTTCTATCCGACTAGTTTCGACAAAATGTCATTATCAAGGAGTAATGACATTTTGTCGAAACTAGTCGGAGAGAAAAAATAATAAATATTCTGTGAAACAAACCAAGTGTTTTTAATTTCTAATCAAGATTTTTCAAATATGTTTCACCACGGGTTAAGTGAGCAATTAATTAAATATATATAAACCACCAGACTAGTCCTAACCGGAGAATGGGGATATAATGCCAGAAGAGATCAGGGCATAACCTCCTAGGAAGAAAATTGACCTTACCAAGTAAATTTACTTCCTGGGAACATACTACTAATAGAATATTAGTACAAAAGATAAACCAGGTCGCAGTACGATAAGGCTGTCTAATCTAATTTAATCTAAACTCGTAATGTTTGTAAATTTCCTTTTCTTGTTGAAATAATAATTTATTTTTGTTATCAGACAACCTAGTATTGTGTACACGAGTTGCTAAAATGAGTTGAAAATACATCAAAGATTTCTTATTCGTGATTTTACAGTTTAGTTATCATAAAATTAAGATGAATTGGTAGGTATAGCTATTACAAATTGATTAATTATAATTTTAAATCGAAGTTAAAAATTTCTTAATCGGATAAAATCTCTAGCAGTCCATTAATTCAAGGAGTGAGTAATTCAATGGAGTAGAATTAGATCATTAAAAGAAAACCCTTTTTGAGACAAACTGTATCAAAGTATCATTTAGCCTGTCAAAAGTGTAAATGTACCTGGGCCCTAAATTCTGAAAAAAAATTTTTTAACCAGATTCTGTGGATACTAAATTATCATTAGAATAATGTGTTAAATCCGATTAATGCATATTGTGACAAAAAAATGGATTAAACTGGTGAAGAACTTTCAAGTTGGTTTAATTTTAGATTTAGGCTTATTCCATCAGTGTTACTAGAATGTTAACGCCCATAAAATGTGTCACACAGTAAATTAAATGTTTTACGGACTTTATGACACATGACACCATCTTGTTGAAACTACATGTCGCGATATAGAACACCAATAACATTCACTGCTTATCAAATAACGCCTCCAGCTACCAGTGATACCTCGAAGATACATTTGTTTTTCGACAACATGTGGGTGTATAAATCTCAAATTCTGGGATTTAGTAGGCCTTCAAACTGAAACTGTTTTATCGCTAAAAATTATTTTCTTCGGCGTCCTTGTTGATATTAAAACTATTAAATTTGCTCTGCATGGTCATTAGTTTATTGAACTTTGTAATCATGGAGACACAAATCTTCAGTGACTATACGCTGTATAAAGCTTCTATAAATTTGTATTCTTATTCACAATATTGATGTTACTTCTAACGGGTGTCCAACAATTATTGCAGTCAATTCTTTCATGTGCCAAATAAATGAACGGACATGTTAATTGTCAAACATAACCTAAATGTGCATTAAAAATGTCAGTTCATTTATTTGCAACATGTAAGAATCGACCTACGTTTTTTATTCCAACGCCACCCGGGACTGCAATAATTGTTGGACACCCGTTACCTCTCACGCACTGCTATGAGATTAATATTTGAACAGCTTGTTTTGGACGATCAGTATGTTTAGTATAACCACACTTTGTACACAAGCCAGCTTTTTCGAAATTTCATACCTATGTTTAAATTGCATTTGCTGGTGAAATACAATCATGACGCCTTAAATTTAAATGTCAGCAGAATTCGATGCGTACCATTCCACTCTTCTAGAGTTCTTGTAAAAAGCTTTAATCGCAAATACACTTTAGCGCCACTCCAAGTGGCTTACAAGCGAGAAGATTATATAGGAAAATTGTTAAGAGGCAACAAAATGTTATTGGGAGTAAATTATCAAACCAATAAAAAATATGTGAAAAATCATATAATAATATATTTTATTAATCAAAATCTATGGAATATCTCTAGTAGTCAATGTGTCATAAAATGACTCAATGCTGCAAACCACTAGCTTAGTTGAAGTTAGAGTTACTTTAGGAATTTTATCAGATTCAGTGTCACACTTAAGCTGAAATTTATAACGAGATTCAATTACTTAATTCCTTTTCAAATAAATCTCCACCACTAAAACTAAATTGTAAATTGAATTTCTAATTAACGTACCTACGAAAGACATGCTTTGATAAATCGAATTTAACCATCAAATATGGTTTACTGAGATTCATCGTGACCTACGAGCATAAATTATGCACCAAGTTGTGGAAGGCAAATGAGGCAAAAACTCAAGTAAACATCCAGAAAATCGGAGAAACGTCGTAGGTTTCTCAAATGAAAATTAACAAATACTGGTTCCATATAACTTAAACGCAAAAGCCGGCCCTATTTAACCGCAATAAAAGTGAGTTCTTGCGTTGATTTGTGATAATGAATGAAACATGGATTCATCACTACACCCCGAAGTCTAATCGGCAGTCAGTGAAGTAATCATTGCCTGATGAAAGGCCTGCGAAGTGCCCGAAGAGAATATTTCATGACAAAATATTTTGATTATCTTGAACATGGTGCAATTAACAATAAATAATTTTACTCTGTATCACTGGATCAATTCAACAATGAGGACAAGGTCAAACGGCCGAATTTGACAAAGAAAATAAATTGTTCCACCGAAACAATTTTCTAGCTTACTCTAAGAAATTGCACAATGAATTAGTCTAGCAGCCCCTGTGTTCTTAAGACTTAAGGCTCTTAACGATTTTTTTTCTTTTTCCCGCGAATGAAGTAGTCGTAAAAGATTTTGAAATTAAACAACACAGTGAGAATGTGAAACCCTCCCAACTGTGTTGTTTTGTTTCAATGTGTTGTGGAGCTTCATCATTCACCTGCATCGTCAATTCAATATATAAAAGATTTTTCTTGAATATCTATTTTGAGAGACTTTCTTATTGAAAGAATCAACTATTCAGCCCATATAGTACAACATTTTGTTGTTTAACCTCCACTATTGGGTATATTCCATTCTTTTTCCTAAGTCGATTAAAATTATTTGTAACATTTATAAATTGTAGTTAAATTAAATAATTGTAATCTGTAATTCTCTTATGCAGGTGAACCAAGTTGTTATCACGCATATAAAAAAAATGTTTTACAAAGGCCACAAAAAGAAGTCGCATACAATATTGTCACGTGATTTAGGAGGAAACTTATTTTAAATTTTTAAAATGATAACACGGTCGTTAAAGAATTAATGTAACATACATGTTAATGGTATTTGCAGTGTATGTTCCAGTCTCGTCTTGATGGAAATAACCATTACTTATTAAGTTATTCGATAAAAAGAATCCGAGTTTCCTCTCTGTATCGTCTATCTGTTAGGATGCTGTTAATATTCGATCCTATTATGCGTTTGCACGCTAAACGCCATTTCTTTTAGAGTTCGACATTTGTAGGGATTTCCGGCAATCCGCATCCTCATACCCGATTAAAAAGATTTTTCACGAAGTTCTTAAGAGATGATAATTCTAAACAACAAAAAAAAACAAATTCAAATCCTTCTTCATATTTTTTTCACAGGTATTAATTGATACTTTAAGTATGAAATAGAATATTAGCGGTAATTCTATAAAAAATGACCAATTTAAGAAAACCAAATACAGCCAAATTAATTTATTCTCATCAAGGATTATTTACAATGCAAAAACAGAACACATCAAATTTTTACAGAAGAAAAAAAGAACATAATACACAATTTATGATATTAAGTGAAATATTAAGTTAGTTTCAATTCTGTTAATGAGCTCAAATTTAATCCATTGTTTAAGGGTTCTTGGAATAGAGGCCAGAATTGTCAGACGAAGATGTTTTTATTTAAAAAATACACAAACATATATACAAAACGTACTATATACAACTCTTCACAAGGATGATAATTTGTTTAATAAATATACCACTTGGTATGATAAGGTGTCCTAAGTAATGGACCTTAGTGCAGCAAAACTTTATCTTTTCTTCGTTGATCTTTAATCTATAAGCGCGGAGCTTATTCAAGACGTGGCGAAGATCTGCCACGTGTTGTTCCAGAGTACCAGAAAACACAATAAGATCGTCCAAGTAAACCAGTAATTGGATCTGGGGTAATTCTCTCGTGAAGCGGTCCATGAGGCGTTGGAAGGTGGCCGGGGCATTTCGTAATCCAAACGGCATAAAGAGTAAGCAGAACGAGCCCATGGGAGTCGCAAATCCTGTTATTTGTCGATCTTCCGGAGGGAGCCACAGGTATTTGCCAGTATCCGCTTCTCAAATCGATGGTAGATATCCAAGCTGGGGGCTGGGAGGTTTATGGAGTGTAAAAGATCGTTAATTCTGGGTAGTGGATATGCATCGGCGATAGTTACGGCGTTCAGCTTGCGGTAATATACGCATAGTCGGGTGCCTTCGTCCTTTTTCGGCACTAGCACAACTGGAGCGGCTCAGGGCGAACTGGTCTCTTCGATAATACCACTTTCTAATAGTTTATTTAACTCTGTTTTCAATACTTGCTTTCGGGGCTCCGTAAGTCTTTATGGAGGAGACGCAATCGGGCGGCTATCTCCAGTGTTGATTTGATATTCGGCCATTGGGGTGGCATCCTCCAATGGGCCGAAAGGTCTTTAAATTCCACCAACAGGTCTACTGGTGGTACTTTCGTCGGGAAACTCTTCATTCAGCGTGGAGTTGTGTACACTATTATTTTTTGTCGGCGGGTGGTCAAACAATTTCCTGGACTGTGTTTTGCACGGGTCGGTGACATTTACGGTTGTGTAATCCGCGAATAAGTTATCAATGAACTCAGGAGAATAGTTCATTTCCTGGGGAGAGTCGAATGTGTCCTGGATGGGTGATAACATTTTTGGAACACATACATTTTTGGAACACATACATTTTTGGAACACGATAATATCCGTCCTTCGGGAATTTCATTTCCATCGGAATCGGTGTTGTAGGTCTGATGCGAGCTTCCTGAGAGGCGACGAGAACGCCCTGTCGGTTTTTATTATCATGCACAGGCGGGTATTCGAACTTCCTGTCGGGGTTGTCACAAAAATGCCATGTTCTTTGTGGTATGTTCATAACGATATGGGCGTCCTCTATGAAGTTGACGCCAAGGAGTGTGTGATTGTCCTCTTTCCCAGGTAACACAATGAAGGTGGTTTGGCAGCGTTTATGCATTATTTGGACAGTAGTTGTTGTTTCAGGAACTGTCTCCGTACAGGTCTTACCATCGGCTAGCGTTACCTGGAGATTTGTTTTCTTGAAGTAGTGCTCTGTCTTTTTTAGTTGCTGATATAGCGATGTGGAGGCGATATTTGCTTCAGCCCCAGAGTCGAGGCATGCGGTGCCGCTGCAGCCTGCGACTTTTATTCTTATCGTAGGACTCATTTTTTTTTGTTATTGTTACGGCACGGCAGTATTGTTCGATGCTTCAGGAGTGCAAGATGGGCATTTGCTCCTGACAACTCCTGGTTTGGCACAACCGTAGCAGGAGAATCTAGCAATGTTTCTTTTTTTTCTTTCAGTTGTTGCTCTGCTTTAGCTGCCTTCTCTCGTTTTCTGCATCCGTTGAAAGAATGCCCATAATTCCTGCAGAAAGCACATTGTTTTCTCGGCGTTTTTCCGGTTTTCTCAACCTTGGCCTCCTTGGCTTATTCGAACGCGCTTTCCACTTCTCTCATCATTCTGATGAGCTGCTTGAACGTATTTATGTTGTTTCTAGGGATCTCGGTGGCGAACAGTTCGCGGAGAATTATATGGCTCGGCCGCTGGGGCGAAAAGTGTTCACGTAGGTTTAACAGAGCTTCTTTCCATGTGGTTGTGTTATCTCGGACGCCGTTCCACCATATCGCGGCATCCTCTTCCAGGAGTAGCGCGAATCCTGTGAGAGCGTCTTGGTCGAAGATATTCTCAATCCTTTTGTAGATTTCCACTGTATTAATAAAACTTTCTACCTTGGCTTTTTCTCGGACACCTTGGTACCCAGTCGTGCAGTTCGCTATGTTTCCTTGTTTCGTAGCTGTAATCCTTTGCGATTGTTGAAGTAGTTCCTGGAATTGCTCCTGTGTCAGAACAATTTGCTGTGCCATATTTGTCGTGGTACTTCTCGTAATTCGGGCCGAACGTTGGGCTGCCACTTTTGTAAGGGTTCTTGGAGGAATAGAGGCCAGAATTGTCACACGAAGATGTTTTTATTCAACAAAACACAAACATATACAAAACGTACTATATACAACTCTTCACAAGGATGATAATTTGATGTAAAGAAACACTCACTACACAGTTGTATTTCAAATACGCAGTTCAAAAACTTTTCTTAAGTATTTAGGTACAATACGTATGTCCCGAACAGAATCACGGCCGGGGCGTTAGGTTAGACTTGGTATTCAAGGCGCGGCAGTAGGGTAGACTGGTTGGTCAGTGCTACTTAGTCTTGACTGCAGGCAGTTTAAAACTGAACTAACTTCCATGGGGTACGTCCGTGGTATTTAACGGGTAGCGGTTATCATAAAGCTGACCGGTGGGCCAGCAACATATAGTCCAGCGGAGAGGGATGCAGCGTAGGGTAGTACCGCGGGTGCGTCGGTGTGTAAGAGAGAAAGTACTCGAGCGCGTTTTGCTCTCCCATCCTTGTCTCCGAGTGTTACAATTGGTCTTTATACGCAATTGTTCGGAATTATTGAGAATATTAGATACAATTTTTTACTAGACTTTATAATTTATAGTCCACTTTAAACATTGACAGAATTTCTTTAAATTTCATTTCACTTCGGGTCCCACTTTAGTATTGGAAAAGCTGACATTAAATTCTCTAAATGAATTTTGTATAAAATGATGATACAAAGTTATTTACATTGTTGACTTAAATAGAATCACTGCTTAACTTCAAACCTTTATGCCCACTGTCCATTAATCTAAACATTCTCACACCTGGCTGTTATCTTATTTGAGCAAATACGTGTTTTTCTTAAGCTTAATCTGGAGCACGAGGTAAATTAATATATGCAGGTGTTTTTAGATCATAAATGAAATCAATAATTTGGTCTTTTCCTGGAAGTCAGTATGTCTTCGGGATAAAAAACCCCTAGTTGTTTGCGAGTAGATCTTACAGAAATAGTCCACTATAGAATTGAGTAGTGGCACTCTAGAATTGAGTAGTGGCAGCAACAGGTCATAGAGTAGTGAGTATTACAGATAAAATGTTCGCTTTTTTCAATAATGACTGAATTAATCCCAGTTAAAGTTTAGATCATACTATGTTTAAACTTAAGTTTAAGTATATGCAATTTATGTTAGTGGTTATTAATTATTGTATTTAGAGACCCAATAAAATGTAAAGATTGTCATATATCGACCATCTGTATTTATTATGTGAATATCTTTATGTATATTTATACATATTTTTAAATTATATAATTTCAACGAGGAAGGGTTAATGTGGTTTTAACTGATTCACCGCATCTCAGACCCTCCGCATTTGCATTTCGCCTGAGTCCGTTCCTAATAACGACCCTTAATGTAATGTTTTATTGCTTGTAAATATTCTTGGAAGTAATTTTAGCATTTATGGCGTTTGTCAAAAGTGCGTGATTGAAACATGAGTAAATTGGTTGTAATTTTTGTTTGATTATAATCAATTAAAATAATTTATTATTACCACTCCAGCTGAGATTTCATTCTGTTGAATAAAAGGTCGAAAAAGGTCATCAAAGACATTTTATCGGTGAGTTTTATGAGTACGTAAAAATATTTATATTAAATAAAACACTAGTTTGGCACTTTTTTCACTTGGTTTATTTTGCTATTGATAATGGTCACTTTGTGACCGAAATGTACATTTAGCTATAAAATAAACCAAGTGAAAAAAGTGCCAAACTAGTGTTTTATTTAAAGACATTTTACCCAAAAACTTTAAATAGTAAATAAAAGTTTGGTTGCCATCATCATATTCTAACATTTCTAAATGATTTGTCACTGTTATTTCAAACATCATACTGAAGTTATAAATTGGTTCTTCGAATATGATTACACAAGTAAGATACAACATATTTACATTAATACTTTTAATATTTTAAGGACAATATATCCAAACGAAAGCAAATTTGTGTAAAATGCATTTTAGTACAGATAGTTCACAAATATTAAAACAGAGCAACTTTCTTAATCTCGAGAATTAGGACTATTTAAAAATAATAAGCTACTGTTGGATCTAAGCCTTAAAAATAGGGTAATACATTTTCATAAAGTAATAGACAAAATAGATTACATAAAGCATATTTGTTGATTAGTCTTTATTAATAATCAAATCAATTCACTTTAGTAATTATGAAATATTTAAAAAATAATAAAATAATTTCTGTACTAATACAATTAAAAAAATATATTAAATGATTTCAAGAAATTAAATGCAATTGTGTATAGTGCATAAAATCCTTTATTTAATTTTTACGTTTTTATTAATCATTAATTCAATCGTCTTATGTATAATTTACAATAACTTATAATTTGAAAATTGTGCGACATTACCCGTGACTCGACAATTACTACTTTTATGTACCGATGTCGCTGTTTCCATATTAATTAATACAATGCTTTGTTCCAAAATGTTAGTTTGTTGTTGCTTTTCACGTTCAAACAAGCCTCGAGCCGTGGAAATATGCCCAACCCCGACAAATAACACAGTTTCATTTAATGCGGAAATTATCTGAAACATAAAAGTACACAATGTTCGAGTTGAATTCAAACAAACAATTAAATAATTTATCATTGGAAATAATTACATTAAACGTCGAATCATTGTGAGGGATTCAATAAAAAGTTGTTTTCAAGAAATATACGCAAGTTAAATTCCGGTTTATGGAATATGAGTTTTTAAAAAGTAACTTTTATTTATTTCACAAAATGATTACTGATTGATTACAATGATTGATTATATGTATTAGAACTTTATAAAACACTTAATTATACTTAAAATTAGTTTCGCGATTTGAGCGAAGTGCGAGCCGACCGATGTTAGGGACTGAGGCGCGCCGCTCCGCAGCTTCCTTATATCTTCTTAAAGATTTTGTGGATGTCAGCATTTAGGGCATCATAACACCCCCGGCATAAGTGCGGAAACATCCTCTGGCATGACTCATGGAATCCAGGGTTGTTTTCCACAAGTCGTTGGTTCTTGATTGGGTTGGTCCGTGGTTGAAGATTTCGTCCTCCAGATAGAGAAGGATTTCTTGTTCTGAAGGTACCTCGTGATGAGTGTGAAGAGGCCTACGAATAATAATACGTAAATAATTATGGTCCAAATGGAGGGAGGTTGACCATGGATTGTGTTTGATTTCTTCAGAGTTTTAAGGTCCTCTTGAAGCTTGACTAAGTCGTCGTTGAGTCCAGTTATGTTTGTCGCATGGATTTCGTTCAATTTTGCAAACTGCATTTTCCATTTTGCGGGTACAGCTTTTTCTTCGGAGAATGTTAATTGAGGAATGTTCGGTCTTCTTGAAATCTTTTTTTCTTGGAAACTGGTCAATGAATAATTTTGTATGTGCAGAGAGCATCCTGGGGTTACTCTTGCGATGTAGGTTCCGTTGATTGCATCTAATTCGGTCTGTTTGTTGCACTTCTTCTCGATTTTCTGAGTAGAGGGCAAAACGATGATCCATAAGTTTTCATGAATTTGCTTGATCCAAGTTGCATCGAGTGTTTCAAAACTGTGTACGCATTTTTCGTAATTTAGGGTGTAGGATAATAGCTGAACTTCGCATGGTGAATCCTGGGTGATCCGTAGACTGTTGGTAGCTTGACATAAAAACTGCATTGCTTCTATTTCCTCGCATGGTTTGCTGATTGGTACAAATCGTTCACCATTGATTGCCAATAGGTTATGATTTGGTATTATATAGTGGAATATGTTATTGATTCCTCGGATTGGTAAGGGATATAAATGGTAGTAGACGTATTGGGAGATTTCTGTCAGAGGGATCTCTAGGAGAAATATAATGGAATTTCTTTTGACGTAAGCTCTAACCGTAATAATTCGTTCAATAATATGAATGTTTTCTGTTGTGGGTTCTCGTGGTAATTTTTCGTTGTGGAGAAGGTGGTTTAATTGTTTCAATTCGTAAATAAGGTTTTTAGTGTCCATCATCGAGGGATGATATGTATTTAATTTGGCGAATGTAACAGCGTTAACGAGTGAAGATAAGATGTCGTTTGTGTTATCTATTAGAAAATTCAGTTGATTAAAAATAGCGAAGAGAGTTATTCGTTGAGATTCTTCCAATTGATAAAATGTAACATTTTTTAATAGATTGATTTAGTTGCATCATTCTTGAGGTTAGCACTAACTGATTGCTCCTTAGATCTGCTATTGTTTGATTAAATTCATTAATTGTTTTTATTGATACAGAGATCTGTTTTTCCATTATAGCTTCGATTTTTGATTGTGACTGAATTATATTCTGAATTTCTTTGTCGTACCTTTCGGCATCTTCGTTATCTAGATTTCCGGTAATCCTATTAATTATTTGTCCTAAAATATTAATGGCTCCTCTTTTAGTTCTACGAGGTTCCTTTTGGGGTAATAGTTGTTCAAGTTGCTGTAACATTTTACTTCTCTTCGTGGATAGTATGGATATATAATTTGCCATTTCTCTGCTGTAAAGATTGCTGTGAGTTCCATTTTTAAAAGTAGTTATCCAATTATCGCAATTATTATTGAGAGTTTCAATTTCTTGTGCCAAATGGTCGAGATGATATATTGTTGTAATTTTCCATTGGTTGGTTTTGATTTGGGCTTCTCCTAATTTTACTGGGAAAAGACCTGTATCGTCATTGATGGCTTCTAGGGTAACGTCGCATCTGATGTTAATGATATAATATCCGATACATCTGAAACAACAGAATGTTTCAAGTTTCTTGTGTGGAATTTTCTGGTTCTTGTTTTTGTTTTAACTTCTACAGTCGAATCGTCATTAATTTTTATTATTTTATAAGGGCCAATATAGGGGTTAACTAATTTGTTTCTACCATTATTTTTAACATATACTAATTCGTTAATTTTGAAAGGTTTTGTCTTAGCGTTTTCTTGAGATTTTTGTACATATTTTTCTTTTTGTTCGATGTTTTTCTCCTGGATGGATTTGTAAAGGTGTTGAAGTCGTTCTTTATGATCGGATACATATTGATGATAATATTCTTCGGAGTAAAGCAGATCCATGGGGTCTCTTAGCGAAGTGTGACCAAAAACTAGTTCCAGTGGTGTAAAGCCAGTTGGTTTTGATATGGTGTTGTTGTACACTATGACGGCTAACTTCATTTGTTGTCCAATAGGTTGCTTTTTTCTTTCTTCGAGGCATCTGATTTGCTCAAGTATTGTTGAGTGGAATCGCTCGATGTTCCTTGTGAACTAGGATTTGCAGGTGTTCCAAAATGTATTTTTATTTTATGGGCTTCAAGTAATTTCATGATGAGGTCATTCTTCAATTCTTTTCCGCTGTCACAACTTATTTCTAGTGGTGTTCCGTAATATTTAAAATATTCCAATAGTCCGTTAGCTACTTCGACAGAATTTGTGGATGTTAGAGGTATTGCTTGACCTAATCGAGAAAAGGTGTCTATTATCGTTAAGAATTTTGAATTTGCAATTGTAAATGTATCCATGAACAATTTTTGAAATGGTTTGTCCGGAGTTTTTGTAAGTTGTAGAGGTGGCAAGGTGGGATACCTGTCGTATTTGCTTTTATTACAAATCGTACAGCTATTAATATAATCTGTTACCATTTGTTTCATAT
Source organism: Ontholestes murinus (assembly GCA_963969525.1). NCBI lineage: Eukaryota > Metazoa > Arthropoda > Insecta > Coleoptera > Staphylinidae > Ontholestes > Ontholestes murinus. The sequence continues at coordinate 55,845,961 of OZ018394.1, read as the reverse complement.
TTTTCCAATAACATTGTCGTTTTAGTTGAGTTAGTGTTTCTACTATTCCTCGGTGATTTCTTTTGCCAGTGTGGTGCGTGGTTATTAATTCCAACTGATCAGCTTCGTTGCTTATTACGGTGACCCTTTTTGTACATTTAATTAATTTTGGTCCTTTATCATTAAAAAGTTGAACATAAATTTTACAAAAATGAGGATAGAGTGTATCGTTTTCGAAATATAAATAGTGTTTTCCGGGTCCTATTAAATATTCCTTCATAAATTTTGTGATTTCCTCTTCTAAATTTTGGGTTCCTATTTTTACTTTGAATATTTTATTTCCGTCTTCGTTTGATAGATCGACTTTCGTGTCAGTAGTAGTGTGGCTCAAAAAATATTGTTTTTTCTTATCGTTTATAATATCGTCTAGGATGGTTATTCCTCGTGTAGGCTCAGGTTGCTGGTTAGAGTGTATGGTGTTACTCGTACTGTCTTTTTCGTTCGGTAGCAACATTGGGGTTTCTCTGTCTGCTGTTGATTGTTCTTGTAATTCTTGTCGTAACATTGTTAGATTCTTACCAGTTGGGCCAGGTTGTTCTTCTCTTGCAAATGATGTATTTGGTAAATTTTGTGGATCCAAGGTATCCCCTAATTCTAGTTCTTCAATAATCTGGTCTAACATTCGTTGTGTTTCTGGATCTGGGTTAGGAGTTAAAGAAATCATATCGTCTTCTATCGCATACAATTGTTCTTGGGTAATTCTCGATAAAGCGTCTGCATTTGTGTTATATTTTCCTTTTTTGTAAATAACTTCGAAATCATATTCTTCCAATTTTAATTTCCATCTCATTAGTTTTGAATTAGGCTCTTTTAATTTCCACAACCATACTAATGGTCGGTGATCTGTATAAATTTTAAAATGTCTGCCGTAAACATAGGGTCTAAAATATTTGACTGCATACATTATTCCAAGTAATTCTTTTTCGATCGTTGAATATTTTTGTTCGGTTGCGCTTAATGTTCTGGAAGCATAACTTACTGGTTTGTCTTGGCCAATTTTACCTTGCGAGAGGACAGCTCCTAACGCTATATCTGACGCATCTGTTGTAATAATGAATTCCTTTGTAAAGTCGGGGTATTGAAGTATTGGCTCATTCATCAATAAAACTTTACATGTCTCGAATGCGTTTATATATTTATTATCTAATTTAATTTGGGATCCTTTCTTCAAACAATTTGTAAGCGGTTTTGTGATTTCCGCAAAATTTCTAATAAATGTTCGATAGTATCCAACGAGTCCTAAAAATGCTTTAATTTCCTTTTGTGTTTTTGGTAGAGGGTAATATTTTATTGCATTGACTTTTTCTGGATTCGGTTTTACGCCGTTTTCCGTAATTATATGACCTAAATATTTAAGCTCTTTTCTAAGAAATTCACATTTTTCCAGTTTAACTTTAAAATTTGCGTTTTCTAGTCTTTCAAAAACTTTATTCAATTTTGCTATATGTTCCTGTAGTGATACCGAGTAAATAATTATATCATCTAAATAAACCATACATGTATCTTCTAATAATCCTTTCAATATGTTGTCCATTAGTCTTTGAAATGTCGCTGGGGCATTTTTTAACCCGAACGGCATCCTTTTAAATTCGAAATGTCCTTGTTCAGTTGAGAAAGCGGTTTTTTCTCTGTCAGCTGGGTCCATCTCCACCTGGTGGTACCCGGACGCTAGATCTATACTGCTGAAATAGTGGCATCTACCCAATTTATCTAATATATCTGCTATATTAGGAATTGGATATTTATCTTCTATCATCCGATCGTTTAATCGCCGATAGTCGATAACCATTCGTTTTTTCGTTTTGCCATTGGTAGTTCTTGTGACGATATTCACAGGACAACTCCAAGGTGATATGCTTTCTTGAATGATGTCTTGATCGAGAAGTTCTAAAACTTGATTTTTAATTTCCCTTTTCGCTTCAATTGGCTGTCGATACATTTTGACATAAACAGGTGATTGATCCTTTAAATTTAGTTTATGTTTAACGCAGTGTGTGAACGTTAATTTTTGACCTTCGATGTAGAATATATGTTTGTATTTTTCTGCGAGTGCTCTAATAAAGGCTTCTTCTTCGATGTTCATTCCAGTGGTATTCAAATTTTTATTCACGTTTTCTCTTTGTATCTCGTCCAAATTTAAGTTGTAATCGATATCCATTTCTTCGTTACGGATACGAATTTCGTTAATTTCATCTACTATTTGAGTTTGAAGGGAGTCACAAATTTTAATATTTTTCGTTTCTTGAGTGTAATTAATAGCAATAACTAAAGCTTCATGATTAACTGCTTCAGCGATTGATTCTTTTACAATGATTCCTGGGCGAAATTCAATTGGTGGTACGTAAATAGTTCCCTCCTGTACATTGACTGGTATTTTTATTATTCTCGCCTCTAGTGGTTCGAACGTAAGTTTTTCTGTATTTAAATTTATAGGGATATTTGCATTTTCAGTTATAAGTAATTTTTTACGAATATCAAGAATTGCTCCGAGTTTGTTTAAAAGATCGATTCCGATTAGTCCATCGAATTTTTTACTAAAATCGAATCTAAAAAATGTATGTTGAAGGTTTGTTTTAAATATTGGTGGAATTTCTAAAAATATAGCATCATCATGTTTAGTTGTATTATGAGCTGTTTTGATTATAAATGGAATTTTGATCGCATATTCTTTAAAATGTTCGAAAAGTTTAGAATTAATAAGCGTTTTCGTTGATCCGGTATCTATAAGAAATTTAAGTCCTGAACATGTTATATAGGGCAAATTACAATTTATATTATTTACGTCGATTATTGCTGTTTCGTCGTTTAGTTCGTTTATTATTTCTTCTTCGTAGATAGGCTGATGAAGTGAAAATTTTCTTCAAGGTCTTTATCGAATTCCTCGTCGTAATCGCAATCTGTGTTTATATTTTCGTCGTTCTGCGTCTCATCGTATGGTATTTCCTCGTTATCGTCTTGATAGTACAAGTGCTGACCAGGGCCAGGTGTCCATCTAGGTCGCTTGTGTTGTTGCGCGCTGCCTGATGCTGCTCGCTTCTGCGAACTGGGGTCGATTTCCATTTGCGTGGGTTTGGGCACGCTTTTTTGCATTACTTGAGCAGGAGTTTTAATAACTGATAAATTAATAATAATTAATAATAATAAATTGAGATGATCTTTGATTCGCGTTGTTTGCTTGATTATAAAACGGTTTTTGATTTGCCTGGTAGTGTTGATTCAAATTAGGTCTTGGTGTATATTGATTGATTGCCGAAGTTGATGGCATATTTTGTGGTTGAATAAAATATGGTTGCATTATAGGTGCTGATCGTGGTATGTAATGATTAGGTTGTTTATTCGGGATGCGTGATTTTTCTTGAGATAATCTTGAATTTACTCGTTGTAAATTATTTGCGCGTCCTGCACGGTAATTAAAATTCTCTACTTCGATGACGTGACTCATTGCTGTTTCTAGGTCGCGGGGTTGCTTTACTTGCACCATTATTCCCGTTACATGATCTATTTCAAGTAATCCTTGCAGATAAATTTGTAACGCCGTAGTTTTGTAATTGTTGCTTTTCAAAAGCCTGCTATTCGCGTCGTTGTCTCTTAATTTTACTTGAGTCAACAAAAGTTGTAATGTTTCTTTTATGCGAGCGCCAAAATTATATGAACCCTCGTTTTTATTAGGTCGAATCTGTGCTGACACCAAATAAACATGATTCGGACCGTTGATCGCCGAAATGATTTAACAATAAATTTTTCAATTCCCGCCATGTGGTGGTTTCTTCGTTACTGCTCACGGTTTTTAAAGCTTTTCCTTTTAATTTTCCTTGAAATATTCTTAATAATAGAGCTTGAATTGCTGGATTTGGTTCTTGTAGAAAAGTTGTAACAAGAAATTCGCACGCCGATATGTAAGCATTTAATACGTTCGCGTCTCCGTCAAAATTTGGAATTGTGTCTTGATAGACGTTGGTTATATCTTTTACGGTATAAGGCATGACTCTTAGGGAGTTTAGTAATTGGGATAAGTGATCGATGTCAATATTGTTTTGGGACATGAAATGATTTGGCAATGTAGTGAAAGTTTGCACTTACATTAGCAGAACTGGGACCATCTTGTAGGTAATCCCAGTGTAGTCCAATTTGAATAATTTTGGATTTAAATTCACTTAACTTGAGTTTGTCCTTTGCACTTTCGATTGTGTTCGATATCTGATCGAATCGTTGAGACGAACCGCCGATTTTAGACGTTACAGATATTCTCGGTATCTGATCGAATCGTTGTCACGAACCGCCGATTTTTAGACGTTACAGATATCCTGTTCGCAGCGCCAGTTAAATTCCGGTTTATGGAATATGAGTTTTTAAAAAGTAACTTTTATTTATTTCACAAAATGATTACTGATTGATTACAATGATTGATTATATGTATTAGAACTTTATAAAACACTTAATTATACTTAAAATTAGTTTCGCGATTTGAGCGAAGTGCGAGCCGACCGATGTTAGGGACTGAGGCGCGCCGCTCCGCAGCTTCCTTATATCTTCTTAAAGATTTTGTGGATGTCAGCATTTAGGGCATCATAACACGCACAATGTAGAACGACTGAAGCTAATTTATTGCTATAAATTACTATTCAAGATATTATTAAATTAAAAAATAGACATAAACATAGAAATAAATTGAGTATGTGACACAATATAAATTTCTTTATTCCTAATTTTAAAGAAACTTTCTAATTAATCATTTAGCTTTTCAAATTATAAATTAGTTTGATTGCTAACTAAAAAAAACATGTTTGGGTGTTGAATCAATTGATGAAATAAACATCGCAGTTCCATACAATAATAACGTTTTGTTTTATTATTGTACGAATATGTATAGATTAAAAATTCACAATACAAGTGGTTTAAACTAGTTATATGGATTTATTTATTTGAATTTTAGCAAATAGAATAAAATAATTATACAGTTATAATCACTATAAAATTTACAAGGAAATATTTTTTATAAATATGATGTTGATGCTTGATGATATAAAACGCTGTCGCCTTCAAGGTGATGGGTATATATACAGGACTTTCGAATGAAAGGTAGTGCGGTTAATTTTTTAAGGAATTCAAACGGGTATTACTCATAAGGGTCGTTCCGGGTTGACTGATTCAGGTAAGAAGGTCACATTTGCGATTAGAAGGAAAATAATGATTTTGGTAACAAAAATTAAAGATTTTGACGATAGAGTAGGATTCGCTTTTGACACCTCGAGCAAAATTTTTACCTAAATCTTCTAAAGTGTCTTCTGTAAGTCGGCTTATAATACCATATTACCAGTACTAATATAATGAAGAAACATTTAGTTATTATTCTGAGAAGATTCGTAAGTTTCTTAAAATTATCGTATAAATGCACTTGATATTTGTTTTTCATTTGTTAGTATTAAATCTCCATGAGGATCTATTATAACAGACTAGGTAGGTCTTTTATACTTTGATTTTTTTATTCGTGTTCAATATTTTTTTATTATAGACTGCCCAAGACAATGTAACTCTTCTTTTCATTTCGCACGTTTGGTTATCTCTTGAGATTTGGATTTCATGACCAAGACAATGATACTTACCAGAGCCACTTCCTCATCACCAATGAGAATTTGCTCACTGGGAACTAAATTTGTCATATATTTTGTTTTGAGATATTAATTATTAGAACTACGTCAGCACATGCCTTTTGTAGTCCTTGTAACATATATTTAATGTCTTCTGATAGCAAAACTATAACATCCGCAAAACGAAGACTTGTATATTTAACCCATCTATATTTAAGCCCTTGTTTTCCCAATTAAGTTTTTAAAAACATACTCCAAGACTTATAAATAGTTTGGGCGATATTGTGTCTTCCTGTCTGACACCTCTGCCGATTTGAATGCATTTAGCATTTTCATGGAGTTTTACCGTTATTGTAGCATTTTTGTAGATATTGTAAATGAGCTTTGAGTACCTGTATTTTTTAATAATCGATTTTATGCTTTGCAGATGGTCATTTGTTCCAAATTTAGCGCGGAAGCCCGCCCGTTCTAGGAGTTTATAGAAATCAAGTTTTTCCCAAGCCTGGTTGCTATTATTTTTGTGAACAGTTTATAGAGATGGTTCATAAGGCTTATTGGTCTGTAAATTTCAAGTTCCGCTATATCACCTTTTTTATGGAGTAGTATTGTGTCATTTGTCCTGTTTTGTACAAGTTAAATAGTACTGTGATCTTTTCCAGCAAACGCGGACCATTAATTTTTATTGTATCTATAGGGTCCGCCAATAAAGGCGCGTGAACTTTAAAATTGAATAAAATAAGTTGTGTGCGAGGTAGAAACGAAATTTATTTTTCATTCGAAAGGGTATTCGACCCCATTAAGTATGGAAGATAACATCGTTCAAATGACCACCGCGGCTCCGTTTGGTAGCCCGGATCCGGGAGGTCCAATTTTCGATGACTCTGGAGCACATATCGGCCTCAATTTGAGCGATGGCGTTGCGTATGTTGACTTTGAGGTCATCGGTGTTTAGAGGCTTGTTGGCGTAGACCAGCGACTTGAGATAGCCCCAGAGAAAAAAGTCTAAAGGCGTTAAATCGCACGATCTCGGTGGCCAGTTGATATCGCCTCCGCGCGAGATGACCATGTCCGGAAATCGCTCGTGCAGAATGTCCATTGTGGCATGGGCTGTGTGGCACGTGGCGCCGTCCTGCTGGAACCACATGTCGTCCGTGTCCATATCATCCAGTTTAGGCCAAAAGAAGTTGGTTATCATCGACCTGTAGCGCTCCCCATTGACGGTTATGGCCGCCCCAGCTTCGTTCTAGAAAAAGTACGGACCGATGATACCGCCGGCCCAAAATCCACACCAAACAGTGACTTTCTGGGGATGCATTGCCACTTGGTGGACCTTGTGTGGGTTGTTCTCACTCCAAATGCGGCAATTTTGCTTGTTCACATACCCGTTCATCCAGAAATGAGCCTCGTCGCTGAAGATGATTTTTCGGCCAAAAGGGGGTCTGCTTCCAACTGCTCCAGAGCCCAGTCAGCGAACGCCCGACGCTGTCTGTGGTCGTTTATCTTGAGCTCCTGGGTCAATTGGATTTTGTACGGGTGCAGACCCAAATCCAGATGCAAAATTCTGCGAGTTGATGTCTCCGAAAGGCCAAGTTCCTGTGCACGACAAAAAATGGACTGCCTCGGGTTCTCGCGCACACTCTCACGGACAGCAGCGATATTTTCGTTCGATCGGGCGTTTCGTCGACGTGTCAGTGTTGGCTGGTTGTTTACTGAACCAGTCGACTCGAATTTGCCCACCAATCGACGGATAGTCGACTCTACAGGCCGATCATCGCGACCGTAAAATGGGCGAAGTGCACGGAACGTTGCTCGAACTGATGACCCATTTTCGTAAAACAATTTAATAATTTGCACGTGCTGCTCGACACTCAAACTTGCCATGGTGATTTGGGGTTATATACTGAACAAATGACAGCAACTTTGACAGCTCTACCTCGAACAACATGGCCGCACCCTTCCGGCAAACTTCGCGCGTCCCTATTGGCGGACCCTTTACAACTACATTGTCTTCTCCGGGAGCTTTGTTATTATTTGTTTTCCTTAGCGTGAGCTTTAATTCATCTATTGTGATGTATGGTAATTCTTCTGAACCTTAATTTACAATCCCATTTCAGGTTGTCACAGAACCGGATATAGTCTTCTACTATTTTTAGGATTTCTTCTCTATTTGTTATTGTTATACCTTGTTTGGTCTTCAGTTTGATTATATGTTTTTTCCCAGATTCCAAGTTTTCTTCTCATAACCTTCATACTTTTATTATCTTCAATCGTTTGTTGGATATGTTTTGTTTTGAATGCTCTAATGTCACGTCTTATGGATTTCGCCACTTTTTTATTTGCTTCTTTTTGCTCGTTATTAGTATCTATTCCCTTACTTCTGAGGTCTCTTCTTTCTTGCAACAATTGCCTTGTATTTTGGCACAATTTTTCTTCTTTTTATGTTTTTGGGCAGTATTTATTTTGATTTTGGCATGGCATTGATTAATATGTCATTGAGAGTGTTGACATCTTCGTCTAATTTTCCGCCGCAGCTTGACAAACTATCATTTATAAGCGCTGGAATCCCTCTATATCTGCTGGTCTCATCCAATGTTTATTTGTTTTCTTCTTGACCATTCTGTGGCGTTCCTTATCGTTATCAATAACCACACTAACCTGTACGAGTCTGGAGAACTTATTCAATACTGTCACATCCTTGACGATGCGTTTTTTGTCCGTTATAATATAGTCTATTTCGTTTCTTGTGTGGCCATCTGGGCTTTCCCATGTCCATCTTCTATTTAACTTTTTCTTGTAGAAGCTATTCATCTGAAATAGGTTATTCTGCAACAGATAGTCCAGCATTACTTCACCCCGCTTGTTTCTGCCTGGTAGTCCAAAGTTGTCCAAAGGGGTCTCAGCGGTGTCCTGCTTCATACCCATTTTAGCATTGAAATCTCCGCACAGAATAGTATACTGCGCTTGTTGGTCTGTGAGAGCCGTAGTTATATCACCATAGAAGATATCCACTTCCTCGTCATCGTGGCTAGTTGTAGGTGCGTATACCTATATGATCTTGATGTTGTATCTCGAGATCAGCCTCAGAACAAGAAGAAGAAATTTTCTGTAAGGAAATTATCTCTGCATTATGGCGCTTATGTATTGGGAATCCCGTTCCTCCACTAGACTTCTCATCTTCTCCCGCATAGTATAAGTTATGTCCTGATTTTAGTGTGATTTAGTTGTTCACCGCGCTTTCTGACTTCGCTGAGGCCTATAATATCCCACTTAATATCCTCAGCTTCGCACTCAAGTTCTGTGAGTCGTTTCTGTGACAATAAGGATCGTGTGTTGAACGTTGCAATGTGCAGTGTCCGGTTTGTGCATTTTTCAATACATCCCATCATATCAATTAGGTTTCTTAGAGCACTATATCATTTCCTCGCCTTTATAATAATCCATACATCAAAGCACACTTTGAAAATCAGCAATCGACCATAGTCATCTTAGATATTCACAAAGTCCTCGACTCACTTTGGCATCGTTATTTGCTTAACTGATAATTGTTTTCTATTCAGACTTATTTATCATTTACAGCAACTGAAAGTGAAGATGACAGTGGACTTAAATCGAATTCCATCTTTTATTTTAAGGGACTGTGCAAACGTGTTAGCATCACGAGTGGTGCATATTTATAACCTCATAAAAAAGGTCAGAGTTTGTTCAGTCTTCAAGAGCGGTGAAAAGGGCCAACCGAAGAACTATCAACCAATTTCTGTAGTTAGCAACTTTTCCAATGCTTTTGAGACAATTTTGAGTGAACTTATGGGTAAACTTGCACATAATACCGAAGCAACATGGTTTTCTTTCTGACATATCCACGGCTTAAAATTTATTTAACTTTACACAATATGTCTCTTCGACACTGGATACTAAGACCAATGGATTTAATCTACACTGAGTTTTAAAAAGTTTTTGATACCATATCACATCAAATTCTTATCAAAAAGCTAGCAAAGTATGACATTAACTTAAACATTATCAGTGTAGTCTTAAATTTACAATGATGATTGTATATCCAAAGAAAAATACCACCTTTCTTAGCTCGGACTGTATGTGCTCCTTCCGATACATCCTTACCTCTCCAGCATTACAACCTCATTCCACTTCTATTTTCGTTCATGTCTGCATATTCACCCCATTATCCAACCCTTCATTCACAATATTCTCCTGCCCTTTCATACATCTTTCTGCGTTCCATCCTCCACTCCCTCAACATTGTTCCAATTCACGTTCTCCATACATATTTCACCAATCTCTCATTATGGGATAACAACTTCATCCCATCATTGCCTCCCCATGCACACTCTTTTGCTCCCTCAAGCAGAATATACCAAGGCGTTGATCTTTCAACACCTAGAATCTGCTTTTGGAATAACCACTGCTCTTTCTCAATGCATTTGTACTTCCTTATACCTCATGTTTCTACACCACACAGCAAAACGGGCTTCACACACGCATCCCATAGCTTGTGCATCAATTGAAAGTTGCCTGAAAACCATTTTCCACACTTGTTCCTCACCATACCCCCGGCTTTTCTGGCTTTCCCCTGTACCCATTAGCCATGCTCACCGTATCCACCTGTGCATTTAAATATGAAGCCAAAGTATTTAAATTCCTTAACCTTCTCAATCACGTCCCCTTTCCATTCCAATTCACCCTCTTTTCCTTCCCTTCCTCTATTCCTAAATCACATCGACTTTGTTTTCCTTGCATTTACTTGCACTCCTCTTCTGCCCGTATACCGCTTTACTCTCTGCATTACCTCTTTTATCTCTCCCAGTCTCTCGCCAAAAGCACCATATCATCCACTTATGCCAGCATCTATACTTTCCTTTTTCCAATCACTACTCCTCCCATTTGTCTTTTAAGAAAACATCTTTCAATCCACTAATATATGTATATGTTAGACAACAATTGGCTTAGCGGACAGCTCGGTCGCATCCCCGTCGAAATTCTAAACCTTGCACTCCCACTTTCGCACCCCCCCTTACGTTTCCTCCTACACCCTTCTACTCTATTCCGCCATTACTGTACTGACTTCTCTCCTTCTCAAAAAATTCAGAAAAACAGCGTACATAATGCTTTTAACACTCTCTCCAACGGTTTTTTGTTTGTCGAAAGCCCTCTTGCGTCTCCTTCTCTAGTATATTCTTTACCACCGTCATGGTAATTTTGTATCCGGTACACCTAATCGATATTCCTCTATTATTTTCTACATTTAATGTATCTCCTCCTTTGTGTACCGGGCGCCTAATTTCCACATGCCACTCCTTTGGAAAGTCTGATTCTCCTCTCAAAATTTGGTTCAACAACTCTCCAAACTTTTCCTTCTTTCCTATGTCCTTCACCATTTCTACCTTTAACCTGTTAAGCCCAGCAGCAATTTTAGCATTCACCTCATCAATCGCTTTTTCTAAAAATATATAAGTCCTTTACGTTGTAGAACATGAACTAATAATTATTCGCTTTTTCTATTTCTTCCTCCGTAGACTCTCAAAGCTTCCCCATCGATTCTCGTTCCCCTACCCCACTCGGCTCTCATTATACTACATTTCACTATCTATTCTTGTAAAGACACTCCTGTATACCCCCCCCCCCCTTCATTTCATTTTAAAATACTTCATATCTCTTTTTCATTTCTACATAATAATTATTTCATTGGTCGTTCTTAGCCCTGTCTGCCACCAATCCATTCTCTTCTCCCCTACCCAAGCTCCACTCAGTCCTCTAGGATGTTGGCTCTCCGATGCAGAACAGTAATTGGCGCCCCTCAAATAAGCATTAGAAAAAAAACTATTTTATAATTTTTGTTGATTTATTTTAGAAACAGATACAACATGATTAGTATTTTAAACAACCAAATATAATAAATATTTATTTATATCTTACGTATTTCAATAGATTTCAGAATTATTGCACTAAATGACAATTCCTGATAACTACATTTATTTCCAGTAGTAAAATGCAATTTTTCCTGCTTTTACTGACACAAATTCCTCAAGAATTTGGCTTGCATCAATATTGTCACATATTTCGCTTCCAATTGAAATTAATGATAAACCAACAAATCTTTCTTGAGATATCGTTGATCTCAAGTAAGTTTTGATTAACTTCAATTTTGAAAAAGAGCGTTTACTACTAGCTACGGAAACAGATAGTGTAAGTAAATTTTTTATAGCAATGGTCAAATTTGGAAAAGCAGAATCTAAATCATTATCAAATATAAATTGAAGAATATTTAAAGAATCTTCTTCCCGACAAATATGTAAATTTATGTCCCTAAAAATATTAATTTCATCAAATAATTCTACTACAGAAATATCCATTTCTTCTCCGTCGCTTAAGGTATTTTTTACTAAAATATTCCACCGTTTAACTGATGAGCTAAAAAAGTTGCAAATCTGCTGAACAGTGATAAAAAGTAAAAAGTTTCTATATTTACCTTTGCTGCATCACAAATCACTAAGTTGAAAGCATGTGTTTAGCAAGGGACGAAATATGCTCTGGGATTTACATATAATATATGTTCCTGAACTCCATTGATTTTTCCTCGCATATTCATTAAAATATGAAAATAAATGTAGATTTACGATTTAAATTCTGAGCAAACAAATTTTAGGAACACACTGTATAGCATGGTTTGTGACAAAGTGATAAATTGTCTAAAGAATATACTTGATGTTAGTTTAGGCTGTACCAAATTACAGCACTCTTAGATTAACAACAAATCTACATTTATATCTACCTTATCGTATATAAACACATTTTAATGTTAATGAGGTATTAAGTGTAAACTAATTCTGAAACTAAAATAAATATTTTACCTTTAATAATACTTATTGTATGACAATATAGACTACCTTAAATTTAAAAAAAAAAACGAAATTTAATTCATTATTTGCCATGCATTTTAATTTAATTGTGCTCTGTATATTTCGATATGAGATTATTTATTTAAACATCAAACATTTTTGGAGATACATATTTCAGGGATAAAAAGAAAATAAAACGTGAAAGCAAGATCAAAAAGGAATATTTGCTCACATTACGTCGAAATAAATCACTCCTTTATTACATTTGGAAAAGCATCCCTCTCACAGCCAGTTCATAGGAAATAAATATCAATATTGATACCACGAACCTTTCCAATTCCGCAGAAACAATATTATCGGAAGTTATTACACGTATTTTGTTATCTATTTTAAGTCGATGCGTTATATTATTAATGAAGAAAGGTGTAAAATAAATTGTGTGCATACTATAAATGGATTAAATTTAATATTTCTTTTCTTTGTGCACAAAAAAAAATAATAACAAATTTTGCGAGATTTTAGGGTAGCAATATATCGGTAGTAGAATTTTATGCGAAATAACGACCTGGCCACCTGCAAAGCCACTAGCGAAGAATTTACAGAATTCCCCGGGTGGTTTACAAGAGATAACGGCAGCAAGAGCAAAAGGGAATAACCCGCGGAATTATATGACAGAAGAGATCATTTATTCAAGTTTGTGTCTGTATAGAAAACACGTTATTGATATTAATATTAAGTACGTTTTGCTTTATAATACGCGTAATTAAATTATTCGCGTTTTCTTTGAATTCATAAAAAATATAATTAATTCTACGAGGCATTGAAATAGAGTAGTAAAACAACGTATATATTTTATTATGGCGAATGCGAATTTTATTTACTATTTACCTGTAGAAAAGGAAACAAACTTCGAGCATTTATTTTAATGAGTAGATACTAAAATGTTAGTTTATTTTAATGGCGATTTTGGGTTTTTATCGGCTACTTTTATTGCCGGAATCTGACAAAAATATATAAATTCGCTTCGTACCGTTATTTTACTACAAGAGTTAAATAAATAAAGACGCCAGTTTACAAAGGCATAAGATTACATTGATTTTTTATTACATAAAGAGGGAGAATAAATCGCGAGAAATTTATATTATTATTATTATTATTATTTATGAACTGTTAGACTATCCTTATCAATTAGTACAAAGTTTTACAACTTTTAATTGTTCTAATTAATTCTTCAAAATTTCTCGAATTCTCTCACTCGCACTCCGATAAATCGTTAAAACACATTCACCGGCGGGGAATAAATAAGGGCGGCTGATTGATGTTTCAATTTCGGCCCTTTTTGGCCTTTATCGTTTTCGAATAAAAAATTAATTACGCGATCTTCATACACTCCCACTCTCTCCCGTTCTTTGACTATCTCGCTCTCTCCTTCACCCCGATATCGATTCCTGGCGGCACTGTGTAGGGGCTTTATATTTCAGGTTCTTTCTCCCTTCAAAAAGACGGACCCTCTCACGAAAGATAAGATCGGAACATATATAGATATATCTCTTTCCGTAAGGGCTTATATATTTTAGCCACATTATGATTTCGTTCCGGATTTCTCGACTCGAAAATCGGATTTTTATTGAAAATGTGAGATGTTAACTTCGATTCTATCTGTCAAACTGGCAATATATTCAATCACCGAGGAAATAGTTTTAATAAAAAACCCACTTGGAATAAAATAAACTTTCGTATTTAGGAAATTACACTGTTCACAAAAACTAACGTTTTTTTTTCAAGAAAACCTATAGGAATTATAAATAAACTAATGAATACCACAAGTCTATACTTAACAGTAAACATTACTATTACTCAAGACAACTTTTATTAGTATATTTGATTAACAGTATGTATACGATATCAGAGACAGGAATAAACTATAATTTTTACTTGTTTAGTAGTCATCACAATTTTTCTTTATGCAGTTTAGCATAATTATATTATAGAAAGCAAGACATTTAAACAAAATAAAAGTTATGGGACAAAATACAATATATAAAAATAATAAATAGATATATAAATATTATTTGGCAAAAAGTTAAATTAAAATTACAGATTAAACATGCATTTTATAAATAGAAAACGTCAAAAAAATTCAATTCATAAAATGCTTTAGAATTTATAAAGAATTAGTCCTAACCACATTTTCATTACGTCAACATAGTATTTGTATTTAAAAATTTATCCCAGGTGTAAAATATTTTTATATGTTATTATTATTATTTTAAGCAGTTGAGAAATTAATTTGAAAATCTATTGACTTTCCCATTCTCTTGCGGTTATATAGTGTCGACATATATTAATTATGCATATCCAGTAATGCATTCCTTACGAATTCCAACAAGGAAAAAATGCTGCAAGAACCTGCAAATCGATTAGTTCCTTTCTCAGTGAAGGTGTATCATACGATGTGTGCAAATTTTTGTTTAAGCGCTTTAAAAGCGTCTGAACAACAAACAATGCTCTGGAGGCCTTAGAAAATGCGACAACGAATAGTTGGAGAAGATGCTCGCTGAAAATTTGGCACAATTGCAGAACAGCTGGGAGTCATCATCAATTGATGGGTTATCAATAGATTTCGAAACACCTACATGAGATAGGAAAGATCCAGATAGGAGGAAACTGAGTTTCACATAAACTCACTGAACCCAAAAAAATTAACGAGTGACAGCTTATCTTTGCTTGATAAACAACGTCGAAATTGAGAAAAAAATAGTCTATGACGATCTGAAACGCAAAAAGTCTTGGGTTAATACCGACAAATCATCACAATCGGCCGCACAACACACTCGTTTTAGAAAGTAGATTCGTCCCTGTATTGGTGAGATATGAAGGACATGTTTTATTATTGTTGCAAGCGGGCGAAACAGTTACTGCGGACTGCTAGGAGCGTCAATTAATCTCCTTGAGTTAAAAATTGAAACGAAAATGGCCGTATACTGACAAAGGAGCAGGCCCAATGAAATAGTTGTTTCACAACACCAAGCTACACATTGCTTTCAATACAACAAACATCAGAAATTTTGGCTGGGACGTCTTGCAGAACCCGGCAAATTCACCAGACATTGCTCCATCCGATTACCACTTATTTCAGATGATGTAACACGCCTTGTCCGATATGCATTTTCAATGAAATAAATGTATTAGCTAACACAATGATTGAATAATTTTCATAGTTAAACTAATACCCCTGCAATAAATTAGAAAATAGGGTCTAATGAGTGCTATAAGACTGGACTGGCCTTATAGCACTCATTAGTACCATTGACATAGATTCGGGCACTCAGAAATTCTGAACCTGATTAAACCTAAAGATTGTCAAGCACCATCGGACGTAATGCCAACCAAGTATGATTTCGTATCGCGCTTTGAAGTGATTATTAAGACAAGACAAGACAGCCTGAATAGAATATAAAAACTTAAACATTACTCTGTAATAAGCGGGCTCCGGCATAGACATATAGGGGAATCAGTTCCTCTCGGACAAGGCCGATCAGTCTTACAAGATAAAAAATAGCGTTGAAAAGATGTGCGCAAGTTTTTACAAAAAAGAACTACAAAGGCCTGGCTGTCTGAGATCAGAATTCTAATATGGGTACCAGATCACGTAAGTATAATAGATAACGAACATGTCGATGTACTTGCCATCGAAGAAGCTGCGACTACCTTGATCGGACCAAAGCCTACGTGTGGGATATCAAAAGCACATAGGAATGGCGTTGTCCAAGAGTGTAAAAAATGTTCAAAACAGGGGACTGAATAAACACACCAGGGCAAAGGCAATCCAAAACTAAAGGCGAGATAAGCCTGGTCGTGAGTCTCCTTACAGGATATTTCCCAGTGAAGTACCATCATCCATACAATGTGGATTATCAGAGGAAACGGCCGAGCACATCCTATGCGTGTAAGTATCACTGGCTACCACCAGACGAGCCCTACCTGGAGAAATGGCAAAAAAAGACCTTTATTGGCATCCATAAACTTAGCCATATATACAAAAAATAACAATTCAAAACTAAATATTTAATCCCTATTAACTCATTTATTACATCCTTCTTCTTCTCTCCCTCTCTCACCCTAATGTCATCACAAACTTTACGCCAGCCCCGTCCTCTCGCATCCACTCCTCTATCCGTCTACTCCCATTAATCCATTCCTCCCGTATCTCCTTACACTCCTCCGCTAGATGACTCCATGTATCTCTCCCACTCCCACACAGCACACACCTACCATACTCTTCGCCCATACATATATTTCTTCCTCTCTCCTCCGAGCCACACCTAGCCCTAGCCATTGCTACCTTCTGTTCTCTGTTTAGTTAGGTACCCAGGTATCTTCCCATGTACCAGCCACCTTTTATAAAGAGGGTTGTACCCACTACTTTCAATACATCTTTGACGCTCCTGCTTTTCTACTTCTTCCCATTTTACCTTCATCCACGCTGCCACATTCACCCCTTTTTCCAACCACTCATTTACCAAACTTTCAGATACTCCTGCTCTTTCATACATTTTTCTCCTCTCTATTCTCCAACTACTCTCTTCCCCCCGCCCCCAATCCTATCACTTTCATCTCATACCTAGTCACTCTTTTCATTGCGTCTCCATGCATACACGTTCTGTTCGTTTCCTGAAGCAGAATGTAGCTGGGCGTTGATCTTTCCACCGCCAACATCTGCTTCAGGAATGTCACCTGCTCTCTCTCGATACATTCATATGCTTTCATACCCCATGCCTCCACCCCATACATGAAGATTGGTTTCACACATGCATCCCACAGTTTGCACGCCATCTGAAAATTACCCTTCAGCCACTGTCTTCACTTCTCCTTCACCACATACCATGCTTTCCTCGCCTTCATTTGGACCCATCTGGCGTGCTCCCTGTACCCCCCACACCGCCTAAACACAAAACCCAAATATTTTCTCTTTCACTCTCTCGATCACTTCTCCCTTCAATGTTAATTCTTTCATTCTTCCTTCTCTTCCTCTATTCCTAAATCTCATTAACTTCGTTTTTCCTACATTCACACACAAACCTCGCTTATCCATATACCTTTCAACCCTTTGCAACATCTCATTCATTTCTCTCCAATCCTTCGCCAGCAAAACCACATCATCGGCATACGCCAACATCCACACCTTCATTTTCCCTATAACAATCCCGCCCACTTGCCCGTTTCTCAGGACCTCTTCTAGTTCACTCATATATAAATTGAAGAGCAACGGACTAAGCGGACATCCCTGTCTCACCCCCATCCATACTCTAAACTTTTCCGATATCCTTCCATCTACCTTTGCTCTCCCCCATGTTTCTTCATACATTCCTCTCACCCATTCCACTGTTACCTTGCTCACACCTTTCCTCTCCAAGCACTCCATCAACCTTTCTCTCGGCACTGAATCATACGCTGCTTTTAAATCCAGAAATACCGCATACACACTTTTCTTTTCCTCTAACACTCTCTCAACTATTCTCACTAGCGTAAATATTTGATCTCTCGTTCCCCTCCCTTTTCGAAACCCTCCTTGCGATTCCGGCAACAAACCCTTTTCTTCTACTTCCTCTTCTAGCCGGTTCTTCACTATCGTCATGGCAATCTTGTACCGCATGTACACATAATGGTTATACTTCGATAATTAGTCGCGTCCTTTCCACTTTTGTGTATCGGGCACATTACCCCCACACGCCATGTTTCCGGAATCTTCTTTTCTCCCCTCCATATCTGATTCAGCAGCTGCCCAAATCTTCTTTTTCCCTCAGCTCCAATCCGCTTCCACATTTCGGCTTTCATTCCATCCAGCCCAGCCGCTTTTCCTCCTTTCACCTCTTGAAAACCCTTTTCTACTTCCTCCTCTGTAAACTCCTCTTCCACTGTTCTCCACTCTCGTCTCCCCACCCCACCGGTTCCCCGCAGTTATCTAAACATTTATTTTTCCAGTCCTGCAGAGATACCTCCATCTGTCCCCGTACTTCTCCTCTCCTCAATATACTCCACATCTCCCTTTCGCTCTGGCCCGATCTCATATCCTAAGCAATTTTTTTGATAGCCTGCGCCTTCTTTTCCTCGCATACCTTCGTATATTTCATTCTTGCCTCCCTCACCCCCTTCTCCTCCCCTCTTCCACTCTGCTGCTGCTGCTGTTCTTTTTTCCTCCCCATCCATATTTCTACCGATATTGGTAGATGATCCGACCCTAGCATATCTTCCACCTTCAATCTTCTCACTATTCCCCTATGTATCCCCTTTATTAGCACATAGTCTATCACTGACAATCCCTGTTGACCAATATAGGTTTTTTTCCCATCCCAATCGCCTTCTATACACCCATTTAACACATCCCAACCCTCCTCCAATATCCAATCTCCCATCCTCCTTCCCTAACTATTGATTACTTTGTCTTGAGATGTTCGTTCTATTAGTTCCCCGTCATCATTTACCCCTCCTCCCATCTCTCCCATTCTTGCGTTAAAGTCTCCTCCAACCACACATCTCTTCCCTTCGCTGGCTTTCCTGTCTAACTCCTTCCGCACTTCAACCCAGTTCTTGTTCACATATACTACTCCTATTTCCAGTTTCCACGGCCCGTGATAGCAACTCACCCATACCATGCCTTCTGCCTCCTCACTAAATTCTATAGCCCCCGCTTTTAACTCATCCCTTGTCCCCACAACCATCCCACCCTTCGCCATTCCTTTTCCTGTACTCTTTTCTGCCCCTTTAATTGACCATCTAAACCCCTCTGGTAGCGCCCTTTTTACACTTTCCCACTCCTCTATCCTTACCCACGTCTCGACTAACCCCATCACACCTTTCTGTTATTTATATCGAGCTTTCTATATCCTATCTTAACCACGTGCCCTTTATCTTTCTCTTCCCTGGCAACTCTCCTCAACCAACTTTGTATATTTCTTTAATTCACCGTCAAGTCATTATCCACATAAATGGCAATAACACCTAGTTGGGTCAGGCCATGACCTTCTAGAAAGTTAATAATACCTTGCCAAGTGCAATAGGGTATTAGTACAAATGATCTAACCAGGTCGCATTCAAAATTCTGTCCTATGGAGGTGAAGCTATGTTTTGCTCAGGTAGAATCTATTTTTTAAAGTAGAAGAGTGACGCAACAAAGACGACAGCAGTACCATCATGTCATATAATCTCTTTCTCCCGAAATCATAACGACTATAGGGGACATACTGCTCAACCCACCGACAGATAATCCATATATCATATTAAAGGAGCAACTCATCAACCGAATGTCAATGAGGGAATCAAAACGTATACAAACATTTTTCGCGATTGACGACATAAATCACTTGCGCCCAGTAAAAATTTAATGAACAAGCAGCAGCTATTAGGACCATAATCCATAATCAGACAATTGTTCATCCAAAAGATACCACGATAAATTCAACAGTTTTTAACGGCACAAGATGCAGGTACAATAGAAAACCCTGCAGAGAATCTCGTCGACATCCCAGACAGAGCAAGGAGGATCTACACTTGAAAGGAAATTAGATGAATTAATAGCCGCCTTACAAACAAACTCAACTAAATCGTGTACGACCCACACGAGAAAAAAATCCAATCGTTCAGACGTGCGACACATTTTAAGAAGATCCCATACACCAATGGGACGAGACTTTTGTTGGTATCACCAAAATTTTCAGCAGAAGGCGCGTTGATGCGTACCTCTATCTTTTTACACAAATGTTATCTACATATACATCTGCAGATTCGAAACCTAATTTATTTTTCTTAACAGATAAGTTAAGCAGTATCAGTTTCCTGATTGGCACAGGGGCAGAAGTAAGCATCGTAGAAAAAAAAAATTCAACAGCAACTCAGATGTGAATCAAGTACATATGGAAAGCGCTCGATTACTCTCAATTTTAGATTAAACCGGAAATTTACTTGGACATTTATAGTGGCCGATTCCACTCATTCAATCTTAAGGGCAGATTTCCTCAAACACTATGGATTCATCCTTGATATTCGGTCTAAAGCTTTTCGTTCGACCACCCTCGTATAATTATACCTGCTATAAACGCAATCGATCGATCCATTGACATTACAAACATATTGAACATCGCCCGAAAAACTAATTGTGGCAAAAGGGGAATTTGCCGAATTATTGAGATTGGGAGTGCTCTGGAGTTTTTAAGACAAGTGGTTGACAGTAAAGGAGCTCCACCTTCATGGGCCAGGACTCCGGAAGCTTTATATTAGCGGTTACTTGAGTTATTTGTTGTGGCTCCATTTGTAGGTCCATCGTACTTTCACTTTGTTCGACCATCATGTTCGTATCTTTAGAGGTTACCAGTTGTAGCGGTTCCTTTATTTATTATAGGTAGTGACTTCTTGTATATTAACTAGTTTTAGTCTCCACTGGGAAATTAATATTGATTTATTTCATTACGCATTGAATAATGGTTTATAATTGTTATTTATATTGTTAGTAGTGTCTTCTCTATGTGCTATTAAAATATTTATTTTGACATTATGTCAATTTTTCTGGTTATTGATTTATATTTGACGTCTTTAAAACCTTACTAATTCGGATTTGGATTTGTATTTTAATCAAAATTTCATACCTACCGAAAATTATACAAGTATATCAGCATAATTTCAACTGTAGCGACTAATATTATCTAGAGTTCTGTATACAATACAACTTTAGTTATTTATTTATTACATCTTTGTACTCCGTTTTAACAACATATGCCAAAAATTATGTTACAAAATATAAAAATATACTTAAAATCTGAGCCGAAGAGAGGACGGTCGGAGTTCACTTCATTGAAGGATCTTCCAATCAAACCCATAAATATGCATCATCAATAGTGCTTCAAAATATCTTGACTGGCATTTATATATTCAATGCTTAAATATAGCATATTTTAGTCTTTAAAAAGACATATTTTTAAGGGCTTCAATTGTAGAACCACACATATAAATATATTATACACTTAAGAATGTTTGTTTAAAGTCTGCCTTTAAAAGTAATATCTGAAGTCGTCTGCAAGCAATTAGAATATAAATACAAACACTAATGTAACCTCATTATGGTACGTAAATTATTCCACCAAAAAGGTAAAATATTACAACTCTCTAAATTAAACGTAATTTATCAAATTTTATGTACTGTACCTTATATATAGGTCAAACATCATAGTTATTAATATCTAGATTGAAACAATAATGACGTGATCCAAAAAAGTAGGACATATGCGCCAGCAATCTATGCAAAAACAATAAAACATAGCTCTTAAAAACGTAGATTTAGAAAGAAGAAGAAGAAATGTAAATTAATCAGTCAATTTTTCATAGTGATATTCAATCCAAATCATAAAAGAAAAATGAATAACAAAATTGTTATAAAATGATAATTAATTTACACTATATATTTAAATTTAAAGTCTACTGATTTTTTTAAAATAAAATTTCATAATACGAAGGATAATAGAATCCGTTTGCACCGTGGCCAAAAGAGTAGCCGCTAGATGTATGCTAACATGTTCAGTTGTAAACACATATTGAAACACTTAATATGTATTTACCACAATTAATTGTGGTAAAAACATAGTAAGTGTTTCAATATGTCTTTAAATATGGATACCACCTAATAACGGTCACAACCATCATGAATGTTCAGTTGTATTTCAGCTAACTGTGCGTAACTTTGTCTCACTGGTATTGACTGGGCTATTATATGAAGTTAGGGTTGTGATTAGGTTTCTCAGCGCAAAAAATGAAGGAATATGTATGAAGAAATGTTATGAATGAGTCGTTTGTTTGGCGCTGGTGTTGTAATTTTAACATAGGAAGGGAGAACACCCATGATGACGAGCGTTCGGGACGGTCGTCAGTCATTACGGGTGAACTTTCAATCATCCACCCTATAGTCCAGACCTAGCTCCTTCAGATAAGAATCTGTTTACAAAAATCAAGGTGTTTTTGGCAGGAAAGAAAGATTACGTATAAGCTGGGATACAAAAACTCGTCACGCGTTATAACAGATGCTTAAATTTACTAAGTGTAAACAAGTAGTTTAAGGTATTTTTTTTACAAATAAAACATTAATATTTGACAATATGCACTAGTTTTTTTTTATATTCCCAAACGAATACTACTTTCCGGGTGGTCCTCGTATAATATATTATCTAACATTTTCAGGTAAAGTAAAAATCGTACAACGCTACAAAAAATATGGAATATGAAGTAATGATAAATGAATGAATTAATAATAATACCCAAGGAAAATCACGTTTAGGTAACAAAATCTTTGTTCAATAGTTTTTATATGATTATTTATCAATAAATAAATGTATGTTTTTATATTATTTTGTCGCTTTGATCTTTATACAGTTAACCATCCGAAAAATCAATAAACAATGACAAAGCATGTTGAACAACTTTCTGCGTGTCTAAAATACTCTAAGTCAATTGTGAATTTATGTATTATATATTTTAATACGTACTTATTATATATGAACTATAAAATGTTAACCAATTCAACTAGTGGTTAGTATCATCCACGAGTTGCTAAAGACCCGAAACTACAGCTACATTTAAAGTATCAAAAAACCAGATTATAAGGGTTTGGGAGAATCATTGTGGAGGCAAGGTTACCTTTCAGAAATTAGAGAGATTGTTTTAACCCGTTAGTCTACGGTTGAAGTCATTTTAAAACTGGAACATGATAGCGTATCCTGGTGGTGCTTCAGAAACATGAGGAATTAATTTTCTCTAAATATCAACTTTCCTAAGAAAAACCTCTAAGAAATTTCTAACAGTAGAAGCTCTTGTATGATTCTCACTTAAAAATATACCTTACAATTACTAAAACGTCGGCCAGTCGTTAGTACTTTATTTAGAGGTGACTTAAAAAACACTAAGACAGCGTCATTAAATACATAACTAAGTATAATCGCTCCATTTTCATATATGAAATGTTGAGATTAACCGACATTTCAGAGTCTAAATATTATGAATGAGAACTTAATAAATCCAAATTGAGTTGTTATCATCGATTTGTAAACGTGTTCTGTACTTATATGTATTTGTTGGTAAGCTTTAAAATTGTCGATTGAAAATACGCTTAAATTACTGGCGAAGTTATGAATATGGCTAACCTTGTATCATTTTTTTTGTGTGGCCGGGAGGTGGAAAATCTTTTATAGACGGAGTGTGGGACTCCCCCGTTATGAAACGGGTATAGCCACTAAACCCACTAAAAACCACCTCTCCATGTCGCCCTACCAACCCGCGGACCCGCCGTCAGGCATTACTTCACGGGAGGGTAGGGTGTCGGTCTACGTCTGTATGTGTGTGTGTGTGTGTTTGTATATGATGGGGGATGTGTGTGTGTGTGTGCAGTAAACGGTTCGGGTACGTGGGGTCGCTACTCCCAAATGGCTGTGCACGTCAACCACTCCTGCGGGGGCTAACCTTGTATCTATTAGAAATCGTTCTGGTATTCAAGACACGTTGTATCTTGCATGACACCCAGTAGTTCCTTTCCGTTAGTTTTGCAATGGCATCGTTCTTATTTTTTTGTAGCTAAACAATGGGAACGGCTGCATAATGAAGTGCCAATGCTTTTCTGATGTGGTGAATTGCTTTGCGCTTAATTAATACGAAAGTAAATTCGATTAAAACCCGCAAATCGTCTCTATTGAAACAATGTCCCGAAAAAGTAAAAACGAGGTATAAACTTTTTCACTTTCATCTAGTACTTCTCGTAGTACTCAATTTTGTCAGTACAGTCGAGTTCATTAGTATCATTGATTTCTAAGGTGTCGTAAGAGTTAACAAATTATTTGTTCTTCTGAGGCTGATAAATGGTCGATGAGATTCTAGTATAAATATAGGCATGATTTATATTCTGGGAGTTTGTAAAAAAGCCTTCTATTTCAGTTTCAATATGTGTATCGAGCGGTGATGCCATATAGTAGAAGGGTGTCATTCCAAATGTTCGAGACATCAAACTGTAAGTTGGCTTGAGCATAACTGAACTTTAATTTCACAATTTCATGGCGGCAGCTTTACTGTCAATTAATCGCGAAGTTGTTCTTCCTCATTTAGTGGATAATCTTTAAACTCCTGATGGATGTTACTATCGGTCCGATCTTTCAATTTTTGTGTTAGTCCATTATTTTGCTTTTGAAGGAATATTGGATAAGCTGCATAGTCCATGATACACGACAACTTAAACTGGGTTGTGATTTACTAAAGTCAAACATTTTTTTAACATTTGTTAATATATTTTATTATTATTATTATGGTCGATATTCATTGAAATCGAGAAATGTTTATTTAATAAAACAATAATATTAATTTAAAAATATTTTTTAAATTGCTTCTTCTAGTGTTAATAATGTAATAACAACATGTTTAACATTAAATGATACATCTTGACTGAAGAACTTTATCAGGTGGGCGTACCCAGCGTACCTATAACATTATTAAAACCTCACCCTGGCGTCTTCGGGTGCAAAGAGCACGGCGAAGCAGTTCTGCAATTGTACGACAAATGGATACTTCATTTCATAATGCACGAAATAGACTAGACTCTTGAAGGACTCAGCTACATTCGTACAGTTTTCCGCTTCTCCGGTATAAGTGCCGCGTTTTAGGATGGCGAAGTTGATAAAACGTAAAAAAAAACTTTGCTGCGTGATAATCACGTGACATTGTCGAGCAGATCCTATTGGTTATTTATGAGCGCGTGGCCAGACCCAGTTAATTTCAGAATTATCCCGTCATTGGCAGGAGTTTTATAATAATTTGTGATCAGGTCATTTACAAAATTCAAGAATATGCACGAATACTGCCGAAATCATGCCACCACCAACCTCCACCTATCTGCAACAGCTGCTGCAAAGGCTTTTCTTCAAAATATACCTGTGGATGTTCAACTGTAAAGTGGCCACCAAAGAGCAATCGAAAAAAACAGGCAAATATTGTCATCAATTCTTCCTTTTATAGTATTTTGTGGTATATATGATTTGCCTCTTAGATTAAAAAAAAAACAGATAGAGGAGATTTATTAGACTTATTGAATTTACGAATCGCATCTGGCAATAAAAAACTGAAGACTCATCTGGAAAAGTGTTGCCGTAATGCAGTTTATACATCGCAAATATAATAAGGGAGAATATAACAAGTGATGTTAAACAAATGCTGGCTTACGCGGTCTTATCTGTTGAAACAGCGGACATAGCTGGGAAAGAAGAGCTATCAATTGGCTTGCGGTTCTTCGATAAATGCAAGGGGATAATCCGAGAAGAATATGTAGGTTTTGTGGAACTAAAGTCACAAGATGCCTCAGCAATCGCTGAAGCAATTGACAATTTTTTGATTAGCTGTAATCTATCACCAGAATATTGCGTAGGATTAGGTTTCGATGGCTACTCTACAATGGTAGACAAATAGGGCGATGTACAAGCAATTTTAATATTCTCGAGCATTATATTTTCATTGCTCAAGTCACAAACTAAATCTTGTATTGAACGATTAAAACGAGATACCGGAAATTATAAATACTATTGCCACTATAAAGAACACAATAAACTTTTTTTTAGAGAATCGACTACTCATAGGAATTGCGCTCCTAATCTATCACGAATATGTGAGACGAGATGGTCGGAAAAATATAAATCAATCCGAAAATTTTCTCAAAATTTCCCAGAGCTTGTAAAAACGCGAGAAAACGTAAGGAAACTATGCATTTCAGATTCATTCAGCGGTTACAAAACCAGTGTTTATCGTTATCTTAGTTACAATAGCAAAATACTCGGCATTGTTGGAACCAGTAGTTAACGCCTTGCAAGCAAAGACCATGGATTTGTTTGCTGTATGAGAACACATTACAAGAATCCTTGAAGTACTCAAAAGAGACCGTCAAGAAGCAGATAGAATCACTAACCAATTAGAAAATGATAATAAATACTGGCGACGTTCACTAATTATTCCTTATCTTAATTCATTTACGTCATTGTTAAATATTCTATTTTCCCCAGAAAATGCACCAGCTTTTGCTTTAACAAAACTACATCCGCTATACATGACGGAAACTACTATTACAGACTAGAAAAACGCAAAAATATTTCAAGACTTTTATGATTTGGATGATATCACAGGAGAACTTGACCTATGGTATAATTTGTGGACGAAGAAGGATTTACGTAAAGATAAATTCAAGGATATTGAAGTCACTGACCTGTCTAATGAAATCAATAGTTTCTTCCCCGTCTTGAAGAGGTGAAGACCTGGCTTAGAAACAGGTGTTTGCTTTCTTAAATCGGAAATTTAATCATATAAGAAGCTATCAACATAGTATAATACTCTCTAGGTTGGTAAAATACTCTGAAATGGATGTAACACAAATAATTAGTGTAATCTAGTGTAATTCATACATTGATTAAAAATTAATTAATAATTGTTTTTTTGCTCTCTCTTAATTACTCTCTATTTGTTTAGTATAAGAATTGTATAAGAAACATTTACCTTTGAGAAAAGTTTTAAAAAAATGTTTTAATTGTATATTTGATTTAAATTAAAATTTGTATGTTAATGAATTTTAATGTAAATCAAATATACAATAAAATAACATAAAATTCTTTAACTTATTTAAAATTAATCTTATTATATTGTATATATTGATTGATATACAGATCAAAACAAAAATTGAACTGAAATTACTTTCGGGTGTTTGGCAATTTAGAGATCAATTGAGTTAATGTGCAAGAGTGGATTTTGGAACTGAATCGGAGATGGAATATCGGAGGGATAAATGTATGAATTATGGAAATTATTATGCACCCTCCAAACGATCAGTACATAAGGGCCATTTAATACACTTATGTATACATACGACAACAAAGCGGGCCTCCGTTCAGTTTCGTAAATTGCCTTTCCATGTATCCAACTCACTTTCTTAAATGTGAATAACATTTTTTTTTCAAACGTAAAATCAGTCGTTGCAATAATATCGCAACATTTAACTAGAACAAATTTTAAAACTGGGTCGATGATATCGTTTTATTTACTAACGGACTAATAAGCGTTTAACGAGCTGTGATAAATCCGTTTTTAAATCATTTGAAATCAATTTACGACTCACAGCGGCGAGTGATGAATACGTTTTTGAATTGTCATGCAAAGATAGTTACGAAACGTTATGCCAAAAAGGGAACAGAAATTATCCATCCGTCATAATTCAACTACAATAACATATTTTCGGGCATGCCGCGAATATTCCACTTTTTATGTGTATGGAAATTTCTTTATTCTTATACAAATTTCGAATAATACAATTGTGATGTGTACATGACGTAATCCGGTCAGTACATAATAATATCCTTTATCAAGTTTATATAATGTTTCAAGTGAGGGAAATCCATAATTTTCAAATTATACTAATGCCTGTTTTCAATGCAAACCAAATATTTGCAATTATAGACAATTGCAGAATGAATACGTGTATATAATACAATATTTGCAGTTATTTTCTAATACCTTATGTAGTTATTAATTTTTATATTTAAATTAGTCCAATTACAATAAAAATCAACAGGAGGTCTATAATATATAGTAGCAGTAATAAGTCGTGGATTTGAGAAAAATAAAAGAGTATCCAAACGATTACGTGGTCAAATACTTTATAAACAAATTCTACTTGACTATATAACCCTGGAGTAAGATGTAAACATATACTGTGATACAGAAAATGTATTATATTCAAAGTGAGTTTTATATTTTATTTAAGATCGCTACCATTTGTACATTTAATTAGACAAGTAATAATGATTTTCGTGAAACATGTTAATTAAATGAACATCATATTCTCGAAACAAATTAGATTATTATTCAAGATGACTAATTATTTTAAATTGTGAGATTCAACATTTTAAAACTCAATAGAACACCTAAAACATAAAATATTTAAACATAGATATAAATTAAAAGGTTACTTGTCAAGTGTCCTCAGCTCAAAATTTACTGACCAGATAATACGATAGGTATTAACATGGAACATGAACGTTAAAATTTACTGAAAAGCACAGATATTAACTTCAAAAAAGAAAGATAAAAATTATGTCAGTGGCACAATCTATATCAAAATATGGGCCTATCAATGCCTTTGTATATTAACTCACGGATCTAGTATTAATGAAGGTACTCCGATAAACACAGATAAAATAATTCATCCTAAGAGAATTACTTCTAGGCATAAATTTATAATTTACAGAAGAAAATACGTGACTTCGAAGTTGCTTAGACACAAGATATCAGAATGTATTCAGTTAACATCGACTACCTGTTAATGTCGAATAAAGGGAAGGTTGTATAATACCAAACTCATTTTTTTTCAAATAGAAATCCCCCGAAAAATATATTTAACATAGTGCTACTTTTTTACCAGATAGTTAATAATGTTTATAATATTTATAATAATATTTGTAAGATGTTAATTGGATTTGGATTTGTCCGATGGGAGGCCTACTGCTCGTAGGCGCTAGTAGGCCCTTTCCTCATTCATGTTACGGTCAAGCCAACCCAAGGCATTGGTAAATGCCAGGACCGCAGCAAGAGGGACTGTTAGGATGTCATATGATTGTAGACATCCCTCTCCCATTGTGGATTCACGTAGGTTGGATAAAACGGGGCAGTCCAGAAATACATGCTTGGAGGTTTCCTCTTCCTTTTTACGCTCTCTGCAAGTAGGTTTAGAGTGTAGTTTCAGTATGTTCAGGTGCAATCTTAAATTTCAGTATCCTGTTAAGAGCCCTACAACCTTCCGTAGGTTTTCTCTGGATAGTTGCATAAAGTATCTGCCCGTTTTAGTGTTTATCGCGATGAAGTTTTTGAGACCCTACAGCCAGGTGTGTTATCCCATCGTTCCTTCTAACATCTGGTTAATGCATTTTACAGTAGGGTAATGAAGAGAGCTCTTCCAGGAGCCTTATGGCTGTTTTTGTGGTCGTTTTGGACAACTGATGGATATGCCAACATTAATCGCACGATGGCGGTGTGGATCCATAGAGCCACCTTTGGAGATAGTGACCATGTTTTCCCCACAGCTCATCTGCATTATCAGAGGGATATGTATGCTTTCTTGAATCTCTCCATAAGATGGACATTCCAGTTTAGTTTGTTATCTAGAATAATGCCCTAATTGGGCTTTGACTTCTTATTGGTGGCTTGAAATCCTTGATCTTTCTCTTTCTTGTGAATAGTACCGATTCCGTTAATTACGGCAAATGATCTTATTTAAACTTTAACTCATAAATAGTTATTACTTACCAAATTTTAAGAGAATTAATTTAATTACTTTAGACAACAGGAGGATTATGTGTAAAAACAATTTCACCATTTCTCTTTTGTTATCTTAAACAGTTGAAAAGAGTAGTGCATATTAGGACCATCTGGTATTTAATTGGAAACTTTGTTTTTTTCTTAATTTATATTGCGACCTTTATCTGCTAAATGAATTACCGAGAGTACACATTTGCCAAAAGAATATATCTATACTCCAATATAGATTTAGCAAACACTAAATTCTCAAACAATCCATCAAATCTATATCTTCGAAGCAAATTTTTTGATTTTTTTGAAATCCAAATATGCCTTCAA
The DNA here is from genome assembly GCA_963969525.1 of Ontholestes murinus. Classification (NCBI taxonomy): domain Eukaryota; kingdom Metazoa; phylum Arthropoda; class Insecta; order Coleoptera; family Staphylinidae; genus Ontholestes; species Ontholestes murinus. The sequence goes on along the minus strand of OZ018394.1, from coordinate 55,815,792 downwards.
AGTTCCAGTATTCTCCCCAAATAATTCATCAATACATTTGAGCGAAATATGACAAAAATATTTTTAAAACTAAATTCAAGACAGAATGTCCGGAGAGCCCAGACAGACCATCACGCCATAAAATATACCTTACATATATTTTCAATGCAACAGTTAAGTTAAAGTCTGAATATAGATTATTATTGTTGTTATTATTCGATTTTTCTCGCTTCTTTAATCTAGTTCTGAAGTTTCAGATTCTCTAATGTACGCAATTTTACATTGAGACCGAGTTTACTTATTCCATTCCATATTTTATCAGTTGTTCCTTGTTTTTAAATAATTATTTGTATACCTGTTCTAGTATAGTCTAATAATAAATTTATTAATTCCACTACAAACTATTCTTAATAACAATTATCTATACGTCCAGTCATATGATACACAAACAAATAAGGAAGAGCAATTGCCATAACTGAATTCAATAATATAGTGGTGAAGTATACTAATCAGTTACTTAAAACATTTATTATACATATAATATTATTACGCCCAAATTAATAATGTAGTACCTCACAAAAAGACGACATTTTATCTAACGTTATTGATGTGAGTGATCGATAACAAAATCACAATTGTACCATTCTACTACAGGTAGAAATTCAAACAATTGAAAGTAAGTAGTAAGAATGTATTTGCACATTTTTTTATACACAAAAGTAATGTTTATTCAACCAAATATTCAATGACATTTCGCCATCTATCTTCATAATTCCTCGCTTGTAGAATTTCTGGTTCTTTTCAGCAAAAAACGGAACCAAGTGAGATTTCTGATCTTCGTCGTTTGTAAAAGTTTTACAATTTAAAAAATTCTGCAAGATGCGGAATAAATAGTACTTGTTAAGTATTAAAGTAAAAACACTTTTTTAATTTTCAAAACTTTTATTTGTTGGAATTACACGCAACAATTGTTTCGCCACACTGTGGCTTCTTCAGGCGAAGAAATGGTAGCGGTACAGAGTTGTGTATGATTTAAATACTAATTAGGGTGGTGGGAAGGGGGTTGGAGGATTTTTTGTTTTATTTTTAAAATTGAACATATTAAATAATGGTGACCTATTAATATCCGTTTGGTCGTTTAGGAGGAGGCCGGTGTCTTTTCTCTTGTTGATTTCTAAATTTTCCAACAAATTTAGTTTCCTTCCCTTTTTCTGTTGGTGGAGTATTTTGAATTCGTCATTGAACGAGTGTCCTTCTTCTAGTAGGTGGTTTGCGAATGTGGAAGTCTTCTTGTGATTAATGTATGCGGCTCTATGTTCTTTTATTCGCTCAGAGAATGCACGCCCTGTTTGACCCACGTATGTTTTTGTGCAGTCACCACATGTTAACATGTATATCCCACTACTTTGATTCTTAATATTAGGATCTTTATTATTTTTTATTAACATTCCTAAATTATTGTTTGTTTTGAATGATACTTGTATATTTTGTTTTTTTTAAATGTTTGCAATTTTTATTGAGACTGGTCCTGTATATGTTATCGAAGTGAAATTATTAATGTCTATATCTTTTATTGTGGGGTAAACTGAATTTAGAATTTGTTGTTTTTTCTTTTTATTTAAAATATTTTTAACGAACGTGTTATTAAATCCATTTTTGTTAGCTATTTGATAAATGATATTAAGTTCTTTTTGGAAATTTTCTTCTGTCATGGGGATATTAATTAACCTATGTATCATACTGTTATCCCCATGACAGAAGAAAATTTCCAAAAAGAACTTAATATCATTTATCAAATAGCTAACAAAAATGGATTTAATAACACGTTCGTTAAAAATATTTTAAATAAAAAGAAAAAACAACAAATTCTAAATTCAGTTTACCCCACAATAAAAGATATAGACATTAATAATTTCACTTCGATAACATATACAGGACCAGTCTCATTAAAAATTGCAAACATTTAAAAAAAAACAAAATATACAAGTATCATTCAAAACAAACAATAATTTAGGAATGTTAATAAAAAACAATAAAGATCCTAATATTAAGAATCAAAGTAGTGGGATATACATGTTGACATGTGGTGACTGCACAAAAACATACGTGGGTCAAACAGGGCGTGCATACTCTGAGCGAATAAAAGAACATAGAGCCGCATACATTAATCACAAGAAGACTTCCACATTCGCAAACCACCTACTAGAAGAAGGACACTCGTTCAATGACGAATTCAAAATACTCCACCAACAGAAAAAGGGAAGGAAACTAAATTTCTTGGAAAATTTAGAAATCAACAAGAGGAAAGACACCGGCCTCCTCCTAAACGACCAAACGGATATTAATAGGTCACCATTACTTAATATGTTCAATTTTAAAAATAAAACAAAAAATCCTCCAACCCCCTTCCCACCACCCTAATTAGTATTTAAATCATACACAACTCTGTACCGCTACCATTTCTTCGCCTGAAGAAGCCACAGTGTGGCGAAACAATTGTTGCGTGTAATTCCAACAAATAAAAGTTTTGAAAATTAAAAAAGTGTTTTTACTTTAATACTTAACAAGTGATATGAATTTTCAACAAATAACGGCCTCATCAATTAATATGTTGAATAAATAGTAATCAGATCAGAGCTATATGAAGGATGTAACATCACTTCCCTACCAAGCTCCAGTAATTTCCCACGAAAGGCCAAAGATTTTAGTCTCGCGCTGACTTTGTGGAATACTACTCCTATGTCATTTACCAATTATGGTCGTTTTTCTTTGGTTACTTCGTCTAGTTTTGTGAGTTGTTGGCATTGCCGTTGTCTACATGTACGTTTAGTTAGTAAAACCCTGATCAACACCTAGATGTGAAAAGTGTCCTTGTGCATATAGTCCCTCTTACTGCCTCGATTCACAAATACTAAAAATGGTACTAAAATGCGCTTCATGTCATACAAATATTAGTCCACGATTACTCACCGTCAAGTGCGACATATGTAAAGATTAGAGACATGGATCTTGCATAAATCTCCAGGAAATTAAACTAGATTATTACTTAGAGGAGACAAATAACAAAATGGTGATAAGTTTAGATGTGTCAATTGTTTACATAAAGAGCCCAATTTAGAACAAATAATTACCTCGGTATTAAAAAATCATTTTGATATACATATTTAAATCAGAATTTACGACTTCCATACATTCCGAACTAAATAAATTAAGAAAGAAAGATCCAGTTAGTAGAAAAAGAAAATGGCATGTTAAAAGCTGAACTCGATGAATTGAAGAAATTCCACAGTGTTTCTAAGTGTTTGAAATATTTTTATGTGTCTATTGGAGTTTTTCATATATATATATAATTGGATATATCCGATTATAACAGTACATTTTGCAGTAAAATAAATAAATACTACTTTTGATATACAGCATGAAATTGAAGACCAAAAAAATCGTGCTAAGAATGTTATTATATATAACCTTCCCGAATTTTCTGGCACAAATCATGCTGTGAATGATAAACGAGCAGTATTGAATTTACTAAGCTTAATTGACGTTTCAACTGATTCAATTAAATTATTTTGTATTGGCAAAACATCAAATAGACCACGACTTGTTAAAGTTGTTTTACCTAACGAGAATATTGCAAAACTAATTTTAAAGAATATGTATAAACTGGATAGGAATATTATAATAAAATATGACCAGACCCCCAGCAATTATACTTACAAAAGCTGCGTGATGAATCGCGGCAGAGAAAATGGTGAAGAAAATTCCATAATAAAATTTATACCGGGAATCCCACAAACTATGTTATGTTAAAAAAAGCGTAATGGATGTTATATCTCCTTTGACTCTTCTGTTAAATAATTGCATCTTTCCATCGTGTCCCCAACGAGCTTTGATAATCCCAGTCCCCAAAAAAGGTATTAGATCTAAATAAGTAATTGTGGAGGCTTTCACTTCGTGATACATTTTAATAATTCAAAATAAATAAATAAACGGATTTACTCGAGTCCATCGAAGTATTCAAAGTAAATCATAATCCTGACATTCCGTTCATTAACGACCAGGCAGATCTTATATCCTCCCCCCTGTTTTAAAAACGGTATAAATTTGTATGTCAAATGTAATTTTAAATACTATTGTTTGATAATGACAAGCTGAAGTTGTCGAAACTATAATTACAAGTGTAAATAAAAAGTGATACCAACAAAGTTAATTGTTTATTTATTTTAGTATTAGATCTGACTGTAATAATTATAGACCTATTTCAATTCTTTCTATAATCTCTAAAGTACTCGAGAAAATCTTATACATGCATAATGTTGAGTTTCTGGAAGATGCAACATTAACTTTCACAGATGAAATATATCAAGGCTTCGAAGGTGGCTTATATTCAGTAGCCTCCTTTTTAGATTTAAGTAAGGCTTTTGATTGCGTTTCTCATGATGTTCTTCTAAGGAAGCTTTATTATTATAATTTTCATCCTACTAGCTGCCGTATTATAAATTTGTATCTGAGTAGCAGAAAATAGTTGGTAACTTTCATCAATACTATATCTAAAGAGTTAAAGGTAACGCACGATGTCCCACAAGGGTCTATCTCAGGCCCTTTCCTTTTTTTAAGTATACTAATTCTTTAACGGTGTTATTCGCTGATGACACAACAGTGAAAACCACTGGTTTTGATAAATATATTGTATATCAACAAAATAAGTTTGCAGTAGATCAAGCTTCCTCTTGGTTCGCTGCAAATAAACTATGAGTGGATTCTGGAAAGTCAATTACCTTAACATTTTCCCTCAAAAGAGAAACATTTTTGCAAATTTTCTCGGTATTCACTTGGATTTCAAATTATCTTGCCAGTTTCATGAATCTAAAATTTCAAATAAAATATGCAAACCTACTTACTACGTCAACTACGGAATTGTCTTTCTAGAAATTCTTTGAGAACGGTTAATTTTTCCTTGCGCCAAAGCCATACCACCTACGGCTTATTAATCCGGGGACACTCTAGCATCACTGCTCGAGTGTTTAGTTTGCAACCGCATGCCGTAAGAATAATTGCGAGTATTGGATATCGCGATGACTATCATGGTGCGTTTATTCAATTAGGGATTTGAACGCTACCATCTCATATGCAATGGAATGCCTACTTTATATACTTAAAAATCAGTGCTTGTATAAAACTCCCAGTCAGGTTCATGACCAAAATACGAATGTGAAACCATTTACGACCAGATTTCATGCGGCTAGTAAGTGTCAAAATGGTGTCAATTTTTACAGTCCAAAATTATATAACTTGCTACCTGAGAATGTAAAACAACTTCCCGAAATTGCTTTTAAATATCCAATTAACAGTATTTAATAAGTAAATATTTTTATAGTTTTGAAGAGATCTTGTCATCCAATTTTTCTGCCATAAACTCAACCTAACATGTGTATTTCTATGTATATGTATTTTACCTGAGTAGGAACCTATGTATTAATATATATATATATATATATATATATATATATATATATATATATATATATATATATATGTCCTCAAATATGGAAAATTCGAAATCTAACCTCAAAATGTACGCCATGTGCACGTGGTCGCACCTCACGTAGGATTTTACTCTTAATTGTTTACAAGTAAGTCGCCCTTATTTTCTCAATGCGTCCATAATTACTTTTATTATTTTTATAAACTATTCTGTGATTTTATTACTACTTACTAATGTAATTTTAAATGTAAGATCTGTATTATAAAAAAAACATTTTTAGGCTCTGAAGATGCACACATGTGTGTGCGAAACGTTAGCTAGGTTCATAACAATATAGAGGACTTAAGCAAAAAACCACATCTTTTATTGCTACCTACATTTCGTCTGGACTTGAATCCCGTTACTCCATTCTATTCTACATCATAACGTCCGTGAATTCTTGCCGTTTATATATATATATATATATATATATATATATATATATATATATATATATTGTCTCTTATTTATAGTTTGTACATTTATATTTTAATCGTAACCAAATATAATGACACGTAGTGTCAATTAAATATACATTTTTAGGACAAAAGGCTATATTTGGCAAATAATTTGATGAATCGTCACCAAGAAAGTCTTCATGGAGCAACTGGTACCAGAAGAAAAGATGGTGTGAATGGAAGAACACATATTTCGTGAATTCAAGAATTTCCAAATACAATCAAAACTTTTATAGATTATTATTATGTATAATATTATAAACTTTTGTAGTATGTATAATAATACCGATTACCAAAATGTTAACGAACTCAATACAAAAATTCAAGAATTTATACGAATGTGCGATTAAGATATAATCTTAATAACAAAAACGTGGCTCAATCATGGTGTTTTTAATAGTAAGTTGTTTCCTAACAACTACATAGTTTTTAATTCCAACAGAAGTTTAAAAAAAGAAAATAACAGTTATGTGTATATACATTCCTTCCTTTGATAACTATAATATTCTCTATAAATATATAGAGCAACATTTCAACATGGATAATTTGATATGAATCAGTGATTTCAATTTAACTAATTATTACAGTTACCATATAAATACAAAAAACGTGCAATTTTGTAACACCCTTCTTACAATTTCTATCCACCAATTATTTACAACAGGAAAATAAAATAACTAATGCAAATAATAGGATTCTCCATATCGTTATATCGCCTGAAAATATTAACAGTGATGTAAACAAATCGGTTGATATACTTGTAAATGAGGTTAGACACAATAAATATTCAACAAGAGTGCACCGTAAACTCCGCGAAATTTGTTACAAATAATGAAAACTACAATTACAGAAAATCAAATCTTCCCTTACTGTACTCTGACCGCCGACTGCACTAAAATTTACCATCACACTGATTCTAACATCAGTTGTAATGTGTTTTATGATAAACTGTGCCAATTACTGGATAAACAAGATCCCAAAAAGTGTTATTCACCTCTCAAAAATAATTACCCGCCTTGGTATACAAAGGAAATTAAAACTGAACTACATTGTTTACTTAAAAAGTCTAAAGATCCCTCTGTGATTAATCAGTTTCGAGAACGACGATGTAATTCTGAAGTTACGAGTTTACATCGAATTTATTTATACATTCCAGATTTTGTCAGGTATTTCTTGTTTTCAAATATTTACTTATACATATATTTAAGTTCAAGTCTAGTGACTAATTTGTTAGTAGTACTAACAACTATTGTTGATAACAATTCTCTATATTGTTTGGATTTCGTCTTCACGTGCTTATGAACAAAAAAAATGATCCTATACGTCTAGTCATATTATACACAAACACATAGGGAAGGGAAATTGCCATAACTGAATTCTACGATATAGTGGTAAAGCAAAGGTAACGTATTCCATTGAATCATATTTAAGATGTACCACAAAGTTAACGCTGTACTGATCAGTATACAACATTACTTAAAAGACATAATAACTAAGTCATAATAGAATGTTTCAAATCGTCTCAACTGAAACATAAATTCTAATTAAAAAATGTATAAAATTCTCATTTTTAGATTTTGCACTACCTCTTACTACAGGTAGAAATTTAAATAATCGAAAGTAAATCATTTGATTCCAAAGTCAGTTACCACGGAGTCTATCCTAATTATAGATGGATAAAAACACCACAACAACAAAAAGGCAGTATGTGCTGTGAAGAAAATATGTTTAAGAGAAATTGGATCCACCACATCACACTAATTCAACCTCACATAGACACCATTTGTTTTTGTTTGCTCGTTTTTATCCAATATATAATTCACAACTCAAGGAGACACCTTACTAAATAGGTCATCATCAGACCTCCAAATATTAGATGTTGGAACAAGCATCTAATAATTTATGTACAATAATAAAGCCATTGACAAAAAAAAACTCTTATCCAGAAAAATTATAAAAATCTTTTAATATTAAGATCGCCAAATCAATAAATGACAAATCAATTAACAATCAAATTATATTTACAAAAGCAGATAAGGGTAACATTAATATTGTTATATTTAAGATGGCGGAGAAGAAATGTCGATCTCTTTCCGAAAGTCAGTTAAATACAAGTTTTACAAGTGATCTTAAGATCTGTGTGTAACGATGTCATAGATGGGATGAATTCACGTGTTATATTTGTGATGGTGAACTCCATAGTGTTTGTGCAAAATCCGAGGATAAATTCTAAACTCTACCCCAAAGAAGATCAAACACAAAAAGGGAAAGGCCAAGCTTGGTGTTTTTTAATTTTACCAGGTTGATGAAAATTCAAGGATCTATAGGTTGATGAGGGAATGTCCTGGTGAACAATGTGAAGCTGGTGTATTCATGACGGCCATGGAAGACCGTCACTACTGCGGTAAATGCGGATACACTCTGGTGTTATCTTCATAATAAGACTGAGATGGAGTGATATTTAAGGTTCAGAAATATTTATTGCTTTGTTTTACAAACAACGGAATTCTGAGCGCTGTAGACAACACTTTATTATATGTGTAAAGTAGATACCCTAACATAACATTGAATTTTATTTTTGATCAAATATTATTTATTTCATCATTATTGACTAATTTAAAATTAGATCGTTAACATTCATCAAAATAAATTTGTATTGTATAATCATTAATTGTGCTTTTTATTGTTTTATAGAAATAATTATTAATTGCGTTAGCACTTTTTTAAGTAATTATTTCGTTTTATTTTAAGCATTTTCATTTGTTTTTATTACTTTTTGTTATAAATTCAATATGGTATACTTAGTAAAAATCAAATTTAGAATAATATATTCAGTATTTGTATTCGAATACCATTTTACGATACTCCGCTTCAAGCTCTGACTTTCATAAAATGCTAAATGCTAAAATAAACCCTTCGTACACCTAAATTTGATAATGTAAATAAACATTATATTTTCTTTTTAAGAAAGTCCTATTAATAACAGGAAGTAGAACCATTTTGAGTAATAGTTTCGAGTATTTTTATAAATGCTGAAGGTTTTACGACGGCGTAGGTCAGGTAATGATATGCGGAACGTGGAACGCGTTTAGTGCTCCACTAATAAGTTATTATTTTTAATGTCCCTCTGCATTACTATTACGACTCTGCCCTATCAATTAGTGATGTAGACTTTGCGTTTCAGGTGGTTCGTTCGGTTGTTGAACTTGAAACAGTTTGAAACGACGATTAGTTACGCCTTTGCTCCGACGCAGCGTGCTGCACTACCTACCTGCTTCATTTTTTTTAAATATTAACACCAGCAGATGCACATGTTGACAAATTTAATTACATTCTTTTACTATATTACAAACAGTTAACGTTTTAGTAAAGCATTTATTTTAATCTGTAAGATCAAAATGAATTTAGTCCAAGGGTTAAAACTTAAGTAATACCATTGCACTCGTATTTACGATTTAATTTAATTGCAATAAAAAATTATAATATAAAACGTAGTATTTTATTCAGTATCGATAAGAATATATTCTATTTAAATCCAGTAATTCTTAAGCTAATGTAAGGATATTTATGTATGTGTATAGCGTGTACATAAAAGGTTATATATTGCGTATTTAAGAAATAATCTTTTACATTAAAATTAAATAACACATAAACACCCACTAAATTAGAATTTCTAGTTTAATAGGCAAATATAACTACAACATTATGTAATTTAGACTTAAAATGGGTATTAACAGTATCCATAAAATCTATCCTTTAAAACACAATTTAATTGAACAATAAATCAGTTCTTTCCTACCAAAAATGTTATTTAATTACCTAATAGTTCCTCTTAACGTTGGTTTATTGATCGAAAAGTGAACTACTTGTTTTATATAATTATAAAAGAATAAAATATTTTCCTCGCGTATTTTAAACATTTCATTGTGATAATTACGTTACCTTTTGTACAGGATGTTAATTAATTTGTGAAAACGACAAATTTCCATGCCGCTGTTTAATTAATTGCTTCCGTCATTTTGTCATTACCCAAGAAAAGGATTAAAGAAATATTAAGTAATTGCCCGGTTCAAACTGGAACTGTTTTACGCCCTTGTAAGGGAGCTCATTGTATAAACATGAAACCTAGTTTTAATTTAGCTCATTAATTAGAATTTATTTAAAAAAAACTAAGAATAATTTTAAAACGTCAATTAAAGCTTAATTTAAAAAACAGTAAATAATTATGAAAACAGTTAGGATCCACAATTTCTTACAAATAAATTAAATTGAACAAAATTAAAAGAGAGGCCGATAAATATCTAGAACGAAAATAAAGGGAGAACGATGATAACGAGCGTGGAGGAACGGAGGGTGAGCACAGCTCGAAACTAGAAAGGGTATCGGTTTTTTTAAAGGGACATAAAAACACGAACTCTGAAATAGGATGTTAAATAATAATAAATTCAATGGTTTTTCGTTTCATGTCGAGACATTACTTTATTGATTCGGTTATGTTAAACCGTTTGTTTTACCGACGTTCGAGGCTGAACCCATTTATTTATTAATAAAATAACATAAATCTCACACTGGTTTATTCAAATGTTTTCTCATTTAACAAAGTATATACTTCAATTAACTGTATTCCACTTCTTTGCAAATTGGGTAAAGCGTTATCACCCCTCGCATTAAAGCCGCATGAAAATTAATTAATTCATAAACTCACATACTTATAAATGTATACTGCTGTAAATGTGTACAGGATGATAAAAATAACCATGCAAATTATGTTTGGCGTATCATCCAAAGATATAACATATATAATTCGGTCTTAATAAAATATTAATATTAACTTATTTAAAAAAATTAATTTTGTTTCAATTCATATTTATTACTAAGTAGATAAGTACAGTAAAAATAAACAAGTTAAACAAAATCTAGAAATCCAATGATGTTTTTAATTGCAGTTTTAATCATGTTAAAGAGAAAAAAATAAGAATAATGGGATTAGTAAATTCATTTTGTTAACGTTTGAGAGAATAATTCTTAAAGAAAAAAACAATACATTACCTCACTTGGTTAGGGAAATGCAGAACAATAATATGATTTTATTGATTAACTTAGCATACTTACAGATAATATTATTGTTCCCTTGCCAACAACAGTCCCTAACCAGTCGATCTATTTTGAATTTGGATTTTGGAAGACATGGGAACAGAGATTTACTTTGGACTTTGAACTCTCCAGGTATCCGTAAGGTAGAAGATGGTATTATCTAAAAACTTTAATTAGAATAATTTTTATTTCTCTAAATAATGGTACAAATAACAAATATAAAATAACCAGCATAAGGAAAGTACTGCAAATCGCAATATCACCATTTTTTAATTATTGCCACTTACTTTATATAATTTTTATACTAACTACCTTGAGTTGTAAATGTTTGCACAAATTTAAGAAAAATCACGTAACGTGACGGGTTGTTTTTAAAAAAAGTGTATTGAACAAGGTACAAACAGTTAGAAATTAATACCATGGAAAAAATACATCAATCAAACTTTGAATATATTCTAAAAAATATATTTATTTATATTAAGTTAAAGAATTATGATTAAAAATAAATGCAATTACAAATTAAATTTAAAATTCCGAATTTTAAAGCATTAAACATATGTTTAATTAGCTCTCCTAATTGTGTAATATTTAAAAATTAAGAATGTGATTTATCATTAAAGTTATAATTTTTTACGATAAGTATATGATATAAGATGTTAAATTTAATTTAAATCTTGTCTAATATGTAGATGTTGCTAAGATGTTTTATTAATTAGAATTATTTAGAAATGTACAATTTAATTTTACAAATCTAAAAAAATGTTTTATAAACTTAATTTACGATGGTCAAGCTCAGCCATTATACAATTCAAGAAATTAAAGCTTTAAGGCTTAGAGATTTCCGGCAATTAAAGAAAAAATGCAAAAATAACTTTAAACTAATCAGAAATATGATTAGTAATCTAAAATCTTAAAAGATCTTTAAATTCTTCTAAAAATCTAAAAAGTTGTCTGAAACCGAACGTAAATAACGTTGACGACGCGAGGAAACGGAATAAGGAACTAAGATTGGAAACATGGAACGTGAGAAGTTTAAACAGGGCAAGCGCCCTCAGAAAAATTCAAAATTAGATGGTAAAAAAATTAAAGATAGGGCGAGAAGTATTTTATGAGCAAGTAGCTGACAGGCACGGTCTACACACCGAATTCAACGACAATGGCGCAAGAGTAGTCGACTTTGCTACGTCAAGGAGTGTGATCATCGCATTCACTCAATTTAGAAGAGACATACACAAACGGAAGTGGACATCGCGGGATAAAAAACGCACAATCAAATAGATCGTATGTTCATAGAAAAACTAGGAGCATCACATATAATGAACGTCGAGATATATAGAGAGGCAGAATGTGAATCCGATCCTTAAATTACATTTTTGGCAATTCCAATATAAAAGTAAACATTTATTTAGGAGAAATTAAAATTGATGATTCCGTTCCACGTCCATCATGGTCGCAGTAACGCGAGCCATAGAAGTTAGAAATATTACAAGTAATCTAGGCATACTACCAATAAATTTAGGGCCGGCAAAATTAGAAAAAAGTGAGCACACATTTATCCATTATTATAACATCAGTACAATGTATGATGAATTTAAGAAACTAAATGGGCAATATAATCAATTGCAATTAACAATTAGAAACATATCGACATTTCAGAGGGATTTTCAGAATTATGAAAATATATTGAATTATTTAAAAGAGGATTTGAATGATAAATTCCAACAATTTAAAGTAACAAAAAGAAGCCGAAATAAAAGAGGGCTTATCAACGGGTTAGGCACCGTAATAAAAACCATTACCGGAAATTTAGATTCCAATGACGGTACAAAATTTGAAAATATGTTAAACCACCTTAAAAATAATCAAAATCAAATCGAAAATCAAATAAAATTTGGGTATAGTCTTAACAATGAAATTATTAGTAAGTTTAACAAAACATTAAAAAGTATTGAACATAATGAAAATTTATTGAAATCGAGAATTATGCAATTGCATGCTATTTTAAAAGGAGAAATCGATCATCAACATGTACTCTTTATAAAAGACATCTTTAATCAATTGATAATATCGTATACGACAATCCAAAATATATTTCAAACAATAGAAAATTCGATTATGTTTTGTAAATTACACGCGATTCACCCTAGCATTATAAACAGTGGCGTATTCAGGGGGGGGTAATTGGGTAATTACCCCCCCTAAGAATTATTTATACGCTTATTTTGTTTATTCTTAAAAATTACTAATATTTCAAACAAGCAAGTTAACTGTTGGTAATTCTAGTCAGCGATCTATGACAGTGCATTTTTCCAAAACAGGCAGGCCATGTACACAAATTAAAGTTACCTGCACAAGCACCGTTAGAAAAGTGATGACTTCCTTTGCACGGGGGGGTTCCCCTTTCTAATAATACCCGACATATATTGATACTATTCGCCTCTTTGGTATCGTAAATCGTTACATTGTTTTACATTAAAAGAGCGCGATTCACATTTCTTAGTTTAATTTATAATGTTTCTTGTCTTACTTGGTTTAAATGTAAAAGATAGAAACCGAAACTGTTTACACGTCGCATGTAAATCCTAAATTTTTAGTGATTGCTGATAAATTACCAATTTATTATAATTCGATCAATTATACATAAGGTATTTTTTTGATTTTAGGAATAATATATGCATTCTTTTAAATTAATTTATTCCTGATTTTTGTTGTAATTAAATTAGTAAATGAAAATTGATAATCTACGTTGGATTCATTTGTTCAGAAAATTAAAAAAACACGATTTTTCAACAAATAAAGATCAATCTATGTCAACAGTCAATTTAAATCATCCATCTACATCTTCATTAACATTTAGCAGTAGAAATCTTCACTAGGTTGTTCCCATCATGAGAAAAAGAAGCATACAACATGTACATACAGTAATGTTGAAATTTACATTCATATAGTTAAATTTAGTAATGAAATTGAGAAATTTCGAATTTTAAATTGTAAAAGATACTTTTGTTTTACCCTATTCTGTACATGAAAAGGAGGAAGGATATTAAATATTACTTGTCTGGAAAACATTTTAGACAATTTAATTGGTTAATCTTTTCTAATAATTTAAACAGATTCTTTTGCAAATATTGCTTCTTTTTTACAAAATTTGGTGGGTTGCACCAACAAGTGCCATTGCAAAAATAAGTATCTCAGACAGTATCTCAATATTCTAAATTATCAGGTAAAAATGTTGTGTTATAAAAATATTACCATAAAAATTCAATTGTTTATGCGAAATTGTTTTATAAAATCACGAGATATAAGAAATAAATTAAATATGGAAAGACTTCGACAAATTGAAGAAAATAGACATAGATTAAAACCAATAATCAAAAGTATCATATTTAGGGGAAACAAAATATTCCCTTACGAGATCATCGTGATGCTGGTTCTCTCTTAAATACAAAATCTATTACAAACGAGGGCAATATTTGTGAAATTCTACATTTAGAATTGCATCTGGTGACAACTTTAAAAAATCATTTGGAAAACCATTAAACATATTTCACAAATGTCTCTTGAAATACAGTGACTTTGAGTAAATAGAATAAATAAAATGAATCTTGCTCTAATAACTTTATAAATAACACTATTGATGTTTTATCCAACAAGGGGAAAAATACTGCCACATCTTTTAAACAATTTATAATGATGCAGTCAATATTTTAAACGAATTACAAATTTAAATGACAAAACCGCGAATTACCAAATGCCAGAGGAATAGACCAAACCTGGATAAACCTATTATAGCAGATTATTTTTATTTATCTTTTTCCCTTTTATCCATTATGGGTGTCAGACTTATTTTCTACAATATGTCTCAGTTAATTTCTTTTACACTTCTTTACCACTGTTGCGTAGCTTGTGCTATTTTCTTATTTCTTTCCATTCTATTCCTTTTCTTTCCGCTGCTTGATGCTTGATGTACTTGCTCGTTCCAACCCTTGGTCTTCCTAATTCCCTCTATCTTTCTTAGGTATCTCATTTCCATTGCATTGGTTTTTTTGTTATTACTCTCTGTGGTTACTCACGATTCACTACTATAGTCCATCCGTTGGATCTTCCGTCCTACGTCACAAACTATCGCTTCAAAAAACGAAAGTTTTACAGTGCGTTCTTTTTCTAACGCATTTGGTTTACTTTATCAGACTGAATGTTTTTGTGTCGTTTCTCGAAGCGATATTTTGTGACGTAGGACGGAACATCCAACGGATGGACTATATATAGCAGTTAATGTCTTTTATATACTTCTGTTTTTATTGTTTTTGCAATCTCTTTTTTCTCTAAGAATGTTTTCTTTATTGTGTTGTAGATCATTCCTGCTTTGCCTAGTTTTTCATCTTTTTCTGATTCTATCTTCCCTGTTTCCTCTGTTGTTGATCCCAGGTATTTGACCCTATTTTGTGATTGCTCTCTTTTGATGATATTATATTTATCTTTTCCAGCTCTTTTTTGAATATTTACAGGTTTTCTTCTGAATCTGCTATTAATGTTATGTCGTCGGCAAACATTAATACATATTTGCATTTTTGATAGTTTTTAATATTTCTATACCCTATCTTTGTGGTTTCGGCTCTTTGTTTGCTATTTCTTATTGCTTCGTCATTAAGTGATGCAAATAGTAACGGGGTTAATATACATCCTTGTCTCAGTCCTGTTTTGGTCTTGAACTCCTCTGATTATTTATTTCCTATTCTTACTTTATTTTTGTTATTTCTTTATTATATTTATAATGCTTTTTTTATCCTTCTTGTCTCGAGTATATGCCATATGTCCTCTCTTCTTACCCTGTAATACGCTTTTTTAGGTTGATGAAGCGTATGTGTAAATCTTTTCCCTTTTTAATCATCTTTTCTGTTAATTGTCTCATTATGTATATTAAATCTTGTTTGCTTCTATTTTTCTGAATCCGTGTTGTTCTTCTCCCAGCTGTTGATCTAATTTTCCTCTTATTCTTGCTTCTATTAACCTAGTAAAAATTTTTCCTGGTTTGATTGTGAGTGTAAAACCTCTGTAGTTATCATATATTTTTGTGTCTCCTTTTTGTGTATGGATATTATAATTCCCTTGTTCCAATCCTCGGGTATCTTGTGATTTTTGATAATGTCATTTACTATTTCCAAGAATTCTTCCTTCCCCTTTCCCCATATATTTCATCATTTCAGCTGTGATGTCATCTATACCTGGAGATTTTCCTAGTTTTATTTTTTTGATTGCTGCCTCCAGTTCTTCGATTCTTATTTCGTTGATTCCTCCATTTGTTTCACCTTCTATATCTCCGTGCTGGTCTGTTTTGGTTATTTCATTAAAGAATTCTTTCCATCTTTCTAATATCTTCTTTTCTTCTGTTATTATATTTACGTTTTTATCTTTTATACTTGGCTGGGTTAATGTATTTTAATTGCTCATTTGTTTAATAGTGCTGTTAAACATCTTTTTGTTTTCTGTGAACGTTTCTTTCAGTTTCTTAACGAACTGCTCCCAGGATTGCTTTTTTGCTATCTTGAATTTTTGTTCCACATTTTTATTTGCTATTATATATCTTCTATAATCTTATTCTTTCCTTGTTTCCTTGTTTAAGTTTTCCAATTCTCTTCTTTAGTTTTTACAAATTGTTTTACCTCTTCTGACTATCAGCTGTTGTTCTTCCTCTGTTTGTTTGATATAGTGATTGTTTCACATCTTTCTTGGGCTGCTTCACTTATGATTTCTTTGATCTTTTTCTTTACTCCTTCTATTTTGTCTTTTTCTCTATTTTTGATTCGTATTCATTCCTAGTTTCTTTCTTTTCAATTTTTGGCTTTATGTGTTTTTTTATTATTGTTTTCGACTTCGTATACTTCAAGTTTTCAGCTTCTGTGTTAATTTATATTTTTACCAAGTAGTGGTCGCTCCCTATTTCAGCTTGTCTTATTACTTTAACATCTTTCACCTTTTCCATTCTTCTGCGTCTATTAAGGAGTAGTCTTTTATTTCTCTTTTCTTCGTCTAACTTCTCTAGTGTGTTTATGTATGTATTTGAATTTTGTGTTTGTCACAATGAGGTTGTTTGCTATACATAATTCTATAATTGTTTTTCCATTTTCGTTTCTGTTCTCATCTCCATACTTTCCCCTGTATATTTTTTGCTCTCTCTCTTCTTTTAGTTCTTTGTCATTTCTCTCATGGAGTCTTTAAACATGCTCTTTAATTCCTCCATTATCACATCGTTCTTAGATATATTTAGATTTTCCTTCTCCGTGAGTTTTTTTTTTCTGTTTTTATCTTCCTTTGTTTTATTTTTGTATCCTGTTGTTATGACAACGTTTTGTTTCACTGCTTCGTTTTTCTATCTTTTTCTATTCTCCATTGCTCATTTGGAATCCTTGGAATCCATAATTAGGGCTGTCGATATCTCTTTCTCTTTTTGTACTCATTTGTTTCTTTATTTCCCACTTCCTTTTAGTTTTATATATTTTAACACTACTTATTTACTTTTTTATGGACTTTTGCATGTAAGTGGTTCACTATTTTAAGTTCCTCTGAACTGAACAGAGGATTATTATCGAATTAATATATATTTACCTCTCCTGAATAATATTATTACAGATCTGCAATACAGATTTAATAAAGACACGATGAATTTGTTCAAATTTAACACAACAATACCTAGTGTTTTATTGATAACAAACTGGCGAAGATTTAGATGTCACTTCAAAATCTGTTGCAACATATTTAAATAAAATTTACCTGAAAACGTAACATGTGCAATAGCAATTAAGTCTGAATTGGCATTTGGAAATTACAATGGCAAAAGAAAAAGAAAATCAAAGAACAATTACCAGAAAATGCTTTAGATGTATACAGAAAATATGACCCGAATATTTACTGAACATAAAAATAATTTTACAAATATTATGTACTCTTCCTGTTAGCTTTGCTTCTGCAGAAAGAAGTTTTTCTGCACTGAAAAGATTCAAATGGTGGCTGCGAGCCACTATGTCTCAAAAAAGTCTAACCGAGTTAGCTCTATTACATATTCATTGATATATGGATATTAATATTGACAATATTATTAAAAAGCAAAGAAAATCGTTTTTTTAATAAATTTAGTTACAAAAATCTGTTTCAAATTTTACAAAATATATTATTATGATTTTATATGTGCTATATTTATTTCGGGTGTGATATTATTTTGTTTATATTTAAAAATAATAGAATTATATTTTATTTATTTATGGAATAAAAAAATATTTTCATTTTTTCAAATTACCCCCCCAAAGCCAGTTGACTGCAAACGCCCTTGATTATAAAACCATCCGAATTTCTAAGTATTCTGCAAACTATCTCGGGATTCTACGGAAACCAATTACCTTTTGACGTAAGGCTAGATAACATATTAAATTTTGAATCTATATCCAAAGTAAATTGTTTAATTAAAGAAATGGTAATTCAGTATTTTATATCAATTCCAATTAATTATGAAATAAATTTTGAACTATATTATCTAAATTCAATTCCTACAAAAATGGAATCGGATTACTTGACCATAGTACCAAACACAAATTACGTTTTAAAATCTGAAAATAAGATTATACCTCTGAATAATGGATGTACAAAAACCAAATTGTACTACCAATGCCCATCTCACTTGCCGCTGTCAACTTCGATTAAATGCGAAGAAAATATTATTAAATCTGGAAAAGTGGACGATTGCAAATTCACAAAACTGGAAATTTTTGGTAATCACCTGGAGCACCTGCCTCACACTCAACAGTTCCTGCTAGTGTTTCCACATAAAGACCAAATAAAAATTAAGTGTCAAAAACAAACTGAAATTAGGGAACTAAGTGGTGTCTATTTAATAAAACCAAACAAGTGTATAATAATCTACAAAAACAATGAACTGCATATACAAGACTCAAGTTCGGGAGGTCCTGTGTTAATTAATAATGTTAAAATAAAAATTAATAATCAAAATCTAACTGACTTCAGGATAAAGCTTCGCCGATTAACCCTTCAAGATACACCCGCAGTTCAACCCCTACCAACGATCGAAAATGATTGGGAATTCGTCAGGCCCAGTATGTGGACCATAGTAATCTACATCATCATATGTGGAGGAGCGTTGTTCCTGTTCATCAAATGGAAACGGAGACAAGGAACAACTCCCGAAGTAGACCAACCCCAGGCCTGCGAACTTCATCTTCCAGGGGGAGCAAAATTCTAAGGGTGGAGGAGTTACCTGCCGTCCACAATAATGCTCCTTTTGATTACGAACAATGAGTGTAGTGTTATATAAACAATCCTTTGTTTTCATTTAATATGAATATTATTATTTTATTGCGCATTACTTATATTTATGCTTAGTCTATCATATATTTTGCCTAGCTTGTAAGAATTATATTATAAATAGCCCGTATTTCCTTATTAGAATTAATTGTATAGTTAGAACTCGTACTCTGTACATGTCCGTCGTAATAATAAATTGTTTTTAAAAACTCTGAAGTAAGTCCACGAACGTTAACTTATATATATATATATATATATATATATATATATATATATATATATATATATATAAGACAAGTTATAATTAGGTCCTACATAACGAAATGACTCCCACGTTGAGACTTCGTGGTAAGTATTAACTGGTAGTTAAAAGATAAACCATTTAGTATCTACTGCATATCTTGAACTTTTTTATTATAACATGTAAATGTAACTCAATTAACTTCTTATCAAATCAGCCTAACCGAAAGACAAGACTATTTAAAGAACATTATAAAAACTATGTATCTGGATCTGGATCTGGATTGAGTTTGCCAAGGGTGATCAAATCATTGACCAGAGCACTTAGGCCTCACTAGGCCCATTGTGCCCCCCTGACTGGGACAGCCCTGCGTTGTTCTATCACTCATTTAGCCACCCAAGGTGGCGAGCAAAGGACAGCACAACGCTTGGAGGGTTATCCCTTATGTTGGCCATGTTCGGCCAGAGCTCCCCTAGCATGGACTCTCTAAGGTGGGCGAGAGCCGGGCAGGTGGTTAACACATGTTCCACTGTCTCGTCCTCTTCTTCACATGCTCTACATATGGGGGTTTCCACCAGTCCCATAGTAAACAAGTGTTTCCTTAGCTGACAGTGACCCGTAAGGATACCTGTGATAAGACGCAGATTCCCCCGGGATAGTCGCAAATAATATTCAGCTGTTTTCAGATTGGGTGAGCGTATTGCTTCCTTGGCCTGTCTGCAGCCTGAGGTGTTGTCCCAACGTTGTTTTAGCATCTTGAGAGTATTCTGTTTGAGGATATCAGTGAGGCATTTCGGTGTTGGCGCGATCGAGGGCCCGTCCGTGGTATCACTGAGAACCGATCCAGCTCGCGCCAACTCGTCTGTCTTGCTGTTGCCTTCTTCATTATTGTGTCCCTTGACCCAGCACAGCTCAATACTGTTTGATTGTGCTGCTTGTTTAAGGGTGTTGTGACATTCTTTTACTAGTGTTGAGGTGATCTTGTCACTACTTACTGCTAGTATTGCTGCCCTACTGTCTGTAAGGATTTGGATATTCCTATCACGGATGGCTCGGTGTAGGATTTCTTTCGCCCCTTGGATGATGCCAACGATCTCTGCTTGCAGAGTAGTTGTGTGCTTCTCTAGGGGTATAGCTAATGAGAGGTCCATTTGTTGCGAGTAGATTCCCGCCCCGGATCCTCTTTTGGTTTTAGAACCATCGGTGTAAATTCGGAGGGTTTCCCCACCCTCTACACTCCCGGTTCCTCTTTTTATCGATACATTATAGGGTCTATTGAAGACGTATCAGGGTGGCAAATTGTCTGTCTTCCTTCCAAGGAGGGGTGTCTTTTTGACAGCCTCCTCTAAAAGGTGACAGTGTCTGCCAGCCCTGCCTCCTTTGTACCAGAGTCCAACTGAGTTTAGGCGCAGTGCTGCCGCCGTGGCCATCTCCTCTACGTATAAGTCGAGAGGTGGAAGGCAGAGCATTGCTTCCATTGCTGCAGTGGGTGTTGTTCGCATTGCTCCGGTCGTGCTGAGGCATGCTATCCTTTGCAACTGAGTAAGCTGTGTAATATCTGAGATAAAGTCATTGGTAATTAGATGTTTACAAAATATTAAAAGTACCTGGATATCCAAAAAGCCTTTGACTCTGTCTGGCATCAAGGACTGTTATACAAATACTACCTCCTTAAAATTCCTATACATAGTATCTTCATAATTAAGCAATTCCTCTCAAACTTTACTCCTGAACAAGGTCTACCCCAAGGACCCCCTCTATCTCCTTTACTCTATATCTTCTGCTTTGATATCTACAACCCGGGTCCTCTGTACTTTAATCCCTCTAAATACCTCCTTCAATTTGCAGACGACACAGCCCTAATTTCCCATGCACCCTCTGTACCTAAAGCTCTTCAATCCCTCCAGCAGCTTATTGACACACCCTACAACACTGGTTTTTGGTTTTGCAAAGGGCGAATTAAAATCAATCCCCACAAATCCCAGCTTCTAATTCCATACCACCGTAACAATAATCATGCTCACAATTGTTTCCCTCTACGGCATTACCGTAGATCAAAAAGTTAATTTTAAAAATCACACAGCTCTAAATAAAATGAAAATCATCACCAGGGCCAAATTATTTAGAAATGTAACTTTCAAAAACAAGGGAATTTCCACCAAATCAGCTGTTAAAATCTTTAAAATGATTTTCCGCCCTCTACTCGACTACGGTAATGTCCTTTTCTCCCACTCCTGCAATCCTACTCTCCACAATATTCAAATTAGCGAGCGATCCTCCTTAAGAATCCTTACCAACGTCCGACATCCTAATAATCCTCTCCATAATCCCTCTAACCAACTCCTACATGACTCTACCTCTGTTATTCCCATCAATTTTATTTAAACACATTTATAAAAATATATTACATATATTATAAGTATGTCTATAATATTTAATTCTTGCATTTAATGTAAGGCTTTAAATAAATTAATAATAATATTTAATATAAGAAATGGTAATAAATATTACAAGAGGTTTTTTGTTTATCTATAAGTTTATTTTCTACTACAACACAAGCAAAAGTTTAAAACAGATAAATCGGATAACTACAGGATTTATGCATTTCTCTCTACAAACAAATTAGGGGAAGTTTAGTTTAAAAGTATTAGGATTTGGAATCCCATCATTTTGAAGCCATTTTAGTCATAACGGTAATAATAAACTTAAACAATCTAACATATTTTCAATAATTTTTTAATATTCAATAACTTATTTTAAAAATTCACACCGCATTAAATCCAAAATTATTTCAACAACATTTTATGCAGTCTCATAACTTTATTAATGATTATTATACCTGTTAAACATGTCACAATCAGTGCATCAACGCCTTTTATCTGTATTAACAATATTGTTGTATGATTCTTCTATGCACATGTTTTCTATACCAAACACAAAAACAAATTCTCATATTATTATAATCAAGTAAAGTTTAAGATGTTAAGATGTTAACTTCAGAATTTTTAAAATTTTAATGTTTTAGATATATTTAATCTGTACGTTAATATATTGTTGAGCATTCTTATTACATTTAATCATAACATAGAGGTGCTTAAAGTCGAAACATTTTTTCTTAATATTTTATGTAATAAATTTAAATCAAAAGTAATTGATTATATGCAATCTCATATTTTTAATTAAAGTTTTAATCCATCATGTCTTGTGTTCAGTCAGACCTAATAAGATAAATATAAATCAAAGGTAGTTGAAAGTAGGAAATGTAATATTTGTAATTGTAATGTCAATCCATCATAGCGCAGTCTGACTTAAAACAGTTTAAAGAAATATTTGAGAAGAATAATATTGCTAAGTTAATTTAATTAATGTTATATCTTAAAACATAATTCCTTGAAAAATAAAACTATACATTACATCACTTGGCTTCTCAATCACTGGAGAACTTGAATAAGACTCTAATTAATCTCAGCTTGCTAACACATAAACTTAATGTAATTTAAAATTAAGAACACTTATAAAAATAATTCGTAAATTCAAATAACAAAAATACAAAAGGCAGATACCTAATTTTGGAAATATGTTGGCACGAAATATAATCACTTATTAAATTGCGTTCATCAATAAACAACCAATGTCATCAATAGTCCCAAAATAATTAAACTAAGCAAACCGAGATGCTAATATTGCAACATTATAAATAAAACACTTTCTTCGTTAATATCACACGATTTATTATTTAGCAATTATAGTTTCGATCAAATACTTATCATTGCCAAACTGAAAGTAATTACAAAACAAAACAAAAAATACATAAATTTATATAGTGAGAAATATTAGGGAATATACTAAATCAGTCTGTTCGTTAAGCAGGGAAAGACTAGAATTACGCTTTGCTTTGTGTACCTCGAGGGATTCTAGTAAACATTTTAATCCCCTTTTTAGCTAAATGGATTACCTAGACCTTTTAAGTGATTGGCGAAACCAAACGCCATTAGAAAAACTCTTTCATCTTTACGGATAGCCTAAAAATATGACATGCTATTGAAAACATTGGTAGTTATTAAAATGATGTTTAAGGAACAATTTATTTTAGGATATATCTAAATGTAAACTTATTTTCAAGAAAAAAATATTTAATTAATCTAGAGCCATTGGAAAGAGTTTATACTATTAAAGTTTTAGTGGCTATATTCGATTCTAAATCGTCTTTTAAAAACCATGTATATTCTATTTGTAAATAAGACATTAAAAAAAATTAGGGTGTACTGTAGTTACAGTTTTGTACCATGCGCATTCCAAAAACAAGTTCTTGGATATAGTACAAAACAAATTTTTGGGCGTAGAATATATTTGTGCTTATTAAAAAAATAAATTAATTTTTACCAATCCGAAAATCAAAACCTAGTTTGTTAGAAAAGGAAAGTAATATAGGTGATAAAAAACATTAACTTGCATTAGCATGTGGACGTTGCCTTTTGCAAAACTTACCTTATGGTCGTAAGTAATGATGATGCAATGAGCCTGAATTGAATCCACCCACAGTTGTCCGAACGAATCCAAACACTGCCCAAAAATAAAGCGAAGCAAGCCATATATGCACACACTTTATTTTACGCCGCAATTTAATAACAAAAAAGTTGAACAAACATTAAAAACTAAAATTTTACAAACTTGGCCCAAATACAAAAAAAAATATATGTTCTGGTCCTTATCAAGTTATCAAACAATTACATTTCCACTTTCTAGATTCTTTCAACAAAATATTTAAAAAACAGTATTGGAGGATAATTAAATTATTATAAAATACACAAAAACACTACACTACCATTTTAAAGCCATACTTATATATCGGAATTAATTGAATTATTTATTTTAATTTGTAAAATATTTTTGAAAACTAAATTAAAACCTACGCCAGCATGAAAAAATATGTTACATATTAAATACCTTAAAAAAATCCTCCATTTATTAAATCCACATGCACTGTGTTTATTCTTGCCATTAAACTATTAAGATTTATGTTTTTTTCTGGTCACATTTTATCAAAAGTTGCTGATTTTTGTAAACGAAACATTTCCTATAACATATACAATGTCACTCCAAAAATGTTAGAAGGTGCTTGTAATCCGAGAAGAAGACGTGATCACTAGCACACACCTTCAACTACAATGAACGTGATAATGTGAACTATTAAGTATGATAATTTGAATGAGCACGTTTAATACACAAAAAAAAAATAAGAGCAAAAATATAGTAAGAAGAATGCGCATTGGTTGGACGTTTTGATCGTTTGTATCGTTATTATGGGAAATACCTGAACTAAATTTTTACAATGAACTGAGTGTGAATATGTAATTATAAATTGGAAAATTGAAACGATATAAATGAGAAATACACTTGACGAAATTCTATCTAAATAATTTAAACACACTCGTTTAACCCTTAAACGCGTGTTGTTTTCTTTTTATTTGATTGATTTTTCAGGGAGAAATAAAAAAAAATTAATTCTCATCTATTTATTTTTTGAAAAGAAAGTATGTAGCCAAATGTCATCATGCATTAAGTATATTGTATGACATTACATTACAAGTAAAATTGTTAGAATCAATTATGTTTGTTGAGACATAATTCTACACCGCAAATTTCACACTTAGTATAGGTTTATCCTTTACAGCATTGCATTTCAATATTTGACCAATACCCAGTTTAGATAGAGCGAACTTTCTTACATTCTCAATTTCTTTCTCTAAGCTATTGCCAGGGCGAGCAAGTTTAGTAGTAGATGATTTTATTTTGCACAAGTTATAAGCTACTTCTGCACGAAATTGGGTTTGTTTCAATAATATTATTCCTGGTTTCTTCATAGAATCAACTTGTTCGTAGAGTAACTAAGAAAACATCAAGCCTAGAAGATGAATCCTTATGTACCATATACGACTCTTCAAATATATTTTGTACCTTCCCATTAAGCTATCCAACAGATCCACACATCCCAAATGTCTGTTGTATTCGGAAATAATATATATAAATAAATGCAATCAACATCAGTGATTTTCTTTTCCTTCCGATCATATCTTTTACCATTGGATATTAAATTTTTGGGGCAAATGAAAACACTAATGTCACATATTTATTGTTCTTCCAGATAAAAGATGAAACATCCACAATAACATTCCTAACTTGTTCCGCGATTAGCTTATCCCAAATATGATTCTGTGGTCAGTTTACAATTAGGAGGCCAAGCAATAAATTCCCTCCTTTTGCCAAATGTACCATCTGAAGCAATGCTATATAATAATTATCATGAAAGAGTCCGTAATTTTGCTGTCGTGGAATATTTCTAGCTAAACCTGAAACCAAATTAGATGTTACTCAACATCATATTCGTCGATTCATCTTTTTATTTTTGGCCAGCATAAATTTCAAATTTAAAAGCAAATCCTGAAATACCTGACATAACAAACTCGTCTTTAATTTTGCTCAAAAACAACCGAAGAAAATTTATTTTTTAGAAAATCAAAAATAGGTCTAATTTTGTAAAGCCTATCATATACTGTATAATTACGGGGTTACAAGGAGTCGTTTTGTTGAAGTGTATGAACCTTCTTATCATCTCGAATTTGTTAATTGACATCACATCAGCTGCTAGTACAAATCTTAGTTCATTACTCCACATTCACATTGGCCTCGTATTAAACATACTTACCAATGAAATATATATATTAGTATGGCAAAAATCTGCTTTATGTCAAATGATGGTCTCTTAGTTTTATTCCATACAACATATATATTGAATTCTTCCGCAAATTTGGTTAGCAACTCACTTGAGAAAAAGCAGTTAAAGAATTAAAATAGCCGTTTCAAAGCTAAAATTTCGTATGTCTCAATAAAAACATTGCTAATCATCATATATTTATAGAATTCATCCTGTTTTTACAACTGCCTTACCTCGTTTTAATGGCTAGGAAGAAGAGAGCGGCAACTTACCTCCTTCGTCCTCTGACTTTTCTTGAACACCAATTCCACGTGCACTTTTTCCAAGGTACTTCTACTTTATCATCACTATCAGGCTAAATGCGGTCTTCATCACTATCTGCATTACTAAAATCAGAGTCATCATGAATTAGAGCGGTAAATTTTGCCCAATACTTTTCCAGATGATTGTTTTAGAATCTTTTTCCTGTTCAGACTACAGAAAATTATCAAAAATAATAAACTCAACTGCATAGCGTTATCGATATTGTAGAGAGCAGTGTTTTCCAACCTTTTTTGTGTCATGCCCCACCTAAGCCTTTCTAAAATTCGTATGCCCCCCTATGTAACATACATAATTAAAAAAATTATTCACTTAAAAAACTTAAATAAGAAGTTTTAGGAGGAAATCACTATGAAATTGTTAACGAAACACAGTAAGTAAATTTTCAAAACATATAACGAAAAACTTAATTTCAAATACGAAATAATTTTAATAAAGATGTTTCTTTATTAATTTATTATTTTAATTTTGTGAGATCTTTGCGCTTTATACTTGATGTACAGAGACTTTATGTTAGTTTCCAATTTGGATAGCTTCAGTCTCAAGTCTTCCCGTTATGTTATATCCAGACGATTTCTGTTTTTACATCACTAAATCCACATTCAGCTAAATATGAAAATGGAAACGGTAACAATAGTTTTCTTGCACATTTGGCTGAATTTCGGTATTTGATTTCTGTTTCCTCACAAAGCCATGCCATCGTTCCTTTTATATTAATGTTTTAACTGAGTCATTTTGTATTTCTGCGAGTTCTTCTTGATATTGCACTTTTGATATATCAGACAATTCCACTAACATTGGCTGCATCATCCATGTTGGAAAATCAATTTGTTTTAAATCAAAAAATCTTGCTTTTAAATCAGATGATAGAATTTTCAGATGATCGACAATAACAAGTATAGCGGTATCATTGACTTCACATTTTTGGAGCCAATGAAACTGATTTTATTAATATACATATAAGGGTAATTAAACCAAATATCTGTGCTTTTGCATCGACAAGAGTTTTATTTGTTTCTTGAAGTTGCTTATTTAATATATTTAGTGTTTCAAAGGTATCGGCTAAATAACTCACAAATGCTTTATGTGACTGTTAAAAATACTTTATTTCAGGTTTGTCACTTAAAAATCACTAAGAGTATCAAATAGTTCCATTATCTTTTCAAGCAGTTCCCCTTAGAGAGCCGTCTTACTTCAGGTGAAGTCTCACATGGTCTGCATTTTGTTCTTCCAGAAAATAGCTTGAAGAGACGCTCGCATTTGGCATTAGCTTTAATAGCATTGATACACTTTATTACTGACTACAAAGTTTTCCCTATCAATAACACAATGCTCAAGAATCATTTAGAGTCAATAAAACCAATGATACCTCGACTAAATGGCAACAAATAAATATATTCAACCTGGTCAAAAAGTACATACCT
The DNA here is from genome assembly GCA_963969525.1 of Ontholestes murinus. Classification (NCBI taxonomy): domain Eukaryota; kingdom Metazoa; phylum Arthropoda; class Insecta; order Coleoptera; family Staphylinidae; genus Ontholestes; species Ontholestes murinus. Next base: position 55,787,723 of record OZ018394.1, on the reverse strand, counting down.
TTCAGAAGTAAAAATAAACAATTTTAATGAAATGAACATAATTTCTCAAAAGTGTGGTCAATATAATCTCGTTGCTCATCGTTTGTATGCAGACTGGAAAATGTCAATAATGCTGGCATGTCAGTGTATCGATATTTGCTCTAGCGTTAGTTTGAATGGTATTTTAGGCAGTGTGTTACCGAAAAGCAAAAATTTCCATTCAGGTTAAGGTTACATGTTTACTTTAAGATTTTGGTTGTGTAATGAAAATAATGATCGCGGCCGTTACTACGTGGTAATCCATACTTTTAACCAAACAAATTGTGATTGAAACATTGTGTATTTTTCAATTCAGTGTGGGAAAGGTAAACTAATTTAGAAGAATTTTACATTTTAGTATATAAAAATACATAAGAACTATTAATAAATAATAAAAAGTGAAAAAGACACTCACTCGGTATACCTTTAAAATAAAAACCGTTTATTAAATTTTGAAAACCATCTATACCGTTGAAAAATGAATTCAAAAAAAATGTGTACCCTCTTCAAGCAATCACTTAAATCGTAATCATTATCCCCATCATCATTGCTGTTAAAAGTTGTAACAGGGGTTCCAGAAAGTTGCAAAACAGCGCTGGTGCGCAATTCTTATAGTGGCAGCTCTGTGATATGCCTTATTTAGTAATTTTGGCATCTGCGTTGAATACATTTTATCCCCTTTATATAAGCTAAGGACTTTATGTAAAATAAGTCTGCAGAGGACCAAAAAATGCTATGCCCAAAGACTATAATCGATGGGTACTATTGGCCAGGCAATTAAAATAAGACCACTCCGTTTTTCTCACAAGCATGCAAAATTATACTGTGTGCCAGGTAAATATTAAGTTACTATTGAAAAACTTTATTCTCTATATAGTAGTTGACTTGCTTTTGAAAATGTTTCAGCTACTCAACAAATATATCTCGGTTAATGTATGCCGTATCCTAAATAGTATCAACACTGGTGGGAGGTTCTACAATTTTAAGATTAGTAGAACAGCAGTATTAAATTCACCTACTTTAGTTGTATTAATACCAAACTTGTAACACTTTACATGGTGCTTTTCTTTAAGCGCAGCAATTTTGACAGTGGTAAACCCAGATTCGTCCACATTCAATATAGTGTCGATTGTAAATGTATACTTATCGACAATCTGTTCTAACGCATAAAAAAATATTCCTTTATTAAAGCTTATTTGGATAACGAGGTGACAATAGCATCTGCATACTTTCCACAAGAAGATTCCACCCCACCCCCAACTCCGAAGATGGAAGCACTGTGAAAAGCATTCCTATCTTTCAACTCAAACCACCAGTTATGGGGAAGCCAAAAAAACAACAGCAGGGGTAAGTTGTTGCATGACTTTATACTAAGTACGAACATAGATATAGTAAATAGAGGTAACTAACCCAACTTTGTAAACTCTCGTTACCAATTTTACATTGAGCTTACGCTTGTTAGTAGTTATATCACCAGGTATCTAGGGGATTGGCATGTATCTCATAAAGTTACAATGTCAGACCATAAATGGATAAAATTCCAAATTACATTAAAAGGCTCCCAACACAACCCAATACAGAGATTCGAGGCTGACCAGGAGGAAACTTTTTAAAACGACCCTCACTAGGATGGTTAAAACTAGGGATCTGGAAAAAGAGCCAATAAAAAACCAAGCAAGTAGGGCACACAACAGAGCCATAAATATGCAAAATGACTCCGAATGGAACAACTATAAAATAGTACACCGCAACTATAAAAAACTGCTAATACAAAGAAAGAGAGAGGCCTGGAGGCTTTTCTGCCTCGGAAATCTCGCGGCCTAAACAGGCCTTCTCAAAAAACCCCTTACCAAAACTAACTAGCCTTAAAAGGGAGGACGGTTCATACACGGACTTACCTAAAAACACAGGAAAACTTTTATTGAGGACCCATTTTCTGGGCAGTACCTTCAACCGAACCAAGTCGGATTGGAACTCTATCGTTACCAGGGAAAGGGTAGACTGGGCAATGAGTAGTTGCTCACCACACAAATCCCCAGGGATGGAAAGGATATATCTGGCTGTCATACAGTGGGGCAAGGATGCCATCCTGGACACCCTCATGGTCGTGTACCGGGGGTGTATCGCCTTCAGTTACACACCCCATGCGTGGAGGGAAACTAAAGTTATATTTATACCAAAACCAGGACGCTTGAACTACACCACAGTGAAAGTATATCGGCCAATAACCCGCGCATCCTTTCTCCTAAGGATACTGGAGACCGGTACATTAGGGAAACAGTCATGGTAAAACATCCTCTACATCCCAATCAACATGCATACTTTGAGGGCAGGTCGCCGAACTCGGCCCTGCACACTGTAGTGAGCAGAAATGGCCGAGCCTTTGAGCAAAAAGCTTTCATCCTTTCATGGATATAGAAGAAGCCTTTGATAAAACCTCCTTCCCAAAGATAACAGCTGCACTTCGACGTAGGGGAGTTTCAGTGGCCTTAAGCCATTGGATCTCCAATATACTGCAATGAAAAACAGCCAATATTTTACTAGGTCACACCACACTTGTATGTCGGGTCGCAAAAGGTTGTCCACGAGGAGGAGTGCTTTCCTCTTTATTATATAGTAACGAAACGTATGTCGACTGCTCTTAACATAGTAAACAATTTTTTTAATTAATATTATCACTTATATTATTTAACTTTCACTCCAATTTAATGATATCCATTTTATTTTAGTTGAGCTCATTTTAAATTATTATGTAACCTTATTTAGTCTAAGTTAATTTAAGTATGTATTACGTTGTGTATTATTGTAAAAAGGGGCTTCCCGTATGTTAATAAATAAATAAATAAATAAATGGTGCATTTATTTGACATACACTGCAGAGGGTGTGAAGAGGAAGAGGAAGCCGCCGAGTATCTGTTTCTAGACTACCCAGTTCTATCCAATTTACGTGAATCCACAATGTCAGAGGGATGTCTACAGTCATCAGACATCCTAAGAGTTCCTCTTGCTGCGATCCTGGAGTTTGCCAATGCCTTGGGTTGGCTCGACCCTAATTTCTGATTTTATATTGGTATTCGGTTAATTAATCAACATTTACTCGAAAGTAATTATCTTGTAAACTTCAATTGTTTAGAATGGCTGCGAACTTTCTGTCTTCTGTCTTCTTTTGATTGATGAAAGTGGTTTTGGTCCATATGTGTATTTATGAGATTTAGCTCAGATGCTGAGATTGATGTGAAGAAGCTTTTGGCTTTTTTATGTTAAAGTTGGAGGTGTAGGAAATTATTTCTGAAAGGATTTTGTTGACGAGGAAAGACACCTTATATGAGGGAGCATTAATATAGGAAACAATTGGTCTTACTGGAATATTTACTTTCTACACTTTGGTTAGAACGTAGAGCGCAGGCGCCCTAGGATTCATAATTCATGTAATGTATTGTCTGGAATATTGGAATTTGTTGTTTTGATTGCTTAGGAAATTTAGCAGTTCCTGTATTGAAGGTTATCTTCCTCGATGAAGTTGTTGACATTTTGAATGTATGTTTCATTTTTTAAAATCGTGATAGTATTGCCATTATCTGCTTTACATATTATTTCATATTGTTGTTTTTATTTTCAGATTCCTGACACGTGTTTTAATCAGTAACGATGAAGTATAAATTGTTTATACTTTAAAAATTATCGTTATTGATCGAAACTGATAATATGTTACTAAAGGACTATTTTGGCCACTTGCAAACCGCAGGGCTATCAGTAATTAAAGTTAATTTGTATATGTAGGATGGGTACCCTCTATCCCACCGAAATCATCGAACATTATTTGAAATATTTGTATGAATACATCAATTAATAAATGCAATTATTTTGGTTTACATTTTACAACTTTTAACTAAAACTCTTGCTCATGTTTTACTGATTGAAGGGTGGATAGAGACCACCCACCCACCCGATATGTACATGAAAACATTAATTGCTAATCGTTGATGATTTTGCTGCTAACAACAATAAAACCCTTTATGTAATAAAAAATAAATCAAAATTTAAGTTTAAATATAAATGACTTTCTATGGCTAATCTTATTAATTTAGATTTAAAGTCAGCCCACCCATCATGCATCAATTTTTTTCTAATTATCCTACATATACATGGCAACTTTAATTACTAATTGTTGATGGATTCTAATAAAATAAAAAAACTTATTCAGTTTCTCATTCCCTTTAACTTTTAATAAAGAGAATGGTTGCGACCGTTACTACGTGGTAATCCATACTTACACTGAATTAAAAAATTCACTACCTTTTAACCACAAATAATTATTGTCATCACGACTCGAGTTTCGACGTTTTATCGTCATTATTAAGTGAATTATAAATTGATGAAATTTTGATTTTATACTAACCATTTTGGGTTGAGGGCATATACCTGCTGCTAGTTGTTTGCGGATTACCTCGGGAGGACGGTACCAGATTAAACTTTAGTTGAACCTCACAGTTTTCGAGAAAAATATAGGGAAAGTACTATGATAGTCACATCATCATTTTTTAAATTGTAATCACCATTTGTGTATATTTGTGTATACGGTAATAACTAACACTAAATTATTTTCAGACTATAGTCTAAAGCAGTGTTTCTCAACGTGGGCGATATCGCTCCCTTGGGGGCGATAGCCGTGTTGAAGGGGGCGATTCTTGGGTCAAGTACATTTGGGGGGCGATTGCGACTTTAAGTGGGCGATAATCGTTTGCGTGCTTATGACGAAAAAGTGCATAAATAATGAATTTATTATACTCGTATATTCTTTTATTAATTGTAAAGAAAAATATTTGCGCTGTTCGCGCGAGCGATGTTCACCGTACGAGAGCTGAAAGGCAAAAACCAAGTCGTTTTTTTTTTTTGTTTATTTGAAAGAGGAGAGGAAATCTTGCATAGACACCCTCATAACAGGGTAGTGTCGGATTCTTACCGACTAAAACCTCTCCTCTGTGGACTTTATTGGGAGCTAGTTCAGAACCAGAGGTCTTTTCCAACTGTAACGTCAGCGAGAAAATTCATCGCATGATTCATGTGGCCGTCCGTCCAGCTAAGCGCCCTCCGCGAAAGGGGAGCAGCGCCACCACTGGAGCGGTGGATGTCAGAAGGTGGCTAGCTAATTATTATTAATTAGAATTTTGCGAGGTCTGCGATGTTTGCTATTTGCAGTGACATCGTACTTGGGAAAATTAATTCCATGAGGGGGATCTTCGTCGATTTTGCTGTAGAAGTTAGCAGCAGTCTCTTTTACGAACTCCAACACACTCGGCACCTTCATGTCCCGGTGCAGAATAGAATTCCTGACGTAAAGTGGTGCGTTAAGCACCCGTCTGATTGCGACATTTTGAGTGCGTTGCAGTCTCGCCATTTGAGACGATCTACAGTATCCCCATATAGGCGCAGCATATGTGAGCTGTGGCCTAATCATCATCGTATAAATTTTTGCCCTGTTCTTGTGGGAAAGTTTCGATTTTCTGTTGATAATCGGCCACAGCTTCGTCAACGATGCTCTGGCTTTTTGGATGACGTATGAGATGTTTTTTGACCAGTTTAAGTGCCGGTCGAAGACTATGCCTAGATATTTTATTTCATTTGCGATCGGTATTGGAGTATCAGCGAAAGAGAATTCGGGGGAGTTGATAACTCGCGCTCGCGGCTTAGAAAAGTGCATTGCTACGCTTTTTTCAGCGTTGATTGCGAGGCGCCATTTGTTGGCCCATTCCTCATACGAGTTGAGGGCGGCCTGCAGTTTATTCTCCAGGTGAGCAGTGGAAAGCCCTCTGTACAGAAAGGCAGTATCGTCTGCATACTGAGCGATCATGACCGGTGAAACATTCGGTACGTCGCTCGAGTAGATATTGAACAGAGTCGGAGACAGGGCCGAACCCTGTGGGACGCCAGCGTGAATTTGTCTCCCACTGGAGAAAGAGTTGTTAATCTTGATGCAAAATTTCCTCTTCCGAAGGAAATCGTGCGTCGCCCGAATTAAGTATTCAGGATACTTAAGTTGAATCATTTTGTATATTAGGCCAGCATACCATACACGATCGAATGCTTTGGAAACATCAAGGAACACCGCAGCAGTGTCCCTTTTAATTTGGAAGCCTTCAGCGATATATTCTGTCACTCTCGACAGTTGGTGCAGCGTGGATAAGCCGGCGCGGAAGCCGACTTGCGAATCCGGAATTATTTTGTTCGTGTTAGTGAACGATTGCAATCTGCGAAGCATGATTTTCTCCACAACCTTACTAATGACACTGAGGAGGCTAATCGGTCGATAATTTTGGGGAAAAGTTGGAGATTTCCCCGCTTTTAGTATGTTGACAACAGCTGCCAACTTCCATTGATTTGGAAAACAACCTAGACGCATAACTGCGTTAGCGATGTTCAGCAATGCACAACGACCCTTGCGACCGAGATTTTTCACCATTAAGGTGGATATTCCGTCGTAACCAGGAGCTTTTCGATTTTTGAGCTGACTAATCAGCTCGTTTAGCTCTTCCGAAGTGGCATGATGACAGGCCCACTTTCGGTTGTTATTTCTGATGTACGTGGAGACGACAGAGTTAACTTCGGCGACGAATTGATCGTCTTCGCTTGGATTGAGAGTGAATTGCCGCTCTAACGAGTCAGCGAAAGCCTCCGCTTTATCATTGTCGGTGTAGGCGAGCCCTCTTTCACCGTGGATGGCGTGATTCAGTGACTGTCTTTTGAGAGATTTAGTGAATTTCCAAACAGAGTTCGGATACTCGTTCATCTTTTCAATTCGACGTTCCCAACGCTCATTACGCAGTTCTCTTAGCTTGTCCCTAACAGTACGTGCTAGTGTGCGAGATTCGGTTCTGAAGAGCGGATCTCGAGTGCACTGCCACCTTCTTCTGGCGGCTTTCTTTTGCCTGATTAGGTCAACTAGTTCGGGTGTAAGCGAGATAGGCTCAACCTGTGAAGATGATCTGCTCGTCGTGGCGTCGCTTAGTGCGGCGGCCATGACTGACGAGAGTTTTGCGACAGCGGTTTCAAGCTCCGTTTTATTGCGGATGATCATGAGTGGACTGATTGAAGATTCCACTTTTCTTAGATATTTATTCCAATTCGTGGATTTAATTTCTCTGATAGGGCGCTCCACGCCGATCGCCAAATCCATGATGACAGGATTGTGGTCCGAACTGAGTTCACTGGGCGACCAAATGTCATGGTCTGTGTTGACATTGCAGAGAAGGGCCATATCGAGAATATCAGGCCTGAAATTCGCATTCGATGGGAAGAACGTGGGGCTTTCCGGCGCCACGGCTCTGATGTTAAGATGGCTGTTATCTAAATACTCCAGGAGATGTCTACCATTTGTATTTGTAAAAAAAACCAAGCCTTTTTTTTTTTTTTTTTTTTGATGCAAGGAGAGGAAATCCATCATGGACGCCCTTTTAGTAGGGCAGTGTCGGACTCCTACCGACTAAAACCTCTCCTCCGTTGCGACTATTTGTTAGGGACTGGTTCAACTCCAGAGGGTTTTTCCAGTCAGGGTCGTAGCGAAAAGATCGCTAAATGGGAGGTTAGTTTTCCGTAAGTCCAGTGCCACTGTCCTCGACGGGGAGCAGTGACGACGTTTGGATTACGGTGGCTCATTGAGAATTATTTGCTAATTGATTGCCAATTAGAATATTGCGGGGTCTTCGATGTTTAACATCGATGTCATATTTCGGAAAAGAAATCCCCGAGGGGGGATTGGTGTCGAGTTTGGTGTAAAAGGCTATTGCAGTCTCTCGGATGAAATCCATCACACTCGGCGTGGATGTCTCACGGTTGATTTGAGAGTTCCGCATGTAGAGCGGTGCGTTTAGTACACGGCGTAGTGCTCGGTTTTGAAAACTTTGCATACGCGCGATCTGAGAGGGCCTGCAGTAGCCCCATACAGGAGCTGCATAGGTCAGCTGAGGCCTAACTATCATTTTAAAGAAATTAACCCTGGTTTTGTGGGCTATCTTTGATTTTTCGTTTATCAAAGGCCAGAGCTTTGATAGAGTCTGTCTTGCCTTGTTTATGGCATAGGAGATGAAAAAAAAAAAAAAAAAAAAAAAAAAAAAAACAAGTCGGAGCGTGCGCAGCGCTATTTATAGAAAAGCGAGGTCAAACTCTCACCGTGCGCGCATTACAACTTCACATTGCACGGGGCGGAGTCTAGCTTTCGACCTAAAGTGTATATAAACGAGCCGAAAATGAGTGGCTCGATCTCTTCTTCATCTGCGGCTCGAATGTAGTTATAGCATTGAGCTTATAGTGACTAGTTCCACATTTTCGTCGTCTATGTAATTCCCTAAACTGGATTTATACTTGCTAGTAGTGTTTATTTATCACATTTATTTTATTGGTAAATACTTTCGCTGTTTGTGAGTTAATTATTATTAAAATGTCAATTACCGCTTATGCTGATTATAGTTTTATTTCAAGGATCAACCATGTCACAGAAAAAAAAATGCCGGCAATATTCAGTAGATTACGTAAAATTCGGCTTTATTACATCGCCTCATAATAATCAACTACCTATGTGTTTACTATGCACTCAAGTATTCTCCAATGAAGCCATGAAACCATCATGAATGTTAGAACATTTAAAAAGGAAACATCCAGATAAAATGGAAAAGGATATTGATTATTTCAAAAACTTAAAGGTTAATTTTACTAAAAGAAACACAATTACTAAGACTTTACAAACAGCGAACACAAATATAAATAAGGGATTGGAAGTGTCTTACAAAATTTCACGTATAATAGCCCAAAATGCAAAACCTCATACAATTGGAGAGAGATTATTAATTCCTGTGATGAGGGAAGTTCTTAAATTGACTTCAGCAAATCCAGATAACATCATATCTATGATTCCCTTAAGTAACGACACAGTATCGAGAAGAATTAATGAAATGGGTAAAGACATTGAAGATCAATTAATTGCAGATCTCCAAACATGTGAGTTCTCTATACAATTAGATGAGAGTACTGTCCGAGATAGTGACGCAATTTTAATGGCTTATGTTCGCTATATAAAAAATGATAAATTCATAGAAGAAATGCTATTTAGCAAACTTCTAGTCACTGATACCAAAGGAATATCAATCTATGAATGCTTAAAAAATTATTTAAATCAAAATAACATTAATTTAAAAAATATAATAGCTTGTGCAACTGATGGAGCCCCTGCTATGGTAGGACGTCATCGAGGTTTTATAACGATGTTAAAAAAGGAAAATCCTAATATGTTTACTATTCATTGCATAATTCATAGGCAACATTTAGTTGCAAAAAAAATCGGCGGAAGATTACATGAAACAATGAATCTAATCATAACCATAATCAACAAAATTAAAGCACACCCACTTTCTGATAGGCTATTTCGGCAACTCTGTCATGAAAATGATAAGGATTATGAACGCTTATTATTTCACACGGAAGTTAGATGGCTATCTAAAGGACCTTGCTTCAATAGATTTTTCGACTTATTTGATACAGTTATTGAATATTTAAAATCCATTAATTATAATATTCCTATGGAGATGGCTATTTTAAAAAGCGATGTAGCATATTTAGCAGATATATATGGCAAAATAAATGAACTTCTTCTGAAATTACAAGGGAATAATGTTAACTTAATTACAATGAAAAGTTTGATAACTGGTTTCATAAATAAGTTAAGATTATATAAAAATAATATTGTTAGAAAAGAATTTGCCTTATTTCCTTGCTTAAGCAAAATAAATCTACAATTACAAGAAGAAAATATAGAAATATATTGCAAGCATTTGGAAAACCTAATCGCAGATATGCAACTACGATTCCAGGATATTGAGAATATTAACATTCCTAATTGGGTTATTAACCCATTTACAGTTGATGCTTCAGATGTACCAGCACATCTTCAAGAAATATTAATAGACTTCCAATCAAATTTTGAGGCACAACTTTTATACAAACAGAATAGTTTGGAAGAGTTTTGGGTTAAAATTCGAAACTTAGTGCAGCCACTTTGGTCGGAAATTCAACTTTTATTTATGGCGTTTCCAACTTCGTATTTGGTTGAAAAAGGGTTCAGTGCTGTAGCACAATTGCTAGTAAAGCAAAGAAATCGCCTTAAAATTTGCAATACTGGTGACTTACGATTGTATTTAACAAATTTAGAACCAGATATTGAAAAACTATGTAAATTACATCAACCACAAGGTTCTCATTGATACTTAAAATTTAATTATTTTTAAATTCTGTAATTACCTGTATATTAAAGTATAATAAATGTTCTTGGATTTTGTTTTACATTGACATTAAATGCGCACTTAAATAATTCCTTTATATAGAATAAGTTGCTATGAGTAAGGGGGGCGATTAAGGACTTAGACCAAATAAAGTGGGCGATGGGCTTAAAAAGGTTGAGAAACACTGGTCTAAAGTACTTTATTTTTACATCACAACCCTGAAATATTTTTTCAATTTTAATTTGCCTATAAAGGAAACACCGTTACCGAAATTGTACCCGTTTAATTTCGGTAGAAACCTAAATCTAATATAATCTATAAAAATTTTAACTACATAAGTAAATAAGTAAGTTTTCTGATTATATAATAAGAATTTACTGCTTTCACTCTCATGTCAAAATAACTATTTTTTTTAATCAAACAGTATCTCTTTTCTTAATGTAACCACGAAACAGGCATGATTATATTGAATATAATGAAATATTATAATAATAATAATAATAATTTTACAATAATGGTTTAAACATAGTGAATTTTTCAATTTAATGTAAGTATAGATTACAACGTATTAAAGGTCTCAACCATTCTTTTATTACACATGGTTATATTAATTCTTCTACATCTACATTTAACACAATGCCTATCCAAAATCCCTAAGACTTTGAATATCATAATTGTCCAAATTCGACTACCTTTTAGAACATGTAAAACTAAAAATGTGTATAGTTTTTCTGTAATTATTATTGAATTAATAATAATAAGCCAATTGTTTCCTAAATGTTAATACGGATTATTAACCGAAGAGTAGTTTTGTACATTTAGTTGCCCAATAACAATTATATAAATGTACTAAATAATTTGTATTTTATTTCGATAATAAAGAAAATAAACGTGTAATCGTAATATATCACGATATATAGGTCTTACAAAGGTATAGTAAACAAATTCCAGCATTAATCAATAAAGACGAACATAACTGGGAAAACGCCTGAACCACCTGCAGCTGGGGTTAACTTTTCAATTCCTGACTATTTAATCATGAAATTATTATATCCATTACGAATCATTTGTATTCAATCAGAAGTAAGAGCGAACTCCCTTCCGCAATTCATAAACGCGGTATTTCATTTCACTGCGTGTAATTAAGTTTTCCAAACACATTTCCCCCATTCCTATCTCCGACATCCGACACCTTTTCCCCTCCGTTCCCCATTCGCGAGCCCTTAAATCAACCGCTCCTCCTCCTCCTTTAACTGCTCGCCATTATTTGACAAGGGTCGACTTTACGTTGGCCTTTCAATATAAAATATCGAAAGAAGTAAAAACGCAATACAAATCATCACCCAGATTTCAATCAGTAAATTAATAAATAATAAAACAAGCTTTAAAGCTAGTTTTTTGGATGAAATATATTTCTTAAATCACAATTTTACTATACATTGAATCTTGGTCTTATAAGAGTAGTATTTTATATAGATTATCTGATTTATAAATATGACACTAAAAATGTAATATAGACAGCTACGGGTCCTATAGAAGGTACTTATCTGCACTTTAGGAATACCACAATAACTTATCATTTGGCAAGAGATCCTATTAAATTTACTCCTACTTCGAAAAGTTCTTATTGTTAAAACTATTTATTAAATGGGTGGTGTAAAAAATAGAATTCAATGCGTAATCCTTTAAAAAATGTTAATATTATATTTGTCAATTTACCAAATATGGGTTAACCACGCAAACAAAGGGTCTACAGTTTACATAATAAAAAAAAACTACTCCAGTGTATGTAAACACATTGTTTAACCCACAAAAGGGAGTTAGTTAATAACTGAAACTTAAACGTTTTTAAATAACCAACAACCTCGGGGACCACTCGAAAGCCGGCTATATTTACGAATGCAGGACCGTACAAACAGTAATTATGTTATTGCATCCCGTGGGACGAAACGAGCAACGCATTGTTTCACGAGAAAAAAGAAAAGGGACGGCGCGGTTAATTACCCCCAGCCAGTTCGGCGCACCTCCTAATCTTTTTCCAGGAGAATCCGCGTTCACGACCTGAAAAAAGGCCCAAACATTACAAATTATCCGAATACCTAAATAAAGGCAGACGTTGGGAATAAGAGGGGACTCGGTTACAGGATACTAAGTGAACGAACAGGGATGGTTGTTATTAGTTGCGAAATAGGAGCGAAGGAGATGGTTACAGTAAAACTAAGCGGGTGAAAGAAAGAGAGGGATATTGTTGGACAGGAGGTTGTAGCGCGAGAGAGACAGAATTAGTTCATTCAGAGTGAGGAGGGTGGCAGTTAAAAATGTAAGAGGGAGATGGAGTTACATCGCCACGAAAGAGGTGAGAAGGAGGAGGAGAGGGGCGAACCGTTATGCGAATACTGATTGCCACCACTGATAACAAGACTTGCGACGATAAATGAATCGGCCCCAATTAAAATGCAAAGTCCGGCCCTGCGCATGATTTTAATATCGCGTACAGTGATGTAATTAATACCCTGGGCGAATCAAATATTAATTAAACAAGCGTTTGCGGTCAAATGGTAGCGATTCTATGTATTTGTGTGTGTGTATGTGTATATACACATGAATTTTCAATCGATTTCCACTCCATGCCTGACTAACCTAACATTACCTAAATGGATTATTTTTGCAGTACTAAACAATAATAATAATCAATGAACTACAGGATGGAAAAGAGAGCATTTCCTGAAATTTAAATGAATGAAAAATGAAATATAATAATAAACCATCAGAGTTATATGGTATAATTACGTAGTTAATATAATTGCAGTAAATTAATTGGATGAGTTATGTGAATATAAACTTGATTATAAAATAAAGCACTAAAATACCAAATACCAAATATATATTTCGGACACAAAGTGACCATTATCAATGGTTTAAAGTGTTAAACCATTAATAATGATTTAAAGTATTAAAGGTTTTTAGTGCTTTATTTTATAATATAATTGCATATTTTGAAGGTAGCAATAAACAAATAACCCAATTTCTTTACTATATTAACTCTCTATACCTGCTAGGAACTTCGCAGTAGAAACAGGGACTAACATTACTATAAATTTCCTAGATAATTTCAATAATTACTTAACATTTGTTGTCTTTAGAAAAAAACAACACTTTTACTGGAACATAGTTCTAAACAACTACATGTATCCTTTTAAGCAAAAATTGTGCCATTTAAGATTTTAATTAATAGAACTGTTAAGCCCCTTATGATTTGAAAAAGAAATGAACACAATTAAACAAATTACATTAAAATAAATAAAAGCATAAAAAATTAAGAATATTCTTAAAAATAGAAAGTAGCCTACAAATTTAATTAATAGCTGAAAATCAAAAACAGATAACATGAATGAATCTATTCTTCTCTTTTCGGAGCTGTATAAATAACCCTGTCTGTATTTTAAAGTACTTTAAGTTTAACAATGACCAGTTTGTAGCAGATCCACAATTTTTAAAAAATTAAATTTCGAAAGAAGGCTCTTGAAGTGTTTTTGCAAATCCTCTAATCTTTTAGATTATAGGAAAACTCTTTATGTTATTGATACTTAAATAATATTGAGCAGCCAATTCCACATAATATAACGTGTTGTTCGTGCTCTGTTAATGGCCGAAAGCATATTTCAAGAGTTTATTGTGCCAAAAAAAGTTACACTCGTCAAAATGTTTATAAAAACATATAAATTATTTATTCAACTAAAATTAAAAAGTAGGAAATCCTCAATAGAAAAAAGTAGGAAATCCCCAATAGAAAATGGTGTTAAATCTAATAGTAAGCTCTTAATTTTATTCTTAAATGATTTTAATGGCAAATCTCTTATTTCAGTAGGTAAATGATTGAAAAAAATTATTCACAATTAAAATGAATTGGCGGTCCAGGCTCTGAGAATATATTTCCCCGTTTTATTCCAAACATAATATGGCTTATCATCAGTGCTTTTGAAAGTGGCGATGAGGTTCGCTCGATTTATCATTTTATTCTATTACATAAATTAATATGATACAGAAAAAAATTAATGGATTATTTCATATTTGTGTCGAAGAATTGAAGAAATATCACTTAATGAAATACAGGCGCAGTATACAGTTTCTGAATATTTTTTCTTGATTTAGTACTTTATCAGGTTAAAATTAATAATTATGTTCCAAATTCCTTCATCTGATATTCCCAAAGGCTTGCATTTAGGTCCCCTGTCGTTTGTAATAATTATTAATGACATATCAAGCATATTTATCCATGCGTATTTAACCAGATGACTGTACTAATGTTCAAATATTTTGAATTTAATAAAAAAACCTCATAATAGAAAACAGATAAAAAATAATTACCAAAATAACAAAACAATCTTACACAACAACTTAATAAATTACTATGTCATCACAAACAATAAGAATCTCATAAATGCTATAAAACTAGAACACTTAAGCTAATGAAACTATAGTACTATGATAACAACGGTAAGAGAAACGACCAGATTTATTCATGTCCCGATAACAAATAGCATAAAAGATATAAATACGATAAAAAAATTTACGCAACTATCATCAAAAATAGAAAATATCTAAAACAAAACAACTAAAAAATTCAAAAGAACAAGAACAACCCATGGATAAATTAGAAAATAATAATACAAATCCAACAAAGACAAAAACTAAAAAAGAGACATACAAGAAACCTTGAAAATGTAATAATAAAAGAAGCAGATGGCTAACAATAAAGATACCAAAACGAAACAAAACTATATTTACAAAATTGTAAATACGGTTATTATTCAAGGTATCTATAAGAAACTATATGAAACAAGCTACAATCACACCATTGCACTACTATCAAAACTGAACAAGATTTTAGAAAAAGACAAATAAATACAAATTAATAATACATAATAAATAATATTCTTTCCACGAAGGGACAACATCTTCTATACGTTACATAAAAACAAAATTACTTAGAAAACAGAGTAAGTAAGTAACTGCATTATATCTATATTGACATAAAAAACATTTGACACTATTTCTAAACAAAAATGGCCCAAAAAACTCATCGCAACCGGCATAGGAGATAATGAACTAAACCTAATAAAACACATATAACAAACCGAACACGAACAATAATAACTCAGAAACAAACCACATCGAAGAATAGCCCCAAGGACATTACAGATATATAAAACAACTCTAATACCACAATAACCTACTAACCATAAAGATGAAATACAGACATAACAGCAAATTAACAATCAACAGAGGAATAACAATCAAACAAATTCATAAAGTAAAATACCTAAGATTAAATTGGGAACACACACAAACTAACAATAAAAAACTACAAGATAATTGCGGCTATGTACCAGAAACGACCAAAAAATATACACCACCTAAATAATACCTATATACTACTAAAAAAACATAACAAAATGTAATACGTAATACTAAATGTATTAGATTATCTAGATAAAGGAACAAGCAATCTACAACTGTAAAAATAATACTCATCTATAGAAAAAATCATAACTTAATCAAGACAAATATTATACTAAAAATAAATAAACAAATCCATGAATATAAAACGAGATGAAAATCTAACATAAAATCAGAAAGACATACAACAAGACAATCAAAAACGTTAACAGCTAGAATAATCAAATAATATAATACAATCTATTGAAATATGCAGAAGCACTTGAATGTACTAATTTTAAAATGAAACTTAGAAATCTAATTCTAAACAATAAATGAATATACACCACAAACCTCGAGGTGAGCACCAACAGAAGAAAAAGAACGAACATTAATAAATTTACTTAATATAATAGTAATAGTAAATATTTACAATTTTCAACTTTTTATTTTAACTCACTACAATTGTTTCGCTACAATGTACATGCAAGCTGTTGATTTTCTGGAAGCTAATAATATTATATCTAGTAATCAATTTCGTTTTCGAAGGGGAAGATCAATGAGAGATGCAATATTAACTTTCACAGATGAACTATATGAAGGCTTATATTCAGTAGCCTCTTTTTTAGATCTAGGTAACGCTTTTGGTTGCATTTCTCATGATGTTCTTCTGCGGAAACTTTATTATTATAATTTCCATCCTACTAGCTGCCGTATTATAAATTCGTATCTGAGTAGCAGTAAACAATTGATAACTTTTCACAATACTACATACAAAGAGTTAAAGATAACCCACGGTGTCCTGCAGGGGTCTATCTTGGGCCCTTTTCTTTTTTTAAATTTACATTAACGATCTACCGCCTCAATACTAATTCTTCAGCGGTGTTATTCGCTGATAACACAATCGTGAAACCTCTGGTTTTGATAAAGATATTGCACATCAACAAAATAAGTTTGCAGTAGATCAAGCTTCCTCTTGGTTTGCTGCAAATAAACTATCAATGAAATCTGAAAAGTCAATTACGTTAACATTTTCCCTCGCATTATAAATCTGAAATTTCAAATAAAATGTGCAAATCCACCTATTTACTACGTCAACTACGGAATTGTCTTTCTATAAATTCTTTGAGAACAGTTTGTTTTTGCTTGTACCAAAGCCATATCACTTACGACTTATTAATCTAGGGATAATCTAGCATTACTGCTCGAGTGTTTAGTATGCAACCGCGTGCCGTAAGAATAATTTTGTTATCATAAGTGTGGCATATTTTGTATTTTTAAGATTGAGTGATATATTATAAGTTAATAACATAAGACATTTCATATATATATATATATATATATATATTTGTTATGAATTTTATAACTATATTTTATATAGCAACAGTGCTAAATAAAGTTTATTATTATTATTATTATTATTATTTCGAGTATTGGATATCGCGATGACTGCCATGGCGCATTTATTCAATTAGGAATTTTAACGCTACCATGCTTATATGCTATGGAATGCCTGCTTTATATATATAAATGCTTTTATAAAACTGACAGTGACCATGGCACAAGATCGGGAAACCATTTACGACCGGATTTCATGAGGCTAAGTAAATCTCAAAATGGTGTCATTTTTTACGGTCCAAAATTGTATAACTTGCTACCTAAGAATGTAAAACATCTACCCGAAATTGCTTTTAAATACATAATCAAACAGTACTTAAAAAGTACATGTTTTTAAAGTCTTGAAGAGATCTTGACATCCAGTTTTTGGGACTAGACCTAACACGTTACTTTGTAAAAAATGACCTTCATTGGCATTGAAATAAACTAACAATCACTTTATTTATCTTTATAATATATTTACTCTGACCCCATCTTCACTCATCCATTCCACTACCCTTCTCCACCCATCTCACATACACTCCCTTACATTCCTCTGCCAAGGGTACCCACGTATCCTTCCCTTCCTTGCATAACACACATTCCCCGTAACTTTCACCCATCCATCTCTTTCTTCCTCTCTCATCCGACCCGCATCTCGCTCTCGCCTTCTCTCTCTCTCTATTCGTTTCCTGAAGAAATATGTAACCCGGAGTCGATTTTTCCACGCCACACTTACATTTCCTTTCATCCAACTTCTCCATTTTTCTCTCATCATGCCCCACGCATGCCTTTCCTTGCACCCATCTTGCCTGCTGCTCATATCCTCCCGTCCCCTTAAACATAAAGCCCAAATACTTAAACACTTTCACTCTCTCTATCATATCTCCCTGCCACTTTAATTCTTTTATTCTTCCCTCTCTTCCCTTATACCTAAATCTCATCCATACTCATATGTATATGTATTTTACATAATCCCATCTCCAAAAAGATGAAAAATAGGCCTAAATGAAGACAAAAAATAATGGTAAATAGGAAGAAAGAGAAACTTTCACTATCTACCAGAAAAAGGGTTAGAGTAGAAGATCATCGCAGCTGCATGAACCCCGTCCAGGTTTATTCATTCAAATTTTTGTTTTATATAATATTTTTGTATTTTCTTATGTATTCTGTTGGAAAAAGGAAAAAGGCAAAGTATAATAAACTAAACTATACTGCTATGATAACAAAGATTAAAGACACAAAAAAAAACAAAATCAGAATATCAATACAAGGATATAGATAAAAACTATCAACGAAATAAAAAAAATATTTCAAACCCACCAAAACAAGAAAAAAAAGAAAAAAGGAAAACCTATTGATAAATGCATAAATAATAACACAAATGAAACAATGCAATGTAATAGTAAAACAAGCATTTGACGGATAAAAAACCACAGCAAAAATAACAAAACAAACTGAAACAAAGTAACTATAAAAAATCCGAAAGCGCAAATAACCATTTTAAACTACGAAAATCATAAATCAGCAAATACGAGGGTGTTTTGAAAAGTCCGTGCAAAGTCTGAGAGATGGCACCACCGGCGCGTATCGAGGCCATGTTTAGTTAATAGCATCTCTTAAATAAACAAACACCAAGTTTCAGCCATATTGGTCTATTTCTTTGTGTTTGGCGGCATTCGTGTGAATCAAGGAAGTGTGCTGATTAAACATTACTTTATGAAAGGCAAAACGTCTCAGGAGACTAAAGAGAAGCTTGATAAACATTATTTAGACTCTGCATCTTCGATTAGAACAGTTTATAAGTGGTTTAAATATTTTCGGACTGGCCATATGGACACAAGTGACGCTGAACATTATGGAAGGCCTGTGGAGGGATAATCCTCATCGACTATCTGGAAAAGGGTAAAACTATTACAGGTAAATATTATTTATCGTTATTGGACCGTATGAAAACGGAGCTGCAAGAAATACGTCCGCGATTGGCCCACAAGAAAGTCCTTTTCCATCACAAAAACGCACCAGCACACCTCAGCAGTTGGGGTCGCAAAATTAATGGAAATAGGATTCCAACTCGTTTCACATCACCCCTATTCTGCAGACTTGGCTCCCTCGGACTACTATTTGTTTCCCAATTTGAAGAAATGGCTGGCGGGACAAAGATTTTATTCAAACGAGGAGGTGATTGCAGACATGGACAAATCCTATTATTCAGAAGGGATCAACAAACTAGAACATAGTAGGACGAAGTGTACAAGCCTAAAAGGAGACTATATGGAAAAATAAAAAAAGTTTACCCCAAACACGTTAGTTTTTTTTATTTTTGCACGAATTTTTCAAATGCCCCTCGTAATTATTAAGACACAAAAGAAAACCATTAAGTCAATACACAAAAAAGACAGCACCATTAGAAGTAACAACACATAATTTACTAATGTAAGGGGAAAAACTAACGGAAGAACAAATTGACACGAGAAAAAACTCTACCAAGAAGGCAAATAAAAGATATAAAATTTGATCAAACAATATAAGTAATAATCACCCTCCACTAGGGTTTGACGAAATTAACGAAACATACTTACACCAGTTTTTATCAAAATTGTAAATTGATAGAAGAAAGTATATATAGAACGCTATAATAATGAAAATTCATTAAAATTGAGACAAAATATGTTTGAAAACTATAGACCCTTTGCAGTACTGATAAAACTAAACAAGTTTTAAGAAAAAGCCATACAAATAATTTTTTTATAAAGGTCCCCTTTTGGAGATATAAAAGCCATATTTGGCAAATTAAATGATAAAACTCATTAAACAGAGCTTCAGTTACAACGGTGTTAACGAAACTTAATTGGGCAAGAGTGGAAGATCATCTAAGCGTGAACTCAAGCCTTTCCATGTGCGTTCAAAATTGTTCTGAATATTTATTGTTGTTATGTTTTATTTAGGTAGGATTATGTAAGCATATTGGATAAATAAATACTAATATCATCAATAATAACCAAAATCATATACAATTACAATTATGCTTTGCAATAGCTCTCGGGGACAATATCTACAACATCAGACAAATAACAAAAAAATAAATACATGAAATAAACTACGTAGGGTTAAAAATACAAAAAAATACAAATACAATGAGATGAACACCAACTAAGAAAAAAAAATGGTGATGTGGCCATCATAGTACTTTCCCTATATTTTTCTCGAAAACTATGAGATTTACGCAAAAAGGCTATTCTTAATAATTTATTCATTTTTTAATTCTCTACAATTATTTGTTATATAAGTTTCATGTAACTCCAACAGTTAATTAACAATTGGCAAAAAATATCTAAATTTTCATTTTTTATTTTTTTTCTCAAAAATTAAAAATTTTATGAAAAATACGTTTAAATAAAACTTGTTCAGTTTTTTATTCTCTTTAACTTTTGTTTGAATCATTTTTTAAAATTTTTCATATTTAGAAAAATATCACCAAAAAACAAAAAAACGTCTCGAGTAAACATCCACTTCCGGTCTATGAATGTTTACCAAAAGCTTTTCAGTTCCAGTTTTTAATGATAAAACCTTAAGTTTAAAGTTTCATCTCAATCAGATTATTCGTTTTTGAGATACAGCGCCCACCGACAGACAGACACAGACACACACACAGACACAAAAAATTTTTTTCCAGAAATTAGTGTAATGGGTTCAGGGGACCCCAAAACGGATATTTCCGCAAAAAAAAATTTTCAAAAAAAATCACTATCACAATACTTCCCCTATATTTCATATAGGGAAAGTAATAACGTAAGGTAATTGCAGCACTAACAAAAATTAGAAAATCTGTACCAGAAACAACCAGACAAATGTAAAATACCCTCTTTAAATCACAAAACATCTACTTCAATAATGTCTGGGGAGGCATTAGCAATAAACACATAAATAAATTACAAAAACAAGAAAATATATTATTAAAAATGTTGATCATAGTACTTTTCCTATGAAGGAAACCATGAGGTTTTCACAAAAAAGCTATTCTTAATAATTCACTCAATTTTGAATTCTTTGCAATTATTTGTTAATAAGTTTTATGTAACTCATACAGTTTATTAGCAATAGGCAAAAAATGTCAAAATTAGTATTTTTTTCTCGCAAGTTAAGATATTTATGAAAAACATATTATAATAAAACTTAGAAAGTTATCGAAGAAAAATATTCGTTTTTGAGATACAGCGCCCACAGACATTTTCATGCACGAAAACAATACTTTCCCCATATATTTCTATATAGAGAAAGTAAAAATACTGTATAAACAAATAAAATAATAAGCAGCATAGAATTGTGTAAATAAGCACAAGAACTAAACTCATCATATAAACTAAACACATCTATAAAATGAAACATAGCTTAATCAAAACAAATATAGAATTATAAATAAATACATGATTACAAAACGAGACTAAAATCTAATATAAGAACAGAAAAATTTACACAATCGAATATTGTAACAATATACTGGAATCTATAAAAGCTCTCGAATAGGCACGTTTTATATTAAAAATTAAAAATCTAATACCAAACGTTAAAATAATATAGAACAGCTTAAAACAACAGAAGAAACATTGTGACATCTCTTAATACCGTTATCATAGGAACCCCCAAATCTCGAGGTTAAGGCTACGAGAAGAAAAGGAACCCATGGCGCAATCTGTCAACTTTCAATCAAATTAACCCATTCGAGACCAATTGCACACCGTGTGTGCAATGCATTTCCGAGCCAAAAAGACCGGCTGCACACCATGTGTGCAATGATCTTGAATTGCAATTATCAGCCATTATGGAAGAATCTGCCGTTAGAACAAGGCTGGTTTATAACAAAAATTATCCTAGAAGTCTGTAAAAATAAAATTTGATGTTGGTTTCAACTTAGCCCCTACAATGAGTGACCCAAAGCCAGGACCATCAGGAACGCAGAAAATGAGTAGTGATAGTGAAAGTGATGATTTTCTGCATCAAGGACATTCTTTATTTATGGATAATTTTTACACAAGTTTTGATTTAGTAAAAAAATTAGTTGATTGCAAAACTTATTGTACAGGGACTTTGAGAAAAGGAAGAAAGGGAAACAATTGTGAAGTAATAAAAAAGAAACTTTTGAAAAATGAAGTAATTTCTCGCTACAAAAATAATATCATAATGGGTAAATTTAAAGATAATAGAGACGTTTTATTCATTTCAAGTGAATATAAAGCAACTTTATTTGAATATGAAAATAAAAGGAAAACAAAAATTTTAAAACCAAGTGCATTACATCAGTACAACGAGTACATGAATGGGATAGATCGCAAAGATCAAATGTTGTCCTATTATTCTTGTACAAGGAGAACATTTAAGTGGTACATAAAATTATGGATTAATTTAGTAGAAACTTTGCTGGTAAATTCATTCAACTTGTACAAAATGTATTCACCATCAACAGCAAAATTTAATTTTTATCAATATCGCCTGGAGATTTTAGGTAAATTAATTGAAAATCCCCGAGACCATCCATTAACCAAACCAGAACCAGAGGATCATTTTCCTGAAATTCTGCCAAGAGCTACCTGCACATACGGTGTGCAATCATCTTATTTTTACAATGGGAGTTACAAAGCGACGGATTTCTATTGCTAACATGTTTTTTATCAATAATGTCCAATATAAAGCAAAAAAAAATTTTGGATTCTGGGGATGGTCTCCGAAAAAATGCGCCGTCTCGAATGGGTTAAAGGAGCTATTGCCCATTGAAGATATAAGATATTATCTTATTTCCCTAAAGTGAAAATTCTGGATTCACCTATTAGGCCTTTGAGCAAGACGACTTATATGCCCTATTTGATCGTGACTTTACTATTATATGATAGACACATAATTTTTATAAACATGATCGATATGATCCCGTAAATATTCTTTAATGTAATTTATTATATTAAGATTAATATTATACCGTATTCTAAAATTATAACGTATTAACAAATACGTTTAATGGGATAAAATAAAGTGTAAAATATCACAAATGTAAAAATAGAAATACCATAATTTATCAATTTTACTTAAATAATTAATGAGACTGTTTGTATATTAATAACCCCTAATGGAATAAACATGTTTTCTAAACAGCATAAATTGTTTATGATTGAAACTTACTTTTGTAATGGTGGATACTTTCAACACTTTAACTGTTCTTTATCTACGATCATACAGAAAGTAGACGCTGTTTGTATCATTTTTCATTGTAAAAGTGGCTTTTTAAAGCACTAGTGCTTTTTTACGTTTTTATTGCACGGTAATGTCAAACTGTTTTTATTGCACAGAAATGTCAAATTTGACAGATGAATATATTATAGCACAAATTTTCGACGAAAAACTTAATTTTTTATTAATTTATACAAATTATTAATTTATACGAAATTTTATACAAATAACTAATAATATAAATAAAATAGATAATACAAACGAAATGGCACATTTAAGAACTCTGAAGATTTCATTTAATGCAAGTCGAAGCGATTTCAATAAAGCGAACATTTTTTCCATAAATAATAATGGCGGCCGACATTTGTGCAACTTGTTTACCGGTTGCTAAGTAACGCTTACATTAGTGCACTGCGGGTAAAATATGGTTTCATTAATTGAATTATTGAAATGACATTAAAATAATACTCATAAGAATATATTCTTTAAAATCCTTTACGATCGAAGATAAAATTTTGTAAGGCACACGTGTAAAAAGTTTCTTTATTGCACTCCTGGCTTTAAAAAAACAATAAAGCATCACTTTTTACACTTGTACCTTAAATAACTATTTTTAAACCGAATTAGTTTGTCAGGAAATTTTGGTTTAGACGAATACAACCAAAGAGGCGATCGTCTCTAGGAAATCTGTCAAAAAATAGAAATGATTATAGCCTATACCTGGTTTAAACCAACCAACCGTAGATTATATACATGGACAGCTTCGACCAATCATCAGAACAAAAATAGTGATGTGGCCATCATAGTACTTTCCCTATATTTTTCTAGAAAACTATGAGGTTTACGCAAAAAGGCTATTTTAGTAATTTGTTCACTTTTGAATTCTCTACAATTATTTTTTATATAAATTTCATGTAGCTCCAATAGTTTAGTAGCAAAAGCTTTACACTTCCAGTTTTTAACGATAAAAGTTTAAAGTTTTATCTCAATCGGATCATTCGTTTTTGAGATACAGCGCCCACAGACATTTTCACGCACAAAAACAATACTTCTCATATATATTACTACATAGGGGAAGTAATAAACAAACAATCAAAAATCAAATAGACTTTTGCAAAGCTATAGCAAATATTACTACCTACCCAGGTGCTTGGCCTAGTCCATATTCTACTAATAAGTAAAATTAAACTGAATCTCCAAATTACAAAAAGAAAACTCTTAACAAAATCTCATGTTATAACTAAACTTCAAGATAGTAACATGAAACAATTAGTATCAGAAGAAATAAACCAATAAACTCAAATATCTAGTCAATGAAGACAACGTACAATCTATATGGAATAATATCAAACATAATATTAGTGAAACGTGTACACTACATCTTAAATCTCACAGGGAGGCGCGAAAGGGTACAGAAAAATGGACAACGGAACACATTTTATACCCAATGGAACAACTTCTTAGAGATAAGAATAACATCTCCAGATGTTACCAGGTGTATGCATAAGTGTTTATCGGTTTGACTAAAAGACGGCGCCAGCGAAAAGTACGCAGCGTATTAATTTGTCACAACTCAAACTCAACAGCAAATAGCAGAAGCATTACATGTGTCACAAGAAACAATCAGCAGACGTTTTCGAGCAATGGGGAAGATCAATAAACTCGGTAAATGGGTCCCACATGATTTGAATGAACGTCAAATGGAAAATCGCAAGGTCACTTGTGAAGTCTGCTTCAACGCCACGAAAGGAAATCATTTGTGCATCGAATTGTGACGGGTGATAAAAAAGGGATATATTTTCAAAACCTGAAGAGAAAACAATGTGGCTTTCACCTGGTAAAGCCAGTCCTTCAACACCAAGGCCAAATCGCTTCGGAAAACAGATCATGACCTTTGCAGATAGTAGAGCACATATCACAGTATCGGAAGAACAGGAGGACCTAAGATTATAATTTTTATTATTTAATGAGATATACAAAACAAGTATAATTCCAACAGATTGGCTTAAAGCAAATAACTATACGTAAGAACCAAAGCCCAAAACACTGTAGCGAATAATAGGTAATTAGTTGTTGGTAATGTCCCATATGCTAAAAATATTGATACGCATAATACTCGCTAGAATTAGGAGAAAATGTTAAGAAAACCTAGACCCATCACAGTTTGACATGAGCAACGCATTTAGAGCACAGCGGAACACTGTTGAGTATCAATGTTCTATGGCAAAAATGGCGCGATCAAAATAAAGACTTATATATAGAATTCTTAGACCACGAGAAAGCATTTGACCGAAAAAACTAAGAGAAATTAATAGAAATACTGCAGCACTCTAAACTGTGTGGAAAAGACATAAAAATTATAAAAAAACTTGTATTGGGAATAGAAGGCTAACATTCGCTTAGGCAATAACAAAACAGAAAACAACAATTCTCAAAGATGCACTTGTAGGAATACTTCCAATCAGAGTAAAAGTGAACGGTCTACTCATAGCAACTACAAGGTGGGGCAAAAGTCCCGCTACCATTTTGATTGCCTATAACTTTGCTCAAAGAAAAGATAAGTACGTTTGGTTTTCATAAAAAGTTTATTTGGTCTTTAGATTTTTTTTTTTTCGTTATGATTGGAAAATTATATCAGCTAAATGATGACCGCGATTCACTATGCAACTTTCGGGCATTTTTCATGACATCCTTCAACATATCGGGCTGAATTACTTCAATTTCGTGACGGATATTGTCTTTAAGATGTTGAATCGTTTAGGGCTTATTCACATAAACTTTTGATTTTAAAAAACCCCATAAGAAAAAGTCTGCTGCTGTTAAATCCGGAGATCTGGCTGGCCATGCTAAATCGTCACCTCGCGAAATTAGTCTTCGTGGAAAAACGTCATTCAAAAATTGAATTGTTGAACGAGCTGTGTGTGCTGTGTTCCAATCTTGCTGAAACCACATGTCCTTTAGTCCTTGCTCTTCCATTTCAGGCACAAGAAAATTTCGAATCATGTCTTGGTACCGTTCAGCATTAACAGTAACTCCAACACCTTGGTCATTTTCAAAAAAATAGGGACCAATGATGTTTCCAGCATGAATACCATACCATACAGTTGTTTTTAGTGGATGCAATGATGTTTCATGGATTAATTGAGGATTGTGTGTTCCCCAAAACCGGCTGTTCTGTTTATTGACGTGGCCACTGAGAAGAAAATGGGCTTCATCGCTCATTATCAATTTAGACGAAAAATCTTCAATTTCACCGGACAGCCTTAGGATTGCATTACTGTACTCAACTCGTTGATCATGATCTCTCGGTAGCAATTTTGTATGGGAACATTTTCAAATCAGTTTTCAAAATTCGCCCTAAACTGCGTGCAGAAATGTGTAACTGGGCACCACGTCTCGAATTGATGTTTCTGGAGACTCTACAACACTATCGCGCACCAGAGCCACATTTCCAGCGTTGCGAAACGTCCGTTGTCTTCCAAAACGAGGCCTGTCTGCTGTTGTACCGCACTGTCGAAAATTCGCATGTAAACCATAAATTGTGGTTTTGTGAGGCACTGAACGATTAGGATATTTTTAAAGCAATTTTCGCTGAGTGGCAATAATGGCACGATTATTTTCAATAAATATTGTCACTATTCTGCTCGTTGTTATGGTGTATATTTATCCATAATAAAATTTGGACGTCTACACAACACAATAGTTAAAGCGAAACTGAGCTAAACGTCACAGAACCAAGATGGCGCGCAATCAAAATGGTAGCGGGACTTTTGCCCCACCTGTTATAAGATACGCAGATGATACGGTCATACTAGCCAACCTTCTAGAAGAGCTTCAGCTACTGCTCAACAGAATTGACGCAGCTGGCCACTGTTACGGTCCACTAAAACCAATGTACGTAACGTACATTCAATCATTTTTAGTTCATTTGTTGTAGATTTTACGAAATATTTTCGTGTTTTTTCCAAATTCATAGTATTCAGCCGCGAAGAACATAATGTCAATCTTTACCTTAACTCTATAATGATTAAATGGC
This sequence comes from Ontholestes murinus, assembly GCA_963969525.1. Taxonomy (NCBI): domain Eukaryota; kingdom Metazoa; phylum Arthropoda; class Insecta; order Coleoptera; family Staphylinidae; genus Ontholestes; species Ontholestes murinus. Next base: position 55,760,366 of record OZ018394.1, on the reverse strand, counting down.
CAACTTTAAATACCTTGAAAGTATAATTACACAAAATCTAGATCGAGACATCGAGACCAAGAGTCGTATAGAACTAGCACATAGTCATTTAATAAAATAAGGTCATCTCTCTATGATGATAATTTATAAATATAAAGCTACGACAAAAACTAGTGAAGTGCTATAATTGATCAACACTTTTATACAGTATAGATTCAATGACGTCAAAAGTAAGTAGCATGAAATGGATCGAAGCATTCGAGATGTGGCTACATATAAGGATACTACGTATACGATGGGTAGACCACGTAGCAAGTACTTCGAAAGGCCAAAACTATAAGGCAATTACTAACGCCAATTAAATATCGTAAAATAGCATACCTAGGACACGTAGTAAGGGGCAACAAATACCAGCCTCTCGAACGAATAATAATAGGTAACTTTGAAGGACGCAAAGGACCTGGCAAGAAGCAGCAATCGGGGCTGATGATCATCCGTGATCGGATCTGCAGGTGAACTGATGCACATAGAACAAGATAGGGTGAGCCTCACACGCACGTGAAAGAAGAATTGTGGACATACGATTGTATATATTGTGTAATTGGCAGGCACTTATATATAAACTTATCGTTGAAATGAAAGATATTCCATTTGTTTCTGTTCTGCCTCTCTTATGCTTATTCATCTGTCTTGCAATGCTCTTGTTATGCTGTTCACCCAGTTTTCTAGTGGTATTCCTCTCCCTCTGTTCGTGTTGTCCTTGCTTCCCATATTTGTTTTAACAGGTATTCTTCTTTCCATTCTCTGTATGTATCCCCGCCATCTCAGCTGCCTCTCTTCAATATATTTGTGTATATCCTTTGTATTCAGTTCTTTTCTTACATCCATATCTCTTATTCTATCTCTTATAGTTATACCCTTTATTCCTCGTAAAAATTTCATTTCCGCTGCTTGGATTTTACTTTTTGTCTTTTTGTTGAGCGTCCACGTTTCACATCCATATGTTAGTATTGGTAGGTAAATGGTTTGAAAGACGGCCATTTTTGTTTTTTCAGTTATTTCCCTTTTCCTGATAAATGCTTGATTGAGTTTGAATGTTTTTCGAATTCTTTCTGTTATCTCTTGGTCTTGTTTGCCATTTTGATGTATTATCACTCCTAAGCATTTATATTCCTTTACTTGTTCTAGTTGTACTTGTCCTATTTGAATTTGTATATTTTCTTCTTCTTGTGCTGCTACCTTTACTTTTGTCTTTTCGTTGTTTATCGTCATATCGTATTTGTGTAAACATTCATCCATGTATTTATGTTTTTCTGTAGTCCTCCCTTGCTTCCTGCCATTATTACTATATCATCCGCAAATGCACATTCAGTTATTTTTACAGGTCTTAATTGATGGTGTCCGAGATTTAGTGCTCTCAGGTGTGGTCGACATTGTTTTATGATTTCATCAATGAAAATTATGAATAGAATTGGGCTCATGACTCCTCCTTGTCTCAATCCTCCTCCTGCTTGGAATGTGTTAGACGTTCTATTTCTCATAGCCACATAGTTTATGTTCGTGTTGTATAGACTTTTAATAGTGTTTATTAATTTATGTGGTACCTCTCTTTGTCTTAGGATATCCCAGACTTTGTTCCTGTTTACTTTATCAAATGCCTTTTCCAGGTCTATAAACGCCATATATGCTTTGATGTTTTTATTTTTTTGAGTTTTTTGTATAATTTGTTTGATAGTAAAAATATGGTCTTGTGCGCTTCTACCTTTCCTAAAACCACTTTGTCCGTCTTCTAGTGTATTTTCTATGATGTTTGTCAATCTTTGTTGCAATATTCGTTCGTATATTTTTACTATCGTCCCAGTCCTTTTCTTCTTTAAATGCTCTTTTTATAATTCCCCATAGTAAGATTTTTCCATTCTCCCCCATATATTTTACCATTTACGTTGTTATTTTGTCATGTCCGGGTGTTTTTCCATTTTTCGGTTTATGTATGGCTTCATCCAATTCTTCCATAGTTATTTCTTCTCCTATGTTGTGTTGTCTACCATTGCCTATTTCTTCTCTTTCTCTATTTATGGTGGGCCCAGTAACTCTTCGAAGTATTCCTTCCATCTTTCCATGATATCTGTATCATTGGTAATGATTTTATTGTTCTTGTCTTTTATTGTTCCTATGTTGGTTGTTTTGTCTGTTCTTATTGTTTTTATCGTTTTAAAAAATAATTTCCGATTTGTTTTGCTATCTACCTCTATTTTTTTTCCAAAACTGTCTCAGCATTTTCTTTTTCTATTTGTTTTATTTCTTTTGTATTTCTTCTCTGTTCTTTATACATGTTGTAATTTTGTACCTACAAAACTTCTGTTCTGTTCCATGCTTCTTTTTTCTTTTTTATCCTTTGTTTTACTTTTTCATTCCACCACGCTGTACGTTTTTTGCCTGGATTAGTCGTTAGTGTTCCACATGCTTCCTTGGCAGCTTCTATAACAATATTTTTGTATATTTTCCACAATTCTTCTAAGCTTGTATCTTCTATGTTTATATGTAGTTCTTCTATTATTTTTTCTTTATATAGTGTCTTAGTCTCTTAGTTTGTAATATTTGATGGTTTGATATCTTTTTTCCTCTTGTTGTCTCCATTTCCGTTTATTCCTTGTATTTTCGCGACAAGCAAGTAGTGATCGCTTCCAATTTCTGCACCTCTATATACCCTTACGTCATTAATTTCGCCTTGTTTATTTCTTTGTATTATATATCCCCAAATTATTTTACAAAATAATCTAAATAAATTAGTCTGCAAGAGGGATCAACTGAAGAACTTAAAATGCAGCATTGGGTTGGAGTGGAAGAACATTCTGCCGAGTGAACATTTATAATAAATTTATTTATTGTAAGAGAAACAAATCATTAAATACAAATACAAGTACAAATATAAACCAAAAAATTAGTGATTCAATTGGGTACACGCATAAAATTTTTATATCAATAAATTTATGTTTGTATGATTGCTAATAATGATTTATCTCAGTTTATATATTTTTCTTTATAAATATTTGTTTATTTATTTAACAAATGCACTTTAAAATTATAATATTTTTAAATTTTCCGACCTCGCCACGAAGTTGACCGAAGATCGTGTTACGTCATTGTTTATCATACGATTTATATGCAGTACTTAGACGTCTTTCATTCACATTTTATTTGTTAAATCCTTGTGTTATTTTAAAATAATGGAAGATACCGAGTTTTTTAAAGCATACAGTGATAATTTTCCCCATATTGACGCATATATGTTAATGGAATTTATCAATCATAATGATTGTTATAATGCCGCAGAATTCGTGGATTAAAAGCAGATTTCTAAGTATATATATATATATATATGTTTATATTTAACATTTACATAATATATTTTAATTGATATTAATTATGATAAACAAAGAGAATATATACAATTATATTGTCCCCAAAACTTATTTACCCATTCCTGAAAGTTAACCTAAAAATTTAAAAACAAACAATTAAAACTGTCCCTTTTGCGACAATATAACATTGTAGGTGTGACTAATTTAATAAATTTATAATTATTTTAGATCAATGAGGGACTCCTACATCAATACTGCAATTGGCTATGTGCAAATTAAAAGAACAGGAAATACATGTACCATTCTTGGACAAATTTGCCCCGAACATAGAATTAGGGCCTCTAATTATAAAGTTAAGTTAGTGGTTTATGAAAAAGAGGAAAAGATTCTGGAAGTGAAATGTTTGGATTGTTCGGCTTCCAAAGGAGGATGTAAACACACACTTGCATTTTTAATGTGGGTACATCGTAAAAGTACGCAGCCAACACCAACTGAAATTGAATGCTACTGGAAAAAACCAAAATTAACAGATGCTGCAAGTGAAACTGTTACGACAGAAAATTTTGGTGTAGTACCTAAATCGTATATAACCGACCAGCAGATGAAACAATTTTTTGAAGAAACGATTAAAAGTGGGAGAGAATTAAAATGCTCGGCACAAATTTTAAATTATTTTGATGATACAGAAACTGGAGATGAACCTAATAATTTAAGTATGCATTTATTATTGCATCGTTTCATAAATACTCATGAGGAAAATAGTTGCAAGGAATTTTTAAAATTTTGCGAGGCTGCAATTAATAAGCAATCCCGTAAAAATGCTGCAAATGCAACAATTGAACAAAGTTCAAATAAAGTATTGTTTGAACTTCGTTATGGAAGGATTACAGCTTCAAAAATATATTCCGCAGGATTCTGTAAAACTAGTGATGGCGTTTTAGTGAAAAGTGTAATTGGTGTTTCCAAAATGTTTCAGACAAAGGCAATGAAGAGAGGATTATATTTGGAAGATAATGTTCGAAAACAAGTGGGAAAACAATTAAATATTAAAATAAAAAAGTGCGGATTAAAATTAAATAACCAGCATCCAGAATTTGGTGCTTCACCCAATGGTATATAAAATAATGCAGTGTTTGAAATTAAATGTCCATCGTCTTTAAAAACTGTAAATGATTATTTGTTAGAAAACGGTCACATATCTCCTAAATGCAAAGCACAATTACATTTACAAATGTTAATGTTAAATTTCAAAGTTGGTTATTTATGCGTTGCAGATCCTTCATTCGAACCCATCAACAAAATAACAATAATTAAAATTAATTACGATGAAAATTATTTCATGGATATATTAGGAAAGGCAAAGATATTTTGAGAAGCAATGATTTTTTCTAGATTATTAGAAACTGTTTCATAATTTTTAATTTTACTTTATTAAATGTATTAAAATTAACAATAAACATATTTATAATTCTATTATTTTTTATTGTAAATTTACTAAACCACATGCAATAATCACCATGTAGTCTAGATATTTTATAAGTTTATTATTTACACAAGCATGAGGTTTTAATATTTTGTATTCCCGTACTCTTCTGATAACCCTTTCTACATGAATACGTAATGATGCAATTCTCTTGGTTTCCAACACCTCTGCTTTAGAACTCTTTACACCTGCTTTTACAGATGGCGGTCTGATTAAAATGTAATTTTTCTGATGTAATATTGCATCGATTTGTTTAAAACCACGATCTGCCATCACTGAACAATTTGGTTTTAATGTTTCTAAGTAATCCGTTTTTTTAACGGCTGTAACATCAGTTGTACGCCCTCCAAAACCTTTTGAAATAAAGTTAAAAAAACCGCTTGGTGTAATCGATATTAAGTATTTAAAAGTATTTGCCTTTTTATATTCTGACCAAGTAGCTGCTTGCTTTATGGGATCATTAGGCTTTTCAATTTCTATTTCAAAACAGTCAATAATACTTTGAACATTATAATAATTTGCACGAAATGCTAATGGCAGAAGTTGTTTAATTTTTTGTCTTTCTGGCCAAAAAATATATTCATTCAAACAAAAACTAATTTGGGGGACTGTGTTCCGAAAGGATTTTGCAGCTTGACTGTAAGAAATTCCGAAATCATCATCTATTTCATCTAAAGGGAGGTTACTTCTAATTTTTCTTAAAGTTATGTACATGTCTTGTAGCTGCCGTTTTGTAGTTTTTACTAATAATAAAATTATAAATTAACAGTCAGTTGGTATTCCTAAATAAATTCTACACTTTTTTATATAAATACAAACTACGTTCAATACAAATCGAACTAATTCTATTTTTAATCAAATCACGACTAAGGCTCGATGATGAACCACTGCACTGACAATATTCAGAAAAACTTGTAATGCTAGAAGAGGATCCACTTTTTAATAAAGGAGACATGCTTGTACTTGTAAATTTCTTTATCGGTTTTATTTTAATAGGTGAGCAAGCTACACTTGTTACCTTCTTTAAATCACCGACATGTCTGTTTGAGTATATCGATTTTTAAAGTTTATTGGTCTAGTTTGAATACCAATTGTAGAACACATTACATCTGTTTGACAACCTTTCTCACATACCGACGCACTAATATCAGATGTTTCTTGGATATCATTATGCGGTGAAGAAACTTTAATTGACACTTCTTCACTTATTTGATTATCCTGAGCCTTTTCTTGCTCTTGAATGGAATCCTGAAATTCTGCATTTTTTAGTAATTGTCCAACCATTTCCGTTCGAGCCCTCTTGCTTGAGCCTATTCTTTGTGGTAGTGGCAAAGATCGTTTTCTGCCAGCCTGACATTGGAAGATATGTGGAACAATATTTTCCTTCATTTTTATATATTCACCAACCAACTTCCATTTTGTGTCCATGTCTTTTTCTAACTATACATATTGAATTAATGTTTATTATGCACGGTTTCAAAAAGCAGAGCTAAATTTATCATCAAATAATATTAACTGTAATAGCAAATTAATTAATTTGATTTTAAATTTAGCACCACTCAGTCAGTTCGTAAACGATTTTTTACTTACATTAAAATGATCCTCACAAACGAAACCATTTGATTTGTTTGAGATATCTTTATCATTTCGCCTCATTGCTTTTAACCACATTTTTCTTCTTTTAAGCTGTTTATTATTAGCTGCATTTGGTAATGATATAAATATTTTGTTCGGTGTTTGAAAGGTAGTGTTTACACAGCGTGGCACTAAACAATATTTATAAGTCGAAGTGCTCGGACCTATGTCTTCCATTGTATATAAATTAGGATCAATAATAAATGTAGAGTCACAAAATACACTTATTTTATTCTCAGCTGTAGCTCCAACTATTCTTTTAATGCTCAATGAACTGATATGAAAGTTCGTAACAGATCACAACGTGAACAAATGCGTCACGAACCCGCCATCTGCATTCTGGCGATTTCGCGCCAACTTTAAATTTTTAAATTTTATTAATTTTTTTTACCCCTTTAGGATAATTTTTTCTGTTAATAAAGTTAATTTTAAATTAATTTAAAAAAACACGCCAGTTCCCAATTGTAATACTATATAATATAAAAAATACAACAAAATGATTTTCAGTTAATTATATCCAAATTGACCTTAAAACAATTACACCGAAACAAATGTAATTAATTTCAAAAGATTACGATATGGCAAATATTGTTGTCGTAAATGTAAAATATAAAAATATTGTCTCGTTCTCTTATTCCTTTTTTTATATAAGGTATATTCAAGTCTGGTGAATGACGGAAATAAGAATAGAGTTGCTGTGCGGAGGGTAAAGGCATTGTTCCTTGTCTATTATGTGAGTCTGCGGGCTTTGCTATGCTTTGCTATACACAATTTAATGTTCAATGCGAGACGATATTTCAGACCTTTTCGGGGCCCGGGAATAATTTTATTACACGTCGGCCCTTGCAGACTAAACCAGTTTCTATTTGAGCAAATTTTCAAAACTGTTGCGTCTCTTATGTTTCACATTTATTAGAGGCTACATTTGTAATCCCATTACCATACACTTTGAATTTCAAATTGATACGGCGCAATTGAACGTTTTCGTTTCGAATTCGACAATTACGTATTGGACAGAAAATAGACATTTATATCATTGTATGTTTTATAAATCATTATACATTATGTATTAAAATCAGTTTATTAATTAAATTATCAAAAATTATTTTTAATTATTTTGTGGGATTTAGCATCAAATTATATTAATTTTGCGTTTAGTTAATAATAGTTTTGAAACAAATATCTGTAATTATAAAATATGTAAGTAATATATGTTCCATTTCCTTACATAAATTTAATATAAATTTACAGATACAGTTTTATATTATAAGTCATATATGTATTGCTTTATTTTGGCAAGGATTGGAAAATGCATATATAAGGGCTTAAATAATACGGACCCAAAACAATATGTAAAATAGGGGATGTCATTTAAATAATGTAGTTGATGTCAATCTGTGTCACCATCTGGAAAAGATTTTCATTGGATAGATTATGCGGTGCTAGACCTAACTCACCCTAATATCACTTTTATATATTGTATTATTTATTGTGAATAACGCGTAATAAGTAAATTAATCGTTGTTGCTTGTTAGTAAATAAAAAGTTAAACAAAATTTTAGACCTTTGTTTACTTTAACAACAAGTAACAAATATTTATTTGTAAACAACTGATTCATTAAAAATTATAATGTATTATTATAATGAGTTTTTTAGAATAATTATATTACCAAAGCCCCATAAGTATGTCCATATTTTACAAATTAGTCGAATTTAACTTGATTGATTCGTATATTTCAATTTTATTGATTTCCGTTTCTTTGTGTGTCCGCAAAGCCCCTAGGTGAGATACAGATAGGGAACTATTGCTTAAAAGAAACTTTCACAAAAAGAAAATCATGTGCATAATACATCAATTTAAGTGTTTTAATGGTTTTTATTTCAGAATTGAAGGACTAAACCTAACCGTTTGATTCTGATATTACACAATCCTGCACATAATAATTAATTTATAATGGTTATATTTGTAATCCATACCAACTACGTTTAAAAACGGTAGGTGTATAAATTACGCAATGAATTTAATAGTTTTCAAATTATGTACACCCAACAAGGATTTAAAACGTTTTATAACGCGAGTTAATGACGTGACTCGAGGACGCAAAAGGGGAAGTTGACTTAATACAGGCCATTGTTTTTTATGTTTGTTTTCCTTCTGGAGGGTAAGGAACAAACAGAGGATTCGAAATAGAAATCTGTCTGGATATCGGGCCAAGGGGCGACAGCTGTTGCTCGCTCCGGGTACACCGTATACGTGCAGGCGAACCGGCGACCACCACAGGTGGGGCTCTGGTTGCACCCTCGCGCGGTTATTGTCCTCGCCGTGCAAGGAACAGAGACCCATTTCTCCATTCATCCCTTCTGCCTCACATTGAGTGGCGGGGTTATTAGATAAACTCGGCCACACTACCTCGGATTAACTTGATAAATTTGATTAGGTCTACACTACATCAACAAGTTACGTTTCACTTCTAACCGGCCATGATTTTGTTCAAATGTAGATATTAAAATAGTTACAATAAGAATTCTTATAGAAAATTGCTGAAAGACCGAAAAAAATCAATAAAGGCATATCATATAGTTGGTTGCGTCCAATTCTGATATATACTAAATTTTAGTAGTAAAACATAATGTTTTGTTTTGGTGTTAATAAATTCATAAATGTTGTGATGAAATGTTTAAATAAAATTACACAAAACTCGAATTATTTCTAACTAGTAAAGATGTTATACTTTAAACAATCATTCTCAAAATTGTATTCCATATTGCATCAGCAAAAATATTCACCCAATTCTAATGGGTTTTGTAATTAACGAAGCCCTCTTCATAATTATAGATCATCGTTACCTCTAAATTTTAATAAACCAAACTTCATAAACAAGCGCACACATTTCGCTCTGCTTTCCTCAAGCAACATCTGTAACGAGCGCACATACAAGTGTACTTTTAAAAATTAAAAGGTCGAACCAGGTGTTTTTTTTTTGTTTGCTCGACCGCCTTCTCCGTCTCGCTCGCTCTCCCTGTTGCCGTGCAATAAATAACAATTTTCGTCGTCGGCAAACGAGACGTGGAATTTCTAAGGCAGGTAGTAGCCGGAGCCGGCAATTGCTCAGCTGATCGAATAGACTGATCAGCTGATGCACTTTCTCCTACAACGATCAAGTCAGAGGGGAAAAAAGAGAGAAACAGTAATACACGGATTTATTCAAATTGCGACCTGAATATCCGTTTCGGTGTGTTAAACTGTAATTGGCATGAAGTTAAAACGGTGCACGTAACGCAAAATCGTGTTTTTAGTGAATCCGTTATTTTAAAAATTGGCGTTACGTCCGTCGTAGGCAACCGAAGTTGCTTAAAAATTTAAATAACCATAGAAAAACTTATGACTATTTTCACAAACTTTGAAACTATGTTGAATATTGACAAACAAATAAAAACGCTACAGTTAAAAATATACCAAAAATTTAAACTGCTCATTATTTCCAGTTAAGATTATTTATTCTAGACGTATTTACTACCTGAATTCCGTTAATTAAATTGGAAACATATCTAATTTTTATAATCTCAATTAGCTAGTAGTTTTATTCGATGAGTTGCGCGAAAGTAATCTTAAATTATTAATTAAGAACTTATTTATTCACACATTTAATTAATTCCAGATATATACAATATGTCAAATACAAATTGAACATTTTCAATGGTTTTATACTTGGTACAAAACAGGGGCGGTTTCAGGGGGCGTATTTGGGTAATTACCCCCCCTAAGAATTATTTATTCGCTTATTTTGTTTATTCTTAAAAATTACTAATATTTCAAACAAACATGTTAACTGTTGGTAATTCTAGTCAGCGATCTATGACAGTGCATTTTTCCAAAACAGGCAGGCCATGTACACAAATTAAAGTTATCTGCGCAAGCACCGTTAGAAAAGTGATGACTTCCTTTGCACGGGGGGTTCCCTTTTCTAATAATACCCGACGTATATTGATACTATTCGCCTCTTTGGTATCGTAAATCGTTACATTGTTTTACATTAAAAGAGCGCGATCCACATTTCTTAGTTCAATTTATAATATTTCTTGTCTTACTTGGTTTAAATGTAAAAGATAGAAACCGAAACTGTTTTCACGTCGCATGTAAATCCTAAATTTTTAGTGATTGCTGATAAATTACCAATTTATTATAATTCGATCAATTATAGATAAGGTATTTTTTTGATTTTAGGAATAATATATGCATTCTTTAAACAGATTATTTTGCAAATATTGCTTCCTTTTTACAAAATTTGGTGGGTTGCACCAATAAGTGCCATTGCAAAAATAAGTATCTCAGACAGTATTTCAATATTCTAAATTATCAGGTAAAAATGTTGTGTTATAAAAATATTACCATAAAAATTCAATTGTTTATGCGAAATTGTTTTATAAAATTACGTGATATAAGAAATAAATTAAATATGGAAAGACTTCGACAAATTAAAGAAAATAGGCATAGATTAAAACCAATAATCAAAAGTATCATATTTGGGGGAAACAAAATATTCCCTTACGAGGTCATCGTGCTGCTGGTTCTCTCTTAAATACAAAATCTATTACAAACGAGGGCAATTTTTGTGAAATTCTACATTTCGAATTGCATCTGGTGACAACTTTAAAAAATCATTTGGAAAACCATTAAACATATTTCACAAATGTCTCTTGAAATACAGTGACTTTGAGTAAATAGAATAAATAAAATTAATCTTGCTCTAATAACTTTATAAATAACACTATTGATGTTTTATCCAACAAGGGGAAAAATACTGCCACATCTTTTAAACAATTTATAATGATGCAGTCAATATTTTAAACGAATTACAAATTTAAATGACAAAACCGCGAATTACCAAATGCCAGAGGAATAGACCAAACCTGGATAAACCTATTATAGCAGATTATTTTTATTTAACTTTTTCCCTTTTATCCATTATGGGTGTCAGACTTATTCTCTACAATATGTCTCAGTTTATTTTTTTTTACACTTCTTTACCACTGTTGCGTAGCTTGTGCTATTTTCTTACTTCTTTCCATTCTATTCCTTTTCTTTTCGCTGCTTGATGTACTTGCTCGTTCCAACCCTTCCTTGGTCTTCTTAATTCCCTCTATCTTTCTTAGGTATCTCATTTCCATTGCATTGGTTTTTTCTGTTATTACTCTCTGTGGTTACTCACGATTCACTACTATATAGCAGTTAATGTCTTATATATACTTCTGTTTCTATTGTTTTTTCTCTAAGAATGTTTTCTTTATTGCCGTGTAGATCATTCCTGCTTTGTCTAGTTTTTCATCTTTTTCTGATTCTATCTTCCCTGTTTCCTCTATTGTTGATCCCAGGTATTTAACCCTATTTTGTGATTGCTCTCTTTTGATGATATTATATTTATCTTTTCCAGCTCTTTTTTTAATATTTCCAGATTTTATTCTAAATCTGATATTAGTGTTATGTCGTCGGTAAACATTAATACATATTTGGATTTTTAATAGTTTTTAATAACTCTTTGTTTGCTATTTCTTATTGCTTCGTCATTAAGTGATGCAAATAGTAAAGGGCTTAATATACAACCTTGTCTCAGTCCTGTTTTGGTCTTGAACTCCTCTGATTATTTATTTCCAATTCTTACTTTATTTTTGTTATTTCTTTATTTTATTTATTATGCTATTTTATCCTTCTTGTTTCGAGTGCCATATGCCCTCTCTTCTTACCCTGTAATACGCTTTTTTAGGTTGATGAAGCATATGTGTAATTCTTTTCCCTTTTTAATCATCTTTTCTGTTAATTGTCTCATTATGTATATTAAGTCTTGTTTGCTTCTATTTTTCTGAATCCGTGTTGTTCTTCTCCCAGCTGTTGATCTAATTTTCCTTTTATTCTTGCTTCTATTAACCTAGTAAAAATTTTCCCTGGTTTGATTATGAGTGTAATACCTCTGTAGTTGTCACATATTTTTGTGTCTCCTTTTTTGTTCTCTATTTTTGATTGGTATTCATTCCTAGTTTCTTTCTTTTCAATTTTTGGCTTTATGTGTTTTTTATTATTGTTTTCGACTTCGTATACTTCAAGTTTTCAGCTTCTGTGTTAATTCATATTTTTAGTAGTAGTAGTCTTATTACTTTAACATCTTTCACCCTTTCCATTCTTCTGCGTCTATTAAGGAGTAGTCTTTTATTTCTCTTTTCTTGGTCTAACTTCTCTAGTGTGTTTATGTATGTATTTGTGTTTGAATTTTGTGTTTGTCACAATGAGGTTGTTTGCTATACATAATTCTATAATTGTTTTTCCATTTTCGTTTCTGTTCTCATCTCCATACTTTCCCCTGTATCGTTTTTGCTCTCTCTCTTCTTTTAGTTCTTCTGAGTTTTTTGCCGTTTCTCTCGTGGAGTCTTTAAACATGCTCTTTAATTCCTCCATTATCATATAATTCTTAGCTATATTTAGATTTTCCTTCTCCGTGAGTTTTCTTTCTATTCTCCATTGCTCATTTGGAAACCTTGGAATCCATATTTAGGGCTATCGATATCTCTTTCTCTTTTTGTACTCATTTGTTTCTTTATTTCCCACTTCCTTTTAGTTTTATATATTTTAACACTACTTATTTACTTTTTATGGACTTTTGCATGTACGTGGTTCACTGTTTTAAGTTCCTCTGAAATGACAGATGATTATTATCGAATTAATATATATATTTACGTCTCCTGAATAATATTATTACAGATCTGCAATACAGATTTAATAAAGACACGATGAATTTGTTCAAAATTAACACAACAATACCTAGTGTTTTATTGATAACAAACTGGCGAAGATTTAGATGCCACTTCAAAATCTGTTGAAATTTTACTTGAAAACGTAACATGTGCAATAGCAATTAAGTCTGAATTGGCATTTTGGAAATTACAATAGCAAAAGAAAAATAAAATCAAAGAACAATTACTAAATGCTTTAGATGTATACAGAAAATATGACCCGAATATTTACTGAACATAAAAATAATACTACAAATATTATGTACTCTTCCTGTTAGCGTTGCTTCTGCAGAAAGAAGTTTTTCTGCACTGAAAAGATTCAAATGAGCCACTATGTCTCAAAAAAGTCTAACCGAGTTAGCTGTATTACATATTCATTGATATATGGATATTAATATTGACAATATTATTAAAAAGCAAAGAAAATCGTTTTTTAATAAATTTAGTTACAAAAATCTGTTTGAAATTTTATAAAATATTTTATTATGATTTTATATGTGCTATATTTAATTCGGGTGTGATATTATTTTGTTTATATTTAAAAATAATAGAATTATATTTTATTTATTTATGGAATAAAAAAAAATATTTTAATTTTATCAAATTACCCCCCCTAAGCCAGTTGACTGGAAACGCCCTTGGTACAAAACTGAAATTATTATACTTATATACAAATAAAATATACATAATAGTATGAATGAGAGATAATCATGTGAAAATACAACTTAAAATCAACATGTTTTTCATAATACCCTAAGGAAAACCCAGATTAAGGCGAAGGGATAAATTCTAATATCTAATAATACATTTTTTTTGTTTATCTTAAATATTCATACTAATAATGTTTTTCAACTCTATAAACTGTTCCTAAATAGAAGTGACGTACAAATGTGTTCTTAAATTGTTTCCACTGAATTGAAAAATTCACTATGTTTTAATCACAAATAATGATTGCAAAACTGTTATGTAATGTGTAGACTTAGTTTTATAAATCTAAACAAGATATGTACTTAAGAAAAACAATTTTCTTAAGTACATTTTATACAGGGTGACTGACGAAAAACATTTGGTGCTGTATCTCGCTTATTTTTATCCGATTTTAATAAATAAAACATCAAATTGAATCAATTTTAAAACACTTTCATATGAACTAAACTGATATTTTTGCTTGCATCCAGTTATTAACAAAAGACGGTCAAGTTTTTTTTTTTCAAATTGCACCATATATATATATATATTGTACTGATCAGTAAGGAGATTTTTTTTCTGAATATAAAATTGTAAACGATTTTATCCATTCATCAAACAAAAGTCGAGAAATTGAGGATTTTTGAAAAAAAAAAATTAAAAATCAAGTACCCATAGTAAACAATATACAGAGCCTATTCCAAATGTCAAAAGTGACAGTGTGAGTCTTTGGTACAATACTGCAATGATTTTTAATAATGGCACTATTAAAATGAATAAAGAGGTATTCTATTATATTCTATTAGTATGTATAATAGAGAATTTTCTTTCGAATAGGTGATTATAAAGAAAAACAAAAAATGTATATATATATATATATATATATATATATATATATATATATATATATATATAATGAGAAAAATCTTACTATGGGATATTATATAAAGATCATTTAAAGAAGAAAAGATGCCAAAGGACTGGGACGTCGGAATTATCTTACCCATACATAAAAGTGGAGCAAGGCGAAACTGCAAAAATTACAGAGGAATAACACTATTAAGCACGATAGTAAAAATATACGAACGAATATTGCAACAAAGATTGACAAACATCATAGAAAATACACTAGAAGACGGACAAAGTGGTTTTAGGAAAGGTAGAAGCGCACAAGACCATATTTTTCTATCAAACAAATTATACAAAAAACCCAAAAAAATAAAAACATCAAAGCATATATGGCGTTTAGACCTGGAAAAGGCATTCTATAAAGTAAACAGGAACAAAGTCTGGGATATCCTAAGACAAAGAGAGGTACCACGTAAACTAATAAAAACTATCAAAAGTCTATACAACACAACATAAATTATGTGGCTACGAGAAATAGAACGTCTAACACATTCCAAGCAGGAGGAGGATTTAGACAAGAAAAAGTCATGAGCCCAATTCTATTCATAATTTACATGAATGAAATCATAAATCAATATCGACCACACCTGAGAGCACTAAATCTAGGATGATATAGTGATAATGGCAGGAAGCAAGGAAGGACTACAGAAAAACATAAATACATGGATGAATGTTTTACACAAATACGATATGACGATAAACAACGAAAAGACAAAAATGATGGTAGCAGCACAAGAAGAAAAAAGTATACAAATTCAAATAGGACAAGTACAACTAGAACAAGTTAAGGAATATAAATACTTAGGAGTGATAATACAGCAAAATGGCAAACAAGACATAACAGAAATAATTCAAAAAACATCCAAACTGTATTACGCACTCAATCAAGCATTTATCAGGAAAAAGGAAATAACAGAAAAAACAAAACTGGCCGTCTTTCAAACCATATACCTACCAATACTAACATATGGATGTGAAACGTGGACGCTCAACAAAAGGCAAAAAGTAAAATCCAGGCAGCGGGAATGAAATTTTTACGAGGAATAAAGGGTATAACAAGAAAAGATAGAATAAGAAATATGGATGTAAGAAAAGAACTGAATACAAAGGATATACACAAATATATTGAAGAGAGATAGCTGGGATGGTGGGGACACATACAGAGGATGGAAAGAATACCTGTTAAACAATTATGGAAAGCTAGGACAACCACGAACAGAGGGAGAGGAAGGCCACTAGAAAACTGGGAGAACAGCATAACAAAGGCACTGCAAGACAGAGGAATAAGCATAAGAGAGGCAGAAAAAATTGCTAAGAACTGAAACAAATGGAAGAAAGTTATCAAGGCGTAGAGAACGAAGATATATTGTTTTGATCAACAAGAAGATTTTTTCTGAATATAAAATTCTAAACGATTTTATCCATTCATCCAAAAGTCGAGAAATTGGTGTATGTGCAGTCCTGATACAACCCGATTGTATTCAACACTGCTATTGGCAATTTATCCAGAAAATTATTTATTTCGTTTGTTAAGTAATAATAACATTTTTTATTAAGACTGCCTTTAGTAAAAAAGGGCACACTTCTCTGTCTCCTAATATACCGCACTACTCGTTAACACTAAATAGTTTTTGGAAAATATTTTCCACAACAACAATAATTACGCACCAATCTTCCAAATTTGTCAGCACATGGAATTATTCGTAGACTCACAAAATTCTAGTACAGTAGTAGTAGTACAGTGTTTGAAATCTTGCAACATGTTAATTATTAAAAATCGTTGCAGTATTGTATCAATAGCCGACACTGTCACTTTTGACATTTAAAATAGGTTCTGTTAATTTAAACAAAATTAATATATTTGCGATTTTTCCTTTATGAAGGTGTATAACTCTACCAAATCTTAGTTTAAATTATGTTATATTACCTGAATTCATTTTAAAACCATGTTTATTTTTGTTTCGATATTTAATTAATACTTTATTCAAGCATTATAATTATAATACGATACTACAGATGGTATTCTGAAGAAGTATAGATGGTATATCACTTTGGGTTTGAGTGGAAGATACTTCGATGAAGAGAACTCCGCCCGTCGTCCTTTTGACTAAAATTTTAAGTATATTTTCATGTTTTGTAATATAAATCTTGTCATATTTTTTTTTAAAAGGAGTACAAAGATATAAATAAATAAATTGTACAGTTTAACATTTGTTTATTTTTTAATTGCTAACCAATTTATTTACACCTATCTAATAATCTGTACATGTGAACCTCTTCGTTGAAACTTACAATTATAATAATTGGAAATCAATACAAATCCAATCAACTATTTTCAACAAAAATAAACGAGGATATTTAATAGAATATTTTATTGATCTATATCATTTTTTAAAGCTAATCCCCACAAATTAATAATTTCCTGAAGGAATTCCTGCAATTTACCCTCTCCTTACCTAACTTTATAATACAGATATTCCTAGTATATATAATACTTTCTACATTTTTTTAATATTAATAAACACAAAATCCAGTCAAATAGCTATATTCTCATCAAATTCCAATTTAGAATTCCTACCAAGCTTTCTAATAATAATTTTCCATTTTCCAATCTTTATTCCGACCATTTATCTAATTATTAATTGACGAGGCTGTTATTAATTGAAAAGAAATTTCTTCGCCTGAAAAAGCCACAGTGTGGCAAAACAATTGTTGCGAGTTTAATGCAATAAAGTGTTTTTTGAAAAAGTATAAAGTGTTTTTTACTTTAACGTCTAAAAAGTATTTATCTAATTGATACCAAATCCCAATCAACACCTTTTCCTCCTGAATGCATCTATCACTACCAGGATTATAACACCGAAAAAGTATTAAAGACCATCTCTAAGCATTTCGACAACATAACAAATATTAACCCACTTATAATATCACAATTTAATTCTCTCCTAGCTGACTCCATTACGCTCTACACTCTCAAAATATATTATCAATATCATTTCTCTAAATTTATCCTGCAACAAATAAAATTTAATCGACAATTACAGAGACAATAAATTCAACGACGAACGGGTACTGAAAGAAAGATTTAATCAAACAAAGAGAGACATAAGAAAACTAATCTACAAATATGAAAAAGACAAATGGGCGGAAGGCTTGCTGGTCACAAATTAAAATACTGATAAAATATAAAAAATCAGACCATATAACAGCTCCTCAACAAAGGCTATTATCACTGACAAATATTTGCTGGACATTTTCACAACCGTTTCAAAAAATTAGTAAATATTGCATTTGATGATACTGACTTAATTGCACTTGCTTAAACCCTTCCCTCTACGCTTAACGCACTACAAACATCCCTCCAATCACTACAAAACTGATCCTCTAAATAGCGTAAAGAATTAAATCCTAAAAATCCAAACTGTTCCTTCTTTTCACAAAATCATCTCCTAAAATTAAAATCCAACAAACCGAAATCTCTCCATCACATACCTGTAAATATATTGGGATTTTATTTGAACCAAAACTTTCCTTTACATCTCATGCCCAATCCATTTAAGGTAATTTCAAAATTAGGGCCCGGCATTTTAGGGCACTAACCTACAAGAATCAAAGCATTTCTACGAAGACCGCAGCTTGTATATATAAATCAATTTGCCGGCCCCTTGAGACTATGGCTCAATACTTTTTATTCAATGCCACCATTCTACCCTACCTAATATCCAAAGATCTGCACTTCCGAAAATGACATCCAAATAATTATCTCCCTAACCCATCCAACGACTTGTTATACGAATCCACACAGATCACTCCCTTCACCAAACGAACACCAGTTCTTTGCAAGAAATCCTTTAATGGATGCCGTAACAATAAATTTTGTATCCTACGAAATTATTATATTTCTGCAAATGAGAAACATTCTAAAATCGCAATCCATGAATTCACTAGAGCGCATCATCAGGACAGATCCCTTAAATAAGACTTTCACGCGGTTTTTTAGACACCAAAAGAACAAACCTAGAAGTTTTGGAGTACGAATATTTACATCCCAGGAAAGTGTAGATACCACAAATATAGGACGATTTCGACAAACGAAAAACGTATGCAGAGACTGATAAAGAAAAGGTTAAAAACAAATCCACAGTCCATCAAAATAAGTTGAAATTTATAATGTTAAACTGCACTACCACACTGAAATATTAATATAATAATAATAATAATAATAAATTTATTTGCCCAACAGATAAACCAATTACAGGACAACATTAAGTACAAAAGTAAAAAGTAAACAATTAATTCATTAAGATAATAATAAATAATAACTAATCATACATGTATAAAAATGGAAAGAAGAAGGATGAAGAAATAAAGGCAAAGAAATGTCTATAAATTAGATATATATATATATATATATATATATATATATATATATATATATATATATATATATTAGGTAAATATATCGTGAAACATGGTATTAGCATTTCTACTCATATGATGGATCGGCGACTTAGACATAGTAACGGACCTCGATGTGGGGATGAAAAAAGTAGGGTTTGTGTGCCGCGAGGTAAGCCTAGGAACGGAAAACGGCAATCAATGTCATTGTGAATTAATTTGTACATCAGTGACGCACTGTTTACATCTCTGCGACTAGAAAGAGAGTTTAGAAGATGACGATGGAGTAGCTGCTCATATTCTATACCTCTTTCAGGGAAAGTTTTGTCCTCCTTGAAACTCAGATATTTTAGGAAGCGACGTTGTATCCTTTCAATTAGTAGTGATAAATACACAAAGTGGGGGTACCAAATGGACGAAGCGTATTCTAAACGACTTCGTACAAGAGCCGAATAAAGGCATTTAATTACATCACTATCATTAAAATATTTACAAGTACGCATAATGAAACCCAACATTTTGGAAGCAGATGAATATAAATCATGTATGTGTTTAACAAAAGTTATCTGAGAGTCAAAGAGTACGCCCAAATCTCTGATCTCTGTAAGCCGTTGTAGGGGATAGCCATTGATATTATAGCTGAAGTTTACGCGCGAAACACGTGAGAATATGACAGTAGCACATTTATTGATATTCAAGTTCAATTTATTATTAGTACACCACCTAGAAATGAGATCAAGATTATCTTGGAGCTTCAGTGAGTCGTGGAAATTACAAACATCTGAGAAAATTTTCAAGTCATCCGCATATGCTAAAACGTGGCAAGACAAAGAGGAAATTAGATCGTTAATAAACATGATGAATAAAAGCGGACCAAGGTTAGAGCCCTGAGGTACCCCAGACAATGAAGTAAATGTATAAGACTTATATCCATTATAGTGTACATAGTTAGTTCGACCATACAAGTATGAACGAAAAAAATTAATAGTATCAGTGCTGAGACCAAATTCCGCAAGTTTATTCAACAAGATTGTGTGGTCAATACAATCAAATGCACGAGAAAAATCGGTGTAGATTACGTCCATTTGAGTTCGATTTTCAATGGAATCACTTATATGTTGAGTGATGATTGCAAGGTTGGTAACTGTAGACCTACCCTTCATAAAACCATGTTGACATGGCGAAATTAAAGTTCTTATATGACCATATAAGGAAGTGTACAACATTTGTTCGAAACCTTTAGAAAAGTTTGAGAGAATAGCAATTGGTCGGTAATTGCTGATATTGGTTTTATCACCCTTTTTGTGTACAGGGCTCAGACGCGCACATTTCCACATTTGCGGAAATGTCTGAGTAAGAACTGCCAAATTGAAAATAGTTAATAGAGGTTTGACAAATATGTATTTACAATCTTTAATGAAAAAACTGGGTAATTGATCATCACCAGCAGTGTTGTTATTTTTGAGCTTATTAATACTATTAATAATGTCAGTCTCGCTGAAAGGAGTAAAATTAAAGGGAATAGTATATGCAGATGGTTCTGTGAAAGTTGCATTTGATGAAGGGGAATAAACATTGCGGAAGGCATCAGCAAATGAATTTACAATTTCATCAGGTTTATTGAGTGTTGTATTACCATTGCACAATTGAGAGGGAATTCTTGTAGTGCCATTTTTAGCATGTATAAAATTCCAAAGTGACTTAGGATTATTTTTCATTTCTTGCTCAAGTTTCGCTAAATAAGTCGTGTAGGCTGCTTTTAATCTTGAGATCAATTCTGAGACGGTCGAACTTATGGTAATAATGTAGTAATTTGGATGACTTCCACTTACGAGGATAATAGTCCTTTAATCTGATTGTATTGTTAATTTCGCGCGTAAACCACAGCGGAAAGGAGGATTTGTGTCGAACGTGTGAAGGAACTGTTTCATCAAGTAAATCATAAATCAATGAGTACAATGCATTAAGCGCAACATTTACATCGGTATAAGTTTCAAGAAAAGACCAGTCAACTGACTGTAGTAAGTTATATAGTTTGGGATAATTTGCTTTGCGAAAGTTATAAAATTTGTTGTTATTCGTTGGGAATCGTGCCGAATTAGAATTAGAGAATGGGAGTAATTGAGAATGTATAACTAGTGCAGGGTGATGAGCATCTTCAGGAACTAAGGGCATCAACTCTCGTTCCACTAAAGTATTAGTAACCATGTTAGTAAGAACTAGATCGAGTAATCTACCATTACTATTAGGAACAGTATTACATTGTTTTAATTTTAATGTGGTAATAAAATTTAGTAGAGAGTTTAACTTAGGTGAAGAGGATGGCATAGTAACAGTAGAGGTAAATTGCGGTACGTTAAAGTCACCTATGAGCAAAACCTGTTTGTCAAGTAAAAAAAGTTCCAACAGTTCAAATAGTTCAGACAATAAATCGGACGAAAGATCAGGTGGAATGTAAAGTACAACAATATAAAATAAAAATCTGTTAAATATACATTTGCAAGCAACTATATCCACAAGTGGAACTAAGTTTGTAATGGCTGTAACATCAAGTGCTTCGGAGAATATATGGTCAGGGACAGCAGCAAGAACCCCTCCGCCTAACGAACGTCCAGTGACATCACGTTGTTGATCGCACCTGAATATTTGAAAGTCGGATGGCAGTAGTTCACTATCTTGTATGGAATCATTCAGCCAAGTTTCAGTCAGAGCAATAATATCAAAGCGATGCAGTGTAGAGATCATGTGTTTTGGTTCGGAGACCCCGGCTATTTTGGAAGTAGATATTGATTGTAGTATTATCGGTAATGTTGGGCCGGTTCAGTTTTCCGATGTGTTAATAATAGTAATATGATCATTAAAATGAACATTCCATTTTGTGACGAAGAATTATTGCAGATATTGCCTACCAGGATGACTGTAAGAGGCAAAAAATAAAATTTGGTATACTAATGTTACCCTTAATATATGAGATTGAATGTCTGTTATATGTAAAGATAATTAGTTCTCTACATTTCACCATATATCAATTATTATAATAAATTATAATATTATATAATATTGTGGCTTCTGTAAAAATTCTGAAAATGAATAATTGGTAACTAAGAAAACATTTGTTGGATTTTAAGAGTACGTGAAAATGTTTATAATTAAATAAAACACTAGATAATTTGCCTAGCCAACAAATTAAAAAATATCACCCTACAACCTGAAAAAAAAACTTATATCCTTTTACTTAATATTGGCACTTTTTTCACTTGGTTTATTAATGGCTAGATGTACATTTCGGTCACTAAGTCACCATTATCAATAGCAAACTAAATAAATAAGTTAAAATCAATCTAATATATACATGTGCGGATTAGGAAAAAACATATTAGTAATTGGGTTTTTTCGGGATTAGTATTTCTAATAACGGATTATTTAAAGCGGTTAAGTCGAAATTTAACAATTTGTATTGATGTCTTTTCATATGGATTGCTTCCAACATATTAAGGTTATAATTATTGGAAATTTTTAATAATTTTACATTGTCAACCGAAAATTTATGACCCGTTGTTAATGTGTGATGGGCAACTGCTGACTTTTCTTTATTAAAACTTTTTATATGGTACATATGTTCTTTAAATATGGTGATGATATTTCTTTGTGTTTGGGCAACGTAGATTTTGTCACAATGGAAACATTGAATGGAATAAATGCCGGATTGTTGTAATTTGTCAGTTTTCGAGAAGGTATTTCCTAGATAGTTTATCAATTTTGAAGTTATGTAGTGGGCTGGTTGTAAAATAAATTTTTTGAGAAGTTTATTTAGGATTTGATTTAATTCGGAGACATATTGAAGTTTGATATATTTCGTGTTATTATTTGATTTTTTAATTGTTAAGTAAGTGGCTGAGTGAAGGGTGTTAGCTTATTTATTTATACTATAGTAATTACACATAATAGTCTACATTTACTAACTAATAATGATAATAAACTAATTTAATACGTGTCACAATGAAAGAGGCTACGATTATGTACCAAAAAACTGATCTAAAAAATAATCAAAAATTTCGATGCACAAATAATAATATTATTGAAATATTTAACATTATTAAATACACACCACGCAGCAAATCATAACTGCAAATTGTTGCTAATATCGAGTCCTCATTAGATGTACATATTTTTCGGAATTATCTTGCAATCAATAAAGGTATTATTAAAATTATTTTTTTACAAATAACTTTAACGCAATAATTTTCATTGGCGAACTTTTAGCGACATCTCATGAAATATTGAAGAAATTCTGCATAGACTCAGATATACTTACTACAGGTTACTGAAATAAATCATTATTAGAGTAAATTATTTCAAAATTATTAATCAACTTGATTTATAAAAGAACTCTAAAGTACGTTTAATCAAATGCCACTAATAACATACTTAAAAAATATAAAAACATTCTTAATCAAAATCATTACAGAAACCTATTTACAATGGTACAAGTAAAACATAGTAAATTTATATCCGAATCACACAAATAGTTCAATCAATAAGTTTCATTTAAATTGATTTTATCACACACACACACTTTTATCTGAAAATCACTAATGAATATACTTGATTTATTAAATCAAGATGAATATCGACATAAAGGCTTTTAACATAGAACATAGTAAACAATGGTGGTAACTGCAAAGTATATTGGGTTGCATAGAAATAAAGTAAATATAGAAGAATCACTGCAATGTTTTGCCAGTGACTGCTTTTAACGCAACGGACGAGACTTTCACCAACTAAATACCATTCCGACAAACCTGGCGGCACTTATTTCAAACTAAGTGAGAATGTTTCGCCTTGTGAAAATGTATTAAAAAAGTTCTTTAGTTCGTTGTAGAAATTAAGTAATAATTTAAAAAAACAATGAGTCTAACTAAGACTGCAAAACAAATCACTTACTAATACAACTACTTCTCTGACTAATAGCTGGACAGGCATTGAATGATACAAAAGTAATTTGCGTGTTACAAATAGCACAGATATCAAAGCAACACTAGTCTTAACGTATTTATTCTGTTAAATAAACTAATAAATAATTAAAGGTGAATATGGTATGAGAAATTATGAACAAGACATGAATTTACTCTGATTTCATTAAAATAAACTAGCAAAGGCAATTAAATAATTTAGCATTGAAGTTTATAAACATATGTAGACACGTGATTTGATCTTTCGATCTCTTCAGTACAACTTTATTATAAAATTGATTTTAAATACAAATAAAAACATTTACTATATTATTAAAATGAAAATTTTTATAACTTACTGGTATGTATGACAACTGACACAATAATGAAATTTAATGGACTGAAGGTCTGAATTTATATCTGAGACGGATTAGTGAATTCTACAGAAATAATTATATTCGGGATTAAGAAAAAATACCCACAAAGAGCATTATTAATAATAAAATGCAATAAAGTATTTTAGTTCGTTGTAGAAAATTAACCTATAATTTAAAAATACCAAAACATTTTGTAAATCTACTTGACAGCTGTGCTATTTGTAACACACAAATTACTTTTGTATCTTTCAATGTCTATCGAGGTATTAGCCAGAGAAAGTATCAATAAGTGATTTGTATTGTAGTCTTAGTAAGACTCATTGTTGTAGATTAATCTATTAAGTGGTTGGTGTTTATTGAATTTATTTTAGCTTTTTCGTGTTTAGCCCACATATGATTTTAAACAGCCCTTATATAATTGTTTACGCTCACACCCACTGCATATGTATATCTACGTTTATGTTCTATATGTAAATGGTGGCTACGTGAAATAAATATGATATGATATGTTAGCAAGTATACTCCACCGCACTGGGTTCTGTTTGTTTCATCCACTACTGTAAACCATTTGTAAAGATAGATCAATAAAATGATTTGAAAATGTCATCCAGTATTATTTATAAATATAAAATTGATAAATATTACATACAGAAGAAAAAAAAAAAAATTTACAATGTGTAATTTAAGTAGTTTTTTTTAATTATTTGTAGACTACACTGGGTTATGTTTGTTTTATCCACTTCTGTAAACATATTATAAATAGTGTAAACATAGCGCAGTAAAATGATTTGAAAGTGTCATCCATTATTATTTACAAATTTAAAAGTGATAAAGTATTACATACAGAAGAATAAACTAATTAAACAATAATAATAATGGAATAACGTTTTAATTCATATCCTACCAGGGGAAAGAAATTATTTCATTTCAGGTTAATTAAATGTATAAAAACAAAAATTTATTTTAAGACATTTATTAAAAGTTTTTAATTGTGGAGGCGTTTACTTTGTGATACATCTTGAATATAATGAAGAAGGAGACACGATTACTTTACCGTTATTGATTACAAAGTAATTGTGTCTTCTTTTTCATTAAATGTATTAATCAACTTACAATATGTAATTTATAGGTTTTTTTAATTATTTGTAGCTTATAAACATGAAATATGTATTAGTAAAAGAAATAAATTAAATAAAATATAAACAAAATTGCAATTTAAATTCTTCAACTTAAGAGTTAAAGACTAATAATTGAAAACTCGCTTATATCACTTTTTGGATTATAAATAAAATACAACAATCACAACCACTATACTATAATAATAATATTATAATTAGCTTAATAATGTATTTCTCTATAAAGTATAATGCTTATATGGAGTAAACATAAATAAAATAATAAAGAAAAAATGTACTTAACATATTACCGTTGATTGAAATATTTAAATCAATGCTTTTATTCTCTTGCATTACAAGCGCACTTTCTTAAAATAAAATCTTTAAACACAATACACGTTTAAAAATATTTTTGAGTGAATATTGGGTCAACAATCACAAAATAATGCTATTGCAATAATAACCTAGAAAATGAAAGTATCACTTACACACAACAATGTGCAGAAACGCAAGCGGAAAGTAACAGGCGCCACCATTGAAACTTTCGCCAACTAAGATTCTGTTATAAAATAAGTCCATAATATTTAATTCACTGATTATAACGAATTGTAAAATATATTGGGTTGCCTATTTCATAAAAAATGTGGGAAGTTTAAGGCCTCTACAAAAGTATTTAAAAAACAAACAAACAAATATTTATTCATGAATTAAATACGGTATTAGGTAATTTAAATTAATTTTATTTATATTCCTTATAATAAAAAACTTATTTGTAGAATCACATAATTCCAATTATTTTCTAACCTACAAAACATGTCTCTAAAAACTGCCTCAAAAAATCTCTTAAACACCCTGTTAAAAAACTACAAAACTTATAATTACATAAAAAGAGGGACACATTCTAATCTAATTATTGAATGTAAACACAAAAAATACAATTTAAAAAAAGGCCAAAGTGTTGCCACAAAGTTTGAAGAAGTGCGTTTAGCCTCAAAGGGGTGGACACATTCTAAATCAAATGGAGATTACTTTACAGTACATGCAGATTTAAGTCAACAGGATCTTCCAACAGTTCCGTGGACAGAATTGTCAATTAATCCCTTGTTGATGGAGGTTTTGGACAGAAATGGAGCACCGTTAGCAACTAAATTTCAGTCTGAAGCTATTCCAACTGTACGTTCTGGAAAACATGTTCTGTTAGCAGCAGAAACTGGTAATTCATTTATTAAATGTCCACAACTATTGTTTTAATTTAATTTCTATAATTTAATATCAATAATAACTTTTATCTACGATCGTACAGAAAGTAGACGCTTTTTGCATCATTTTTCATTGTAAAAGTGGCTTTTTAAAGCACTAGTGCTTTTTTACGTTTTTATTGCACGGTAATGTCAAACTGTTTTTATTGCACAGAATTGTCAAATTTGACAGATGAATATATTTCGACGAAAAACTTAATTTTTTATTAATTTATACAAATAACTAATAAACTATAAATAAAATATATAATACAAACCAAATGGCAGATTTAAGAACTCTGAAGATTTCATCTAATGCAAGTCGAAGCGATTACAATAAACGAACATTTTTTCCATAAATAATAATGGCGGCCGACATTTGTGCAACTTGTTTACTGGTTGCTAAGTAACGCCTTCATTAGTGCACTGCGGGTAAAATATGTTTTCATTAATTGAATTATTGAAATGACATTCAAATATTACTCATAAGAATATATTCTTTGAAATCCTTTACGATCGAAGATAAAATTTTGTAAGGCACACGTGTAAAAAGTTTCTCTATTGCACTCCTGGCTTTAAAAAAACTCGCTCGTTCCTCGCTCGTGTTTTTAAACGCCAGTTCGTGCAATAAAGCATCACTTTTTACACTTGTACCTTAAATAACTATTATCTACGATCGTACAGAAAGTAGACGCTTTTTGCATCATTTTTCATTGTAAAAGTGGCTTTTTAAAGCACTAGTGCTTTTTTACGTTTTTATTGCACGGTAATGTCAAACTGTTTTTATTGCACAGAAATGTCAAATTTGACAGATGAATATATTATAGCACAAATTTTCGACGAAAAACTTAATTTTTTATTAATTGATACAAATAACTAATAAACTATAAATAAAATATATAATACAAACGAAATGGCAGATTTAAGAACTCTGAAGATTTCATTTAATGCAAGTCGAAGCGATTACAATAAAGCGAACATTTTTTCCATAAATAATAATGGCGGCCGACATTTGTGCAACTTGTTTACTGGTTGCTAAGTAACGCTTTCATTAGTGCACTGCGGGTAATAGTATATTGTTCAACGAGTGACGAAAGTAACATTTTTTTAAGCGAGAGAACAGTTTACCAAACTCGGCTTCGCCTCGTTTGGTAATGTTCGCGAGCTTAAAAAAATGCTTTCGACGAGTTAAACACTATACTTTTTCTACTACCTTACCTATGATACTAACAAACTTTTATTATATAAACAAATACTTTATTTTGAATTAAAAATTACAAAACTACAGATCATATTTAAATTACTTACCGACAACTTTGCAAAATATGCAAACAGCACAGTGAATATGAATTTACACGATTATCTGCCTTAAATTCCATGAATTTTGCATATATTTCTTCATACCTCTTTTTCGATTTTTCTGATAATAAATCCACATAGGTTTTCTCAGCTTGATTTACAATTTCTGGTGCAGTATTGGAAAGATCTAAATCACTTACTGAATCAGAAATCATGATATGATGAAGTTACGAACAGTACAAATTCAAAAACTGACGTTTAATAATGACACGATATAGTGACAGCAGGTAACTAGACGGAGGTGAAAATTTGTAGGTAACTTTCGTCCCTAGTGACGAAAGTTAGCGTTATGGGATTTTCTCTCACTAGTGACGGAACTCAAATTTTCGCTGCAGTATTCGGTGACGAAAAATGTCTTTTTATAAAGGGTAGTAGAAAAAATATGTTTGTTCAATCCTGCAGTAGAAAATAGAACTTTCATACGTTGTTTTGTGGTTAGAAAGTTACAGTTTACCTCACGCAAAATGGTTGCTATGGAGATTTACTTTCGCCCACTCTTGTGTCACTTTCGCCCACTCTTATGTCACTTTCGCTCACGCTTTTATAAATACACATTATTATTATTATTATTATTATTACTTACTTGCTTATACACTTGTAAATGAAAATTGTCACTTCGAAATAGAATATTGGGCATTAAAAAGGCCATTAAAATAGGCAATTAAAACTTCACCCGTAATGATATTTAAATTGTGAATCTTAAGCCATTCTACTTCGCTCATTGTAAAATAATATTATATTTTGTTACGGATGTTTGCCGAAACTTTATACATATATATTATTGAATATCAACTATTATTACAGACAAAAGTGGTACAAGTTACTTAGCGTCGCCGATTGTGTTGTTTATATGACGTAGACGATCGTGTTATATTGCCGCTTGTCTTTTTTTGTCGTCGCTCACAGCGGGACACTAGATTATTTTAGTGCGGGCCGTGCACGGCGCATCGAGCAACGCCGACCACCGTACACTAGATTTTAAAGCGGGCCGCGCACGGCACATCGCGCAAAGCCGCAATACATTTCTTTTATTTGAACCTACGTTTTAAAATGAATTTTCGGCAGGATTGAACAAAACGTAATACACCACTCGTGGAGTTACGAATTCGCTCACTTGTGTACCTTCGCACACTCGGCTGTCGCCTCGTGTGCAAATTGGTACACCCGTGAGCAAAACACGTACTTTCTCCACTTGTAGTGTAATATACTATTTCATTAGTTGAATTATTGAAATGACATTAAAATATTACTCATAAGAATATATTCTTTGAAATCCTTTACGATCGAAGATAAAATTTTGTAAGGCACACGTGTAAAAAGTTTCTTTATTGCACTCCTGGCTTAAAAAAACTCGCTCGTTCCTCGCTCGTGTTTTTAAACGCCAGTTCGTGCAATAAAGCATCACTTTTTACACTTGTACCTTAAATAACTATTAAGACATTTATTAAAAGTTTTTAATTGTGGAGGCATTTACTTTGTGATACATGTTGAATATAATGAAGAAGGAGACACGATTACTTTACCGTTATTGATTACAAAGTAATTGTGTCTTCTTTTTCATTATATGTATGTATTAATCAATTTACAATGTGTAATTTATAGGTTTTTTTTAATTATTTGTAGCTTATAAACATAGAATATGTATTAGTATAAGAAATAAATTAAATAATATATAAACAAAATTGTAATTTAAATTCTTCAACTCTGAAGAAGAGTTAAAGACTAATAATTGAAAACTCGCTATATCACTTTTTGGATTATAAATAAAATCCAACAATCACAACCACTATACTATAATAATAATATTATAATTAGCTTAATCATGTATTTCTCTATAAAGTATAATGCTTATATGGAGTAAACATAAATAAAATAATAAAGAAAAAATATACTTAATATATTACCATTGATTGAAATATTTAAATCAATGCTTTTATTCTCTTGCATTACAAGCGCACTTTCATAAAATAAAATCTTTAAACACAATACACGTTTAAAAATATTTTTGAGTGAATATTGGACCAACAATCACAAAATAATGCTATTGCAATAACAACCTAGAAAATGTAAGTATAACTTACACAACAATGTGCAGAAACGCAAGCGGAAAGTAAATTGGCGACACCATTGAGACTTTCGCCAACTAAGATTCTGTTATAAAATAAGTCCATAAAATTTAATTCACTGATTATAACGAATTGCAAAATATATTGGGTTGCCTATTTCATAAAAAATGTGAGAAGTTTAAAGCCTCTACAAAAGTATTTAAAAAACAAACAAACAAATATTTATTCATGAATTAAATACCGTATTAGGTAATTTAAATTAATTTTATTTATATTCCTTATAATAAAAAACTTCTTTGTAGAATCACATAATTCCAATAATTTTCTAACCTACAAAACATGTCTCTAAAAACTGCCTCGAAAAATCTCTTAAACACCCTATTAAAAAACTACAAAACTTATAATTACATAAAAAGAGGGACACATTCTAATCTAATTATTGAATGCAAACACAAAAAATACAATTTTAAAAAAGGCCAAAGTGTTGCCACAAAGTTTGAAGAAGTGCGTTTAGCCTCAAAGGGGTGGACACATTCTAAATCAAATGGAGATTACTTTACAGTACATGCAGATTTAAGTCAACAGGATCTTCCAACAGTTCCGTGGACAGAATTGCCAATTAATCCTTTGTTGATGGAGGTTTTGGACAGAAATGGAGCACCGTTAGCAACTAAATTTCAGTCTGAAGCTATTCCAACTGTACGTTCTGGAAAACATGTTCTGTTAGCAGCAGAAACTGGTAATTCATTTATTAAATGTCCACAACTATTGTTTTAATTTAATTTCTATAATTTAATATCAATAATAACTTTTATATTAATTATTTTAGATATTGTAATGTGAAAAAGAAAACATTTAAAGTACTTATATTTTTTTTAAAAGACAGAACATGGGTCTGATTCCTTCAATATAGAGCGATGAGTCACAGTCAGCTTTCGGTGGCTCAACTGTAATAAGTGTCTATTATATCTATTTATTTTAAATTTATAACTCATATTTGTGGTAACAAATATTTAAATTTTTAGGTTGTGGAAAAACATATGCCTATCTCATTCCCTTAATGGAAAAACTGGTCATAGAAAAAGTTGAAGAATTCAACACACCTCGCCTTTTGATACTCCTACCAAATCGTGAACTAGCACACCAAGTTGGTTCTGTGGCAACCGATCTAGCTAAAACCCTTGATCTAAATGTGAAAGTTATAGTTGGAGGCCGCACTAAGAAAATAATGATGAACCCTGAATTTTCAAACGTGGATATTTTAATTGGCACACCTGGTGCAATCGGGAAACTATCATCCGTCGGTGTTTACAAACTAAATAGAGTGCAACACACTGTATTAGATGAAGCTGACACATTAGTCGATGATAGTTTTACAGAAAGAATAGAATCATTAATACGAAGAATTCCACAATCTCAAATTGTGCTAGTATCTGCAACAGTGCCGAAAAACCTTCCAGTGTTTTTAGAACCTATTATGGATAGTTTAATACAGATTAAATCAGATAGAGTACATAAACCTTTACTTAATATTAATCAAAAATTCATTCGTTTAACAAAATCTGCAAAACCATCTAATTTGCTCTTATTGGCCAACCGTGCCAAACAACCAATGATTATATTCACCAACCGTAATGAGACTTGCAATTGGTTGGCCATGTTTTTACGTGAAAATGGTATTAATTGTGCAAATATTAATGGGGATATGAATTTTGCAATTCGCATTGAACAATGGAATAAATTTCATAATGGAGATGTAAATATTTTATCATCTACAGATGTTGGATCAAGGGGTTTAGATACTACACAAGTCAATCACATTTTAAACTATGATTTTCCTGTATATGCTGCTGACTACATTCATAGGGTGGGACGGATTGGAAGATTGGGTAGCGTGGAGAGGAGTAAAGTGACTAATTTTATTGCTAGCCCCTCAGAAATTAAGTTGGTGCAAAATATTGAAGTAAGTACAAATATTAAAGTTTTAAAATCTCTAAATAATCGACAAATTTTGAAATTTTACGTTATTATGAATTAATTTCTCATAATTTTAATTTTTCTATACAATATATTCTAGATGGCGATTAGGACAAATAGAGAAATACAAAATGTGGATGGAAATATAACGCACATCGTACAGAGAAAAATTTTAAATAAAATGAGAAGTACTGGTTAATTAATTCTGTATGTAATTTATAAAATCAAATATAACCTTTTAAGTTATATCGATTGTTCCTTTAGCCACCTATTCCTATAAATTAAGTGGGTACAAGCACTGAATAGCATCAATAACTGGTGTGTTCGGGAAGGACTAGGTATCAACCCGAATAAAACGATCATAGTTCCTTTCACGCGTAGAAGGAAGCTGCACATAAAGGCTCCCTCGCTGAATGGAATAGAGATCAATTTCTCCAACGAAGTAAAGTACCTGGGCATAATTCTGGATACCAAACTGACTTGGAATCAGCATGTCGACAAAATCATGGCAAAGGCAACGATGTCGCTTTGGGCCTGTCGACGCTAGAAATTGTGGTCAAAGGCTGACGACCCTCCGCAAACAATTTCAAAGCCTGAATTGACGACAAAAAAGCTGCTTTTGAGTGTTTGGTTGGACTAGAAGAGAATTGTCTATTATGAACTGTTGCAACCTGGTGAAACTATCAATTCGGTTTGAACGAAGCAATCAAAGAAAAGGGACCAAAATTGGCCAGCAGAAAGGGAGTTGTCTTTCATCATGACAATGCACGCACGGCCACACACTTTGATGATTCGGAACAAATTGACGGAACTTGGTTGGGAAGTTTTGATGCATCCACCGTACATCATGTTCGATCTCTACAAAACTCCCTTGATGGTAAGAAATTGGCCGATCGAAGCGCCGCTGAAAATCACTTGGTCAAGTATTTCACAGGAGTTCTACACCAATGGAATTCTGACATTACCAGATAAATGGCAAGGTCAAAGATAATAATGGTCAATATGTACTTGATTGAAATTGATTTTCAATTAAAAAAATGTTGGTTCAAATATCTATGAAAATACCGCGGAGACTTTATATGACCCAATATATACTAGTTTTTTGTATATTCCCAAACGGGTTTTACTTTCCAGATGGCCCTTGTAATTTGTCTTTCAGCTTTTTTCTAAAATTCTTGTTTATACATTGCATGTTATTGTGATGTCTCTTAATTTTCACAATTTATTTTATCTCCTTTCTTATGACTGGGAGTATAATTTCTTGTGTTTCATTTCCTTGGTCTTTAAAATCATGCAATATACATTTAGAATTTAAATAATATAAATGGGAAAAACCTGGGGATTAAAGCCCAAAATCACGTATTGGCTGTATAGAACGGCGGTGATACCCATTGTCACCTATGCTGCCCTCGTGTGGTGGCCGAAGACCCAAAAACTAGACACGCAAAAGAAGCTGAGTAGGCTTCAACGTTTAGCATGTCTAAGCATCACAGGGGCCATGCAAACGACCCCAACCGCGGGAATGGAGGCAATCATTGGTCTCACACCGCTCCATCTAGTGGTACAAAAAGAGGGACTTGTGGCAGCCCTCCGACTACACCAGAGGAAGAAAACACTGCCGGGGGACTGGACAGGACACTTAGAAATACTGCAGCAAATCGACCCGGCCCTTCTGTCCAAACCGACGGACATTATATCCAGGAAGCTCGAATTCGAATTACCCTTTTAAGGTGTCGATCGAGGACCCCAAAACGGCTTTGATGAGAGTCAAGGAGTTTGGACGAGGGATATCAGCCTGGTACACGGATGGTGCCAAGAATACCAGAGGTACTGGAATAGGCATTTATGGGCCTAACCAAAACCACAGGAGCTTCATGGCTCTGGGCACGACGCCCACGATTTTGCAAGCGGAAACGATTGCAATTGATATGTGCGCCAGAGAATGCTTGGATAGGCACCTAAATGGCGCGCATATATACATCTGCTCAGACAGCCAAGCCGCAGTAAAGGCCGTTCGAGCCTATAGTCACGGCTCACGGACTGTCTGGGAATATCGAAGATCCCTCTCGCAACTGGCGAAGAACAACTTGTTGACCCTCATGTGGGTCCCAGGGCACGGGGATATTAAAGGCAACGAAGTGGCCGATGAACTCGCAAAAAGAGGTGCAAATGCCACTCCTATTGGACCAGAGCCGTTTTGTGGACTCCCCATGGCGCATAGAAGAAAGGTGGTGCAAAAATGGGAAGAGGACAGAAGACGTAAGTATTGGAACAACGTACCAGGTCTACGTCAATCAAAACGACTCCTGAAACTCGATCACAGCCACAAGGTGCTTGAACTCACAAGGAACGAGCTAAGAACTTTCACCGGACTCATGACAGGGCATTGTGCCCTCCGATACCATTTGCGGAAAATGGGAAAAGAGGAAAGTGGAAATTGCAGATTGTGTGATTCGGCAGATGAAAGTACCGAGCACATACTATGCACTTGTGTTGCGATTGCTCACAAGCGTCTTTCACACTTCGGCAGGGACCGATTATCCCCCGAAGAAGTGAGCATTATCACCCCCAAGATAGTTACCAGGTTCATGGTGGACGTGGGACTGCTTGGGAAGTGATTGGTTAAGGGTAGAACAATAGATCTGTTAGGTCGCAGTTCACGAGAGGCTAACACACCTCACTAATGCCCATTTGCACCGCAGCTACTTAACCATTGATTAAAATTTAATCACTGGTTAACGAAAAATCGGTTTGCACCGCAACTTTGTCCCGGTTAAAGTCCCCCAAAAACATCAAATATTTAACCAGCCGATTTTGGCCGGTTAACGTGCTAAATACGTAACGACTAACTTCAGGACGTTTATAATCGTGAAGTTATTTATGTACATTTATCAGACATATTTTATTGTGCTAACCTTTGCTAACAATGGATTTGATAATTGACGAGATTGACGAAATTGATGACTTGGATGTTATTGATTTCATTAATTTCGGTTTACCTCGTCAAATAAACGTTAGGTTAAACTATTTTGATATATATTAATCGAAGGCGACATTGATTTTCCAGTTGATTGGTAAGCTTTTAATATAAAAAGAATGATAAACATTTATAAATGTTTCTTTTTAGCAATAATTGTGTTTCACCTATGAATCAGTTGCTGACATGTCTGCGGTATTATGCCACAGGTGGACATTTGCAAACTATAGCAGATAGTAGTGGAATGCATTTGTCTACAGTATCCAGAATTGTAGTACGTGTTATAAATGCAATTGCCCAACACCACCGAACGTTTATTAAGTTCCCAACTGTGGAAGCAACCCAAGAAGTTCAGCAAGAGTTTTTTAAAATCGCTGAATTTCCACGGGTTATAGGAGCTATAGATTGTACACATATTAAAATAAAGTCACCTGGTAAAGTCAATTTATTTTAAATTACTATAAACACCATACAAATCATCATTGAAATGTAAATTATTAAATATATTTGAGGTGGCTTATTTAAAATATATAATTTATTACAAACATTACTTAATTTATTATAAACAAAGTGTTATCCTTATTGCATTAATATTAAATGTATTAATTTGAGATATTTTTTGTAGGAGGAGAAGATCCTGAAATTTTTCCGCAACCGAAAATCGTATTTTTCAATAAACGTGCAAATCATTAGCAATGCGGATTTAAAAATCACAAATGTTGTTGCCAGGTGCCCAGGATCAGTTCATGACTGAACTATTTTTAATAATTCTAGAATAAATGCAGAGACGCTACCAAAACTGCATTCTTCTTGGTAAGATTAAGAACATTATTTAGTGTTCTCTCAATCACTGTCAATTTTTTATATTAATTACATTTCTCAGTTTTATAAAAGAAATTAATTTGAACTATAACATTAGTGACATTTTTATCTATGCACCATAGCAGTTAATGGGTTTTCTGTTGCATTTGTTGCAGTGTACTGTCTGAAAGTACTGTCTAAAGTAGACAACTCTTGGCCGCTATGAAATTCACTTATCAAATTCAATTTAAACAAATATTTTCTTCGATATCTTATTAATTTAAGATTTTTTTATTATAAACACTATTAAGAGTTGTTAACGACAATGCACACTTGCAATGTACCAAAAAAAATGCTGAATTTCCCAATAGAAAAACCATAAACAGGTAATAAAGTTTGTACCATGTAAATTTTACGGTGCATAGATAAAAAAAAACGCAGGATATATGTAATGACTGTTACTTCATTACAGGTGACAGCGGCTACCCAAACAAGCCATATTTATGCACCCCATTGATAAATCCCGTAGCACAGGCGAAAATACGCTACAATGAATGTCACATCAAAACTAGAAATAGTATAGAGAGATGTTTTGGTGTGCTGGAAAGACGATTTCCTGGGTTGGCATATGGGTGTCGTTTAAAAGTATCGACAACACTAAAACTGATAATTGCAACTTCAATTTTTCAAAATATTGCTATAATGTACGACGAGGGTGTACCAGGATTACCTGATGACATAAATAGAGAGATACA
Source organism: Ontholestes murinus (assembly GCA_963969525.1). Lineage (NCBI taxonomy): Eukaryota > Metazoa > Arthropoda > Insecta > Coleoptera > Staphylinidae > Ontholestes > Ontholestes murinus. The sequence goes on along the minus strand of OZ018394.1, from coordinate 55,723,513 downwards.
ATTATTAATTATCAATGGAAATATTGATGCCATTAATAATAACAATAAAAATATTTTGAATGTCCGGAGACAGTTAATAAATAATTATTTTAACAATTTATAGTTTAATAAAATTTATTAAAATGGAGTAATTGTCATTTTTTTATTTTTATGTCCAAATTTAAACACTTTCTGCATTTCGCTTTCCTTTGATATACCAAAGCACTCTGAAACTTGTCACGCGTGTAAGGAATAAGAAATATAGGTTAAGTATATAAACGCGCCACTGTCAATTGTACGGCATAAAAATACCAAAAATAAAAATTAAAACCCTATAAAAACGTGTGCTCTCTATGTTATTACTCTGTGATCGGTGGTTACTTAATCAGCCGACGGTGCAAACAAAATATTCTGGTTAAAGTTAGTAGCGATTAGTTAATCGAAAAATTTAACCAGACCTGGTGCAAGTGGCCATAAGACTCTACTTAACCTATAACTTATAAGTGGGTACAAATAGCTTTTTGTCCTTTTGGAGTTGATTTAATAAATATGTAACGCAATGTAGACAAGACGTCTTCTGAAAATATTGATAATGATGCAAGTAAAATTATATTGATTCTTTAGAATTTTATCATTGAAAAATAGTGATTATTCGCAAAATTTTATTTAAATTTCTTGTTTCATTACAAATGGCATTTATGGTGTTTGTGTCTGTTAACTTTTGTTCCCAAACTAATGAATAGAATTTTTTGTGAAACTACTACACCAAATATTATTATTACATACACATTGATGAAAACATAAAGTAGCCCTCGTTTAAGTTCAGATCTGTGAGTGAAATATACAATACAGAAATACCAACAAAATTAGTACATTCAAAAGTAATATTGAGTTTGGTTTATATGTTAGTATAAATCATTGTTTTACCAGGTTAATCACAAATATCTTATGATATAAACAGTATGTTCTTTTTCAACACAGTTGCAACACCTTATATTTTCTATAGGTGCAACACTGTCATTAGTATTGCTGAACATTGTTTACGTAATTTTGGCAGCAGTGTTCCTAGCAAGTGTCAGTGTCAGCTGACTTCGTCACAAGATCGAGTCGACTGCGGAGCTTGCTTTACTTAGTTTTCCAAAGTTTGTGGTCGAAGGAGGTGAGTACTCTAATTTCAATAACATGTTTCAGAAAAAAAGTACCACACAAAACAACCCATAGAACTAGCACCATACCCTTTCGCGCGTTATCGATTTCCCCCCATTATGACCTATATCTACATCCACCCTCTATTTGCAACCCTTGGATGAACGCATAACGTAAGCAACGATTGTTGGTCATCATCGTTTTACGCTAATATTTCGTCTAGTATCCCTGCTATTTGTGTTTAAGCTATTGTCGGTAAAATAGGCGTAGGCTCCATTTTGTAGTGCCGCTCCCAGTTTTTAGTAAGCGGCACGCGAATTCTAATTGGAACCGTGCATTAGCCTTGCCCGATCATGTGTTGCGCTCACCTGAGATAGCGTTACGGTGTAATAAGGATTCACGTGACTATCTCGAGTGATCTCTTCTGTAATTTTCATTGATCAAGAGCCGACTGTTTTAATAAGAAGTCTCGTTTATTAAGAGAGTAATATTTTTCTCAGGTTTGCACAATGTCTCAACTACCTAGGGTCAGGGATGAGGACAAGGAGTCGACATACGGATATGTATATGCTGTATCCGGACCTGGTAAGTAGTTAGCTCTATAGATACTAAGGAAATTAAATATTAAAAATCAATTAATCTGTTTACAGTAGTGTATAATTTAATTTATATATTTTTTTACTGAAACGGTTAATATTATGCCTTATGATTGGATTTTGTTGAAAAAATTATTTAATCAATTATTTATTAACCAGTGTTAATTTTATTTTATAACAGATATTCAGAAGTTGTAGCATACAAATAATTTAATTGGAGTCATGTGTCATATTATTAAAATAGTATAATAAGGTAATCATAGTGGTTATACAAGATCATGTAACTATTGATTCGAATTTTATTTCACAAAGAAGTCTAATTGAAATATTAAATATTGTTAAATTATTAGTAGTTTAATATTATAATTATCATGTATATGTTTGTAGAAAGAGTTGTGTATGACATAAAAAATGAGTAACAAAAAATATAAAATATATGTTTTACCTGGCATTTATAAATTAGTATCGCAAAATTTGTAAATTTTGATACCAATTATATAAGTGTAGAGTTCTCTCTAATGGAAGTTACAAACAAAATTTTTTTAATGCCAGTAAAGTATGTTTATACTTTAGCTTAGTAGAATGTTTTAGAATTTAATTTATAATTTTTCATTTGTAAGCCATTTTTTTGTTCAAAAATTCTAGTCGTCACGGCGGAAAAAATGAGTGGATCAGCTATGTACGAGTTGGTCCGAGTTGGCTACTATGAACTCGTGGGTGAAATTATTCGTTTGGAGGGTGACATGGCTACTATTCAAGTATACGAAGAAACTTCTGGAGTAACTGTAGGCGATCCTGTGCTACGAACGGGCAAACCACTGTCAGTAGAATTGGGTCCTGGTATTTTGGGCTCAATTTTTGATGGTATCCAACGTCCCTTGAAGGACATTAACGATCTAACCCAGAGTATCTATATTCCGAAGGGTGTCAACGTGCCTGCCCTCTCTAGGACAGCAAAGTGGGAATTTAATCCTATCAATATTAAGGTAAGAGAAAATAAATAATATTGTTATAAAAATTAATTGTCAATATATAGTCCTGGAACCATGATAATTAATGTGTTTCTTATTGTTTCATCCAAATGGTAATAAAAGGAAGACGCTTATTGGCTTACAATAACATAATAATAATCATTACTTTCCCTCTTCTTTTTTTGTTCTAATGTTGTCAGCCTTTTTCCATCCATTCATGTGGATTTGTTTGTTTCTTCCTCATACACTCTTTCACATTTCTCTTTGAAGTATCCTTTCCACTCACACATAATACACATTTTCTATAACTTTCTCCCATCTAGTTTTTCCCTCTCTTCTGATCCACACCTAGCTCTTGCCAAGGTGACCTTTTCCTCCCTACTGAGCCGACTGATATTCAGGTACCTTGGCAACCATCTGTGAAAGGTGACAATCATCAAACTGAAATTCACTGTATCCACTCCTTTCATGAATTTCCACTTCTTTCCATTTTCTTTCACCCAAATGGTAATTAGCCATTAATCAATCATGTGAAAGTTAGGGGATCCTCTCAGAAATAAACAAATGTATCTTCATTTAAAGGGTTAGTGTTTTCTCATATGTTTCTGATCCAGCATTGGCACATATACACATACTACATTCATTGGTTTCTAAGAGAGACATTTAAACTCTTTAAAAAAAATTGAAACTTGAAGATAAGGCTGTAAAGCCATAATGAAATTTTTGATTACTCAAACATTTTCATTCATTAAATTATTTAATTATTTAAACATTTATTTCATTAATTGTTTATTTTACTAATAAATTATATAAAATTATGAAACAAATCTATTTTTGTAATACAACAATAAAGAAACATTGATATCTATATATAAATTTAACATGCATCAACATTAACTTAACAATATTATATTCTTCTTTAAGCATTTTTCCTTCTATCTAAAATAAATATGAAAGTAGTAGACGTAACCTTTTTGGAATCATTTACCAGATATTAATTTCTCTTTTCATGGATTTAAATATTGTTTTAATAATTATTTTCCTTTGAATTTTGCCATTGATTCGTCATTTATCATTAACCCATTTAGACCCAAACGGTCAAAAACGACCAGACAACACTCTATCCCAAACGGTACGAAACGACCGTACTAAATACCTTTAATTAAAAGTCACTTGTGTATATTTTATGGTGCTAAGGGGTATACCCTCTGTATAAGTGATGTTTAGGCTACCATATTGACTTATCACCCCATAATAAACTTAGTAGTTATTTGTTTTTTGTGGGAATAACTTCGTACGTAAAATTGTTCAAGAACATGGCGGAAAATAATCGTTAATAACTAATTTAATTTTAACTTAAATATAAATATTTTCTGTTTATATATAATAAAACTCCACTTATTAAAATAGCAACTAGCAATCAAATCGAAAAACAAGTTTGTATGCTGATAAATGGCGATGAAAATGGAAGTGTTCGTTTTCGACCGTTTGGGATAATAAGTATAAAAATTTATTACAGTATTTGAGGTATGCTCCAATATAAAGCAATATATCTGTGAACGAATCAATGATCAAATATTTCGCTAAACATCGATGTAAGTAGTACAAAACTTATAACTGAAGGAAGGAAGCTACCGGTACAGTACGAAAAAATAGGACCGAAAAATGTAGCTTGCTCAATAGTAAAGTAATGAAAAGAAGTGATCGCGGTACGATCTATTGTCGTATTGACAAAGATAATTGTATTGAAGTTATTAGTTGTATAGATAACAGTGTTGTTACCATTTTGTCTAATCAAAATGGCATAGAACCAGTGAAGAAGATATCGCGCTTTTCTCTAAAGTAAATAAAAGTTTGAGGTACACTTATGGTATCAATATGTACAGTAAATACATGGGAGGAGTAGATCAAATGGGCAACCACATTTTAAATTGAACCTTCGATATAACTGTAAATATCTCAAGAGTTTCGACCCAAAATTAGATAAATTAGACATGTTGTTGAAGCAGTATACCAAACGTATGGTTACAAAATGACGAGACCAGATCCTAGCCAGAAATCAAAGTAAGCCAAATGCAAACAGATATAGCAAGGCATTTAGTGCTAACTGGTTAAAAAAGCGCAAATTGTAAAAATAAAATTAACTGCACGTGAAAATTGTAATATCCCTTGATATGCATGATAAATCTTTTATAGAATATAATAAGTAGTTAATATTGTCAAAATTAATAGTTTTCGTAAATAAAATCTATAATTGTTATACACTTATTTAACTATTTGCTTATTACAAACAATATTCTAACATTATAGACAATATTATAATAAAGTACATAATTTTTAATTTGTAGCACATTATCCCAAATGGTCGTTTTCGACCTAAGCCATAAGTCCAAAAATAAAAATGGCATTTAATAATTTTCTTTTATTTTCATCTTAGATTGACTAGTTTTATCATAAGAAATAATGACAAATACAAAATAATTAAAAAAAAGTTTCGGGCACATGGGAGTATAATATTTATCGAATTACGGGTCTAAATGGGTTAAATCAAGAGAAGAATTTTATGTATTTTAAGTAAAACGTAGGATTTATATTATTTTTATAGTGTGCTATACTATGTTGTCATTATTTTTGCTATTTATTGTTAATACTATACTTATGAAAAATGTAAATATCATATATCTAGAGATTATTTTTACAAATGATTATACTAATATAATTAAATTTGTATTATTATTTATAGATGGGTGCTCATTTAACCGGTGGTGATATCTATGGAATTGTCCATGAAAATACTCTAGTAAAGCACAAAATGATTCTTCCACCAAGAGCAAAAGGAACAGTTACATATGTGGCTGATCCGGGTAATTACACTGTGGATGAAGTAGTCTTAGAAACTGAATTTGATGGAGAACGCAACAAATACACTATGTTGCAAGTATGGCCTGTACGTCAACCACGTCCAGTTAGTGAAAAGTTACCTGCTAATCACCCACTGCTTACTGGACAAAGAGTACTCGACTCACTTTTCCCGTAAGTATAATAATATTTAATAATATGACTTATTAATATATTTTAAATCTTTCTCCCTACGACAGTTTCTAAGAAACATTGAATTGGTATTTTATAAATTAATTCATTGGTATTTCATTTTTTTATACTGATTATTTATGCTATATACCAAAAATATCTCACCAAGAACATAGAACCCACACAACAAATAATTCAAACAAATACTGATTCATCAATAATATAAAATCCGACAATATTAAAATAAAAACTTTTAATTTGATATACCTACTACAAAAATGGCCCATTTGTTTTCAGATGTGTACAAGGTGGTACCACTGCTATCCCAGGAGCTTTCGGTTGTGGAAAAACTGTAATTTCCCAATCACTTTCCAAATACTCAAATTCTGATGTTATTATCTACGTAGGCTGTGGAGAAAGAGGTACATAAATTACTATACAATTAACAAATCAAGCAAAATTGGATTTACTTTCTTTAAATTTGTAAAATTCAGATTTATTAGTAATTGTAATTTATTTTTAAATTTTATAATATTTATGCTTACTGCTCCTACCTTGATTGTCTAGATTAATTAATAAATATTTATCTTGCACTTCATTGTCTAAAACTTTTGCGTGAAAAATCTGAAATTTTACAAATCTTTTTAGAAATAAAGAGGACTCCGAGTGATCCCCAATTTTTCGTATTAAAAATTAAGTTTAAAATTTGTTTCAAGAATTTTAATATTTTTGAAGATTCAGTACTAATGAGAAGACTTTTAGTTTTAAAAATCAAATAAGTTTTACTACTGATCATGTGATTCTTTTTCCATGATATTTGTGTATTTATGTGTGTATAATGAACTTGTTGATCATTAATTTTTCCCTGTTGGGGGAATGTACCAGTCGCATGAGACCAAATAAGTATTTTCATATAGGAAAAATAACAATTGAATACAACGTGTTAGTACTAAGTACCTTAAGAGTATTTAGTAAAAAAAAATAGAAACTGAAATAATTTTTTTTTTCAGGTAATGAAATGTCTGAAGTATTGAGGGACTTCCCAGAACTTACCGTGGAAATCGATGGTGTAACTGAATCCATCATGAAGCGTACCGCCCTAGTAGCTAATACATCGAACATGCCTGTCGCCGCCAGAGAAGCTTCCATCTATACCGGAATCACCCTTTCGGAATACTTCCGTGATATGGGTTACAATGTGTCTATGATGGCTGATTCCACTTCCCGTTGGGCTGAGGCTCTCAGAGAAATTTCTGGTCGCCTCGCTGAGATGCCTGCCGATTCCGGCTATCCTGCCTACTTAGGTGCTAGATTGGCCTCCTTCTACGAGCGCGCCGGTCGTGTTAAGTGCCTTGGAAATCCCGACAGGGAGGGGTCCGTTTCTATTGTCGGCGCCGTGTCTCCACCTGGTGGTGACTTCTCCGATCCAGTTACATCCGCCACACTTGGTATTGTACAAGTGTTTTGGGGTTTAGATAAAAAGTTGGCGCAACGTAAACATTTCCCCTCGATCAATTGGTTGATTTCATATTCAAAATACACACGCGCCCTTGATGATTTCTACGATAAAAACTTCGCCGAATTTGTTCCATTGCGTACTAAAGTCAAGGAAATTTTACAGGTAAACTGAATTAAGCACGCAACAGTCAAACAGCTATAATACCATTCATATGTTTTAGGAAGAAGAAGACTTGTCAGAAATTGTACAATTGGTCGGTAAAGCCTCCTTAGCCGAAACTGACAAGATTACACTGGAAGTAGCCAAGCTCCTTAAAGAAGACTTCTTACAACAAAACTCTTACTCATCATATGATAGATTCTGCCCATTCTATAAAACCGTGGGAATGCTGAAAAATATGATCGGCCTCTATGATATGTCACGTCATGCTGTTGAGAGCACGGCGCAGTCTGAGAACAAGATTACGTGGAACGTAATCAGGGATGCTATGGGCAACATTCTCTACCAGCTCAGTAGTATGAAATTCAAAGATCCTGTCAAGGATGGGGAAGCAAAAATCAAGGCTGATTTTGATCAGCTGTACGAGGACATACAGCAGGCATTCAGGAACCTCGAGGACTAAAGCTGCTAATAAAACTGTTAACATTTAAATGTACAATAATAATGTTTATATTAGATTTTTAAGAACATCCTATTTGTCGGTGAAGGTTAATGTAGGTTGTTTTCATCACTTTTGTTTCCATTCCAAGTAATTGTTATTTTATTTATATAATGTTCGGAAATGTAATCCTGTGTGAGTTGCGCTTCTTGTAGATCAAGCCAGTATTACATTAAAAGCCTACAACTTCAGAAAGTAATTTTATACTATGATTTGGGCGATTTTATTTACAATAATTGTTGATGTACAGTTCGAGAAATCATTACATATATATGTTGTTACTATGTAGTTAATAGATGAAATCATTGTAAATTCATGTAGTGCAAATATTATAAAAAACGATAAGAAATAAAAATATAAATTATACATTGTTCTTATTTTTTTCTTTCCTTAACTAAATATACGAAAGTATTCCAATCTTGAAATTTTATACATTTAACAATTTTAGACAAAAAATGACAATAACAAATTGAAAGCAGAATGTCAATTTTTTTTATCATTGGCGGTAGCACTCTTAGATCTTTCAGATCTTGGTCGTTTTTTATATTCCTCAGTATATAGATAGTTATAAATATCGCAAACCTATTATTCCTTATTATTTGAAACGTCGATATCTAGGAATCGAATGAACTTAGGTATAACGTATGGTTAATAAAAATTGTTCAATATCGACAGGACTATCAAAATTCATTAAAAAAATGTAACCTTAATTCACCACAATTTTATGGGCCACCATGTATATTCCAATTAATTACAGGTAAGTAGGTTTTCAAAAGCCTTACAACTTTTATATAAGACATTTTTTGCTAAATCCTGTATCTTTCGAAATAATCGACCGTTCGGGTAATTTCTCCTAACCCTGTATATTCCAAATAGAAAAAAGTCTTTATCACAGGTTTATTTAAATGTACATTAAGTTGCCTACCGCCCTAAAATTATACAAAAAATAATCTGTTACAGTAAATTTAACTGTTTGCAAAGCAATAGTTAATATATGGCTAGAAAATTTATAATTTTTTAGTGATAGTAGACTATTTTCCCTAAAAATTGGCGTGTTTATCTTACCTAACCTTCACACAATAATGTTTTTTCTCCGAAAATGAAGCGTTCTAATGACTTTGAAAATAATTTTGGAAAGAAGCTAAAACTTGATCCAGATATAGATGATGTATGGGGTGATGATCCAGATATAGACGAAGTAGATGACTGCATTTTAAGGGCGACACAAGTCTGTGAAAAAGAGGTTTGTTCCAAAATATATTTGTAGGTTAGAATGTTAGGAAAATATAATAATGAAAACAGATAGAATTTTTCTAAAAACATGTTTTTGTATTATAAAACCTAATTTTTGATAACAACAATTAATTAAATAATGGAATACACTTAACTATTGTGAGAATATCTATTTATAAATAAGTGTACTATATTGAAGATTATTATTATTATCGATATATTCCTTTTACCATTCGGTGTAGGCCTATATTGATGATAATATATTTAAATTGACATTACAATTTGAGACAAGAAATGGGACCACTATAAATTAACTGTCAACTGTTTTTAAAATATAGGTAAAATGGATACTTAGCAGGTAATTTTATTTAACATCGACTTCAGCATTACATATTTTTCTTCATATATTTGGTTAAATCGGTGTATTTTTCAATTCAGTGTAAGTATGGATTATCATATTAGATAGCAACATTGCTAAATAAAGATTATTATTATTATTATTATTACCATCACAACCATTCTCTCCATATTTTTCTATAACTAAAACCATCAAAAATAAACTCTATTGGATATTGTCATAGTTATTGTTAATATTTCATAACTTACTTGAGTTTTAGTTTTGTCTGCCTTTGTAATTTACAAGTATTATTTTTTTTTCCTAGTCTTTGTAATGTTATAATTTTATAATTAAAATTTGTAACGATGATGAATATTAGAGACATTTACCGTAAAAATAATTTTTCATTATATAACTGTTATTTTTAGTTCTAAAAAGAACAAATTGCTGCTTTAGGATGGAGTATTAGTCTTAGTCTGACAAAAAATAAATCGGTTGGATATAAGTAAAAGTTTAACATTGTATTATATAATCAAAAATCATCGATTTTGCAACAATTTGTATAACAAGAAAATATTATGCCATATTAAAAAATAATGATGCCTGTATACTTAACAGATTTTTTTAAAACTAAAATTGACATGATTTGTTTCACTTATAGATTGCTTTATTTTTGACTAGTTTCAGCTATTATGCTATTATTAAGAATGATTTTTCTGTACATAAAAAGCATTTTAGATAAGTTAGTGTTTATAAGGACAAGAAGTAAAGACAGATTTACAAAATATTGTGGTTCAATAATTTCTTTTCTTTCCTTCCATGTCCAATTATATTTATAAATATATGTTATATCGATTCAAAATTGTAATTGTAATTTAATACTTTGCTAGGAGATTGTCCAACAAAACACTTCAGTCGCACCATCATATAGTGCCTTCAAATTTAACCAGCCAATCTCATCCACTCAAAGCGGGTTTAATGAAAGTTTTGGTTGTACTAGGGAGAGTAAAACCGCGAAGGAGAATGATGTTGAATTGGAAAAGAAGTTGCAAAAGTTGCAGATGTGCTTTGAAGCGAAAGAGGGTGAGGTATCGATACTCAGAATACAGTTAAAGAAAACCACTGAAAGACTGGAAGCAGAATCTGTGAAAAAGCAAAAAGAGCTCAGTGAAAAATTAAATGTTACACAAAGAGAAAAAGAGGAGGCTGTGACAAAATTGGATTTAAAGGTAAAATTAGTTGTGTCATAAACAAATGGTTTCTTTAAGACAGCACTATTTATTCAAGTATTTTTTGTATTCAATGCAAATAAATAATAATTGTTTTTTAAAGATTGGTGTAAGATCAAAAATCTTCAATAATATTTATTTATTTACTATGCTTACATAATTAATTTCAACAGATTGCAGTTTAAGATTAAGAATATTGGTTAATCATAAATTTCAATTTTTCAAAAACAGTTACATAAGCACTGCAGATACATACATTTGTATAGTTGAAGATTTTTGATCTTTCATCAATCTTTGTGAGGCAATTATTATTCCACTTGTCTAATTATTACAAATTCATTTCAGTTCTCTTTTTATCTATTTTATTTAAACTACTGATTTTAATATATTCTTTAATGTTTTAGTTATAAATAATAAAATATTTCTATAACAAATTCAATATTATAAAAACAAACATTTACATTGAATACTTTTCATATAAACAATGTTGCATTCGGTAGATTTAATTTTTCTTTGATTTTCATTACAGAATTTAGAGTTGGCAAATTTAAAGAGAAGGTTACTTGATGTACAAAAAAATGCTATGAAAGATTTGGAGGTTCCATCTTCTTCAAAAAGTGCAAACGTTAACACGTAAGTGTTATAAATGAACGAAAGGCTTGGAATATTACTTTAATTTAAAAATTTATTTAATGAATTTATGAAAAATTTTACTGAAACACAATCTACAATATGGCAAACTTGCTGCTGAATAAAATTGTATATTAATATATTAATTCTTCAGTTAACTTACGAAAATATTTCCAATACATAATATATAGTCTGTTTTATAAACAAGATTTATGCTGTATTATATAATTGTGTTTAATATACTTATACTTTTTTATAGTACTACAGTTAATAATGTGCAAAAGTGCTGCAACAACAAGTTGGAACCAATAAATACACCTTGTAAGTATAATTATAAATATTTAATACTGATAGGGTATTACTGCTTTGAATTTTTTAGTTTTATTAATTGAATTTATTATTTCAATGATTGAAATTTTACTTAATTTAAACTGTTTTAAAGTACACGGTATGATATTTAATATGTATTTAAGTCTCTAAATACTGCTTTAAGAATCATGGATGCTCTATGTAGAATATGTAGACTATTCACAGCAATAAGTTAAGATTGTTCCATGATTGTAAAATTTCAAGGCATTTTTCCTAATGTTATTTCATCTCAAAATATATATAGATCACACGTAATTCTCAGATTGTCATCCATAAACCTTCCCCATCTTTCTCCCTTCCCACTCAACATGCTCCTCATAACTTGATCACTCTCACCCTTTCCATCATACTCTGCCCTCAGATCTAAAAAAAACTGCATACATACTCCCTCTTTCTCCCATCACATGCTCTACGATCTTGGCCAGAGTAAAGATTTGATCTTTCGTTCCTCTCCTCTTTCTAAAACCTCCCTGCTTCTCTGGCTCCAGTTTCCTCTCTTCTACCTCCTTCTCCAGCCTGTTCTTTTACCGTTATCATCTTATATTCGATGTTCATGCAACAAATTCTCTTTAAATTTATATATTCAAATTATACATTTACTACCTTATTGATTTTTTTTTATTGAGTGATTTATTTGAAGATGATAATAACTTGATTAAAACACTTTAAATTTAAAGCCTTTCTTCACTACTTTACTCACTAGTTGCTAGTTGTTTACCAGATGACCTGGTCTGGGCCATGAGATCACAAGTGAAATTCTAATTGTGTGAGAAGAAAATAATATTACAAGATTATTTACAGACTCTGAAAAAAATGAAAATAATCCCTAATTTTTATTCTTGTCAAAATATAATGTCTATGAGAGATTACATATTTAATAATGCTACAAAATGTTATAAATGCCCATTTTAAAGTTTACATTACACCCCACTTTTCTCCTACAATAAGGAAGATCTCTTTGGTGAGAATTGAATTTGAATGTTTTGAGTAAATCGCATTGATCTCCTTCAGGCCATTTTGTGCATGTTTCATCACAACCTCCACATAGTATTTTCTATAATCCCCAAACCACAACTATTATAAAAACAAATCTGACTGAGAACAAGTGATTTTTGAGGGTTTATTTATTGAGAAAATAACTTGTACACTATTTGATTGTATAGTTTTTTTTTAACCATATTATATTTTTTAGCATATCCTTTGAAGTACATTAAAATATCCTCAATATTCAAACAGCCAACTGAAGACCAATTAGATATTGCAAACATATTTAACAAGGATAGGCGATTGGAAAGTGTGGTGTGTACAGAAAATAACGAAGTTGCAAAAATTTTTATTGCACACAGTAGGATTAAACTTGACAAAATATTTCCTGATTTCAGTGATCTCTTAAATTGTGATGCAAATGAGTTAGAACAACGTGATGATTGCACGGGTAAGGTTAGTATTTTACAAGAACAATTAATGCTGAAAAATAAATATTTAATGATTATTTAACTAAAAAATAATTTTCTTACTTTTATTTTTAAAAAAAACTAAGCTTAATAAATTTTGTACAATTACTCTGAATTGGCATGTTTTTTGAGTTTCAAATTAAAAATATCAATAATATTATACAAAATAACACTTAGGCCTTGGTTTCATTAACTTGTCATTCGTCACCAATGTGTTTTATTCTTTTGGCCTTAACCTAGCAATTAAAATGTTGAAAACCTGACGAAATCAAAGACTGATATAAAAGAACTAAGCATGCTGTTTTTGTTTTTATTAAGAATGGAAAATTATATCACATATTGATGAAAACCATTTAAAATTATTAAAAATATACTTTCTTTAAATTTGTTTATAAAATGATATATTCAATAATGATATAATTCCGGTAAAAATAAGCATCTAATGAAGGCACTATTATTGAATGATATATTAATACAAATAAAAATAGTTAATTACAATCCAAAATAGTAGGTAAAGTATATTTGTGGCAGATAGAATTTGTATGAAAATAGTTTGTTATTTTATATTTTGGGAACAAATCTATTACTAAATGATATTTTTATATTTTCAAGCTGGCAATTGTATTTCTTCAATTGTTGGATGAAATTTGGATATATCTGAAGGGATTAGAATTGCATATTAAAGAAGACTATATCAGGAGGTGGGACTTGGAATACTTGAATAACACTGAGCAAATATTAAAAACTGAGAAAACATTCTTTGATCCTTTGTAAGTATGTTCATGCATCGCTATTTTAAAAGTCAATATCATGTAATTTTAATTGTAGCTTATTAAATAAATATTTAAGTGTTTGTGGTTAATCTCACTCTAAGAAAATATTAATTTTCTGATGTAATTAATTTTGTTGGTTTTATTGAAGACCATGGTGTTCAGAAGAATGTGGCATCCGCTGTAGACAATTATTAGCCTTATTAGGAGAAATATTTCCATACAACACATACCTCAGTAATTACATGATGGGAAAATCTCATTTGTATAAACATCAAGATATAATCATGCAAGCAACATTTTTAAGTGACTATACTGTAGATAAAGGTTTCGAATTTTTAAACAGAATTATGGACGTTATTAAAAAAATTGGACAAATGGTAAGTTGTAATTTATAATAAATAGCCAATAAGATTTTTTTTATTTACAATGAATTTAAATATTTTCAATTAAAATAATGATTTATTTCTGTTTCAATATTGTTCTAGAGAAAGGCTTCTAAATTCACTGGATTTTTATCTGCTGTTTGTAATATAGCCAGTAAAATATTTGATTCAGACGTTCAACTTAATTCCGAACTGTAAGTAGATTATAGTTGCTCTCTGCTTTTATACTAAATTAAACATATATTATTAATTATTGCACTATTTATTTGTTTGCATCAGTATTATCAATTAGTTTTGGGATTTAATAATAAATTAAACCAAAACAGGAAAACATTTTAAAAAACACGTAACTATAAGACATATTGCTCTAGAAATATTCTATAATTTTGAGTAATTATATAATAATATATTTTATTTATGTTTTAGTTGTGATATTTTACATAATATTATCAGGGAAGTGATATTTTGTAGGCCAAATGCCTTGGTATTAAATCATGTGATCCTTCTTTTAAAGCAAGCTTCAGTACATGAGTCATTTATTGAAAAACTTTGTAAACTACCAGAACACAATGGTCTTATTAAGAAGATCAAAAAAGGGATATTTCTTATCAATAAAGGTAGGACCTAGATTATATTAGAAATAAACAGATTGTAGTTTATTTAGATTTTATGCCAAATATTTATAATTCTTACTTTTTAAAGAATGCTTAAATATTTAAATAAATTTTCACCTAAAATAAGTATTCTAAACTAGAATGGGTTGCAATAAATTGAAAGAATAGTATAGCCAAGTAATAGATACAATACGGAATTAAATATTGTCACATTTTATTTTATCCATTTTATTTTTATTCTGCTAAAAAGCCCCTAACACAACGTTTTTGATCATTTAAATAAAATTTAATCACTAATAGCTAGAAAATTTCCAATTATCTGATTGTGAAATGAATTTTATTCATTGATATAATAGCCAAAAATATAAATATTCTTACCTTTTAATATTTTATAAAAATATCTATAGAATTTAATATTTGGTTATTTATATTTAGATTGCTGCACATTTCAAATCTTCAGCATACTTTACAAGAGGAGCATTTATTGTAATGACATGAAACAAGATATTGGACAAAATATATCTCTTTTGAAGCTTATATATAATGCATTTAATTCAAAAGCACGATGGTTATATTACTATGAAAACCAACAGTAGGTATTAATAAAAAATATAAAGATGTATACAATTATTAATGTTTTGATTTTAGTAATGATTGTCTGTATGAGATTTGCTGCTTGTGCTTAGAAGTAATTTCAATTGTATTACAACATTATGACCAAGAACAAAGTGTAAATGGTAAGTATGATTTCTTGACCAATAAGACCATATTTAAAAAATCATAAGTGTATTTTAACTTTTACCCTTTTTTATTAAAAAAAATTTCAAAATTAATTTGAAATCATACCATGTGTGTGCACTCATTGACCCTTTAGCAAAATATGGTATAGATGAAGAGCTTGAATAAACAGAACAGGTTAATGATCAACCATCGTTTAACATCTTTTCTAAAATATTTTAGGATTCATACAAAAGCAGGATTGAATTATCCTTACTTAGTTTCCTGTTTATATGTTAAAATGTTTTTTATTTACAGATGCATTGGAACTAAGCATTAGAATCCTGCGATTAATCAATTTTAAATGCTCTGATTTACTCGAAGGAAGAGTGGAGATTTATGGACAATATAAGAATATTATAATGAAGCTCTCAGAGAAACATTTTCGTAGTGAATATGATTGTATGTATCTAAAGAATGTATATACACTTTATTATGAGTTCCGATATTTTCAAAAATCACTAGAATAATTCAACTAAAATTAAATTGCCATTTTGGACTTTTCTAATTCAGTGCATGTATATTTTGGTACCTTAAGTGTTTTGGATGTTGCTAATTTTTAAAGGATTATAAATTATTTAGAATTGAATTAAAAAATTGCACAGCTATTTTAAGTACAGGTGACATTAAAAAAAAGCTATTATATACTTAAATACACAAAATTCACAACATATAGATACAAGAAAATTCCAAGATGACAATGGAAAATTAGTTGAACTATCACACGATTACTATGATTGCATAATATAATATAAAAATACACATTATAGTTAAATTTTATGTAAATTCTATGACATATATATTATTTGTTTCTTTAATTCTCTTTTAATCTTAAAAACATAATCCAAAAATATAATTTGTTTGCAGGTGGCGCTCTGGAGAAAATAAAGAAGACATCTTCAGAGGAAACGCATGAAAACTTAAATTTCAATATTCCACTTTATGCTGACATGTAAACAAACATTTAACTAATAGACTGTTGTATTTATAAAGAACGATTAATTATTGGTGTACATAGCGGTGAAAATATATGTATATTATTTATATATTAAAATAAGCACAGCTCCAATCCTATTTACAACTCCCGGTGCCTGCCATTTTTCATTAGTGCTTAAGCTCATATCAACAGTGCCCATAAAGCATAATTATTCTCTCCTGAGATTATCCAGCCTTGCTTGTAGGTCGGCGTCGGCGTCCGAAAGACCGCCGCTTGCAACAGCTTGTGCTTGTGGACTTTTTTGTCCTGTTGCTGGTAAACTACTGCCTGCTTGAGGGAGTCCTGAAAGTTGGTCACCTAATTGTAGACCTAACTCATCTAATACTTGACCAACAACAGCATCACTGAAAAAAAAATTAGAAAATTATTAGAAGATGACATACATAACACTTTATGTAATTTCAAATTGAATAAAGTCATTATTACTATAGTCGTGCCGCTGAAAGCTGACTGTGACTCATCGTTCTAAAATGGAGAAATAAGACGTACTTTCCTTTCATTTCATTCTGTCCCGGTAATTCTAGGATGATGATAGAATAAGATATGCTATACAGTTCTTAGTACGAAAATGCATGAGTCACAGTCAAGCTGTGACTTTATATTTGTTATTTTTAGATTAGGTTATTACACATTACGTAAAGCTTTTTTTAAAGATGATAGTAATTTATTAACTTCTAATCTAAAGTAGGATCTTTGAGAAAAAACATTTGTTCATTTAGTTTTCTTTACATTAATTATCATTTTTTTAGATAAAAAGTATACAGAATAATAATACTGAATAAATTTTATCTAATAGAGTTTTTAATTGATTAATAATAATATATTACCTTTCTTCTTCATCTGCATCATCCTCCATAGCATCATCAATGGCGTCATTCATGATTTCTTCTTTCATATCCATAATTTCAGATTGCTTTTCAAACTCTTGCAAGATTTTTTGTATCTGAGGCAAATTTAACTGTCGATTCATACTTTGCATAGCCTTTGTAACACCACGCATAGCTTGGGCCATTGCATTTTGGGACCTGAGGGTCTGAATCTTTAGAGAAACTGCTTGAATATTTGCTTTCATTAACATAAACTTTTTCACATAACGTCTCGTTCTCACCAAGTCCCTTGCCATTATTTTGACTGCATCCTAATAACAGTCAAAGTTTTTACAATTTAAATTTATAGTCAAAAACAAATTACATGAAAAAATTAGGAAATTACAGATTAACTTGTGAACCTTGTAAAGGGATTTACATCAGGCAGTCTGGTCATAATTAATAAACACATCTTACAAAATACAAAAAATCATTTCAATATTCATATAAACATTTGTAAATTATATTTTCGAAAACAATTATTGCATTTAGAGTAATTTATTAAGAAAATAAAGGCCATAAAATGGATTTACTTGAAGCATTAGAAATTCATAAAGCTGAATTTAATCTTGGGTTTTTCACAGACTATTTATTATATCAAAGCTATATGTCCGAATTTTTAGGTATAGTTGTCCCAAAGATATAAGGCGTTTATGGCATTTCACCGTTTGACTGCCTTAATGAGTTTAGGGCCATCATATCATAAAACCAAACTAATATATATTCTTGTGCTGGTCAGGACCGCTTTATAATTTTCTCTATACAAATGTGGGCGTTGCAAAGGCTTATTTCTGCATGCAAATGATCTCTTTTTTGAAGAATCCTATACAAAGAAGCAGTTACTAGGGATTATGAAAACGAAAATATTTTCTATGAACAGGAACGCGAATTTAAAGTCAAAACGGCCTCTTAATAAAAAAATATCAAAACCGGGCCTGGGATAGCGTTTGGAGGATCCGCTGCGGACCACCTATTGGGGGCTGGGGATGAGAGTTTGCGGTCGTTCCTTCATAAAAATTTGTGAAAGTTAAATACCTTAAAAGGTCATAAACGCCTTATATCTTTGATTCAACTATACTTTTAAGGTAAGTTTCGTGATCAGTTTATGGTCAAAACAATAGTCACAATTTTTCAAAATTTATTATTTAGTAAGTAATTACTTAAGGTGGTTTCTAATTTTTAATTTACAAAAAATTTACACAATTTTCATGAAAATTTTGGGTTTTGAAAAACAAATTCTATTTTTAATTTTATCAAATAGTACAGCAGTTACATTAAAATTAAATTTATATAATAAATAATAATGGGAAATATTAAAACGAAAAAAATAGTATTTTTGCAATGCTGGATTTTTAATCTAGTGCGAGTATAGCTCACACAAACTGAATGTTAACTGTCAGTTGCCAACAACTTATTATTGGTTATTTCATGAGTTCTTTTTGATAGTTTTATATAGTAACACTTCTTAATTACCATCTTAAAATTCAAACACCCCCTTTTATATTATTTTGTGTGTAACTAAATACAGGTTTCGAATGAAACATTAAATTGAAGTTATATTAGATTAATATAATAATAATTTCATTTCAAACTCTCTGACCTTGCATTAGTATATTACACTACAAGTGGAGAAAGTACGTGTTTTGCTCACGCGTGTACCAATTTGCACACGAGGCGACAGCCGAGTGTGCGAAGGTACACAAGTGAGCGAATTCGTAACTCCACGAGTGGTGTATTATGTTTTGTTCAATCCTGCCGAAAATTCATTTTAAAACGTAGGTTCAAATAAAATAATAATGTGTATTTATAAAAGCGTGAGCGAAAGTGACATAAGAGTGGGCGAAAGTGACACAAGAGTGGGCGAAAGTAAATCTCCATAGCAACCATTTTGCGTGAGGTAAACTGTAACTTTCTAACCACAAAACAACGTATGAAAGTTCTATTTTCTACTGCAGGATTGAACAAATACTATTTCTCATTGCTTTCTGCTTGACACTTTAAACAACTAACTCAATTATTCCTAACTAAATATACACAAAAGCATTAAAGATCTACTCATGAAATATCACACTCAAACAAAATTAACTCAATTGAATTTACTAAAAATCAATAACATATAAATTACAATTTATTTTTTTATAAAAATTATTATGCCAGATGCTATCATATTCCTTGTAAATAATACAAAACTCTAAAATTTATTTCTTCCTGAAATATATTTGTTTTTTAATATCTACTACTAAACCTTCATCAATTCTGCCAAACAGCATCCCCTAGATTGCTGTCCCGGTCAACAGGGCTTCGTAACCAATTCTATTAATTACATAGAATAAAAAGTTTCATGCCACAAAATATTATTCAAATAAGAAAACATAAAAATGTATTCCTTTAGAAAAATAATTCTTGCTTGATTGTAAAGTCACTAATAAAAATTATGAAGGTATTTCATTTTCATTACGTTTTCACTAAAACAAATTGACATAAAAATAAATGGAAGGAATGTGTTCATTGAATTTAATGGTAATAAACAATATACTTGCCACCATGGCCAAATTCTAGGCATGAAAATCATTTGAACAAAACAATTACAATTAACAACATAATAATGTTACACACCATTTGACCTTCCTTGGCCAACTTCTTGATGTCCATAATAATTTTCTTCTCCTGTTGTTCCATTTTCATCTTTTCCCTGTCCAAATCCCTCATGGCTTTGTTAAGAGCCCTTTGATTTTTGCGTAGTAACTCCTCGGGGGTTAAACGCTTGCCGAAAAGCCACTCCATTTTCACTGTCAATTATTATCCACCCAGAAAATTTATACTTTTGAAGACACTATTTTGGCGTATTAGTCACTGTTTTTCTAGTTGACATATGTCATTAGGGAGTGCTGTTAGTGCAGTTCACCAACGTATTAAACTGAAAATATACGTATTTTAAGTTGCATATCTAAGGTATTTGCTCAAAATAAAATGAAATCTATATAATTCTATACCATAGAGATATTTGAAAAAAGTTGTAAGAAATACCAGATGCAATACATTGAAATGGAAAAAGATACAATAAATTTGAAAAACGATGCATAACTTTTAGGTATCATTTATATTAGGGACAATTAGAAATGAATATTACTCAAAAGTTATTTAGTACAGTAAAATTCCCTATAAAGTTAATCTATGATATGTGAGGAAATTCACCACCTTCTACTACTTACAAATTATATTGTGAAATATAGTACCCATTGTCAAACACATTTTTCAAACTATTACTGTATGATTAAAATAGAGAAATAATTAAATTGTTGTACTTATATGATTTTGTAACCATGTAACCATACATGGTTAAAAAGAAGGAAGTAATTTATGCAGCGCTATCTATTGTTTATTCGAGAACCGATATTGGAATGGTGTAAATATTTGCTGGGTGTAAATTAAAAAGACCTGTGTGCAATGTGCAATATCAAATAAATCGATGTAACGAGTTAATTCAATGCCAGGACCATAAAGTATGAGTGCCGACATAAATAAAGAAAATGGGGCCAACATTTTCGTTTACATGGACATACAAATTGGTGCGGAAAAAGGTTAGTTTTAGATATATAAAAAAATAAACACTGATTCCGATTTTTATTGTCTTATAAAGTATCCTTGAACGAATCCTATTGCTGTTAAGAAAATTGTTCGAGGCGTATCCTTGAAGACTATATTTAAATTTAATTGTCATTCAAATGATAAATATAATTGGGGGCAGATTTCAAAGAATATTCAACGAGGAGCATATTATTATTATTTTTAATAAAAACCATCTAATATCTAAAAATAATAATTGTTGTATAATTAGAAGTTATTATAACACGATAAAGTAACAATTTCTATAGTTAAATAATATTATGGAGACTTTTTTAAAATTTCTGATTAAAAGCTAAAGTGCATGATACAGTTTAATAATAAGTTATATTAAGTTAATTAATTTAAGGTATATATTATTTCAAGAAGTCAGCAATGTATAATACTGATATGAATGATATATATTTTAATACCTGACACCTGTTGTATTGAAGAAATATATCATTTTTTTCTTTTTCTATTGTATAAAATACTAAGTTTCAATAATGCAAAAAATAAAGTTATCTTGTACACAATCTGGCTTTAAATATAAGTTATCAAAAACAATCCACTCAAATTAATAATTAGTAATTACTCTATGCGTGATGAAGCCAGGTTATGGTGAGCAATTGTAGCAGTGTTGTGTATAATAAAGCAAAACTCTTTAAACATGTGTGTTTTATTAATTTAAGTGCATAATGGAGTTTTACCAGGTAACAGCCTTATAAATCCAATATTTTAAAATAATCCAGTCATTTATAATAATTTATCTTTATGCAAATTGATGTTTGATACTATTTAATAAACTGCCTTGAAATGTACATAGGTATAAAATCTTCTTTGCTTTGTCAATAAAAATTCCAGATGTAACCTTTGAAAAATAAAAGTGATTTAATTAACTGTATTCAAAATAATGCTGATGGTGTGTTTCTTATTTCATCTTAAGAAAGAGCCAAAATACAAAGGAAATGCTTAAATTCATTGTAAAATATATTTTGTGGAAATAAGATTGGAAGTTAATGAGATGGTAAAATAAGTAATACTAGTAGAAATTTAATTTATTATCAATGAAATACTTTTACTTAGTTAAAGTTATTTATTGGGTTTATAAATATAATGTTTCTCGTTTATTTTGCAGTAGGGCGAATTATTATTGAATTATACAAGAACGTGGTGCCAAAAACTGTGGAAAACTTTCGATGTTTATGCACAGGTGAGAAAAGAGATGGCGATTCCAAATTATGGTACAAGGGTACGAGGTTCCATCGGGGTAAGTTTCAAATATTTATTGTATATGAGGGGGAAATATGAAACTCCAATTTTTTACTTTACCTATAAATAATTAAGAAAATATAGATTTATTATATTAAATTCTTCTTGACATAACTCTTATACATAAACATAAAAAGAAAAATGGTGATGTGGCCATGATAGTACTTTCCCTATATTTTCCTCGAAAACTAGGTATACGCAAAAATACTATTCTTTAACACACCGGTGGTGGCGCATCGGTTACGTGCAGCAACGTTGATTCGGGTCAGTAAAAAACAACAAATAAGTCTTATTAAGACTGTAGTCTTAATAAGACTTATTTGTTGTAGATTTTACGAAAATATTTTCGTGTTTTTTCTATTTATTAAAGTAATAATATTGTAATTATTACTTTTATGAAGATCTTACATTTAGGGTAACTTGATGATACATTTTTGTCATAATTGAATTCCAAGAATAAGTTGTGTGATTGTTTCATAATGAAAATAGTATTTATATTGACCTTGCATTTTAAATATTTTGAATTTTAATATTAATTTTTATCAAAATCTTTAAGAAAAACAAATACCTACCTTACAAACCAAAATTTATACAAATGTGAATGGAGCACAACATTCTTATTATTAAAGATTTCATGTACAATTTACTTGTACCAAAAAAAAAATGTTATTTAACAGTAAGACATTTTTTTGAAGTTAAATCATGCCAAATGAAATAATTTTCTGACTATTTTTTTGCATATATTATTAATAGAATTGTTACATTGTTGTTACATTGTCTGAAGTGTTTCAATTAGATTTCAATTGGCACAATGATACAAGCCCAGATGTTAGTATGCAGGCAACCATCCGGCCACAGATAATAGATTTATAAATGACTAATCTCATATATAGAAAAGTTTAAGAAAATTCAATAATCTTGGCCCATGGGTATAAAGAAGCTGGAAATACAATTATAATCTTATTATCACAGCTATTGGTACAATCGGAGGCCCTATTTCTTAGGTAAAATACATATAAAATAAGTCTTACCGTTCAATATTCGGGTACAAATTACAAGTTGGGCGACTTATTTGTACTCTTATACAAAAACAAATTACAAGTGAGTTATTTAAAAGAATAGAATATGCAGAAGTGAGGAAGAGTGTTGACTACTTTTAATTTGGAAAATTTTGTGTAATTATTAATTTTACTAGAGATTATCTAATGAGTTTAGGTTAAAATTAACCAAATTGCTTTATTCTTTTTCGGGTAAAGTGTTTTAATGACATTAACTGTTGATTTTTCTATGTTCATATTTTTGTTCTGATATAAACATTCTTTAAATAAAATAAATAAATTCCTTTCGGTTTGGCCCATATATAATTTATCACCATTGGAGTAGTTAATTGAGAGTACATCAAATTTCTGTTAGTCATTAATTTTACTAAAAGTGTTACATAAAGTAAATTTTAACTGGGTTGTTGTATAAGTAGCAGAAGTGTGATAAAACTGTTTAAATAATTTATTAAACTTTTGTTATGACCGCTGTATATTCTAGTCTAATGTAAGTTTTTTCAGCTATTTTGTTGATGGGTTTAAACGGTAAAATTATGCTTTTTAAATGTTTATATTATCTTTTTAATTGTTTTTAAGTTGTAAAATGATATGACGGTTTAAAATATAAAATTCAATTCTATTTGATGTAATTAAAAGTGTGTGTCAGTTTTCTATAAATGGTAAAATCTAATTTGTTATTAATTTGTTTTTTTTTAATTCATGAGAAATTTATGCTCAGGTATTACATAGTTTATAGATGACAGAACAAAAGTTGTCGATGTAGTGGAACTAAATTTATAATTAAATATGCTCTTGAGCTTCTAAGTGGTTTAAAAAAATATTTTATATGGTTGCCCATTGCTATTTAATAGAAAGTGCATTACTATTTCTGTTAGTTTTAAGTTTCCAATTATTTGTTTTGTTTATCTAATTTTTATTTCTTCTAATAGTAGTAGTAGTAGTGTTAGGCTATCAACCATGTGGTCGTTAATTTAATACTGTACTTCTTCAATTATAGCAGTGTTTATAGTAAAACAGGGTGAAACTTAAAGAAATAGTCTTTTATTTTAGATAAATGTGAATATGGAGTTTCATCAAGTTCAACCATAGAATAAAACAAACGTGATTCTCCTAGGCATATATTAAATTGATAATGATATATATGTTGAAAATTAGTAGAAGTTATGCAGTTACTATGCTCCATATTTATATTTATTCAGATAACCCTCACATGTTCCAGCCCTTACGGATCATCATGTTAGTTGTCTGAATAAATATAGAAATGTAAAGAATTATATTACTTTTCCCAATTTGAAAATTTGGTTTTATCAAGGAAGTAACATAAGATGTATCTAATGTATTTATATTGGCTTAATGTTAACAAAAAAGC
Source organism: Ontholestes murinus (assembly GCA_963969525.1). NCBI lineage: Eukaryota > Metazoa > Arthropoda > Insecta > Coleoptera > Staphylinidae > Ontholestes > Ontholestes murinus. The sequence goes on along the minus strand of OZ018394.1, from coordinate 55,698,710 downwards.
GACGAATGCTTGTTTTATGGGGTTGATATATTTTAGGATTAGCCAATTAAGCTTTTAAATAAAATTAAATTGCCTACACAATTATACAGAATTTTCGAACGTATGTACCCCTAAAAATACCCAATAATGTTACAAAATCTGGCTACTCCTATTACTTTTCATATAGAGCTATATAAGTACAAATGACATATTTATTTGAATTCGCCAGTCGCGAACACGTAGCCACAAATGCATAAATACAATTACATTTTGAAGCTTCACTAAATATATGTCAAAAAATAATTGAGTTTGCCGTGCAAAACAATTATTTATAATAAGTCAAAGGCAACAGAAAAATGAAAAAATTCCCGTGATTTAAAACACAAATAACCGCCGATAAACGAGGACAAACATGTCGTGTTGCCGCGATGACGACGCCCTTATGGTCGACAGCAACGGCTGTTTTACTTGTGATCCCTTACCGAAAGTGAAAGGTCGTTTTGGATTAGCATGGGTTTCAGAGTCACCAGATTGCCCGTGTCCCGAACCGGTAGGTTGGCAAGTGGAATTTCTCGACACCCCGTCGAAGGTTGAGCAAAAATGTCAGGAGATGGTGCGCTGGATAAACTGTCCTCCGTTGCCCCGCTGTGATCCGTGCCCACCAGATGAGCTCTGCTGCCCTTCAAATCCGCCTAGGTGTAATCCGTGCGCCCCGAAGTGCAATCCTTGTTTGCCGAAGTGTCCGCTGCCAAAGTGCACGTGCAGTAAGCCACCTTGCTGTTGTAAAAAGAAACCGAAAAAATGTTGTTGCTGCTCTTGCAAGCCGAAGAGGTGTTGTTATCCTCCTATGGGCGGCCCATGCTGTCGAAACAGATCCCCGCGACGACGATCGCCTCAAAGGTGCTGCACCTGCGAACAAGACCTACCTAAATGTACCTGTGATGATATACCAGTTAAAGATACAAACAATGGAATTAATGGTTCGTCCTCAGGTACTTATAAAACATATACATCAAATTCAGACTTATGTTTGTATCTTTCACAACAGGTAATTCGAACTGATAACGGATCTACGAATACACTAACTATATTCAAAAATTACGACCAGTTTAATAGCGAGACTGATTTTAACGATACCGGCGAGGATTACTTCCAAGGGTGTGGATGCGATTCCACTCTTAGTTCCTGCTATTTCTTTGAAAATAATTATATAAGTAATTATAACATCGACCATACACCAATGACTCCTACAAAATCACACAATAGTAAAAACTGCAGAGAACCAATTGAAACATGTAACCATTGTAGCAGTAAACATTTAACTATAAACTCAAATGATTATAAAACTGAAGACGAATGTAATCATTGCAATTCAACCCCTCTCAGCGACGAAGATGAAGACGCCTATCACATAAAGAGTGGTAATAAAAAAGAATGCCGTATTGACCCAGAATTCTTAAGTCCTGACAATTCCCACTCAGATATTGTAAAAAATGATAATGTTCAGTCTAGGACACACGAATGCAAATCAGGCTTAAACGATGAGAAAGTGTTATTTTCACGTTCATCGCAAGTCACCGATACTAATAAAGACCTTTTTTCGTATGCTAGTTCTTCAAATAAGATCAATATTACAATCTCCAAGCATTCGTGTCCAGTATGTGACTCAAGAAACCATTCAATTCCGGCTTGTAATTGTAGTTCACCCTCTACTAGAAAATCGTGCTCATTGTCTTACAAACAAAATGATCTTTTTTCTGGTGATAACGGATCAAGTTTATCGACTGACACGCTCTCGTTTAAATCAACAAGTAAAACAAGTTCCACGGAGGATTATATATTAAAATCATGTAAACCAGTACCAGAAGAATCAATCTACCCAGATTTTCAGGAAACAACAGTTAAACGAGAAATGTCCCTACTTAATGTATTCACTGAATCCGATACCTCCACTGAGCACAATAAGAGATATAGTGAAAAGTCGAATTCCCGTGATGTTGATAGTTTTATGGAAACGTTTAATTTTGAAAGTAGAAAATCGTCAGCCCGTGAAAAATCTAAATCTGCCGAGGTGGAGAATGAGGTACTCGACAGGAACTCGGACTTGAATTCTAAAAGAAAATGGTTTAATTTTAAATGCTGGAAACATAAGGACAGTACCAGTGAGTTCAAAGTGGATAAACAGTAGCATCTGTCGGCGGTATTTGCTACCTAATTTTTAATTTAGGTTTAACTATTTCACTGCGTTTGCTGATATTGTTTTTCATTTAAATAAATTAAAGGAATAATTACATTTAGCTTTTTAATAATGTCTATGTAAAAATATAAAAATAAATGCTGCATATGCTTTATATAGTACAAATATACTTAAATATCATATATTTAGAAATTCATTTTTCTATGATGTTTTGACTGACTTGTGTTAAAAAATGTTAACTTTAAAAAAATAATTATTACAACTTCATCAACTTTTGAAATAACAATGACACCCGCACAAATTAGAAATTACTTGTCATATTATTATTTATCTGTTAAATTTAATTAAATAAATAATGCTAGTGAATAATAATTTCCCCAAAAGATAACAACTACGCTATATACTACTATTAGTTTTTTTTACATTAAATTTCCTTGTTAACCGATTATTTTGAGTGCGTTTTTAATGAACTATATTTAGGAAAATGACATATAGTCGAAACTAGTAAGAAAAAAAAAAAAAAAAAAACAAGTGAAACAAAACCAAGCCTAATTGGCAATTAAAATCAACTGTTTTGAGCGTATTTTAGGCAGACAGGGCCCTCGGTTCGCACATTTTCAAAAAAGAGGCTATAACTGTCAATAGCCAGCGCTACAAAACATGAATAACTAATTTCTTTTGGCCTGGTACGATATGGCTGCGGACGACATGTAATTAATTCTAGCAGGACGGTGATACGATGGAAATGTGTTCATGCATGAACGATTTGAGGGTATAGTTATAACTCGCAGAGGTAACATGAATTAGCCAAGATCGTGTGAATTGAGGTTTACTGAAGTCGAAAATATATTCCAATAAGTTGCAATTGATTTGTGCCCAGCTGCTCAGTTGGGTCTATGTGACAGAATCATTAAAAATTGGATAACTCTTATAGGAGTCGTCGCCCGAAGGTGCGGTGGACATTTGAATGTATTTCATTTCACACCTAATGACCTTTCAAACAAAAAAACAATTTCTTTAATACCTGATCCATAGCTTGTATTCCATTGTAATATCTACACGCCCTTTTTGAAAAACTCTGTATAAAGGGTTGAGTTGAGAATAAGTTAAAACTATAAATCTGTTTTAGATAACTATGTACTATAAATATTCTACACTACATATTTTTAGGTATATAAATTTGTTTCTCGATATGTATCTTATTGATTCCTATACCTCTAATAGTGCTGAGCCATGAATTCTTTAAAATCTTTTAATCTTTCTAGTTATTTTTGTACAGTGTCATTCTGATATTCTATGATCAACTCATTTAATTTCTTACTTTTAGGTAGGCTTATATGCAGAAGTCGCTATTAATTTTTCTAATTTCTCCAAAAAACATTTTTTTTTCAATTTCATTATGATTAATTTGTTTTGTGTTTCTGTGTGTGATCACAACTAATATATAGTGGCAGTTACAGGCAGAATAGTTGGGCATCTTTGAGTATGCAAATAAATAGCGTGGTTTCTTTCAGTATCGAAATAGGTATCCAATCTTTTCATTTTCTCAAAATTATCAATAATCAAGGCTCTAACAATGTCATCTTTTAAAGTATAACTTAATTACCATTACTTTCAAAATTCAGACCTTGAGATCCAGCTAGAAGCTTTTGATATTAGATGTGTTGTCTATTATAATCATAGATTTGATTATACCCTGAATATTTACATGTTTTTTTGCTTCAGGTGTTAATTTCCATGTCGTTATTTGAACAATTTGAGGTTAAATAATACTCCTAGTAGTACTACTATTAATTAGTTCGAGATTCCGTCAATATCCATATATATATATATATATATATATATATATATATACTCCATTATTTGAATATGACGTTGATTTCTTTCTTTCTTTCTTTTGGACACTTCTATCTTAAGCACATGAACGCATTAGTTGTTCGATCAAGTATAATTACCTATGAAAATTGGTCTAGGAAGTTTGACCATCAAATTTAGATAGTGGCATTTTTATTTTTTCTCTGAATTTTCTGAATACTTTAAAAATTCTAGAATTTTTGACCATTTCATGCATTATCTTATATTTTTCAGGTATTCTTGTTTTGTTTTATCGAAATTATTCAGCGATTTCCCTTCCATATTCCTAGAGTTTTACCACAAAATCACTAACATTATTTTTCTTTGCGGTTTCAGTTATTCCAGAATTTATGGTGCAAGGAGGTGACATTTTGATGGACGGTTCAGACGGAACTAGTATTTATGGAGGATCGTTTGAAGATGAAAACTTTACTTTGCAGGTAAAAAACATGTTTTGGTAGAATGTCAAAAAAATAAAATCAATTTAAAAACGAAGTTATAGTGGAAATACTTAGAAATAAAGTACTTAAAAGGGCAAAAAAAAAACAAGTTTTTATAAAAGATAATAAATAAAAAGAAATGACTCGAATTTCAACGCGGTGGGTGAAGTGGGGGCAGCCAAATTTGGTGTGTAACTCAAAAAACCGTTGCATGTCGCAAAAATACTGCTCCGCGGCTCCCCCCATCAGTTATTACAAAGTACTTTTGTGTCATCAATTAATGTTAATCGATTAAGATTGCTTGTTTTAGCACCTGGAGGGTACTGTGGGAATGGCAAACAATGGACCTAATACAAATACTTCTCAATTCTACATAACCCTCAGTCCGTGTCTACATCTGGATGGGCGAAATGTCGCCTTTGGATATATCAGAAAAGGATTCGATATTGTAAAAGAGATGGTAACAGTACCGAGAAATGATGATAATCCATTAATGGTACAGTTTAAAATATATCAGAGTAGAATTAGTATCTAATTGTCTGCACATTTTAATAAATTATTATGGCATTAATATACACTTGGGTTTAATTTTTCAAGAAGGTATTTTAACGTAATTTTAAATATGAATGATTATTAATTATTATAATGTATATAAATAAAAAAACAAATTATTGTTGATAGTTCAAATACGTTTTGAAATACAAAATTAAATGTTAACAAAGTGACTGTTTCATTTCAAGAATTTAATTTTTTGCGCTCTCGGGCGCGTTGTAAGTAGTTTTTTATTGTTGATCAAGAAAATCTTAATTTAAATTTGACTCAATTCACTCATAGCTACCCAATTATTATTATTATTATTATTACACACTCTAGTAACTATTAAAAACTTACTTTTTCAGGATATCGTGATAACATCATGTGGAGAAATCCTTCCTGGTGAAGATTTTAACATCAATGATAATGATGAAACAAATGATACTTTCCCTCCATGGCCGAATGACTTTGAACCCCCGAGTGGTCTTAATGTAGAAAACATGCTACATACTATAAAAGACGCGGGGAATTATTTTTTTAATAAAAATCAGTACTTAGATTCTGATAAAAAATATAGAAAGACTCTGAGATACATCGAGTGGGCCTCCAAAATGAAAATGAATATAAGTTGCAATAATGTGCGAAAAATCAAAGTGCAAACATTGCTTAATTTGGCAGCAGTCAACATCAAAAGACAGAAGTTTAGGAACGCTGTAGAATTATGTACACAAGTAAGCCTACATTATCAATCCATTTGTATCTTTTGAAAATACAAATTAAATCAGTCCTAAGTTTAACAATACGAAAACATTTCGTGAATCTACAACAATGAGTCTTACTAAGACTACAAAACAAATTAATTTGAAACAAATAAATAGAAAAAACACGAAAATATATTCGTAAAATCTACAACAAATGAGTCTTATTAAGACTACAAGAACAAATCACTTTTGAAACAACTACTTCTCTAGCTAATACTTCGACAGACATTGAATAATACAAAAGTAATTTGCGTGTTACAAAATAGCAAGGCTATCAAAGCAACACTAATTTGAACGTATTTCTTTCTGTAAAATGAACTAAAAATGATTGAATGTACGTTAAAATAGTTTGTGAGTGACTATACTATGGTAATTTGGAAAAAGAAATGAATTTAGGTTGATGTAATTTGAAACAACTACTTCTCTAGCTAATACTTCGACAGACATTGAATAATACAAATTAATTTGCGTGTTACAAATAGTACAACTATCAAAGCAACACTAGTTTGAACGTATTTCTTTCTGTAAAATGAACTAAATATTTAACGTACATTAAATCATTTTTAGTTCATTTTACAGAAAGAAATACGTTCAAACTAGTGTTGCTTTGATAGTTGTACTTTCACGAAATGTTTTCGTATTGTTAAACTTATTATTTAATTTTCTACAACGAACTAAAGGATTTTAATACATTTTATTAAATCAGTCCGTTTAATTAAAAAATATATTTATGTTCTATTCCATTATCTACTTCATTTATTGATTTAAGGTATTACAAATTGAGCCTTCTAATGGTAAAGCTCTCTATCGACGTGGTCAAGCTGGGTTAAAGCTGAAAGAATATGATATGGCTGTGAAAGACATACAGTTGTCAAAAAAAATCTTCCCTAATGATAACAAAATCTCACAAGATTTGATCATAGCTAAGAAGATGAAACAGAATTACTTGCTCAAGGAGAGGAGTGTGTGTTCCAAAATGTTCCAGTAGATTAAAAGAAGTTGTTAATTAATGTACTTTGTTTTTAATTATATTTAAGGACCAATTATTTATGTATGAGAAAATTATGTACAAATTGTATATAGATCAAATAATATATTTGAATTTGTTAGTTATTGAAGCGATTTTATTATATACACCATCTATTTCAGTTGATAACACATCACTCAATAAGTCTCTAAATCAATTTTTTTACTTCAAGTGTGATACATTCATTCAAATGTTCCTCTAACTTTTCGATGCCCTTTATGTAAAACGATTGTCTTTGCTCTTAAAATAAGCCTCAGTTTCAACAATCACTTCTTAATTTAAGCCAATTTTTTTTCCTGGAGAGTACGGTGGGTAGGGAAGCAGTTTAAAGTGTAATTCATCCAATTTAACTATTATTTTCATCAACATGTGACGAGGGGCATTGTAAAGACACTACCTTCTGATATCTCCAAGGTGTCAGCTATTTCACACAACTTCATTCTATGGTTTTTTTAAAACTATTTTGTGGATTTTTAATGTTTTCCGGAACAACTGCCGAATTTGGTCCACTAGAGCGTTCAGCATTATCAGTGCTTATACAACCGTGTTTAAATTCAGCATACCAGTCAATAATAGCTGATTTCCCTGGTGCAAAGTCCTCATAAAGCTTATCAAACCACTGTTTGGCTTCAAAAGTTTTTTCCCCCACCAAATAAATAGTGTTTATTCAACACACGAAATTATAACTTCCAAACTAATGGTCAGTCAGAATGCAATAAATATTGATACGTAGTGTTTGAAAGTTAGTTCTATCTGGAAATGATGTGGGTCTGTCAACATCGTATCCATATATGTCAGACCGGAGACTTATTGAGTGATGTGTTAAATATGTGTCAGTATAAAATTTATAGGTGTTGAAGTGACCTTTCGAAAACAGATACCTTTGCTATTAATTATTAATTGAAAATAGGTCAGTTTTACTTTCTCTGCATGACATACGGAAAGTATTTTGAAATATCCCCTATAAATATCTATAAATAATTTTCGTGTTCATGCACTCTATATCTCAAAAACTGCTAGAGATTTTGGGCTTGAACTCGATTTAAGCTATTCTTAATTTTCTAAAAATTTGAAGAGTTTTAGACCAACTATTGTTTACTAGAAGAGGATATTTAATTTTTTTATTCTTAATCTATATTTTTTCAACAATATTCAAAACAACAATATAACAATTGGTAACAAAACCACATTTTTGTCAGTTGAAGCTCAAAACGAATATTTCACCAAACAATACACATAATATTTAAATTAATTAAACACAGATATTAATTTCAATACAGTTATGAAAAATATTGGAAATTATCTATTTTTTACAATAGATTTTATTACTATACAAATAATATTATGTAGGCTGCTTCTTAAGTTAGTTTTGAAAGTGTCTGATTAAAGAATTTAATAGAAAAAACAAATTATAATTGTAAAGACCTACGTTCTTAAAATGGTTTTGTTATTTATATGAACATTAAATAAAGACATACAGGGTGTCCCAAAAGAAAGTTTATATTTAGTGGACCAATTAAAAACCAGTAAGCCACATATCAAAGATGTGTTTATTATCTATTAAAGTATAGAATTTGGGAATTTATTTCCTAAAAATAATAATAAGAATCATCATCTCCTGGAGATCAATTTTACTTTGACCAGCATCCTAGGTCATTAATTATTGTACCAATTGAATTTTATAAGGGTGTAGTAGCTTTGCGTATTTGTGCATAATACAAATTGACGAATTGAAAGGTTTGGGTCATCACGAACAGACTGGTTAACAATATCCACGTTTGTTCTTGATAATCTTGGTCGACCCGTTTTTTGTTTTTCCAATGATGTACGGGTCTCTTCAAATTTCTTCACCCTTTTTCGAATGAGAGAAATTTCTACCGAAATTCAATTTTTGTAAAACTCAAGCATGCCTACGGGCGGTCTCTACCCAAGAAATGATCCATAGCGATTAAATTCCCAAGACTATCGATTGTCAAACGGCCGCGCCCCTCCAAATCGTTGCGTTTACTCAGGAAATATAAACTTTCTTTTAGAATACCCTATATGTAATTGGTCTTATGAACCTATCTCACTGAATGTAAACATATATGATTATTAATTTAGTAGGATACACATTTTTGTTTTAGATCAGATAAAAATAATTTGTAGTTTGTTACCTTAGTTTATCAACTACAGGAAAAGGATTAATGTTAGTGTAAATATATATTTATATTTAAAAACAACATTTTAAAAACGAATTAACATATATTTTGAGATATAAATTGGAAGAACTATTATATACACAGAGCAGTCGAATAAAAGAATGTTACGTATATAAAAAACCAGAAGTGACAAACGTTATTATATAAATTCACCCGATTTTAACTATACGGTTAACAAGCATATTTTGTACTACATAACGAACTTAGGCCTATTTTTTATTCTTATTCTGCAACTTATCTACTAGAGACTCTATCATATTAGCATCTACCAAACCTATAAACTTGTCCACGACCAATCCGTTTTTAACGGCTATTACAGCAGGCACAGCTTTCACCTCAAATGTATGTACGAGATCGGCATGATTCTCCACATCGACGATAACCAAATCGATATCCGCGTTCGGCTCAATCAATTCCTTCAATTTTGGCGTTAGGATGTGGCACGGCTCGCACCATTCTGCGTGGAAATTTACGATGACCGGATTGTCGGAATTCATTACCTTGTCGATAAACTCGTCATCGTCCTTTACTGAGATGATTTTTTTGAGGGATGGGGAGGCTGAAAGGTACCTTTTTATGTATGGCCTGAAGGGAATCCGTTTAAAAAGGGACATTCTGGAAGGTTTTTATAATTCTCGGCCGAATTGGTTCTATGCAATAGATTAGGAAAAAAGTTAAGGATGTGATTAGAGCACTGATTGTCAGCGCTATGAGCAGTACGTATTTGTAGATAAGTGTGAAATCTTTATCCTGAAATGAAAAATAATATATAATTATAATCTTATAGAAGTGATATTAAATTATTTTTAAAACAAGAATATTAAATTTTTGATGTAGTGGAATTTATCGATTTAAATAAAATCCATTGGAATTGTTTAATTTTTCACTGATGAAAAAATTTTTTTTAAACATTAACAACCCACTTTTCACTAATATAAGTGAATATTAAGGGCTATAAATCTTGTATAACTATAAAGTATAACTATTTAATTTATTGCTTACAAACGTATATGGTTATAATCATTAAAATTGTCAAAATGGCTACAATAAAATATTTAACACAAAAAGAAGAAACCCTAAGAAGTCCTTCATGAAATGGAAACTGCTGTGACAATCAATATGATAATATTAGTACCTATGAAATATAAATAAACCAACAAATTCTCATAAGTCGTCAGACAAAGAAACAATTTATGGAAAAAAACAGCATTTAATAAATGGAGAATTGGAATACATAAATACAGCAATAAGCATTGAACATCAGGATCTTGGAACACATGAACATAAGCAACATGAATTTTTAAATATTGAAGTATAAAATTAATATTAAACCATAGTTTAAAATATATGAAAGATAACAATCATAACAATCGCCTTAACTTTATTTGTTATTGTAAAATTAATGATTTATCATAAAATTGAATTAACGATGATCTTCAAGAAAATCCCTTGCTACATAGTAGTTTTGTTTCAATCCAAAGTTTATTATAGAACAGTAGACCATAGTAATTTAAAGAAATGCGAGATCACTGCACTTCCTGCATATTCCCAGTGGTTTTTTCTCATTCTCTTTATTTTAAATATCTTTGTATGTAAAGTTATTACTAAATTTTATAATGAATAACTTAAGTAAAATAAAATGTATGTTATATATCAAATATAATTTTTAAAAAAAATATTATGAAATCTATTAGGTTGTTGATACCATATCGACCAGTAATTCGTTTTTGTACCAGCAAAAATTTTGAAAATGGGGATGCAAAAAGTGTTTCTTTCACGTAATATGTTACATTTACCTTAAATATTTTCAGTAATCACAGTAATTTTCTATGTTATTAGAACCTTAGGATAATTCGAACTTAAACATTAAAAAAAGGATTTTGTTATACTTTAGCAACTTCTACATCAATAATTAAAGTACAAGCAGGTACTATCCTGTCTGCTAAATTAATGTTGCAATGTTTTATTTTATTGCATTTAAATCAAAACTATTTCATTAAAAATAGGTAGTGGATTTAAAAATCCAATTTTCCATTGTATATTCTTATTTATTTTACCAGGAGAAATTAGAAATATGACTGTTTAATTTAATATTTGGTTGGAAACTAAAAAAAAATATTTAAATAAGCATTATATTAAATAAATAAAGGTGTCTCATTACATATTTTAGAAAAGGATTTTAGTAATCCCAGTAGATAATATTTTAAAGCAATGATTTTGCTCCGTTATTTTGAAAATTAGAAGAATACATCCTTTATTGTGGTTAATTATTAGAGAACTATTGTGCTGCTTACATTTGGTCAAAAATAACTATTGATCCAGCACCACTTGTTAAAGAAAGGTTGCCTTCCTAAACGCATAAACATTATAATATACTATAAAGGATATTAATCAAATTTTTTTTTTACATAAAAGTTATACAAACAGGTTTATTCATGACCTGAAGAATATATGACTATAATTAATATTTGTATTTCTTAGAGAACTATAAACTAATTAACATAATATAAAGATTTTTCGGAAACTTTTTACTATCTATTAGTTACATTACAAGATTACTTTCAAATTTTCTATGTTATTTGAGTCATTCAAATCAAAGCTACAACCTATACCATTTACTAAATTATAATTTGATCTAAATAATAAACATTACCTCTGGTATATAGTCAACGATATTACCACCCTCCTTCTCAGTGGGTATAACCAATAAAATGATTGTAAACAAGATTGCAGTTCCCAATGCAACCCAACCTAAATGACTCTCAAATTTTACGGCCACAATAAAGGAAATTACAGCTAATATCCATACAATCACTAGTATTATCAGACCAATCCCAACATTGCCTACGGTGGTCATCACACTAAAATTTTATTGATTAAGAACTCTCAGTCATAATGAATAAACCTCTTACCAGTAAGTGACATCATTCGTAATTTACATAAAGATTTATATAAGTTCTATAAAAGAACACCAATAATTTTAGATATGATGGTTGTTTTGATCTGAAGATTGCTATTGGTGTTGGACAGGTTATCAAAACAATTACGTTTAGTGCATGAAGTTGGATATGTAATATAGGCAATACAATTAGCACATTAGTTATGAAAAATACGAATATCGTCCTTACCAAAGAATTCATTCAATTCGCATTGAAAATAAAATCCCTTTAAAATCCACATTGATTAAAAATATTTTAAATAAAATTATACGATTATTAATTCTAAAATATGAAATCTTAATACATCATCATATAAAAATTATAAAATAATGATGAAACACAATCTAGGAGCAGAAAGAATAGTATTTCTTAACACTGAATAATAATTAGAAAAACACGAAAAAATTTCGTAAATTTACAACAAATTAGTCTTATTAAGACTATGTAGTATTATTTATTTGTTGTAAATATACGAAATGTCTTCGGTTTTTTTCTAATTATTAGTTAATTTTCTACAACGTAAAGGACTTTAATACATTTTTGTTATCAAAGCCTGAATGTTTTTAGAATACCGAGAAGAACAACATTCGACCACATTTATTAAAACTACTTAAAAGCAACTTAACACTAGGGATTTTAAAGAGAATGAAAATTCAATATTCGAGAAAAGATGATAAAAACTTTCAATACCTAAAACAACAATTATAACAATAAATATTGAAAATGCAAATGAAAAAAAAATAATAAGTTGTATAATATATTTGGGAAGAAAGATCGATGGTCGATAGCCCAATCGGACTAATCCATATTTTAAATCAATTTTGTATTTCTATGTGAAAAGTTAATATAAATTTAAAAACCAATAGTTTGGCACGTTTTTCAGTTTATTTATTATTTGTATTTGTTCTTAAATGTACTCATGTTTGTCCAAATAAAGATTTTAGGATATTTAATATAACTTTATTCCTAATTTTAATGTGTGTAATTTAATAAAATCTTGAAAAAATAACATATTTGTGAAATATATTTATGAAAAACAGTCCCTAAAATTATAGGAAAATTTTAACATTAAATTAAGAAAAATAAGCTTATAAACATCAAATAATACCATTAAATAAAAATTCTCAAATAATTCTAACGATAATTATTTTCAATACTTAAAAACTACATAGGTGATACTATATTCTTTATAAATAGAGGCTTTTCGATTGTCATATATGTTAGATATTCAATGAATATTTTTTGTATAACACTTGATTGATTAATTATTGGTTGCAAAACTTGCTGAAAGTCAAGTTTTGAGAATCATAAGCTGAATTGATGAATAGCAGTCATTAGTTAATAAATTCAAGAGTTACCATTTGGCAACATTAACTTATTTATCAATAATTTAGATAACTTTCTTTGTAAATTCACATTAAGTTATGGCGATTTTAATATAAATTTATTGAGTAAATAAATGTATAATTCAAAAACTTCAAAAACAACATAATTTAATAACCAAGTTAAATGAGAATAAGAATAACATTGCGTAGTAAATCCTCCTTAGATAGCGTTCTTAGCAAAAATTCATTCACCTCAAAATTATGTTTCACGATTGACTTCAGGTGGAGCTAGAAAAGTGGGCTGAGTGTTACATGGGCAGGAGAGATTTGAGGGTAAATGTTGGAAAAAAAGTGGATGAGATTGAGGATTAAAGGAAGAGAGGGAAAGATAGAAGATGGAACGAAGAAGTGACCGAGAGGGTGAAAGTGTTCAAGTATCTGGGGTTTATGTTTAAAAGTTCGGAAGGTTAATACAAACTGCTGCATTAAAGAATAGAGAGAGCATGTGGAGTGAAAAGATAATGAGAGTGGCCAGGAATGAGATGAAACTGTGGGGATTGGATGAGGGGAGATTCGGAGATTCATGAAAAAGGTATGGAAGGGAAGTCTGGGCACAGGAGTGGAAAAATGAAGTGTGGAAAGGAGAATATTGTATGAGAAGGTGGGTTTGTCAGAAGGGTTAGTGAAGCAGTTGTTGGATCAAGGGGTGATTGTGGCGGGATGGGTGCATGTTGAGGTGAAGGAGGTGGAGAGGCACGAGAGACAAGGATGAATGAAGAAGAGTGGATATAATTTTTATTTCTAAAATTATCGTACGTGCAAAATATTTGCACATATAATACTGTAAAGGGGATCTGGAGTGCATGATAGAGAGAATGAAATGGTATTTTGAAAAGAGGAAGTTAAGCGTGAATGTAAAGAAAACAAAAGTAATGGTGTGTATGAAAAGAGGTTGAAAGGTTTTATTGGAATGAAGTGTTCAGACAAAATGAAGTATGTGACTAAGAAGGTGAAGGTAGTAGCTAGAAGTCTGTGGAGAGAATATGAGATTCAGTGGTGGAGAGCGAGACCTGTAGAACATGTGCCTAATTCAATGCGTGCAGTGTGTGGACGAGATTGGGTGGATGGATGTAGAAAAATGAGAGAAGACAAGGCCAGGGCAAAGAGTATAATGTTAAGTCATATATTGTAATAGAGGAAATAAAAGTAAATTAAATTGAAAATGACTTTCAACATATTAGATTGAGAACCATATATTAAAGTTTAATAAAACCTCAAAGAAATAATGCAATGTGTAAAAGTAAAAATACTCTAGAATTTAAATTAAAGCTTTAAACAATATTACTTTCATAAATCCCATCACGAATTAAATATAAAAAATATTAATAAGACAAGATCATTTTTACCTTTAAAAAATGATCAAATTGCCTTATCTTTAATTAAGATAATAATAATTAACAATAAAATTTACAGTTAGTCTAAGAAATATTATAGAAAAAAAAAACTTGGGTTGAGAATTTTCACAGGTTTATAATGTCTTACTCTGAAAACTGTTCCTTCATAAAGTGGCTCCATCAGGCAAATGATTATCATTCACCGTGTCGCAAAACAATTCTCGCAGTGTACAACATGTGAAACATCTCAACCCAAGCGTTTTATTTTCTAAATATATCCTGGAATTTCACCAAGTAACAGCCTCCTCAATCCAATATTTAAGAGATAATTACTTTTAAAACGTCACCTCATTGACTTAACTCACTGCATATAAACTTAGTTAATCAAAATATTAGGCGAGTTTTTGGTTGCACTGCGTAATAATACATCTCCATCTCTGACACTATCTAGGGATTTTGAAAACATTTTTAATCATACAAAATAACATATTTATTAACTATTTCAATTTCCCGCAATTTAATTATTTAAAAACATACAATTTCATTCAAATAACAAATTCACGTTCCCTCTTTCTCCTCAATTGGCTGCTCCTTGCTGGAATCACTATCCGTCTCTGACTCTGACTCGCTTGTCTCTGTACTATCGCTCTCTGTCTGTGAGTGTAAGGCACTATTCACATTTCGAAAATCATCGTCACTATCAGGCTCAGCATCGAACGCATCTGGCCATACTTTGATCTTCTTGAAGTACTTTATATGCTCTTTAGACAAGACCCTCACCATTTCTGCTTTCACCTTGTCGCCCTCCTCGATCGGTTCAACAATAACGAAGTCTCCGCGTTTCACCCAAATGTTCTTGCGGAATTTTGAGGGCATGGAGACTAAGTAAGTAAACTGGCTGACGGTCTCGACTTCATGCAAGTTGTTGCCCCGGCTGGCGATGACACGAACAATCTCCTGGCCGTCTGTGGGAGGCGTGAAATAATCCTGAAGAGCCTCATTCATCACATGCTTGCGCTTTGTAGCTCTTGACATTTCTGAAATGGGAAAAAATATTTGTCAATACAATAAAATTGTATTTCACTTTTAGTCCTCATTTTAATAGAAAGTTCCTTGTCTGTTGTAATATCTCTTATTATCAGTTTTTTAAGCAAGTATGACAAAGAATAAATAAATAAATAAATCAGTCTAGGTAAAATTCTTTACATATAGTTATCTTTTCATAACATACGTTAAGAATACAAGCATATAGCATTATTGAACATCCCTGGTTAATGCAACTATCAAAATAACACTACTTTTTATTTCTGCCAAACAATTTTTTAGAAAATTAAACTAATTTATATAAGAAATTTAAGAGTAAGAAATTTTTATAAAAAATCTTTTTGTATTTCTTTATAACAAAAAATTATTACATAATTAATTAATTTCATATTTGTTGGAAATTTGAGTAATAAATGTGTATTAAAACTACATCATAATTTTGATGTTGTTTTCTTCTATGTAAATATAAAAATGCATATGAACACGTTTTGAATTTTTATGCTAATAAATACATGGCTAGTTCGATCCAATTCTATTTTGAAAAATACTAATCATTAAATCATTATTGTGCTTGAGTAAGTAAGAACAGCATATTCTAATACTTTGGTGTGGATGGAGATTTTATCTAGTAATAGTGTTTATCGACCACGTGGCCCTTTCATGATGTTATTTAAGTATTTGAATGGCAAATTCTACCCTCGCTATCGCTACTTCGGCTGCAACCGTATACCGTATTTTTAAATCTATTTCCTCTGTTTATGAGTCAGGTTATAGGTAAAATATAAGTCGGAAAGGGGATACTGTTACTTTCTATGAAGGAAATCCTAATACGCAAAAAGACTAGATTTGAGTAGGATATAAATAGTTCCATGATAGATAATGATGTTATCTACCTTGAGATCTAAATAAGTTTATAAATACATTTGTTCATTTCTGTAATAAATGTATCGTTAATTAAATGAACCTGTATTATCACATATTAAGCATAGTTCATCATTACTAACTAGAAAACTTATTATTATTAGCTAATTACTAACTTCATCCTTTTGCCGGTACATCAAATATTTAGTTTTCTTAACAGCTTCATAAATATTTAAGCTTTCTCCATTTGGAATTCCATAACCTTTTTCCAGCCCATGTGGATTTGATGGAGTTTTACAATCAAGTTTTGCCTCTTTACGAAGGACCTGGTCGATTTCCACTGATGAAAAAAATGCAACTGACTTTGGCAGGTCATAGATTCCTAGCTTCACTGAACAAAAAGCCCTGGTGAGCAGATTCGTAAGATGCATAGCCAATGCGGCTTCATATTTATGTTCATCTTTTACTAGGTAACGCACCTCATCGTGAAAACTAAGGCAAAATCGAGCCTTATCTTTTAGCAACCAACGCATGCAAACCAGCATTAGGTGGAGGAAGTCAACAGCGCCAGATTGCACAACCCAGTTTACTCGTGTCGGCAAAAATTTATCATCGGGGAGATTGCAGGGTTCTAGAGCACGTGTTAGCCGAGAATTTAGGAATGGAGTTGTTGGACTTGGATTACTAGCTATTTCTTCCAGTCGGTTAAACATTGCGGACTCTGTGCCGTCGATCCATTTTGGATTATGAAACATCTCACTTAGGGGCTTTCCATGTAATTTTGATAATTCAAAAGCACTCCACTTGTTGTAAGGGACGTCCGCTAAATCATGGACATGTTCAGGACGTAGTTGATATAATCGTTTTCCTTTGGTGAGGGCAAACATCTTCTGTGCTTTACTTCTAGCTTCAGATTCTGACATGGTTGGGTTAAATTGCTTCAATAGACGTTCTGCAAAGTTTTGTCCTGCACCATAAATTCTCGCGTAATTTATCACCTTCGCGTGATCGCGGGAAATCCCGATGGCTTTAGCTGTTACACTGTGCATATCCGTGCCATCTGATTTGTTTCCACTAAGAGTCATCCAACCGAATGGGGTACAACCATGTAAACCTGCTGAACTTGCATCTCCTATGACACTGGCTATCCATAGCTCTTGGGAATCAACATCTGCGCCGACGATTTTATAACCTGGTGGAGCTTGGATCATAGCTCTTAATTCAGAACCAATTCTTTCTTTGTGAGCATTTGAGGCAGTCATCCATGTAGGTTCCACTGCTCTTCTCGTAAGCGTTCCACAAACAACCACCACTGGTAAAATAGCACCATAGTTTCCATGAGTAAAATTCACAGGCACATTTTCACTGTTCAACCAAACCACCATTTGCTCTCTGATCCTATCCCTATTATTTCTCCAATATGACAACTTTCTAGCTATAGACAAGACCTGCTCAGCACTCTCAGTATCACCTGCTAATACATTTTCAGAAAACTTGTTTAGAAAATCTTTAGCTAATGGGTTCCCAACCCTGAAAGTAGCACCGTCCTTGTGTGGTAATTTAAAGAAGAAAACACAATCCTCTATAATAGTATTGCTCCAAATCCCTGATCCCTTATATACTCCACCTGATTTGTCTTTCTTCAATCTACTATAATATTCTTTCCGCGCCAAGTTATCTTGCACCTCGTTTGATATGTTTAATGTAAAAGGCTCTACAGAATCTTTTTGCATGTTAACAGTAGGACATTTCTCTAGTAATTTTTTTATTGGAATTTGTGTGTTTTCTACATCAGACTGAAATGGCACCAATAACCCCCATCCTAATCCTCTGATGTAATGTAGAGGATATCCCTCCCAAGTCAGGTTCAATAACTTTGGAGTAATTTGCATTGAGGTACTAATGTCATGTGGCCCAGGAGTCCAATCTGGTGAATTGGCCTTTACACATAATTTCCTAAACCATAGAGGATATCCTGATAGAAACACTGGTTTAACTTCCATATCCTTGAAATAGCGAAACTTTATATCAAGAGGATCAAGTTCCTCCTTGTCTTCTGGCAAAACATTCTTTATTACAGGAACAATTTCTTTCCTCTTTTTCTTGACCACTTTTTTCAAAGACAAATTTTGCACAGTCCAATTTTGATCCCACATCCACAAGTCATCTTTATACCTATCTTTATGCAACAGATGGCAAGCCTGCTCTGCACGTTTCCCCAATAAGACCTTCCCTTCAACATCCAATTCATCATAAGCCTGTTCGGAATTCTCCAAATACTTAATCCAATTATCATTAACTGGTAAGTATCCTGTACCTAGCTCAAGCATTCCCGCAAAACTGACCGGATGTGGGAATCTTTCCTTGTACATTGGATACAATTTTTTAAAAACCCGAAGTGTGGCATCGACGTCCTCACTGCAATAATCCATCACCGTTTTAAATTCCTTTTGTATATCCACCATACTCCCCAATACAAATATATTTCGTGTGTCTTTCATGATTTCGCTTCCACAGTATAGTTTGTGTACTTCACTTAAACCATTTAAGGAACTCAAAGAAGTCCAGGCTTCATCTTCTGGGTTTAGTTTCTTTGATTTAAGTACTGCACGTTGATAACTGGTCATTCCACTAACAGCAACATGTAAAGACATTGTATCTAGAAAACGTGTTCCAGTCCGGTTAAGCCAATACTGTTCTTTGATTTTCGTACGGTCAAAAGATACGTTGTGACCTGCAAAAAATAATAATTTGATTTACAAATCCATTTAATTGCAACTTAGCATATACATTCACTTAATAAATGAACCTAAATATTTTGATTTCATATTGAATACAATCCAAATAATAAAAAATACAATCCAAACAATAAAAAATATCAAAATATAAAAGATTTTTTTTTTATTGAGAACCTAAATCTTTTATAATATACATTTGAATAATATGGTACGGAAAGTTTGTACTACATAACTAAATATCCTAAAAATCTGAATCCATAAGAATAAACTATTTTCAGTCTAATATTAATGGATTTTTAATTTTTTAACTTAAATTATAATTTTTATTTGAAATTGTTATTGCAACAAAACTATCAAACTTTTTGCTATTTACTTTATCCCTTGACAAAGTATAAGCAGTGAGCAATTAAAATACCATAGATCAATAAATAGTAAATAAGTGTGAAATCAATGTGACAGACAAAATTATTATTAATAAACAATTTTTTCTTCCAAACAATTTTATGTTAATTATGTAGTTTTGAATTGAGAAAGATTATGTGTTTGGGACAGTTAAAGTTAACAAAAACTGTCACAGAAACAATAGAAGATATAAAAAAAATTTAACCCTCATTCTACCACTATAAAAATAAGTTTTTTTAAAGATGCCTAATTAAAAAACAAATGTTGACTTACCTATTATAATCTTTGGCTTCATCAAATGTTCAGTCATGGTATTGCCATTATCAGTCTTTTTACTCTCCAATGGTATTAAGACATCTTCATGATAAAAGTGGTCAGTGACTGGCTTGGAATCACCATCAATCAAAGCTTGACTAACCCAACCATACCAAGCTTTTGAACTAACTGCAGTGGCCAGAGTAGGTGCTTTACCATTAGCCATACAAACTTCAACATCAAATACTAATTCTTCCTCCAATGGAAAGTCCACTTTTTCTGGCTTTCCATTAGGAGGATACCTAGTCCATCCTTCTCTAAACACCCAAGCAGCCGGCTTGATAGGTGCTTCTTCTAACAATTTTTCAATTAGAATCTTATATGGTCTCGATTGTTCATTTCCAATATTAAAAAAGTGTTCTTCCAAATTCTGGCCTTGAAAATCTGGCAACTTAATGTCAACATCCTCGGTCTGAACCTTTTCCTTGCCAATCATATTATGCTTCTGCAAGTTCCTGCGACAAGCATCCACATGTTCAGCATCGAAATCCCTCATTGGATAATTCCTAAATACTTGCTGGTGCAACTTTAAGGAAATCATTTCAATGTCCAATGGGTTAAAACGCGAATTTCCCTGTTTAACCATTTCTTCTTTTATCTGTGCTCTTTTAACCCTCAATCGTTCCAATTTATTAGCATCCGGTTGGAAGATCGTTTTTCTAACCCGCGGGCCCTTCGTAGAGTTTTTCCAAAAATTAAGTTGCGTCGCTCCGGAATGTGCCTTCCTGGTGGGGACTTGTAAACGTTGCAATTGCAACATTTTTTAAAAGTAAAAATGGCCTGGATCGAATTTACAAGTGGTACTTATAAAGCTAGAAATTACCAAAGTAGGAACACTCACCTTTTTATTTTAGGGCACTTTTCTGTAAAATATTGCTTCCTGTTTTAGAGTTAACCTATAAAAATTAGCGGGTGCAACGGAATTTTACGTCAACTTCGCTGCCAACGTGAATGTTTAAAAATCTAACGTATTAATTTTTCTTTTCTGGTAATCAGTTTAATGATATTGTAGTTATTTTAATTAATACCAGTATATAGGTCGGCCCAAAATGGTTCCTTTGAAATTTAAATAAATTAATTACATATTTCCATTTATTTGTTATAATCATAATTTCAATTTCATCATGATTAATAATCGAGTAATAGACTTTTCACACATCTATGTTTACATTGGGTTGCATGCTTAGTGAATTTAATTTTTACTTTATTTTTTTCTAAAATGCATAACTACCCTTGTTGCAAATTTAGATATTTTGATTTATTACCCAAATTACTTTTTGTTATTCGTGAATAATGTATTAATTTCATAAGAATGTGACATTTTATTTCTTAACCAGCGACGGCAATAAAGCTGTTAATGTATTGCGTATATGTTCAGGTGGGTGATATTTTTGCGGGGCCGCCTGTTGTTCTGTCAAAGCAGTGTCAAGTTTTCCGATAATCAAAAACTCGCGTTATTTTGAATGAAACTAAAAATCGGGTGCATGGCGTTGGCGTGACTTTTATGGCCGGAGGCGGTGTGCAATGGGTAAGGCGGCACTTTGCATCAAATTCTTGCATTTAATGTCTGCGCCTGAATTTTGTTACCGTTGCGGCATTTGTGTTTTAGAGAACTGTGTAGAGTCAGTGGATTCTTCTGTAGATCTCTCCAAGAAGAAACTTAAGAAGCTAAATAAGCCAACACCTATAGAGGCCCAAGCCAGCACACTAGTTTTAGATGATAATGAGCTGCAACGCTTGGATAACATCGATTCATACTCAAAAGTTCAGAAGGTAAATATGTGTTCGGAAAGTATTATAAGGATAGATTGTAGAAGTATTAGTTAAGAGCAGCTGAAATGGTGGTTTAAATAAAATGCTATTTATGCATCGCCTGTTACTCTTATGTATCAAACATGCTGTTACTTTTGTTTACTTTTGGTTTTTCAAATATATGAAATAATAATTATTTCCCAGTTGGCCTAATTAGTTTTGATTTATTTACTTCAGATAATGCATACTTCCTTTATTTGTCCTTGCTTTATATAATCTTTTACATGGGTATAGTAAATATTAACAATTGTCTTAATAATATTCTTTTTTATAAATATTAATATATAAGCCTGTATTTATTTATGTATTTAAAAATAAATCGGGGGTTATTGACTAATAATTTGTGTCCAGTAATAATCTGTAAAATTTTGTCTAGTGAAGTTAATACTGTTATTATTATTAATTAATATAGTTGTTTCTTATAATATTAGTTTGTATTATGTATATATGCAATTCTTGTTATGCAAAAAATGTTGCTTTGTTATTAGCTTTACTGGGTTAAATTTAGAATTACATCATGGTTATACAGAGGTCATAAAGTCTAATTTGAGTGGGCTAAATTTTATTAGGTGTTGCTAATACAATTTAAAATAGGGTTTAATCTAATTGGAAAAACTGCTGAATGTTGTAGGCATTTAATCTGTAGAGTATTATCAATATTATCGAATAATCGCTACAGGAATATATCATTTATTTATATAGTTATATTCTGAAATTCCAGTAGATTTGAGAAACACTGTTGTAACATTTCTTATAGAGAAATTTATAATTAGCATTAAAATAATATTTTAAATTTTAAACTCTGTATAATTTATTTTTGATTTTATCCTCATTCATTTCTTATTGTCTAATATTTTAATTGCTTCCTAATTGTGGAATTTCAAAAAACGTTAAACTAACGTATTGAAACAACTACTTCTCTGGCTAATATCTCGACAAATATTGAATTATACAAAAGTAATTTGCGTGTTACAAACCTACCCAAGCGACACTAGTTTTATTGTATTTATTTTTATCAAATAAACTATAAAGAATTAAATATGCGTTAAACAGTATTTGAGTGATTATGATGTGAAAAAATATGAAAAAAAGATAAATAAATTTACACTAATTGAATTATAATAGCAAAAGTAATTAAATAATGTAGTAACACCTGCAGGCTTTGATCTCTCGATGCCATCAGTACAGCTTTAATACAAGCTTGATTTAAAATTCAAATAAAAACTAAAAATGAACAAAATTTTCCCAAATCTTAATTAAGCAATAAATGCAAAATCTTTAAAAATAATCATCTTTTATAGAAAACATTATTTGGTATATGTAAATAGTACTATATTATTTTCTTGACATTGGAGGTGTTTACTTTGTGATACAATAAAAAAATCTTGTTAATATCACAAACAATTTTTTATTTAGTGATTATAGTTTCGACCAATTGACTTGTTGTTATATTAACGAAGAAAGTGTACTACTATATTAAATGAAATCCTATGAAATATTTAATTTATTTTTATTACAGTTATCTGCAGTTCGCAACCAGCTTTTGCGGATGTATGGTGTATGTCGGTTGCACAATTTGCACACTTTGATACTAGCTAACAATGGAATACTTACAATCGAAGGTTTAAAAGAATTGGTGCTTTTGAAATGTCTAAATCTCTCTGGAAACAACATCAAAGTAAGTAATTGTTTCATAGAAACAATAAGAGAATTATTTGTTTGGGTTTATTTATTAATATTATATAATTTAGTAATTTGTTTATTGTATATTTTTCATTATTCTAGTTAAGATATTTTTTTTGTAACAGCAGCAAATTTATAGCTGTTAAAATATTTTGATACAGAATCAAATGGAACAAATTTGGACACTATGTCAGAAAAAATGAACCTTTACTTATTTATATTTTTAAAATAAAATTTTGCTTTGTGTTTAATTTTCTTTAAATTTGGTTTTCGATATCATTTTATGTTTATATAATCTTTTATTTACCTTGCCCACAATTCTTGTTTTACATTTGTTCATTTCAGTTTTAACTGATTTCTTGTTTAACTGAACAGTTTTTGAATTTACTTGATATGATTGATTAAACAAATAAAAATACTGTTACTCCTTACTTGACTTATTATTTGTAACGTTAGATGTACATTTCAAGACAAGGTGCTCATTATCAATAATTATTCAATATTTGTGTCTTGAAATGTACATCTTACATTACAAATAATTAAGTGAAGTAAGGAGTAACTTTATTTGTTGGCTTCTCATTCCTTTGTATTTTTTTGAAGTCCATTTTATTTTAGCATTTAGGTGTTTTTTATTTTTCTTCCCCCTTTTTTTATAGTTTCTTTTAATTCAATTGGTTTTTGTGTCATTGTTATTCCCCAGATAATTTCTAGTAATGTGTTTTCAATCTTCATTATTTCTACATTTTGATATTTTTTATTTATTTAATATTATATTATATTTCCAAAAGGTGGTGGTGGACGTATATGTTAGTGCAGCATTAATTGTTAGTTTGGGTCAGCAATTTGATGGGTGCCCTAAAGTGACAAAGATCCTTTAAAGTAACAAGTTGACTTACACAAACATAAACACACAAAAACACTATGTAAGGACCATGTGGTTGATAACCAAACACTACTACTCCTAGTATTAGATTTCTGTCGTTGCTACTCTTTATATGCCTACTACTTATACTTTAATTTTTTTTTAAATTTAATTTCTTCTGATCTTAGTCAATTTATTTTTGATTCCATATATTTTAATTTCTCAACTAATGAAATAAATGGGAATCATATTTAAAATGGAGATATGTAACCATAAAAATACCAACTGAATCAAATATCTAGGATCTGTAAGATAGTTGCTTAGCAGTTTGTAAAAGAAGAAAAAATAAATCACACCAATCATTGTTATTGTTATAGACAATTGAGCACCTGAACACCAACACCAACCTAGAACATCTCGATTTGTCTGAGAACTCAATAACCCACATCACAGATCTGTCCTTCCTGAAGAATCTCAAGGTACTAAGCTAAAGCTTTCATATTTTTGTGTAGGCTTTGGGTGACTTGGTCTTTCTGTTTTCTGTTTTCTAGGAATTATTGTTGCACAACAACAAGATTGGGCACTTGAGACAGTGCGACCGCTTCCTACCGACCAGTCTGGTCACGCTAACCCTAGCCTCTAATAACATTGCGGATCTGAATGAGATCTCGCAGCTTGTTAATCTCACTAACCTCAACAGCATCTCCTTGGCTAATAATCCGTGTGTTAACATGACTGGGAATAAAATGTATCCTTTCATACCTTTCATAAATATAAATAGTGCAATAACTATTAATTTAAGATTTTTGATATATCAATTTATTTTTATTAATAATATCAACTCATTTGTTTTTTACAGTATTTTATGATTAGGGTACTGTTTAATTACAAGAATGTTTATTATTTCATACTCTTTAAGAAAAAAAAATAAATCTAAGAAAAAGTAAAAGTAATAATGAATGAACATTGGGTTACCTAATTGTTACTATATGTCTGTTTTATTTGACTAATAAATCATGTTTTATTTTTACATTCATATATGCATAAATTAATGATTTTTATTCACATGAAGCTAATTCAAATCTAAATTTTATTTATTTATTTCATTATGAATTACCACATAGTAGCAGTCGCAACCATCATTATGATTAAATTTTATTTAAAAGAAGTTTTTAAAATCAAAAATGACATTTAGTATGCATAACATAATTAATAACTTTAAACATTTATTAAGAGATGATTTAGATAAATAATAAGCAGTGTGTTTATTTTCTTCACATTTATTTACATTAAAAAAAATCACTTCATTTGTGAATGAGTATGAGTAATGAAAAAAAGATAATTTTATTAGAAAGTAAGTATAAGATACTTACTTTCGTTCTGTACACATGATCTTCCTACAAACGGTTGTTTGGGTTAATTTTTTAGATTTTTAAGTTGTATATATTTTCTACCTGTTAATAATCCTTAACTGGTGTATAGAGGCTTTGATTACCGTCCATTTGTTATTAATTGGTGTATGAATGTTCAAGTCATAGATGGTTATGTGGTTGATGCAATAGAAAGGTAATTAAAGAACAATTTAATAAAATTTAACCTAATTTTGTTTAATTTTTATCAATAGTTTACGGGGTGAATGGTTGTATTCCCAAGGAAGAGGCAGGCACTTTAGAGTAGGCGATCAACAGGAATTGAGTCAGTATTTAGCATCAGTCTGTCCGCTCTCTGGTGAGCAACTTGAAACTGAAGAAGATAGAAAGCTAAGGTTAATTTTGAGTAAAGCCCAGCATCATCAACAACAGTTAAGAGAACAAGGTAGGATACTTTGTTAAACAGTTATTATTAAATAGTTGAATATAAAAATTCTGCCTTGCTAGTTATATTAATCAAAAATATAAATTGTAATATCATAAAGTTTATTTATGTGAAAATATTTTTACGCGGTTTCCTTAAAAAAAAACTTGCTCTTTTTAGGGAATTCGCCGGTTCCGTCCCCTTCAGTACGAAAAAAGTTCCAAGGTTCTAAGCAGTCACCTAGGATGAACTGTGAGTTTTATTTATATTGTCCGTTGCCCTGGTGATAGAATCAATTTGTCACAAATTATTTACCTGTTGATCACTGTCAAACACTAATCAATATTATAATTATTGATTTTGTAATAATATGTTGAGTTCATTTTTGTTTATTAATGATTAATGCCACTTTTATTGATTTAGTTTGTACAAACATGTTTTCATTTGTTGCTGAATGGTATTCTTAGTTAAAAGAACGTTCGCGAAATTATGTATATTCCAAAAGGTAATGTAAATGTTGTGTAGTGTATTTGTTTGTTGGTTTATAAAAGAGGTGACTTTCAATCATTATGCTTTTTACTTCAATCGTATGTGTTATTTATTAAATGTTAAGACACTAATATTGGTATTTTCATAATTTTATTTAGCACCTGTGGTTATGAATAGTTATGCAAATTTGTAAAAAAACAATCACTTTATATGTAGAAAAACAAAAAAAAAAGAGTTGGTAGAAGTCATTTATAGATGGCACTAATTGCTGTCTTGATTGTTGTATTAAAAAGGAAAATATTAACATTTTATTTATTTAAATTACCCCTTTATTAATAGTTTAGATAAAAAGTAGAATATAAATATGGTTTTAATAAAAAAGATGAAAACAATATCTTTTACCTTTACAATTCCTATATCTTCTGAACTTTTCGTAAAACATACTAGATTGTTTAGTGTGAGAAATTTGTAGATTCTGTAAATATAAATTGCAGACTTTAGTTACTTTTTTTTTAATTTTGCCACAATAATTTGTTTTTCATAAGAAGCAGTAGTAATTATAATACAGAACATGGTTAATAAATTACAGTTTAAAATAACTTAATTTATTTTAAAAGACAATTTTTCATTCCTACACAAAACTGAATATAATTATATATCTTCAAAAGTAAATATATTGCCAGATATTTTAAAAATTTGTACTAATCATAATGATTTATTAATTCCAAATGACTATTGCATTTAGGTGGATTTATTTCTACATAAAATTGACTTTAATTGTATACAATATAATATATAACTGTTATTATTTTTAAGCTTCAAGATTGAGTGGGAGATCAAAGTCTCCTGACAAGATGACTACCAGCTGTTACAATAATACCAGTGCAATCAACCCAATGGAAGCTTCAATTCTGATGAGTCAAAGTCTGGATCCTACCTTGTTGAGTCAGACTGTATCACAGAACAAATTGGATTTGTCAAAGGAAACAACAAATGGGAACTGTATATATGGTAAGTAATAGTTCTTATTACTATTGGATGACCAAAATGTATAGTATATTTTACTAATTTTGTCAGTAATAGAAGTGTCTATTTTAGTTGGTGTGTCTGTAAAGTGGTTGCAAAGTTTCAGGAGATATAAATGCCATGTAAAAACAGCAGATGACACATGCACAAGTGGTTTAATAACTTCATGTTCTTCTTTCATTATTTTTTTAAATTAAGAATAATAAGCATTTTCCATTTCTTGTTCTTCATTGTGTTTTGCGTCATCACTACTGCGCTAGGAAAGCGTTTTCTGCTGACATTTGTGACTGTTGTATTGATAAAACCCTATGAGATTATTTCTTAAATATGTTGTGTTTGTTCTACTTAACCCTTTGACCTACTTTGTTTGATTGCACAGTGCACAGATTCTAGATGCGGTTGGCTCGAGCGACGCACCACGAGCGTGTCTCGTTTATTGTAATTTGCCTAAATTTTTAGACACAAGTCACACTTGTGGTTCTAGGTTAAGGGGTTAAATAACATATTTAAATGCAATAATCTTTTGTAGTATTGACAAACCCAACACTGTTATGTAAATGTTGTAATAGTATTTGACTTATTGTTATTTTTTTTTCTTCTATCAACCCATCTTTGGCCAATAGTGCATATACACCATTTTGGAAACGATAAAAATAAATAATTTTTTAATATTGGATTGCATTTTTTATTATTACTTTCTAAAGTAGACATATTTCACATAATTTAGAAACATTACATTTTTCTCCGTCATTACTTGTAAATATTGCATAAACTTGAGGTATTTTAGTTGCCATTGTACCATGGTTGTTTAAATATTATTGTACATTTACACATAACAAATTTTGATGTTATCATAATGAATAGAAGCGTCTAATTTATAAAGTGTGTGAATCAAACAGGATTTACACAAGTATAAAAAAGAGTAATGTACATTTGCATTCAGAATGTTTTAAATTTGTATACCCTTATTGGTTACGTACCATTCGAAGTTTAGTATAAACATTTTTTTTGTTAAAAATTTTAATAAACATTTCTTAATGAATATATTTCAAATTAGTTTTGTTAAAAAAAAAACCAAATAAAAATTATACCAATGCTGGGCTAAAGATGGGTTAATTTTCATCATCAGAAGGCAGTGAGATGATAAGGAATATGAATACTATGTAGGTAGGCTTTGAAGTATAGATATTAAATATGTGATATTGTTTCTAGATGGAGAACCTGTAAATAGTCCACTGCAAGCTCTATCAAAACTAGTGCCCGTTCCCGAGTCATTAATGAGCCCAGACTATAGACCTTCATCCATAACAGCACGCCTCACTTCAGTTAACTCAATATCACCACCAATTGTTGGGGTAAATAAAAATTCTGCAAAAATTATACATCCAGTAAAATCACCGAAATTACCCCGGAGTAACATCGCGAAACCACGTGCTAATTTAAACGTGGAGCACCGCAGAACAAACAGCCCTAGTCCTGTACGTAACCGCAGAATGGGTTCTACAACGAATAGGTGAGTTAAATATTGTAACATTTTTTTAAATGTTAAAGAAGTATTTATATACACGTCAAAACCTGTTCATTAATATTAATACTTCTCACTATTATTTATATTTATTTCAAATTCAAGTTTAACGCAATATTTTTTATTTTAATTGTTGATTATTTGCACGTACTTGTCTTGTTGTTTCTGTGAGGACTGCTATCTTAGCAGCATATCTGCACTTTTATATTGGTTTCAGACAGAAAATTCTCAAATAGTTAATAGTTTTGATGAATCATAATTTTGAAAAGTATATTATATTGGATAACATGCTTTTAGGTTGACATTTGATTTAAATTCATCATTGTCATATAATGTTCATCCATATAAAATGTACCTTGCTCAAAAGTATTACCACCATTATACCAGAGGTAATGTTTTGCTCTTCTTCATTTCTTTGGGCTTTTACTGGCTGTACAAAGTACAAATTTTTTGCATTACTCCTTGATATCTGCAGTAGCTTAATAAAATTTTTCAGTAGCTTGTTTCTGATATTTTCCTCCATAAGTTTTCTTCATTCTTCTTGGCCCTCTTAATTAACTCAGACTGTTTAATAATGGTCATATTAACTGAATTGATGTGTTATATTATGATAATTATTAAGAAATAATATTCTTTGAATGAAGGCAATTCCGGTTTAACGGTAAACTTTTGGATATAGATATGTTGTGTTAAATCATATTTTGGCCCCAAGAATCAGTGATCTAGCCATTTTCCCACATTAACGGGACACCCTGTATATTCAGAGGGTAACAAACAAAAAACCAAAAATCTTCAGAAAAATTTAATTGGGCGATGACAATTAGAAAACGAATTGAGCTTTTAAACAAAAAGTTACTTTTCTGTAACCTCTCCTCTCTTGTAACTCAATCTATCGTAACTTTTCCACCACCTTTTCTCAAAAACAGCTGCTGACCATCCCACCGTGACATACAACTTACTCCTCTCAGTCATCCACCTTACTCCTTCACCTTTCTTCACCCACTCTCTCAGACTCACACCCCATGTCTCTCTCACTACCCTTTCCTCACCTAACCCTAAAATTTTCCTGTCAAATTTCACCGCTCTTTTAGCCGCCTTCCACCCTACTGACATTCTCTGACTCTCCCGCAGCTCCATATAGTTAGGTGAGGACCTCTCCAGTACTAATATCGTTTTCAAATACTGCATTTGTACCCTTTCCAGTTACACAAGACTACTCGCTCTCCAAATTTCTGCTGCATACAATATTATCAACCTCACACATGCATCCCATCATGCTATTTATATACTCACATTCCCTGCATATACTCCATTGCCACTCTCGCTTTCTTGCAAATATACTCAACATTACGTACTGTCATTCCAGATACTTAAATTTTTTCATTCGTTCAATCTGTTCTTCCAATCATCACAAATCTTCATCCCTCCCTCATTCATTTGGTCTTTCTCATATTCACCGTTAACCGTCTTTTTTCATGTTTCCAATCTCCTCTCTCATTTCACACACCGTTTTTGCCAACACTACCACATATGCCAGACTCCATATTATTCTCTTCCCTCCCTCTACTACTCCCCCTACCTGCCACTGTTCCAACACCATCTCTTTATCTGCCACATACATGTTTAGCAGCAATGGACTCAATAAGCACCTTTTATTACAAATTAAACTCTCTGTTGCACGGTTCACTCGAGATTAACTTACTTTATTCATACTAGTATATTACAGAGGGTGCCACTATGAATATTTTTAAATATAATTTCAACACCTTTACCTTTTTCGTTTTGATGTATCATTGGTCAAGCATTTTAAATTTTTGTTCCATTGTGGATGATACTGTTTTCTTTCTTTCTGGAAGGTGAGGAAATATTGAGAGGTTTGTTAATTTTGTGTGAATCTCCTTGTTTATTATAAAACAGATAAATATTTACAGTAGCAAAAAAATATTAAAATGTTAGGTGCAAAATATTTCTAATCTTAACAGTTTTATATATCATTTTTTGAACTTATTTATAAAGAGTCTAAATAAAACTTTAGCCACAAATTTTGAATTACATATTATAAGAATACAATATCTACAAAATACTTCATAGTAGAAAATTCGAATTCATATTTGAATATATTTTACTACATATTTATTAATTATTTTGCTTATACATGTTTATAACAAAATTTTTTCACAATTTCCCTATTAGGAATGATTGAAATGCATATTTATGCTTCTATCTGTGTGGAATTCAATTTTGTTTTAAAGGAATATGTAATTCTCATTTATAGCAAAACTCAGAACAACAGCACACCACCTCCTTATCACAAGCCTCTTGTTTCTGCATTGAAGAAGTCTTCAAGTACAGAGGATGAATCTGAGATATGTGATGCTAAATTACACACGATACAAATGAAGGCAGAAGAGAAAAGGCAGCAGAAAGACACTGAAGTGTCAAGTAGCAGTAGTGGCGCCGAAGATAAAGCCGAATTGGCTGCTATTTTCATTCAAAAGATGTGGAGGGGTTTTTATACGAGAAACAGGGATAAGAATGTCCAGGATGCTTACAAGACATTACAAGCACAAAGAGCAGATGAATATTTACAGTAAGTATTTTTTTCATGTATTTATAGTAGTTTTTTAACTACCCATTTTCTAATAGTTCTTATGTTTTGACAGTTTTTATAATAACTTTAAAAATAATTGTGTATTATCATTGTTTAATCTGTATCCAAATGAAAATAAATAAGATTAAATAAAGGAGCTGGAGGTCTGGAATCAACTTACATTTATGATTAATACTTATTTTAAAACAAATCTTAGAACTATTATTAGAAAGAACCTAACAATAGAATTCTATGCATTATTTTGTATTTTTTCCTCATGATCACATTTTACAAAAAGTTTTACAATGTTATAGACTTCTAAGTCATTTATAAAGTAAGTTTCAATATTTAAACAAATTTTTTACGTACCTGATTCCATCATGAGTATCAATTATTAACCATTATACATCATCAAATATAAACCAGATATTTTAAACCGTTAAAAATTTAATGCAATATATACAGGGTTATTCACGCTATACGGCACGGAATATTGTGGCCAAAATACGTGACTTTCAAAAAGTTTCACTTTGGGGATATATGGGGGTCTATTAGGGCTACTTTTTAAAATTACTTTCATAATATACAGGGTGTCCCAAAAACCCTAAAAGTATCAAAGTTGTGTTTTTTTTTAATGAAACACCCTGTATTTTATTGCATTTTTGGATCCTTCGATCAAAATAAGTGTGTGTTTTAATAAGGTTTTTATTACTTAAACCTTAAGGTTTTTTAAATAATTTGAATTTTGTAAAAATTGAACCTAATTTTCATGTTTCAAATACTTAAAAAGTAATTAAGTTATGCATACCAAATTTACACTGAAATGTAACAATAGATCATATTTTATTTTCCAAGTATAATAAATTTGACATCTTATACCGGGTGTAAAAAATTGGAATTAAACAAATGAGAATTTTAAATGGCTATAACTTCATTTATTTAAATGGAACGCTATATTTATTAATTTATCAGCAAATGCACGTTTTAATTACCTATTGAATGGTATTTATATATAAACCCTGTATATATATGATATATGTTGCAAATTTAATAATTCCGCACTTAAAATTTCATGATGGTTTGAAACTTGGATTTTACCATTAATGTATTTTATTGCCGTAGCTCTGTAAAAATTAACATGTTTAAAATGTATTGTCTTGTATTATTTTTTTATAAGAACATTATTTTTAGGCATTTAGAAAAGAAGTTAATTGAATTGAATATATGCTCATATGTAATAGTTACTCTTGGAAGTAATAATAGTACAATTTACTTTACTGCACAATTTATTATCTAATTAATTTGAGTATTTAAACCATTTTTTTTTTAACCAGAAAACTTGCAAGTGATATGGAATCAACGAAAGCAGCTTTAGAAAGTGAAAGGAAGATACAAATGCTACAAATGCAGGCCATAAATGCTTTGTGGAAAAAAGTATCTGCTTTGCAACCAGATGGTAGTGAACAGCAACCTGTTACTGTTGCCGCAAGCTCAACAAACTTCAACTCAATGAAATCTTTAGATAATACTGACATTGTTAACAATTTAGCACAGACATGTTCTTCACTGCAATGTCAAGTAAGTATATTCATTGTACGGTATTTATTAATCGATTATTATTTATTTATTAATTAGCTAGGTGACCCAGTAAGTTGGCTTCTATTAATATTCTCTTCAATAGAAAAGTGAAAGTTGAATAAAATAGAAAATATCTTGATTTAACACGTTCGCCGCCAAGCGAATATTTCACATAAGTGCTGGTTTGAATCCCGCGTGACCGCCGGCGGTCATAGCTAATATAAGGAATAACTACAAATTATTTCCCCGGCGTGCAAGAAACGGCGACTATATGACCGCCGGCGGTACATGTGGCGGTGAACGTGTTAACAGAGTACAACCGATTTCAAGCATAAATGCTTAGTTTCTTTTATAATAACTATTGATAATGAACACTTCGTGTTTGAAATGTTCATTTAGTATTAAAATAAAAATAGCAAAGAAAAGGGCATTTTAAACACTTTGAATAAATGCTTAGCTTTAAAATCCCAGTAAGACATCTTTGCATATACAATGTGTTTCAAATTAAATTTTGTTTTTTTTTTGTCAACAAGGGATTATTATTATTTTCTATAAAAGTGAATAAGTTTAGCAATGTATATATTTGAAATTATTTTAAATTCAAGAATGTAGTAACACTAGTCTCTCTTTTCTTGTATGGGTTGTTTGGAAAGAGGGCTCTACATAAAAAAGTAGTTTTTCTTTAGGTTTTAACAAATTGGCTAATTTTGTATTGTACATATTGATACATGTAGTAGATTGCTGGATATATGGCCCGTTTTCTAACATTAGTTTTACCTTATCATTATAATCACTCTTATTCACTATCACCAATTCATTTCCTTTATCAGATTTCAAATAATTTTTTTTTTGCTGTTTGTGAATGTTTCAAACCCATCATTTGTAGATAATAAACAAACCTTAAAGATTTAATAAAATGTATTAAAATCCTTTAGATTCACGAAATGTTTTCGTATTTTTAAATTATTCCTTAAAGATTTATTACCTGAAAGAATGACTTCCTCGTTTCCCCTATAATTCTGTTAATAGTTTTAAGAATTTAGTTAGTTATTAATAATGAACTAATAATAAATTATTAATTAATTTTTCTACAACAAACTGAAGGACTTTAATACATTTTATTATTGATAATGGTTACATAGTGTTTAAAGTCACTTCTCACTCACTTTAATTCGATTAAAAACACTTCATGTAAACTTAAACCTATTTATAGTGATGCCCTGTTAAAAATATATACATGTTTGTCTATAGATTCAACAGCTGCAAGGTTCAATGCAAGACATTGTTAAATTCATGACAATATTTAGTCAAATGCCAGGTCTCACACAAACTTCAAAAGAAACAGTTGCTGGCACACAGACTGAAATAATTGCAGTGCACACACCACAGGTACTTTATTTATTCACATAATTTAAAATTTTATATTTTGAGACAAACATAACTTTTGTAACTTTTTTTATTAAATTGGTTATGTCGTTTATTTAGGGTGATGGCGCAAAGGTATTCCCTTTCCAGAAACAGACCAGACCGTCCTCCTTGCCGCTTCCGGTAAGTCAAAAAGTTGTAAAGCGTGACGGGCAGACGTCGACGTCAGTAGCTGAAGCCGAGGTGCGGCAGTTCGCCGGCACTCTGGTTGATGGTGTCATGCGTACGGTGAGCGAGAGGACTGATTCACAAAACAATTCAGAAACAACCGTCTCGGATTCGGGGAGGTGGAGTGACACAGTAGTTGAATCGGTGGTAAACGATTGAAGCTAAATAGCACCTAAGCGTGGGTATATACTTCTAGAGTCTTGGTCAGAATGAAAGACATAACATTAGGCTATACTTTTATTTATTTTTCTCCTAATTTGCACACTTTGCATTATTTATTATTCAATATTCCAATGTCACTAGCTAAAAAGTTTTTAATACCATTAAATTCAAACATCGGACGTCAAAAATAACATTGCATCAGTTCCAAAGTTATTTTAATTTTATATGCTAATACAGATTTACATTCATATTGCAAAAGTCCCTAAACTACAGTTTTTGATGTTCTTTAATGTATACAGATTTATTAATTGACTGGAATATAATTAAGTATCAAATGTTTATCAAATTTTTAAATAATAGAATTGCGAATTTTTATTTTATTCATATTTTCCAGTAATTTGTAAAACTAAAGAAATATATAAAAAATAGTAATATAAAGTATTCATTTGTATGTTTAGGGATTTTTATATCTGAAACTGTCAAGTTGCTTAGTTGTTAAAGAATGCGTTATTTGTGATGTCAACTGGCTTAAAGTCAGAGTGTGTTTATGATGATGATGATAATGACGATTTTACTAACAGAAAAACAATTTTTATATGCTTATTTATTTACCAAAGAGTATATTTATTATTAGTTTTTAAGCTTTAATTTGTTGTAGGGGCAATTTTAAAAGGTTGCTATATTTACTACTACAAAATATGTACATTGTTGTATTTGATGATATATGTAAATACGCAGATAGTCGGTTTTTGAATGTATTTTTTTGAGAATCTAAACAAAAAATTTTAAATACAATAAATATACCATTATTTTTTCAAAATATGAGAAAGTTACCTTACAGCTATAAGAGAAAATTTGATGAAGCAATACTTTAAATGTTTGTAATTAATAATATGCATCCTTTTCCCATTTTACAAATTCCAAAACAATTTCTGATTTATGGATCACGAAGTAAATTTTTAAATTTTACATGCACTGAAACAGGTTTCTATCATTTGATTATTATTTGATTATTTCTAATCAAAATGAAAATAATTTTTTTATTTACGTAATTATATTTATAGTAGAAATGTGATTTTCGAAAAAATTTTAAACATTCAAACCGGCTCAATCGTCTGTCTTTTGTTAATTCTTCAAACGGCAAAGCGGCGTTTTTCTAAAAACTACTGTACAATTTCTACTAGATAGTCCAGGTTGACAGTAAAGAGTTAAAGATGTCACTTGAAACCACAAATCAAGTTTGTTTGACTATTTTTCTACAAGTTCTGCTTATCTAAATGCAACTTATTATTAGTCATTTAAGTGATGTATTCTGTGAATACCAAGGTTACATAATGGTCTCTGTTTTGTATAATATGTAAGCAATGTTATATTCAAATAATCACTTTGGTGATTATTTAATTCAATATTGTACTTGTTTTAAATAAGCACAGAAACTAAACAGAAACAAATACTACGTTTTTATTCTATAATACTGACATTTGTCTGAATTTATTTCAGTTTGTTTGCGATGAAGAAGCTAAGACTGCAAATTACTAATTTATACTCAAAACAAATACATATTGTTGAATTAAATTAGATTTGTAAAAACATAAAAATGTAGATTTTTTGTTTGGACTTCAAGACTGCTTTTACAAGTTGAACAGGTGCCCTGTTGCGCTTTTCGGTGTCAAATCCGTGAAACTGTTTTCAGAACTATGTGTTTTGCTTAAGCACTCGCCTTAACGTTTTTCAAGAAACAGATACTCACCTATGAATGAATTTCTCGAGATTAAAAGTTTTATCCCGTCAAGTTTATTCATGCTTTATATGATGAATTTTACAGACATTTTTGAATCCATTTCTTTATTTTATGATATTAACCTAAGCTTTTTAATTTTAATTTAAAAATTGAAAACATTTTATACTAAATTTATAAATAATTTTTTCTTAATTATCATCCCATATGTAAGATTAATATAAATTATTAAAGAAGTTAAACTCTGCTTAATAAATTTTGTCTGTAAAATTTGTCAGTTTTCTTCTTATTTACATTAAGATCCCATCACCCTACTTTTTGTATATTGAGGATAGATGGAGGAGAGTGTCTTAATGTAATGTTTGAAAACGAATGATGCACACGTAATGGATATTTTAAGGAAGATTGAAGATTTTTAAATATTTGAAAAATGTAATTAATTATATATATGGACTATTAAATTTATTACTAAAATTGTGTGATTTTCATTTTAAATGTTAATGTAATATGTTTTTCAAGGGTTGGACATTTCTTTTCATTAACATTTGCTCTAAGATTAAACAAAAAAAACTTGAAGACATTCTATATTTTCTAAAATATTGAAACGTTTGTTAATATTAAATAGAATGTTAAAAATATTTGTATATATCAGAATGTGTTTTTTGAATGTATTTATCTGGTTATTAACTAAGAACTATTTGGTAAAATTTATATGCCTTGAAATTTATCAAATGAAGTTGCTGTTTTAATAAGGCACTTATAGATATAAACTACGAACTTTTGATTCATCTATCACTTGGTGAAACATATTGTAGCGATTGGGTAAATGTGTAATTAATTAATTTCACTTGGTTTTATTTGTTTCACAATTTTATTTATTTTACTTAGGGAAGTACTTAGGGAAGTAAAATAAATAAAATTGTGAAACAAATAAAACCAAGTGAAATTAATTAATTACACATTTACCCAATCGTTATAAATATAAATTGTTAAAATGAACTACCTAAGGTATATGACATTAGATACTAATTTTTTAATTAATCTATACTGTAATAGGGTGTATTCATGAGGTATCTTACATAAATATACTATTGTTATTCTTGAAACTACTTCATAATGAGAACCCAGTATATATAAAATATAAAATCTTTATCAGGTTAATACCATTAAAATATTTAGAGGAATGCATTAAAAAACCTAGGATCTTAAAAGCAGAAGAGTTTAAGTTATTAATGTAATCTGAGAAAGTAAAGTATGAGTCCACCGCCCAGATCTTTTATATGTAAGTCTCATCGGAGCACCATGCCGTCAATCATGTAACAGGATGCTGCTTGCATGTATAGGTGACAGTAACACGTTTTTTGACATTTAGAGAGAGTTTATTTACTCTACACCAGTCTATTACTTTAGTTGAATTTCGTTGCAAATCGATGCAGTCAATTGAACTTAAGGTCATCAGCGTAAGCTAATACCATGTTTGATATAAATAAATTTAAGAGCAATGGACCCCGATTGGATCCCTGCGACACTCTTGAAGATGAAATAAATTTGTTCGATTGCCAAGATATGATATCATATGATGCCAAAAATGTAATATAACATTAAGTTGACTGTGAATATCAAGAGCTTCTGAGTTATTATTTCCAATATAGTTGATGCTTGAAGCCATTATTTTGTGATACATTTTTGAAAAACAGGACGATATTGTCCTATTATTGCCAAGTTCGTTGTTGTTGACAGTCTAGCAAATAATCTATGTTGCTGCTGTGCAATATAAGTCTCGGTATGATTATAGATTATTTGATAAATTGTGTTCAAATATTTTTGAGAAGTTAGAAAGAATATAAATAGGTTTATAATTTTCGACATTATAAGGACAACCTTTTTTAAATATGGGGCTAATTATTGCTAGCTTCCACACATCAGGAAAAATCATTATATGTAAAGTAAGATTATTTATTATTGATAATGGTTTACAATCTTTTATTACAAACATAGGGATTCAATCATCTCCACATATGTATTTGTATTTGTATTTAATGCTTTGTCTCTCTTACAATAAATGAAAATATTACAAATGAATAGATAAAAATATGTACTTATAATTTTGACGTAAGAGATCCAGGGGGGAGTTCACTCGGCAGAATGTTCTTCCACTCCAGCCCAATGCTGCATTTGAAGTTCTTCGGTTGATCCTTCTAGCAGACTTCTGATTGCCATTTTGGCTTTATTTTGCTTTAAAAAGCATTATTTTGCGTCTAAATTGCGCACATTTATGTTTGATATTAATAAGATTTATGCTTTTGATAACATTTGACTCATGAATGATTGGCATAACTAGAGATACACGATTAGAAAAAATCTCATGAGGCCATATGAGAAGAGAAAACGTTAGCAAATGCATTAATATTATCTTGAGGTTATGAATAAGGGGTATTTCCATCATGCAGCTGACCAGAAATTCTAGATGTACCATTCCTTTGATGGACGTACTTCCACAAATCCCTGGGATTTGTTTCCAGCCCCTGAATGTAAAGCTTATACTCATCAAAAATTTGAGTTTTTGTTAATCCTATAATACTTTTGAATTCGCTGTGAAAAAAATTTGAACCTGACTTCCATTTATGGTGAAAATAGTTTTATAACTTAATATTATATTTAATTTCTATGGAGATTTCTATGGAGAACCACGGAGGAAATCGTGAGTTGCTATAGCGTTTAGCTACTTGCACTGATTTATAGAAAATTGTATATAATTTGTTATAAAATGCATGACAAGACGAATTAACGTCTAGTTTTGTTTTTACCGTGTATCAAAAATTGAGCAAATAATTATATTAGAAGCAAGAGGTTATTTAAAATAGTTACAAGATTTGCCTACGATTAGAATTACCACAGTGTATAGTAGAACCAACTAGGGTGGTTTGAGAGATTTTTTATAATATCTATATGTTGAGTAGTTTAGAGAGGAATGACTACTAATGTAAGAATCTCTTAATTTATTAGGTTTTAAAACCCGTGATTTGGAAACTTCTAGAGTGATTTGGAAATATATCTTGGTCTAGTACTGCGCTTTCAATTTCTTACACATATAATTAAAAAATAATAGAATTCTATTACCCCCATGCACCCTGTTTGATGTGTTTTTTTGTCTCCTCACAATGGCCCACAAGTTATTTTATGTATTATTTCTGAGTTAAGGTGGTGTAAAATACTGAAAGCTACTATCTACCATTTAGATACTCTAGGTAGATAGATGATAAATATCATTCTGCGAGTTTTTCGTCAATGATATTTGAATGAAGGTGATGAAAAACTTGCAAATGCAATATTAGGACCTATTAATGTTCATATTTTATATGAAATTCTTTGCTTGGTTCTGGTGTCAACCCTCCTTCTTAAATTTACACTTACTTGCTATTATCAGATTTGAAAAGGTGTATGGGAATGGTGCCCACTATGCCTCGGCCCATCACCGTCGACATAATTCTGCATTGAGCATCGACCTAATTCTGAGGAATTGTTTGAACATACCTCAACCTATATTAATGCACTTTAATGTCCGATACAAATATTTCAGTGCCGCAGAGAAAGACTGAGTATGTAACTGCCACGAGATTTTTTTTAAATCCCCTTAAGCACCCGATTGAACACTATCTACTAAAGCTTACAGTACAGATGAAAACTATGAAAAGAAATTAGGTAAAATATCAAAACTCATAATTGTATAGTAAACACACTCCAATATAATAGATTTATAAAAATCTCTTTTTACCTATTTGAACTATATTAATAACATACAACCCTGCTTTTATTAGAATGAAGTAGTTTTAACTGCTAATGTTACAATATAAAATGTACTGTCATGGTTTCTTTATTTTCTTGTACTAAGAAGACTTTTCTGGAGTTAATTTTACTTAATTATGAATAATTCATAATCCCATTAAAAAGATATATAATTTAAAACCTCTGTTAATAATAAATTATTTTCTTCTTTTTTGGTAATGGTTTGCAACAAAGAACATTAGTTGTTTTTGTAAAAGCTGAATCTTTCTTAGCATCTTCTAATCTTTTCTTCTTGGCCTCATATTCAGCCACAGCTTTATCATATCTTGCCTTTTGCTTGGGTGTCATGGGCCTTATGGGTGCCGGTTCTTTCGGAGGAGGCGGTGGCGGTGGTTCGACCTTAACATCCTCAACATTTTCCAGATAATGCCCTCCAACGTTTCCAGGAGGATAATAGACGCCCACGGCCCACCATTTGCCGTCTTCTGCGGTGATGCGTGCAATACCCATGTGTGTAGTTCCCTTCCACACCATTTGCGTGAAGAATCTCGCCGGTATTCGTATGGGATCGTTACTCTTAAATTGGTGCCTGGTTCTCGTTTTGTACCAAGTCTCTATTACTGTTTCAGCTTGCAATACCGCTGTTTTGCTTCTTAAATTCAAATAGAACTCGTTGATGTTGTATGTCGGGCGATACAGTTTTTCCAGCATAACACCTCCTTTTAATAATATCTGTGCAAGTTCTTCGGCTTTGTTTATTAATTTGTCGTCGAGTTTGAGCGGTGGGGCATTGTGAAGGGCTCTGTATTTGTTGTGGAGATCGAGACATTCTTGCGCGAAACTCATGGAATTTTAAACACTGGAATTTTTTCTGTGATGAATGGATGATGATGACAATGACGTTGAATGTACTATGCTGTCATTATTTAAAAAATACAAACTACTAGTAGACCATGTTGATAATACTTTCTTAAATATATGACCATACAACTGGGTTAGAAATAAAGATACTGCCTAATAAATATAATTTCATTTAATATTAACTTTAAAATTTTTACTTTAGTAATAATTCTGAATTGTCAAGAATCTGCCTTCAAATTTCCAAAAATGTACAAAAGTAGTTGCGTTAATGTAGGTATGACCCACGCGGTCAAGGTTCAGGTAGACGGGACTCAATCTTCAGTAAGCTTCCAGACTAAACCCTTTCAGATTATTCGTTACCAAATTTTCCTTTAACAAATAAGTATTAAAAATGCAAATTAATAAACGGGTATGCAAAATATGAGAATTAAAATTTGTAAAAAGAAGAAATAGAAAATATAACACGCCGGTGGTGGCGCATTCGGTTACGGCCCCGAATTGACGTGCAGCAACGTTGGTTCAGGTCAGTAGGTGGATGGGTGACGGGTACCATTCACCATTGGGATACAATTAATGGTGCTTTATAGTGACGGGGGCGATCCTTTAAAGTAACAACTTCATTTACACACACAGAAATA
This sequence comes from Ontholestes murinus, assembly GCA_963969525.1. Taxonomy (NCBI): domain Eukaryota; kingdom Metazoa; phylum Arthropoda; class Insecta; order Coleoptera; family Staphylinidae; genus Ontholestes; species Ontholestes murinus. The sequence continues at coordinate 55,656,562 of OZ018394.1, read as the reverse complement.
CAGAAGGACCACGTGGTCGATAGCTAAACACTACTACAACTAGAAAATATAAAAAACAAGGAAAATAATTGTAGTCAAATATATTTAACACTAACTAGGAATAATGCGTTAGTTTGCATTTTGCAAGATCAAACTCACCATCCGCTTTGAAAGGTTCTAGGTTTTCAAAATTAACATAAAATATGATTTAAAGATGTGAAAAAGAAACCTGTATACAAATATTTAGAAATTATTAAACCGTGATAAAAAGTTAATTGCAGAGAGTAAATTGGTACAACCTATAGTGTAAACCTATCGACGATAACAAGGCGCACAAGAACATCTCTACCAAGATCCACCTCCTAATTTCGACCAAATATCCATGAAAACGTTGCCACGTTTGCACCCTCTATCAATACTAGATGGCCAACACGAAGGATTCTCGTAGTATTGCCTTTCAATTTTAAATGCTTCAAAAAGTTTTGAGAGAGTTGTTGAATCCTTTAGAAGTTTGACAATCTTAATTCTTTAAGTCAATCAAATTTTCATTCGGTGGTCCGTTTAGCCAATTAAGAAGTCAAGGGAGTAAAATAATTCGAATTGTTATATTAAGGAGTCACAGGACGAGAGTTTAGGATACCTTCCATTTGTATCAAGTATGTACTTTATTCCTCAAATGTAAGAGAGGCATCGACTATCGTTGATAATGGATTTCTAAAGTCTGTTGAGGCGGATGGCATTGGAGAAACTGCTATTGAAGAGAAGACAACATAACCTGTCAAAAACTATTCATGGGATTTGATGTGTAACCTTGTTAAATTCCTTTGAAGAGCATGGTACAAGAAGTAATGGAGAAATTGCGCGCCGATTAAGTACATATTTATGGTTTATAAAGTTTTGTTTTTAATTATTTTAACTGCGAATTTCTAGATACCGCGAATGTCGAGTGTTCGAGAGCTATCGAAATGTATGCGCCTTTTGAGCAATTAATATGATAATCTTACTCGGTAAACAAGATTTCTTGAATAACTTTCTCACTTATCTCTTAGTAAAACATTATGAGATAATAGGTAGAAACTTCCCGCAACCAATTGTGGTTGACGTGCACAGACATTTGGGAGTAGCGACCCCACGTACTCGAGCCGTTCATTGCACACACACGTACATCTCACACACATACACACACACACACATCTCACACACACACACATCTCTCTCACACACACACACACACACACACACACACAACGACACTGACACCCCGTGATGTTATGCCTGATGGCGGTTCCGCGGGGTGGCACACACACACACACACACTCATCATACACACGCACACATCACCGACACAGACGACACCCTACACCCCGTGAAGTAATGCCAGACGGCGGTTCCGCGGGGTGTCAGGGCGACTCGAGGAGGTGATTTTTAGTGGGTATACCAGTATAGTTCTGGGGACTCCCACACTCAGACTTTAAAAGATTTTCCACCTCCCGGCCACAAAAAAAATAGGTACAAACTAAAATAAATTTAAATATAATTCTTGTTACATAGTGCTAAATATAATTTTAGACATGTAACGACAGCTAACAGTTATGTCATTCAATGCCTGGCGGTGCTTTAGTACGGGGAGTAGTTGTTTTAACTGTTAGCTGGAGTTTTTACATTATTATGTAAAACATTAGTGCAGAAACGCTCATAGAGATTTATTACTCTCAATATTAATTATTATTAAAATAACACTTAGTTAGTTTCACTAATTATATATGTATAATTTTTCTCTAATAGTTTCGCTTTTAGCAGCTACTATTTCTTCAATCACGAAAAACTCTGAATTGTCTTTGACGTAAGTATCTGGATCTGGATTGAGTTTTTCAAGGGTGATCAAATCGTTGACTAGAGCACCTAGGCCTCACTAGGCCCGTTGTGCCCCCCTGGCTGGGACAGCCCTCCGTTGTTCTATCACTCATTTAGCCACCCAAGGTGATGAGCAAAGGATAGCACAACGCTTGGAGGGGTTTCCCTAATATTGTCCATGTTCGGCCAGACTCTCTAAGGTAGGCGAGAGCCGGGCAGGTGGTTAACACATGCTCCACTGTCTCGTCCTCTTCTTCACATGCTTTACATATGGGGGTTTCCAAAGACCCATAGTAAATAAGTGTTTCCTTAGCTGACAGTGACCCGTAAGGATACCAGTGATAAGACGCAGATTCCCCCGGGACAGTCGCAGATAGTATTCAGCTGTTTTCAGATTGGGTGAGCGCATTGCTTCCTTGGTCTGTCTGCAGCGTCAGGTGTTGTCCCAACGTTGTTTTAGCATTTTGAGAGTGTTTTGTTTGAGGATGTCAGTTAGGCATTTCAGTGTTGGCGCGATCGGAGGCCCGTCCGTGGTATCACTGAGAGCCGAACCAGCCCGCGCCTGCTCGTCTGCCTTGCTGTTGCCTTCTTCATTATTGTGTCCCTTGACCCAGCGCAGCTTAACACTGTTTGATTGTGCTGCTTGTTTCAGGGTGTAGTAACATTCTTTAACTAGCCTTGAGGTGATCTTGTGACCACTCACTGCTAGTATTGCTGCCCTATTGTCTGTATCACGGATGTCAAGGTGTACAATTTCTTTTGCCCCATAGGTGATGCCAACGATCTCTGCTTAAAGTAAAAACAAGTTGCAATTATTTTAACGATATTGATTGCCCTTCTTTGAATACATTTTGGTAAATATCGCCGCTATTTATTAACCGATTTTGATCATTTTAATTGAGGTATCGCAAGGGGTATTTTGCAATATGAATTTTTAAAGTTGGAGTTACCACCGCTTAGGGGCGAAGGGGTGGGGGGCTAAAAAGTGTATCTCAGGATAGTAATTTAAAAACAAAAATTGACGTGTCAAAGCATTTTTCTGAAATATTTTTATTTACGACTTTACAGAATTTGTCCGTTACTTTGTGAAAGCACTGTATATAAATATCATCTACATATTTACGCCAACATAAAATATTATATTTTTGGCTGTGGAGTTATTAAACACTGCAAAAAAAAGACCTTTATTGGCATCCTTAAACACATAACAATACTACATACTTAATATATACTTAATTAATAATATTAAAAGCCCCCTTGTCTCAGACCCCCTTTCTTCGGATTTTCCTCTCTCATCCACTCACCTATTCGTTTTATTCCCCCTATCCATTCATCACGCACCTCCTTGCACTCTTGGCCTAGATGGCTCCATGTGTCCCTTCCACTCTCGCACAACGCACACCTGCCATACCTTTCCCCCATCCATACCTTCCTTCCATTCTCGTCCGATCCACATCTAGCCCTTGCCAGAGTAACTTTCTTGGACCTTGCCCACTCTGTCTTCAATAGATACTCTGGCACCCTGCCATGCACTTGCCAACTTCCATACATTGGGTTGTACTCACTCCTTCGAATACACTCTTGTCGCTCTTGCACTTCCACTTCCAATCATTTTTCCCTCATCCAAGCCGACAAATTCACTCCCTGTTCCAGCCAATCGTTCACTACCGTTTCTGCCACTCCCGCTCTTTCATACATCTTTTTTCTTTCTAATCTCCATTTACACTCTCTTACCCCCAAACAAGTTCTCCATACCTCTCTTACTAACCTCTCTCTATTCCACGTACTCACATTCATCTCATACCTAGCCACTCTTTCCATTGTCTCTACATGCATACTATGCCTATTTGATTCCTGAAGCAGAATATACCTAGGAGTTGATCATTCCACTCCTAGTAGCTGCTTCAAGAACGTCGTTTGCTCTCTCTCAATACATTCATACTCTTTCATTCCCCATGTTTCCACACCATACATCAATATCGGCTTCACGCACGCATCCCACAGTTTGCACGTCATTAGGAAGTTTCCCTCTAATAGATTTCCCCACCTCTTTTTTACCATGCACCATGCTTTCCTTGCTTTCTGTTGCAAGTATTTAACGTGCTCCCCGTATCCCCCACCACTAGTAAACACAAATCCCAGATATTTAAATTCTTTCACTCTCTCAATCACTTCTCCTTTCCATTTCAACTCTTCCACTTTTCCTTCTCTTCCTCTATTCCTAAACTTCATTCATTTTGTTTTCTTCACATTCACGCACAAACCCCTTTTATCCATATACCTCTCCACTCTTCCTAACATATCTTTCATTTTTCCCCATTCTCGCGCCAGTAACACTACATCATCAGCATACGCCAGCATCCATACTTTCATTCTCCCAATCACTACCCCGCCCGCCTGCCCTTTTCTCAGAACTTCCTCAAGCTCACTTATATATATATATATTAAATAATAAAGGGCTATTTTCTTCCATTAGCAGCGATAGGGGTGATCCCGTAGGTATATGGTATGTTTGCGTATAAAAAGGGGTAATTGAAAATAAAGTAATTTTGTTATAAACATATATTAATTACATCCATCTAATATGATTTGTTTTAATTCAGTCGTTGGTATTTAAGTAAATACGTTTTTAATGTGAAAGGATATTGACTTTGTATTAATTGGGATATCTAATGTTTTTTATCAGGCAGATGAAGAGATGAACAATATTTATAATTAGTACAGGTGGCTCATGAGAGAATATAAATAACTGAAAAACAATCGTGTTTTATTTTATAAAATTTTATAAATTGTTAATACCTGGTGTTTATATCGGGCTGTGCTGTTAGTGTCAACAAATTAAATGATTAAACATGAAGAGCCCAAATATTAATGACAGAGAGTAGATGATGAAGCTACCACTTTTTGAAAACGCCGAAAAAATATTTTAATATAATTTCATGAGAAATGCTATATACATATAATCAAACAATACACACATAGTAATTGTATTACATTATATATACCCAGTAACATCGAAATCGCAACACCAAGAAGGAGTAGACATTTTTTGACTTGGCATAAAAATGTAATCATTTAAGGATAACAATTGGTTAACATTTTATTTGCAGTGGTGTTGATTGCGACTACAGGGGAACCTAGGGTGCTGTTTAGTGATGAATACCTATTCTGTTTGGGGATGCATGATGACCATATGAGGGTCAGACGAAGATAAGGGGATCGTGGATTTTCTGTTGAGAGGCATGAGCATCAAAACTGTAGGGATTATAGTATGGGGTGCTATAACTATGGAAGTAGATCTCGTTTGAAATTCATCCGAGGCAATATGAACGCACAGTAATACGTGGATGAGGACATAGAACTCCATATTCTTCCGTTTCTTCAGCAGTTGGAAGACCCACTTTTCCAGCAAGACAATGCCCAGCGCCATATTGCAAGACCGATTTGTGGAGGATAATTCAATGGCCACCCCGATCACCTGGTAAAATGGTCGATTTATTCAAAAGGTTATGGGCCTAGGACATGTGTGAGTGGGTGAACTTGACTATTTGTGGCCGATCGCGGTCTGTGAGTCGGATTTTGGACGGCGGTGGCCGCATGTTCGTTCCGCTTGGACGCGCGTTCGTCGTGGCGCTCGGCCCGTTTATTGTGGTATTTTTTTTTACCGTTTGGAAAACTCGTGGCGTACATGTGAGTCGCGCGTGTGTCACTGAAGCAACGTCACAATGGCTGAAAAGTTAGACATTAACAGCCTGAAGTTTGATGGCAGCAACTACAACCAATGGCGGTTCCAAATGAACTGTGCACTCTGGGCAAAAGGACTCTACGACATCGTTTATGGGGTGGAGCAGAAACCGGCAACTGACCGGGATCTGCAGAAGGCCTGGGTTAAGAGTGACGCAACGGCGATGTTCATCCAAACTGCCTCGGACTACTCGCGGATCACCTTGATTGAGAATTGTGAATCATCTCTTGAAATAATTGGTAAGATTGATTCCATCTATCTGCAAAATGATCGCACACCAACGTTTTCACCAGTATCGCATGAAAAAGAATGACAACATTGCAAGGAAATTGAAGTCAATATAGGCTGTCATTGATGCGGTGATATTGACAATGATTATTAGTACATTGCCACCGAAGTTTCGGAATTTTCGACAGGCGTGGCTGTCAGTCAATGAAGACAGGCAAACGCTAGCACATTTGACGTCTAGGTCAGTCGATGAAGAAGCAAACCTGTCTCTGACTGAGCAATTTGAAACGGCGTTCGCAGTCTCGTCGGGCAAAAATTCATCGTGGAAATCGCATAAAACGACGAAGAAGACCGAGCCGTCATCAGGGGGACCAAGCAAGGAGAAGTCGGACCACCAGAACCAGCAGTAGGGGAGGCCCAACGTTATGTGCTACCAATGCAGGAAGAGAGGCCACATCGCGCGGTTCTGCAGGAGCAAGTCGAAGCAGAAGTCACCAAATCATTTTTCTTCATTCATTGTCGAATTTCCAGGAGGGGGCAACAACTCGGAAGATACATGGATTATGCACAGCGGAGTATCTGATCACATGTCGTAAAGGGTCGAGATGATTTTCTATATGTCTGACGTCATTCGAGAGAGTATTATCGTGATTGGAAACAATGTGTCATTACTTGTCATTGGAAAAAAAGATCGAGATCGAGAAATTGGTCAAAGGTGAATGGCATTAATCTATCATCACAAACGTCCTAGACGTTCCAGATTTGAAGAGAAACCTGTTCTCTGAAGCTGTCGTAACCAAGAAGGGTTGGTCTATCGTTAAGAAGGGGAAAAAGTTCGAGATCCTAGATGGCCCAAAACTTATTGCAAGCGTAACTCTCGATGACAATAATGTCTGTCGAATTCTGTTTAGGAACATCGTTTTCATCACCCATCCAGAGAAGCCCGCAAGAAGGAAGTTGGAGAACGAGGATTGTCTGACGTGTGCGGCTCTATTGCGATTGAATCATCTGTAGGAGAGAGAACCTTCAAGAATAGTGCAGCATCGTACCTCACTGTTACCACAATGAAGCACAAATCTGATGTCCTGGCTTGCCTGAAAGAGTATGTCAAATGGTTTAGAAGCAGCACTGCTGCAAATTCAAAGCTTTGTACTGTGACAATGGTGTTGTGCTGCGGATTTTTGGCGCTCGCAGCGATCGCTTGGGTTGTTGGAGATGCCCGTCACCGGAATAATATTACTTGATCTTCGTTTACTGGGTTTTTATTTTAATTAAATAATGAATGATTCAAATTTTATAATGATGTTTACAATTTGGCGGTATAAGTCGAACTGTTCTTATGTGTTATAGAAATTGCCCTGAGCAGTGTGAGTGATGGCGCACGTGACCTCATACGATTTTATTAAGCCAATGGAAAATTAACAAGTGCCATCACCCCATCTTACTCAGCAAAATGTACATATTACAAGGCACGTAGCAAAAAGGTTTACCTGTTGCCAAGTGCAAAAAAAATGTTGATATGCCAAATGTAATATTTTATAATTTAAGGAATAATTATTATTAAAACTAAACTAAAACAATTAAATTTATATATGGTTAGAATATCACAACACCTCCCCCCTTAAGAAAGAAATTTGTAATTTGGGTTATTACGAATTTCTTCTCCCTCCTTGGGTAATTCTACTTTATTTTTATCATCTTTACTAGGTGGTTTTGAGGTTTGTTTTGAAACCATTCTGTTTCTAAAATATGTATATAAACTAATAACAATTATTAATAAGAATAAGATGTAAATTACTGAATAATGATGAATATGGTGAAAATCAATAAGTGGGGGTTTTGTGTTGAGGTATTTTAAATATGTAATTTCTTCACCTAGATTTTGTAACCCTTGAAAATGTTGTATTATGTGAACATCGTTTGATTCCTTTAATGAATGAGGTCATTTAAAACTTTTGTTATTTCTAAAAATGTCTTTTAAGTTGAGTGACTCGGTTACAAGATCTAGTGAGTACGTTTTATTTAATAATCGTATATAATGTGTATTCGACACAAATTTGTCATTATGAATTCTGCAACAAGGATTAAATTGAATTATTCCTGAGGAATTTAATTTTAAAGTAGTTGATTCGTTATGACAATTTATGTGAATACTTTGTAACTCAGGTGAAATGTACACGAATCTGTTATCGTCCAACGCGATTAAAAGAACACTTCTGATGTTTATTACGCGAACTTCGCAGATTTTAGGTAACACTTTAGAGCCTTTATAGATTTCGATATCACAATCACTAACACTATTCACGGAGAACAATGGCAGTTGCTGTTTGCAGATGTACCCTTCTGGATGAATACATTCGTGAATACATCAATGAAGATTTGCAGAGCTATTTAAAGAATGAAGGTATAATCCTGGAGTACACTTCGCTTTACACGCCGCAGCAGAATGGCAGCATAGAGAGGAAATTACGCATAGTCATGGAGAGTGCTATATATGTTCTTAACAGGACACCAGCGAGCGAGAAGGAGACTACGACGCAGTACGAGATTTATGCACATCCCCGCCAAAGGAATAAGCTGACTGACAAATCTAACAAACTATAATTGTTGAATACAAAGAAAATTCCGACAACTAACGACTGTTTGATCCAGTAAACAAGAAGGTAAAGGTTTCGAGGAACGTAATTTTCGACGAACACACTAAACTCGATGCTGAGAAAATGACGACACTGAAGAGCACCCTGGAGATCCAGACCAATCCACCGATTGGTCTGGATCTCAGCCGGGCAGCTCCCGAGGTCCAGCGACCGGCTGTGAAGATTCGTGCTGCAGAGATAGCCGAGCCTACGTAAACCTGAGAAACGTCGAAACCATTCAAGAGGATGGTGCCCAACTTGCGACGTCCCGCGAAGTACACGGCAAACATTGCTATAGTGAAGGAGCCGCAAACCTACTCAGAGACAGCAAGCATTCAAGAAAATTGTGAAAGGCGATCACAGAGGAGCTTAATGCTCTGGAGAAAAACAACACGTGGCAATTCGTGAAAGTCATCGGATCGAAATGGGTTTTTACCATGAAAGGTCCAACATCGAGCAAGCCAAATTCGAAGGCCAGGCTCTGTGCCAAGGGATTTCGAAGGGAGTCGAATACGATGAAACCTTCTCACCTACTACACGGTTCGATTCGATCAGAATCCGGTTGACCACAGCTGTCAAATATGATTATAAGATCTTGCAGTTACATGTACAAACGGCATTCCTGTATGGAGATCTATACGAAACGATCTACATGGACCCACCAGACCGGGAACAAACCTGAAAATGGACAACCAAGAAGCGTTTCAGACCTCGAACTAGCCGACGTCTTCACTAATCTGACACTAAGAGACCATCACTATAAATTCGTATTCAATTTGGGAATGAGGAAGGGTTAAAATATGTTTAATGCTTTAAGCTATCACTTTGTAATACATTTTGAATCAGGAACTTTACACTCAGTGTGTGATATCAACGAAGTGTATTTTCATTTAAAGTTCCTGGTTAAAATACATATGTTTTTGATTTAAATATAATATAATGATTAACGAAGCACTCAATTGGATGGAGTATTGAGTTATTTGAATATGTAATCAATAGGGGCGGTTCAACCCATTATTAATAAAAAATATGTTTACTTTTGTTTCTTTCAAATTTTAATCATTCTTTTAATAGTTAATCATTGGTGCCAAGTTTGGTTAAAAAATTCGTACCTCTTGTTGGTGTTTCACGTCACTGTGTATTTGAATTTTCGGATATTGATTTTTCAGAAATTTAATGATTTATTAACGCTTTATGTACTTTAACCTTCAGTAATATTGCCAAATACTAATTATATAGTTACCAGAATGTTCAATGTATCGCAAACTAAATCGAAAAATATTATAGTAGTAGTATCACGTTACCTGATTATAACCAGGTAATGGTAAAAGTCATATAATTTATTTCTAAATACCATTCTTACGTTATCTAAAATAGTTGGTATACATTTTTTAAACATTTTGAGGTAAACTGGTTAATCTCTGTATAACTTTGTTGTTGCTTAAGAACATAGTATTATTACTGATTCGTCAAATTTCAGATACATATATCTCTAGCGAATGCGATATAATAAAAATCGACTTCGATTGTAGCAGAATATTTGCCAGATAGTGTGCAAGTAAATAATAAAACACAAAAACGTTGGCGTTGGTTTGCCAGACTAAAGTACTGAACTTCAAATAACTTCTAATTAAGTTGTGAATTGTGTTTTAAGCAATAGAGGAAATAATTTTAATACTCATTATTATGTCATTAGTTTTCTAGATTAATTTATTTGGATAATTGGTATTGAATCTATACAACTTTCGTTTATATATAAGTATAATCTCTGAAATACGTATAATGTACAATAAGTAAACGATTATGGCTTTAAACACTATAGTGATTAGCAATTATTGACGGAGATGTATTCATAGTCAGAAATAAGAACATACAATAATGAATTATATATTTATATAATTATATTATATATTTTTCACTATTCAATAATCGTTTTATACATATATATTTAAAAAATATTACATATGTTAAATAAATTTTATGTTTATATATTTTAAATGTGTTGCACTTTATAAGAAATTGAAAGCTTTTAATATTTGTTGATAAGCAATGCCGGTCAAATCGTGACACCAATATTTACGTATTAAGCATTGCCATTCAATCAATCCCCTTTATCATTTGACATTTAACATTAAGATAACGATATATTACAACAACTAACGTTCGATCATATCAACAAAAAACAAACAACAAAAAAATATATGTAATTTCTGAATTATAAAATGAACGATATAGATTATTAAATCATTGAACACACAGACGCGAAAATGTTTCACTTTATTAGCTTCGGTTTGTTGGTCCTCTCTGCGTCGAGTTTGGCACAAGAATCATTTTTCGGATCCTGCAGTGATCACGATGTAAACATTACTCAGAATTTTGATGGCGAAAGGGTAAGATTTGATCTGTTCGTATAATCATATCTTATATTTCGACTTTTAGTATTTAGGTATTTGGTACGAAATTGAGCGTTATGAATCGATTTACCTGTTTGGTTCGGAATGTGTTGTGTCAAATTATAGCGCGAAGACCAACACCAGTGTTAAGGTGGATATTACTTATAAAATAGGTTCAAGCAATAAGTCACTCGAGGGTGAGGCTTGGATGGTGGATCCGGAGAAAAATGAGGGAAAGATCAAAATGTTGACACCGCTTGCCCCCGCAGCGGTTCATAACATTATTGGGACGGATTATGATAATTATTCGGTAGTGTGGTTCTGTTCCGATTTATTATTTAACAATATGCGTAAGTATTAAAAAATAACATAATATTTACTATAAATATTATTAGATATAAATCTAATTCAAATATTTAAAAATAACAATAGAAAATCTTTTGAAATTCAATTTTATTGTTGTTGTGTTTGATGATAGCTGCTCAATGAAGCATGGATATTTAAATCTTAAAATACGTGTTCATGTCTAATAGAATTTGTATATAAATCAAGATGTTTGCTAAGGCATTAAAATGAAAATTAAAGATTGGTTTTTAATAGCATTAAAAAAACTCAATACACCGGGCGTTCGATAAAAAACGCCCAATCAACATATTGGGCATAAATGGATTCAGAAAAATATAGTCTAGTATAAAAAAATAAGAAAAGTATATTCAGCCATTTAAAAATTTTAAGTTGACTGTCATTTGTCAATGAAGTTAATTTTGAAAAAAAATGTATAATGTCATTCCATAGTATTTCAACGGCCATTCAATTTGTTTTTTAGTTGATTCAAATCGGTTAATAAATAACAAAGTTATGGCGTTGGGCGTTTTTTATCGACCACCCGGTATATAAAAAAATACGTTTAGATAAATATTGACCTCCTCGGTTTCCCAATAAAGATTCAAAATATTATAACGAAATCGACCTTGTGCGTCTACTATTCGACGAGAGTTAAGATTGGGCAAACATTGATATTAAGCCTATGCAATATTTTGGTAGGATTTATTTATTTATTCAAATGAATTCGAGGTAAAAATTTTCTAAAGTAAACCTATATTTGAGATATACCTGATTTAGTACAGTGGAATATTTAGAAGTAAAACACTAGTCAAATTATTGAATTATAAACGAAATTAAAATAAATAAAAGTGTTTCTTTTCTATATTTAGTAATCATAATATGAACAACTATGTTGACAAACAACTTTTAATTGGCTCATTATTATCATATAGCCGAAGATATTACATATATCAATAATGTTAATCCAACTGTTTTAAGTGTAAAATTAATTTCTTTTTAAAGAGTTGCTGTGGATATTATCAAGGAAGCCAGAATTATCCGAGGAAGCAAGAGCTGAAGTCGACAGAATCTTAAATGACGCCGATTTAAATAAATCGAGGCTGAGAAAAACAAATAATGATCCAGTATATTGTGGATACGAATAATCGTTTTTTTTATTAAATGTATAAAATGTTATAATGTAATAAATTAATTTAACTGTTAACTATACTTTTCATTTTATTTTTAAGAACATAAGCTCGGTTATTAAACTTTTTAAAATATTTTTTTTATTCTAACATTAAATATGATGTTTTAATAATACAATTGATCACTCTCTCCGCCGTTCACTCTTTCAGATATATGGGTCATTCTTTTATAAATCGTACATCTATTTTGACTTCATGATTTGGATTCGCCAGAAAATTTTTGTATCACTTGTATACACGAAATAAGCCGACACCTATAACGGGAATTCGTTCGTAAATGTGTATTTTTCAAAATATGTAAACTTTGCGTTTTGCTAGTTTGCTGGATTCTCTTACATTCAAAATTCATTATCTCCGGTTCTAATGAACGGATCGTTCCCGTTCTTCTACCAGATTACACCTCGTTATATTAGCATTTTAGTTGCATACTGACAGTATATTTTTAGTGTCATTTAATATAAAATTATAACAATTGAATTGTTCAAATGAAGTTTCCATGCTGATACCCAGAACGTATGCAATTTAAAAAAATACCATGTATTCGCTATTTCTTAATCTAAAAGACCCATGTTTGAAAAAAGTGGGGTCTCTTTTCAGTCAGAAGATATTAAATATTATTTAGCGCGCGGCGTGTAGCGCGCCCCGTTCAAACGCCGCCGCGCGACGCACGCATGCAGTTGCTTTTGAACAATTCTTCTATTATATTATTAATTCAGAACTGTGGGCCAAAAAAACGTTTTGCTTTTACTTTTTTTTCTGTGATCGGTCTTGTGCAATGGAATGTCAACGTCCCTTTTACCGTTAGGGTCATTTTAAATCTTGCCTCTAATTTTATATCTTCTTCATTATATTCTTTATTTTCTACAAATGCTAATGAAATATTAGGGAGAGACTCTTTCGGGGTTTGGATTGGATTGCTTATTCTTTGAAGACTACTTCTAGCAGCCACCTTTTCAAAGTCCCACCCAAGGCATCACACGTACCTTTGCCGTGGGAAGTTGGAAAAAAGTGCCACTCTACAGCTAAACTAAAATCTTTTAGATGATGAGTGAGATTAACAATTTTTTTCTATTATTATACTGCGTACTTACCCAATCAGAAAAATATGTAATTTTTTCAATTTTGTTTAAGCTTCTCTTGACACATGCACGGCAATGGTATCATGATGCAAACATTCAGATATTAAATTGGTTGATTGAGTTACGTGAAGATCAAATTAATTTGACGAATAAAGCACTAATAACCTTTCTTCACAATTTTATTTGATTTACAAAATGTACATTTCGGACACAAAGTTCTCCATTATCAATGGATTAGCACTGGTAAATTAAATAAAATTGTAAAGAAAGGTTATTAGTGCTTTATTCGTCAAATTCAGATATTATTACGAAACTTTTCATTCGGGTTTCGCCCTCATCGTGCCTTTAATAGATTGCAAATGGGTGCACTGTTGCCTGGTTGTTATTCCAGTGAATACTTATTACAGCATCTTGAAGAACAAAAGCATAGTTCTCAAAAAAATGGCATATTAAAATGCATTCATTTTCTGTCAGCTCTTCTTTTTAATTCTTCATAAAATCGTTCTGTTTACTTACAAGGTATGAATGCAGAAGTAATTTTTCTAAATATTCGTCAATTGGGGATATCATAACTTGCATAGTAGTCCTATCGACGTTCGACCATTGTTTGTAAGTTTCGTCAATATAATTATATTCGAAAATGTTTTCTAATTTGTCGATTAGATGTGTTGCACCAGGGCACTCAGAGTACGTTCCAAAATAATAATTAGTTGCTGTTTCAACGCAAATCATACGTCTCAAACAGTCATGATAAGTCTTCATTGGGTTCGGAGTATCGGCCGTCAGGTTTTTAATATTCGATCCTTCGATTAATACTTTTACATTTTCATGAATAGCACCAATACAGAATGGGTTCCACATGCACCTTCTAGTACGCAATGTTTTGGTCTCAAAGATGCGAATTTGGAAAAACTACATTTGGCTTGTGGGTAACTTTCCTTGAATAATTGATGAAGTTCTTTCAAGTTCACTAATAGTAATCGCTTTTGCACGTGAATGCGTTTGTTATCTATTTTGACCGAAACATAATCTTTTCGTACTGGCATCATGCGACTATTCTCATCGAATTCATAAAAGCTGATTATTAAATCAACTACTTCTTTCTCTATTGACGGACGGCTCTTCGGCCTAGGATCGGCTATGGCAGTTTTCTCGCAAAAGTGATCATGTGAATCGCAGCGGAAGGAAAATGATGTATTTTTCGAAAAGCCCATTCTTTCCATCGAATAGAACTTCTGGGAAACTTTCTTCTTTTTAATAGGTGAAGTTCCAATAAAATCCAAACCCTTGTTGATTCAAACAATAAACTGTATCGTAGCGTGCCGAGTACGGCTGATTACAAGCTTAGACACGATTGGGTGGGGCGCGCGCCACACGATGCGCGCTATAAAATATTTAATATCTTCTGACTGAAAAGAGACCCCAATTTTTTTAAACATTGGTTTTTTAGATTAAAGAATAGCGAATACATGGTATTTTTTTAAATTGAATACGTTTTGGGTAAAAACATGAAAACATCATTTGAACAATTAAATTGTTATTATTTTATATTAAATGGGACTAAAAAATACTGTCAAAATGCGACTAAAAAGCTAACCTAACAAGGTATAAAATGGCGGAAGAATGGGAATGATCCGTTCAGCAGAACCGGAGATAATGAATTTTTAATGTTGGATAATCCAGCAAACTATCAAAATGTTAAATTCCGATATAGGGGTTATTTAAATTAATAAGAAGGTGCTGAAAAAAAAATTGTGTGTAATTTAAAAATGTGATAATTTTTTTTTTTCTCAAATCCGTACGATTTATAAAAGAATGACAAAATGAACATATATGTTCAGAAAACTTTTATCGCCATTATTTTCCGAGATATAACACAAACTTACGTTTTTTTTTTAATGGAAACCATAGTTGGCTTCATTCAATAGATTATTTTTTGACATAGTTATTCCTATAAAAAGTGAGTTATAGTCATTTTAAGTTATATTATAAATAAAAAGTTAGCCATGAAAAAGATAAAAGTAAAACAATTGCAGTTGTTTATAATAACAGCAATGTTGTAATTATTAATTTCCCTGTATAGTATATACAGGGTGAGTTTTTTCGATGTTCTCTATAGGGATCTCGGAAACTATAAGAGATAGAGAAACGGTTAAATGGGGAAAGAAGTGTAGATTTACGAGACGAATAAGATTCCACCTTCAAAGTTTTCAAAAAAGTCAAGGGTAACTAGATATTTTGAAAAAAGTAAAAAGTGTCAATTTTTTCAAATCAATATATCTCGGTTATTATAACAGATAGAAAAAAACTGTAAAGGACGAAGTTTTAGATAATTTTATGCAGATTAATAAAAAATAATCCAAAAATTTTTATCGCCATTATTCGGAAAGTATTGTTTTCGTGATTTTTTTTTAAATTTTTTTTTTGTGGAAATATCCGTTTTGGGGTCCCCTGAAACCATTGCACTGATTACTGGAAACATTTTTTGTGTGTCTGTATGTGTGTCTGTGTGTCTGTCGGTGGGCGCTGTATCTCAAAAACGAAACAACCTTTTGAGATGAAACTTTAAACTTAAGGTTTTATCCTTAAAAACTAGAACTGAAAAGCTTTTGGTGAACATTCATAGACCGGAAGTGGATGATTACTCGAGGCGTTTTTTTGTTTTTTCGTGATAATTTTCTAAATATGAAAAATTTTAGAAAACGGTTTAAACAAAAGCTAAAGGGGGTTATAAACTGAACAAGTTTTATTTGAACATTTTTTTCATAAAATTCCTAACTTTCAAGAAATAAAATAAAATTTAATTTAAGTTACATGAAACATCAAATAATTGTAGAGAATTAAAAACTAAACAAATTATTCAGAATAGTCTTTTTGCATAAACCTCATAGTTTTCGAGAAAAATATAGGGAAAGTACTATGATGGCCACATCACCATTTTTACTTTCTCTATATAGTATATATAGGGGGAGTATTGTTTTCGTGATTTATTTTTGAATTTTTTTTTTGCGGAAATATCCGTTTTGAGGTCCCCTGAGTCCATTGCACTGATTTCTGGAAAAAAAAAATCTGTGTTTTTTTTTTTTTTGCTGGGAGGTTGGAAATCTTTTATAGACGTAGTGTGGGACTCCCCAGAACAGGTATACCCACTAAAAACCACCTCCCCATATCGCCCTACCACCCCGCGGAATCACCATCAGGCATTACTTCGCGGGGGGTATACTGGCCATTAACGGCCCTCCATGTTGCCTATTCTATGCCACGGGCTGGCCTCTCCTCAATTTCTCCCCCGGCGGAGCTTCCTGATGACAACGGCCGCGAAGCTGGACACCGCGCTCCACGCGGTCTCACTGGCCACCATCTCCCCAACGATATTTTCCGGAGACAACTGCCGGATATGACGCCGCAGTATCTTCATTTCCTCATCAAAACGCGGACAGTGGAATAGCACGTGCTCCGCGTCTTCCGGCATAGGGTGGCAGGCGGGACATGCTTCGTCGTCGTCCAGTCTGAATCGGAGTTGGTAGGCCCGAAAGCACCCATGCCCCGTCAGGAATTGGGTGAGGTAATGGTCCACCTCGCCTTGTTGCCTCGTTGTCCATGCTGCCACGTCCGGGATAAGCCGGTACGTCCACCGGCCTCTAGGAGATACATTCCATAGTCGCTGCCATCGCTCCGTCATCGCCGTCCTAGTGTCGCCGTCGATAACGCGTCGATCCGTAGCCGGGTTTTCGCGCCTGCGCCGATAGACCTCTGCACGTCCCTCTGCCAGAAGGTGGATTGATATCATGCTGACAATTACACACACGGCGTCGTACGACACCGTGCGGAATGCTCGGCTCACCCGTAGTGCACCCCTGCGATAAACAGAAGACATTTTCCGCATGTAGTGTGGAGTTACCGCGGTTGTCGACCAAATCGGGGCTGCGTATAGGAAAACCGAGGTGATAACAGTTGAGAGCAGCATCCGATGCGCTTGTCTTGGACAGCCAGTGTTAGGCATGATCCGTGACAGAGCGTTGCAGACTGCGCCCGTCTTCGCGCCCGCGATCCGCAGGTGCTCATGGAACCGGAGCCTCGCGTCGACTTGGACCCCTCGCTTCCACTGCTTTCCAGCTATGGCCTTGCGCGCGATATTAATGACAGCGTCTATGGCATCGATAGTGGACCTCGCCTTCCGAAACCCGTACTGATTGGGCGACAGGCCTTGTGCGCCTTCGGTGAACTCCTCCAGTCGGTTGCCGATGATTCGCTCCAATATCTTGCCCGCTGTGTCCAACAGGCAAATCGGGCGATACGATGAAGGCTCGTCCGGGGGCTTCTTCCCTTTTGGGAGGAGAACCAGTTTTTGCTTTTTTCACTGGGTGGGGAAGACTCCTTCGGCGAGGCAGGCATTGTAAGTCCTGAGAAAGAAGGGACGCAGTCTGGGCCTGGTGCCTTCGAGTCCCGAATCCTGCTGCAGGCCTTCAGCAGTTCAGCCTCGGTGATAATCGGTGCGTCATAGTGATGGTCAGGCGGCATTTCCTTGGCGTAGTTGTGGCCCAGCTGAGCTGGAAACAGGGTTGCCACAAACCGTTCCAGGAACATTGGGCAGGACGGTGAGGAGGTAAGTCGGCTTTTCAGTCGCGACATTACAGTCCTGTACGGCCTGCCCCACGGGTCCTTTTCGACCGCGTTGCATAGCTCACGCCAGGCGCGTCGCTTATTTTCTCTGATGGCTCTCTTTAGAGCTCCTCGCGCCTCTTGATATTGTTGACGCAGGGAAACGAAGACTTCCCGCCCATGAGCGCGCTGTGCCAGCCGCCGGGAGCGATGACACATCCTCCGAAGTTCGGCGATCTCTTCGGTCCACCAGTAGACCGTTGCGTGGCGATTCCTCCTGGAACTCCCTCGCATGGCAGCATCGCAGGCGTCAGTCACCATTTTCATCAATTGCTCGGACATTCGCTCAGCAGGCCCCGTGAGCTGGATGTCCTCTTCCATCAGTACCCGGAACGTTTCGCAATCAAAGAACCTGGCATTCCACTTCGCTGGTGCTTGAAACATCCTAGCTCTTCGTCCACCATCTGCGGCAATTTCGAAGACTATGGCCTGGTGGTCGCTGTGGGTATAATGTCCGCTTACCTGCCACGACGTTACTCTAGGAGAGAGGCTTTCACTAGTGAAGGTCACGTCTATGATGGATGAATTGCCGTTTCGGGTGAACGTCGGAGTTGCTCCGGTGTTAAGATGGACTATGTTCAGAGATGCTGCAAAGTCCAACAGAGCCTCACTCCTTCTATTTGTTTTTCTGCTGCCCCATGCCACTGCCCACGCGTTGAAGTCACCTGCGATAATATGAGGACGCCGATGTCTCGCCTCCTTAGCCAGGTCATTTAGTAAGTCTTTGAACTCGCTCTGAGTGGCACTCGGCGGGGCATAGACGCTATATACTCGCATCCAGGTGAATCCGGCTCTTGGCGTACGCGGTTCTTCCTCGATAAAGGTATTGCATGCCCAGATGGCAGCGAGGCTAGTGGCGTCAGAAATCCAAACCTGCGACCCCCGCACGTCCCTATACTGCTCCGATAGAATGGCCACGTTAATGTCCAGGTCGCACACGGCTTGCGTTAGCAAGTCCTGTGCTGCCTCGCAGTGGTTGAGATTAAGCTGGAGAAACTTCATCTCTTACCCTCCGCTGCTCTCACCGCTGCTTGATACGCCGGGCACCCGAAGCTCCCTCTTGCCCTCGCAGAGTACGCACCGGGCCTCCGCGCTATTGCATGCCTCACGCACGTGGCCTGGCTCGCTGCATCGGAGACTGCACTTGGACATGTCCGTCCCTTTGCAGTCGCGAGCCAGGTGCCCAAAGGCCCAGCACCGGTAGCACTTCCTGACGTCGACTTTTTCCCTAACGCGGCAGTTAGCCCAGCCAATTCGCACGCGGCTGTTCTCCACTGCCCTCCTTGCCAGGTCTGTAGGTAATCGAACCACCGCAGTCTGCGTGTTTCCGTACGCCTTCCGAATGTACTTGACTGCTGTTGCTCCCACGTCTACTCCCAACTCCTTGCCGAGGGCTTCGCAGACTTCCGCCGCCGTTGTCAGCTCGTCTAGGTCACAAATCTCAACGTCGACTCGTCAGTCAGGGTCTCCACACTCGCTAGCTCGCCAAGCTGCCGGGTTATAGCGCCGGACACGTCGGAGACTGACGCGGACTTTCCCAATTCCAGCAACAAGTTTCCGGCCGCATTCCTCCTGACCTTATTGATGCTATCTCCTACGTCCTTCAGGGAGGGGTCGCTTTTCATTTGCCGTAATATGTCCGCATAGGAGGGGCCTCCTTCCTTAGCCTTCACGATGACGACGTCCGGACGAGGAGGCCTAGGCTTCGGGACTCTTGGTTTACGCTTCGTAACCACCTGCCATTCCATCGATGCGGACTGTTCACTCGGTGTTGCAGCGGATTTAGCCGATGTAGGCGGGGTTCCTATTTGCAGTCCTCTCTTCCCTTGGTTAGGCTTAACGCGCTTATTCTTCGTCATCTCAGGAGACTCGACCGGTTTCCTCTTCTTCGTCGGTCTTCGCTCGCCGTGAGTTTTCAGACTCGGAGTGGTCTGTGTATCGGCAGCTGCTGTCTCTGGCTCAGCACGCCCACCGGTTTTTCCGAAGCGAGGCTGTTCCTCCGCATTGTCCGCGTAGTCCTCGTATAGCTTCCTGATGGTCGCCGTCAAACGCTTGATCTCGTGATGCACGTTGCTCCGCGGCTTCACACACTCCTAGAGCTCTACGATCTTCTTGCCTTCTCCTGTTTGTTTATAATAGTTGCCATGTAAGTTTTTTTGCCAGCGCATCGTACGCAAGGGGGCGGGCCGGAACGCTGAGAACGGGTATACCCTCGGTTATTTTGATTATTTTGAGTTCCCCGGGGCCCGGAGCAACACGGATTCCGATCTCCGTGTCCCTTACGTACTTCCTGATCAGGGCCCGAAGGGGCTGGTCTCTGGTCTTACGTTACAGCTACCACCTCGGCAGAGCAAGCTCACAGCAGCCCTTGGGGGCACTCCCAATGGGCCGTAACGAAAACAAATCGGTTGTGTGTGCGTGTGTGTGTGCGTGTGTGCGCGTGTGTGTGCGTGTGTGTGCGTGTGTGTGCATGTGTGTGCGTGTGTGTGCGTGTGTGTGCGCGTGTGTGCGTGTGTGTGCGTGTGTGTGTGCGCGCGCGTGTGTTTGTGTGTGTGTGTGTGTGTGGGCGCTGTAACTCAAAAACTAATGATC
This sequence comes from Ontholestes murinus, assembly GCA_963969525.1. Classification (NCBI taxonomy): domain Eukaryota; kingdom Metazoa; phylum Arthropoda; class Insecta; order Coleoptera; family Staphylinidae; genus Ontholestes; species Ontholestes murinus. The sequence continues at coordinate 55,635,862 of OZ018394.1, read as the reverse complement.
CGATGGAGATGAAACTTTAAACTTAAGGATTCATCGTTAAAACCTGAAGCTGAAAAGCTTTTGGTAAATATTCATAAACCGGAAGTGGATGTTTACTCGAGGCATTTTTTTGTTTTTTAGCGATATTTTTCTAAATATAACAAATATTACAAAACTTTTCAAATAAAAGTTAAAGGGAATGAAAAACTTTTTTATTAAAACATGTCTCTCATAAAATTCTTAACTTTCGAGAAAAAAATTAAAAATTGAAAATTTTGATATTTTTTGCCAATTTCTAATAAACTATTGTAAATACATGATATTTATGTAACAAATAATTGTAGAGAATTAAAAAGTGAACAAATGACTAAGAATAACCTTTTTGCGTAAACCCCATAGTTTTCGAGAAAATATAGTGAAAGTACTATGATGGCCACATCACCATTTTCTTCAGTTTGTTTTTTATAGATTTCTAAAACTTTCCAGTAATTTTCATTCCATTTTTAAGAATTTTCTTATGAGCCTCTACATTTTTCTTTTCTTTTTTTGTAGATTTCTAGAACATCTTAGAAAACGTTACCAAAATGTTTCTATAATTTTCTTACCAGTTTTCTAGAATTCCTACCCTTTTTGTCTTATCAGTATTTTTATAAAATATTTCTTTAAATTTATGTGAATGTTTTATATTTATTTTCGAATTTTCAGTAATTTTTCCATATTTTAAAAGATTCTTCATTATTTGGGTATTATCTTAATGGATTATATAAGAACTTGTCTTTCTAATTGCAATTTCGAGAATTTCTTTACTTCCTTTATTTTATCAACTTTTTATAAATCGAATTTATGTAGTGAGTATTATGAAATTATAAAATTTCGAACGATTTTTATCTATTTTCTTAATAAATTTAATAGAATTTCTAATAAATTTCTTTAGTAAATAGCTCACTCATCACACTGATTAAATACATATATTCCTTAATGTTACCATAGAAATTATAAAGAATAGGACGACAAACGTCGACATAAAGAAATACTGCATTTCCCTGCTTGAAGAATTCGGCACCCACGAGTACACCAAGAACAAGTTGACAGATCTAAGCAATCAAGCTAGAGAGGAAGTCAGGCGATTAGGTGGCAACCCCTATTTTGAAAAGTTTTTTGATTTGATGCAGCGTAAAATTGAATAATTTTTACTTTTACAAATTGAAAATCAATATTTTATAATTATACAACATTGACAAATATTTATTATAATAAATGGTTTTGGAATAAAAATAAAGAAAATTTTAAGCTTATTTCAATTGTATTATTTTCCTTCGCAAGTGTTTACGATTTGAAACTATTGAATTTATGACGTGGCCAATGTAACATTAATACATTCAATTTTCCATAATTACGTGTTTATGTTGCAATATATAATCATGTTAATTAAGAATAAATTATTAACACCGCATCAACATTTGTTGATTGTATATAATTATCGAAATTAACTTATACTTAATTTCTAGTCGGTATAATGTTTACGAACGATATTTCTAATTTATTAAGAATTGGATCTAGTTTTGGAATTTGGCCTAATCCAAGGAATAAAGAAAAACATTTAAAATGTATTATTTTAATGATTATTTTATTAACAAGTTACATTTATTCCGAATGGATGGAATCAGGAAGAAATAAATCAAATTATGTATACTATATCACCATAAAAATACAAAAAGGATTCGGAACTATAGCAAATTTACAATGGATTATTTCAGTAAATTATCGGAATTTTGATAAATTTTATGAAACACTTGTACGCATGGATAAGATGGAATCACACGTAAAACTTTACAGTTTTAAATTAAAAATATTTCTCATCTATTTCGTTATCGTAAATTTAGTGATGTCTATATTAGATATAAAAATATGTTTTGAAATGGATGGTATTTGGAAGTATTCCTTTATAAATGATCTTCTTGGGAGTTACTGTTTTTATTTTACGGAAATTTTGGAAATATACATAATTGTGGGTTTGTTAGAAAGGCATAAATCATTAAACCGATATCTAAGTAAAATTTTTGCAAGACCGTTTATAGTTAATAGATTAAATGATCTAATCAAATTACAAACGGATATTTACGAAACACTAGAATATTTCAATGCTATATTTGGATGGCATCTCTTTTTTATAATACAGTATATGATAACAAACTGTCTGCTGACTATTAATCAAATTATTATTTATGGAAAAATATTTGGTGAATTTTCATGGGATTATTATTCTTTAATGATACTTTGGACATTATATCCTATTGTGAGTATAATTTAATAATGTATATAATATATACCATATATGGTATTATCGGTTCTTTTTAAGTAATAATTTATTTAATAATAAAGATTCATTATTAATAGTAAATGATACACTAAATAATTAATTTTGCTATAATTATAGTAAAAGTTTCTTATTAGTGTTTTAATATGGACACAATTTCTTCTATAATCCTTATTCTTATTCTGGTAATCACTGTGCAAAAAGAACCTATAAAATTTACTAATTGATTTATTCGTAGTTTCAAGTTGTAATTTTGGTCGTAATTTGTGAGAAATTTTCATCAGAACAGAAGAAAACTATTGCTATTGCGTATTCAGCCCTTCAAAATCACGATTACGTGTTTCGAAATAATATTTTTATCATCATAGAACAAGCTACGAACAGGTGCCTTCAATTTACTGCGTCAAGAGTTTTCGTAATTAACTTTTCCATGTTGTTTATAATTCTTAATCTTATTATAACATATGTTATTGTAATAATACAATTTAATGATTTGCAATAAACTTTAATATTTAACTTGTTATTGTTCGATCTCATGAAATATTTATGCCTTTTGTTTTATAAACTGGAGGTGTTACCATGTTGACCTTTATGTGGGGTTGTATGAAAATGTTCTAAATTAGAGTAAGTATATGAGTTTTTATAAACATTCAATTTAGAATATAGAGATAGCAAGGTTAAACATTCTAAACGTTTAAAAATTGGCTTACAATCGTATATATACAGTTTATCCTTAGTTAGTTTAGGATCCAACTTAAACTCATGTATATATTTAAATTGGGGAATCCCTTTAATAGCATTACTCTTCTATGTACCTAAAATAACATAGTTCACTGTTTCCTCATTGTGATTGGATTCCTCGATGTTTCGTAATGTTTTATTCAAATCAGTTACTATTACATTACAAATAGTAGGATTTTCAGTTACTTTATGAGGAGCTTTATTTAAGATAACACTTTTCTTGTTTGAGTGTAATTTCTTTGGACTCGCATTTCCTCTATTGGGGTACACTCAGTTGCCTATATTACTTTCCCTATATAGTATATATATAGGGGAAGTATTGTTTTCGTCCGTGAAAATGTCTGTCGGTGCTGTATCTAAAAAACAAATGATCTAATTGAGATGAAACTTTAAACTTAAGGTTTTATCGTTAAAAAATGGAACTAAAAAGCTTTTGATGAACATTCATAAACCGAAAGTTGATGTTTACTCGAAGTGTTTACTTGTTTTTCTCGATATTTTTTAAATTTGAAAAGTACATATTACATAACTTTTCAAATAAAATTTAAAAGGAATGAAAAACTGAACAGGTTTTATTAAAATATGTTTTTCATAAAGTCCTTAACTTGCGAAAAAAGAGGTAGGGTGGGTGCTACATATATATGATAACATTAATTTCTAATCGTTGATAATTTTGCTGCTTAAAAAACAAACAAATCAAACAAATATATTTCCAAGAACTTTCTTCCATATTCAAGTAATTTTTTTTAAATTTGTTATTTGTTTTTTAGAAGTTTTTTTTTTTCTTTTAAAGGTTTCTAGAATTAAAAAAAAATAATCTAACAAGTTTTGAAGATTTATATCGCTGGTTCTAAATTTTACAACAATTTTTTTCTGCTTTTGACAATTTTTTCAGCTATTTCTCTACCAAATTGCTAAAATTTCTTTTAACAATTTGTAGCAATTTTTCTTCCGAATTTCTGTTTTCTATCAAAAATTCTTCTAGATTTTAAACATTTTTCAGCATTTTGTTTCAAAATTTCTCTTTATTTGGTTAAGAATTTCTCAGCATTATTTTTTGTAGATTTTTAGAATTTTTATTAAATTTTCTTCCTTACTTATAGAATACTTCAGAATTAAACATTAAACATTGCAAGATTATTATTTTAAGGACGCTATTTTTTTTCTGATTTTGTAGCATTTTTTCTCTCTAATTTTGTTTAGCATTTCGAAGCAATTTTTATTCCAAACTTCTGTTCTCTTTAAAATTTTTTGAATTTTTGGTAAGATTTCTACAAATTCCTAGCATTGTTTTCAATATTTCTAAAAATTTATATAATTTTCTAAAAATGAAACTGTTAGGATTTTTTTAGAAATTCTTCTTTTAGATTATTTAAATTTATCAATTTTTTTTTTTAATTTCTGTCCTCTTCCACATTTTAGAATTTTCCCCAAAATATCTAGAATTTTCCAGCAATTATTTTCAATATTTCTACAAATTCCTAAAAAATATCTCTTTTTTTGCCTTTTTCTTACAAGTTTCCTTCTGGGTTTCTAGAATTCTTCAAGAATTATTACTGGATTCATAGAATTTTTTAGAAAATAATATTTTTTTTCTAACAATGTTTATTCTGGATTTTTAGAATTTCTCAAGAATTTCTCTTCCAAATTTCGTAAACTGTCTCTAAGAATTTATTTAGCATTTTAAAGCCATTTTTTTATCTCTTTTTTAATATTTCTCGCAAATTTAATCCCTATTTCCTAGAAGTTTCTTCAAAAAGAAATTTAAAATTTTTTGTTCTCCAGAAATTTCTCTTCTCTTCCAAATTAGTTTTAAGAACTTTTCTGCATTTTTTTTTTCATTATTTCTGCAAATCATTTCTTGATTTTTCCAAAAATTCTGTTATAATTTGTTGCGATTTTTTAAGCCATTTCATTTCAAATTTTTATTTAGATTTCTCGTGAATTTTCGGATATGTCTTCTCTTTCAAATTGTTAAAGATTTCCAAGTATTTTCCAGCACTTTTGCTTAATATTTCTACAAATTGTCACCGTTTTTTTTAAGGTTATAATTTTTTTGAACAATTCTTTCCAGACTTTTCAGAATTTGTCAGCAGTTTCTTATCTAAATTGCAAGGAAATTGCATCCATGATTTTTAAAACCTTAAAAATCTGATTTTTTTACTGAATTTCTGTTCTGTTTCAAATCATTATGTTTTTATTCTTCAGCAATTTTTTTTCAGATTTCTGTTCCCTTTTGAATAATTAGACTTTGCCAGTAAAATATCCTTGTAAAAATTTCAAACAATTTCTTTTCAATTTATTAGGAATTTGTTTGCCACTTCTTTTCCTATTTTTTTAGGTTCATAGACTTTTCCAGCAATTTTTTTGTGTTCACTTTTAAGTTAATAGAATTTTTTCTGAGATGTTTAAAGTTTCCTGTAATATTTTGATTCATAAATTTCTAGCAATTTCTCTTATAAATTGCAAAAAGTTTTTACCAGTTTTCTTATTTTATTTTGCAATAATTTTTCTTTAATTTATTAGGTTTTTTTGCCATTACTCTACCAATGTTTCTTCTAGGTTCCTAAAATTTTGGAGTAATTTTTTGTGTTCTTTTTCAAATTATTAGAATTTCCTTTAAGATATTTAGAAATTTTCAAAATAAATTCCATTTCTAACTAAATGATTATGTTTTACTGATTAGAGGGTGGGAAGAGGCTACCCACCTACCCTACATATACATGAGAACTTTAATTACTAATCGTTGATGATTTTGCTGCTAAAAACAATAAAACCCTGTATGTAATAAAAAAATAACACAAAATCAAAATTTAAGTGCAGCAACGTTGGTTCGGGTCAGTAGTTGGATGGGTGACCGGTACCATTCACCATTGGGATACAATTAATGGTGCTTTAAAAATATACAATATCACACGGTGGAAGGACCACGTGGTCGATAGCCAAATAATACTACTACTACTACTATAAATAAATTTCTATAGCTAATCTTATTTAATTTAGATATAAAGTTTACCCACCCATCATGCATCAAATTTTTACTAATTTACTCACTCAAAATGTTTCCTTTTTAATATCTTTTTCATTCAAAAAGTTTGGTAATTAATTTTATGGAAACCGCGAGTCGATAAGGCATTAAAGTTTATATGAATATGTAGGGTGGGTGGGTGGCCTCTATCCCACCCTCCAACCAGTAAAACAACATCAAAAATAATAGGGAAAGTATTATGATGGCCACATCACCATTTTAAAATTGAATTTATGTTTTTTTTTGACTAATAGGTAAATTGTTAGTCTATGATTCTCCACGGATAGATATGATTTTTTGATACACTTACATAACCCCCCAGAAAAAGTCTAAAACGGATCGATCGGGAGATATAGGTGCCCTTGGGATTGATTCATTTCTTCCCACTCAAGAGTTAGGATTAGCATCATTTAAATAATTCGTATAGCTAACATGTTATGAGGTGGAGCTCCGTCACGTTGGAACCATTTCAATCTTGCCCGTAATGATAAATTTAAATAATCGAGCAAATCTTCAAATAGTTCCTGAAGAAAATAAAAGTAATCATTTCCACTTAGTGTGTTTTCAAAAATATATGGACCGAAAATTCTTGATGCAAACAAACCATAGATTAAACCCAAATTTAATTTATAGTTTTCTCTGTGAAACTTCTTATGGATTCTATTGATTCCAGATATGTTCATTGTGGTAATTAAAAATACCACAATTAGTGAATCGCGTTTCATCTGTTCACAATATTTTTGTAGGGAACTTATTATCCTCTTGGCAAATGTATTTGAACCACATACAAAATTTGATCATTATAGAATTATTATACTTTATGCTGTTTTTTTTATTTTTGTTTATCTTGGTAAAATTAATAATTGCAATATTGCTGCAATTGTTTTACTTTGTATTAGGGTTCTGTTCTGTATTTATAGAAATACAAATATTTTTGAAATGCCGCTGAAATATGTTTTCAGTAACTTGGAGGGCCTTCCCTTGAGTAGCTCTCTCTTGACTGTTGGTAATGCTGAGCATGTAGATATTTATTAGGAATCTGATGTGTTTTGTAAACCTTATATCGTGGTTCATTCCAAAGAAAATGTTTAATTTGGACTCTAGGTTTCCATTTTTTCTGCTTCACTGGATTGACCAGTGAATGACAAAGGACAGTGAAGTTGTGTTAAGGTATTAAGCGTGGATAAGGGACCTTATCACGTGCTCATAATAACCCGTAGGACCTAGTAGTGGTGTAACTAGAAACTCTTCTAGTACATCAGTATGGAAGCTTAGTTGAGTTTTTTTGTTGACAATATCTGCCATTTATGATACTTTAGGAAAACGGGTGAATATTAAAATTAAACCAGACATGACTCCAATACAACGTGATTGTTTTAAACAAGGTTATAACTGAATTCAAGTCCAGACAAGCAGAAGGCGAAACTAATTTGCCGTTGAAATACACAACTGGAAATCCCAATATTGTCAAAACCCTTACACTCCTTCGAAAAAGTAATAGCCTGTTAATTGAAAACATCTGAACCTAATAATAATTATATAGACATATATTATCAAAATACTTGTGGTTTAAATACAAAATGACACATTTTTTACAGCTCTTTCCGAAACTAGGCTTAAAGATGGATTTCATAATACGGAAATATTTCGATACTCTTACAACGTTATACGACGTAGCAGATCCAACAAAGGAGGCGGTATTTAAAAATCACATTAAACATAAAGAAATATTTCTGGGCATACATTTGTCTAACATTGATTCAATTGCTGTCAGATCAACAAGAGTTTTGGAATTTTGTGTACATATATACCCCCTTCAGTCAGTGCTAATGAATATAATGAGTTTTTTAAATAACTTGAATCAATAATTCATATCGATAATATTCCAGACTCTGTTATAACGGAAGTCCAACAATTATTGTAGTACCGGTGGCGTTGGAATCAAAGACGTAGGCCGATTTAACTGTCATAATTTAAATGTGCATTTAAAGTGTTGTTAACTTTAGTAAGTAATTCGAATATATTTACTCAAGAACAGAAAAGGTTCTTATTAGAATCTTATTTTCTCAACGGCCGTCGTTTGGAAAATGGGAGTATTCAATAGAACCAACGTCGCAAGAATTTCATGCAAGATTTCCGCATTTAATTGTTAACAACAGTACTCTTTCTCGTGATGTGAGAGCTATTGTTTAATGTTTTCGCGATACAGGATCGGTGTAGCACAGAAAGGGTGCAGGAAAACCTAGAGTAAGAAATGAAAATGTTGTACAAAATGAAAGAATCACTATCTCCGTTAGGAGATTAGCGCAACATTTGGATGTAAGTAGAGGAACATGTCACAATATTCTCATTGATAATCTTCGATATTTTCCCTAAAAATGCAGATGTATCAAGAACATTTACCGCTTGATTATGCACGAAGAGTGAATTTCTGCAGAGTTTTCCTTGAAAATAACGACATACTGAATCGTACCTTCTCCACAGATGAGGCGTGGTTTTATTTAAACGGCTATGTGAACTCTCAGAACATGCGAATGTGGTCTGATAATAACCCGCATTATTTTAGAGAAACAACCATGCATCCTATGAAGACTGGGATCTGGTGCGTGATTTCCCGAAGAAGAGAAACATTGTTGTAGTACAATATTAAAAACATTCGGAAACCCTATACTGTGTCAGTATTTCTTTAAGTGTTTAGTTTCCTTATTTAAAGAACATAATTTTTAAACCAAATGTTCATTCTTTACAGGCTTTAAAAGGCAAAATTTCTAGACCATGCAGATTAGTTGATGAAACTATGTTAAATAATGTTTTTGATAACCTGATAAGACGTGTTCGTTTATGTTTACAAGTGAAGAGCACTTCCAACAGCTTCCATAAATTCCAAATGTAATGTATCTCATGTTTTGGATTTATAAACTTTAAATAAAATTTTTAATTTGTGATATTCTTTGCTAAAGTTAATTTCTGTCAAATTTAATTATAAACAAATAGGTTTATTTTTATGAAGTAAGAAACGGCGTTTTCATGGGCACCCGCAACTACAATAATTGCTTGACTCCCGTTATATATTACTAATGGGGAGGTGTTAAAATTTTTTATTATTTATTTATTTTGCTTTACATGTCCACTTATTGAAAAATTCTAATAATTTATATAAGTATACAAACACTTAACAATTTGGAGCAGAGGACACGCGGATGGAATTCATTAGTATACTTCCACTCAGACCCATAATACTAGATGATGGTATCTTCATAAGTAGTATATTATAACCATTAAGGCAATATTTGGACCATTGTTGCCTTATTTATGCTAATTCTATATGAGCTTTTTTTTTAAAAAGGTCTTATTCAACCTAGTAATGTACCTAACTCAAATGACAGATTATCCATTTAGTCATAACACTGCAATCTATTCATTTGTAATTGGCCAATTACCTAATTTTTCATAGTAAATTCCTTATATTTTTCTCGAAAACTATGAGGTTTATGCAAATGGATATTTTTAATAATTTGCTCAATTTTTGATTCTTTACAAATAATGGTTATATTAATTATTAGCAATAGGCACAAAATGTCAAATTTTCTCATTCTCTTTAACGTTTGTTTAGTGCCTCCAGTAAACATCTACTTCCTTTATGAAAGTTCTCCAAAAGCTGTTCAGTTCCAGTTTTTATCGTTAAATTCTAAAAAAATCAAGTTACGTATGATTGAAATTTGGTAAATTGCCGTAGCGATTTCTTGTAACCCAAAAAAAGTTTGGCTTTGACCGTCCGACCTTTGTTAGGATATATCACGATTAGTAACATTGCAGATATACTAAGTATGATACATAAAGTTACATCAGAATTGAACCAGGAATCCAAATATGCAATAATATACTGGGGGTTCCATTTAAAAAATGCGGCTTTTATATGAATAAACAATTGCAATTCAGTCAAAAATATTTTTAGGTTGTAGTCTTAAAAGTCCTCCACTGTATCCCGATAACCGGGATAACCATCCACACACTAATGGCACACCCTGTATAGGGAAAGTAAAAACAGTAAATATCTTTAATCCTCGTGCTTTAATTTAGAAATAATCAAACTTCTTAAAATAAACAAAGATCGCGTTACAGAATGTACCAAATCAGTCATAATAAAATACAAATAGTACAATTGCAGAAGTAGGTATCAAAATTGCCTATAATGACTTTATTAGGTTATCCGAAACCCAGATTACCAAGGAACGTGTAGGTTTTTGGTATTTCGATAACAAAAGATAAAACTGTACCAAAATTCCTGAAGAAATGATATGTAAAAATACTATTATATCAGATACATAGGGCTCTTCATTTGCCGATTACTTCTCTAGCACCTACGTGCCATTGAATAATGACTATTAAGCTTACAGTAAATATTCTCCTATGTGTGACTACTATTTTTCCTAAGATATCGTCAAATTTAGCAGTGTATCTACAAAATGAAGCAAAACTCTAGACAGTCGTGTTTTTGTTTAATAATTAAATAATATTAACAACAATTGGTTAATTTCACTTCTACGAAATTTTTCAAAGGTCATCGAATGTATCATATCTGATGAAATTTTAGGCGAGTGCAACATAATATTTCTATGAACCAGATGGATTTGTTAAAAAAAAACACTGCACTATGATAAACTTAATTAACGTCACATAAAATCATCACAAGTAGTCAGACTGATATAATTTACATTGACGTATTGAAAGCCCTTGATAAAACGCCATATAACATTTAACTATTTAAGACAAAATAATATGAGTGATAATTTTACATCTGTACTTAAATCTTATTTATTTAATTGTTATTGACAACCATAAGTTTTTTATATACTCTGTTGATGATATATTAAATTATAAATTCTCAATATATGTTATTTTAAATTTCATACTATACATATTGCATCTGATTGAATAGTTTTATAGAATAACTTTAATAATTTATGTCCATTGTATGTTTAATAAGGTTAAATAATATAGAATATAGAAATAACGAACCTTCATGTAATATTTGATAAGCGATTAACGTTTGTTCCATCTAAATAAAGCATCCAGTTCGCACTAAAAATGTTAGGTTAAATTATTCGTTCTTGTATATATCCTTCAGCCATTGTTAGCTATCAATTTTACTATCTGGATAGTTGAGGCTGTTAGTTGTTGTAATTTTACTATCTGTATTTTCTAAGCCACTAATGTTACAATGTCATAGATACACAATAATATAAACACATTCACTTCCACATAATTAATCCTATTTTTCTTAATATGTTGCATTTCTATGACCCACGAGTTTTTACACGCAATTCATTTACATTTTATTCTGAGAACTATAATACTACCGGTTTATCAAATTTATCATTACATAATGTAATTGATAACTATTATAATTTTAATACTTTGTTGGCGTATTTAGTCCTAGTTTACATAGGTTTTCGTCTAGTGTTAAGCGAGTTGTTAATTTATAATTGTTTTTTTCATATGTATTTAATTTTATTGTTTCCCTGTAATTAAATACTTTCTGTTGGGGGATAAATAAATAAATTATAAATAAACAAAACAACTCACCCATACGAAGGTTCCCTTTTATATTTTAGGAATAGAGAACTAAAACAGAAATCAATCATCATGCGTGGATTTATTATTTTTCAAAGTACGTATTTTTGAGCTGATGTGCGAGAGCTCGTACTATCATGGTGGAGAATGGTGCGTCATCAGAGGTTGGTTTCCCTTTGTCAGACTTCTGACAAACAAATCGTGTGCTATTGAGAATTGATAGTTCCATATTGTACTAATGGTAGGTTGCCACATGTTCGATTTTTTCAAAAAAAAGGCGACCATTCGCTTCAAAATATTTCATGGGCGAACAACTTTCGTTGGATTTATCTCATCTTCAAAGACCCATACAGTCGACTAATGTTTACTTTCAGGCTCACACACATATAGCCATGATAGCGCAATTGTACTGCTTGAGAATTTTTTTCGATCAATCGAAACTAGCCTTTTTTGAGCGTTTGTTAAATTATGTAGGATCTAACGAACAAATTTTGTTTATAGTCAAATACCAAGTCTATAAATATGAAACTGGAATTTGCCCATATATGTCAATGTAGTTACGATCAAACCACGTCACTGTGGACATCTCTGGCAAAGATTTTCAACTCACAACAATACAAGTTTCATATAACAGCATAGTTTGTAATGCCGTTGTCTAATTTTGTGCCTGGAAACTACGATTTGCGGACAGCATTGATTTTCCGTTACCAATTGAAGAAAACTACTGCAAAATCGCATCAAATGCTTGTCGAAGCTTACGGTGAGCATGCTCTTGGTAAATCGCAGTGCTTTGAGTGGTTAAAAAATTCAAAAGTGACAATTTTGACGTGAGAAACGAAGAACGTGGAAGACCACCGAAAAAGTTAGAAGACAGAGAATTGCAAGCATTGTTGGGTGAGTGTAACACAAGAAGCCGTCTCCTTACGTTTGAAAGCCATGGGCAAGATCCAAAAGATGGGAAAATGGGTTCCACATGAACTGAATGAAAGACAGCAGGAAAACCGAAAAACCACTTGCGAAATGCTGCTCGCCAGGTACAAGAAAGTCATTTCTCCATCGAATTGTGACTGGCGATGAAAAGTGGATATATTTTGAAAATCCTAAGTGTAAAAGATCATGGCTAACTTCAGGCGAATCATCGACTACAAGGCCAAATCGCTATGGACGGAAGACAATGCTCTGTGTTTGGTGGGATCGGAAGGGTGTGATAACTTAAACCGTTAATACTGAACGCTACTGACAACAAATGGTCGATTTGAATCAAGCTTTGCGTGAAAAACGACCAGAATATCTAAAAAGGCAACACAAAGTGTTTTTGCTTCATGATAATGCACCATCACACACAGCAAATTTGGTCAAGGAAACGATTGAGGCGATTAGTTGTGAAATACTTTCGCATACGGCTTACTCACCAGACTTGGCTCCGTCCGATTATTACTTATTTGCATCGATGGAACACCTACTTGCCGAGCAGCGCTTTACTTCTTACGAAAATGTACGAAAATGGCTCGATGACTGGTTTGCCTCAAAAGAGCAACAGCTTTTTTGGCGTGGCATCCACAAATTGTCAGTTAGGTGGGGAAAATGTATAGCTAGCGGTGGGCAATACTTCGAATAAAATATTTTTTATCATTATCATACAATAAACGTATATTTTTTATACAAAAATTTCGGTTTCATATTTCCTACTAATGCTCAAGGATGCCTTAATCTCACGATAATAGTCACATGACTATTTTGCAAATTTGTACACTTTTTAATATGTTAATGCTGTTGTACATTTGTATCCTTATGTTGTAATGGCCTTCCATAAGTAAATAAATAAATAAATAAATTAGTTCTGAACAGCATCAATATTTTCTGGAACAACAACCAATTTTGAACGACTATAATAAATTAACCTACTAAGCAAACTACGACCACGATTGAATTCCGTGTACCGTCGGTATATAGTTGTTTTTGGTGGTTCTTCATCGAATTAAATTCATAAATGTACTGTTGAAAAATCCACTTCGAAAGTTGAAAAAAATAATCGCTTAGACATCAAAACGTTCTGGGTCAACAATTCTTCAAAAAACACAGTGTGTTGAAAACGTTGTGACTCTTATAGTGGAAAACAAATTCTAATTGTTGAAAACATTTCATAAGGAAATAGTAGATGTAATTCAATCTACATCTAACATCACAGAAGAGGATAACTAAGACAAATTAATTGGTCCTGTATGAGAGGGCAAAAATAGACGAAGAAAACATGCTGAGGCCACTGTTTGCAAAGCTTTATATTACAGAATATGCACATATATTAAAAATAAATTACCAGAATGCATACCATGTAGATCAAAGTACCCGATAAGAAATATTCAGGAATTTACCAACAAGATTCAACACCTGAATCTCAATAGATAAATAATACTTGTATTATTCGATGTGAAAACTTATTTAAAGCCATACCAGAAGCGAAACTGAAAACATAATGAAGGAATCACTACAATAGTATATACTTCAAGAATTTGAATTATCATTATCATTTCAATCGGCATAAATAGAGGAAGACTGTTACAAGGAATGGGCAAGAGATGGCGCGCGTATCGTGAAATTGTTATGGTGGTTGTCAAGGCTAACCTATTTTAGGTAAGCTATCAAATTTTCAGACACGTGCGTCGTTCCGTTTTTGTTTACTAGGATATCTTGTGAAGCAAGTTAGGCACTTTTGCAAAAATGGATAAAAACGAATTTCGTGCAGTCATCAAACATTTCTGGATGGATGGGAAAAAGGCGACGGAGATACGAGATATTTTGCAGAAAGTTCATGGCACATCCACACCTTCATTTTCGACTATTAGTTTCTGGGTGAGCGAGTTCAAACGTGGCCGTATGAGCACCAAGGATGAACCATGCAGTGGACGTCCAAAAACGGCCACAAATGAAGAAATGATCGACAAAGTCCATGATCTCGTGTTGCGCGATGAAGTTGCGCGAAATAGTAGAGACCACGGGCATCTCATATGAACGTGTGCAAAATATCGTGCACGAACATTTAGGCGCGATGGGTGCCGCGTTTGCTGACTATGGACAACCAGCGAAATCGTGTGACCACTTCGAAAGAGTGTTTGGCCTTGTTAAAACGTAATCCAACGGATTTTTTGCGCCGATTCGTGACCGTGGACGAAACATGGATCCACCACTACACGCCAGAAACCAAGCAGCAGTCGAAACAGTGGATTTCTCCAGGCGAATCTGCTCCGAAGAAGGCAAAGACTGTCCCATCGGCTGGAAAGGTCGTGGCCACCGTTTTTTGGGATTCGCAAGGTGTGATACACATCGACTTTTTGCAGAAGGAAAGAACTATCACGGGACAATACTACAGCGATTTATTGGATCAATTCAACGGCATATTGAAGGAGAAACGGCCTCATTTGCAGCGGAAAAAAGTGCTCTTCCGCCACGACAACGCGGCGGCCCATTCATCCCGAATCGCCAATGCTAAATTGGTTAAATTGGACTACGAGGTGGTGCCGCATCCCCCGTACTCTCCAGACCTGGCCCCGTGCGACTTCTTGTTGTTCAAAAACATGAAGACTTGGTTCGGAGGCAAGCGCTTTACGTCAAATGAGGAGGTCATCGACGCCACTAAAGCTTATTTTGCAGAGTTCCCGAAATCATATTTTTCTGAAGGCTTAAAAAAGTTGGAGCACCGCTGGGAAAAGTGTATCGCCCTGCAAGGGTACTATGTTGAAAAATAAAAAAAACATGTTAAATTACTGCGTTTTCTTGCCCATTCCGGAAACTTTTCAATCTACCCTCGTAGAGGGGGTTAAAAACATAATTCGTTTAAAATATGTCAAAACTCAATCAATATTCAATATTAAGATCAGTTTTAAAATAAATATTGTTTCTAGCATTTTCTGAAAGCATGAAAGCAATTCTTGCAATTATTAGGATTTTTTAAATAAAATAATACAGTGCTTTATGTAAACATTTTAATCATTCTCGATTACACTTATCTTTGCTCGTCTTTACAGACAATAGCTAGCAATTCGATAAAGTACTCAACATCAACAGTTTGCACAATGATTGTATTACTTTCATTCGTATTTAAATGATCAACGACAACTTGTCCTCTCGTTTTTCGTCCATGAAGTTCAACTGAAACATGGGCATTATATTTTTCTTTTATCGCCATTTTTGGATGCAGGAAAACTAAAACAAGAAACGCATCACAGGGCATCCAGTTGTCGTCAAGATTATACGTTTTATAAACGGACTTTTCTGATCTGGTTATCAAGTTCCAAAGTGGTCCTCCCATATTCCCCAACACCTCAAATCTCGTTTTCTAAAATGATCAATGGATTGAAGATATACTTTAAATATTTACAAAAATATCGTATACTTAAAGAAACTTGTAAATGTAAATATTGTAGTGGCGATAATCAGAAAAACATCATATTAAATAATTAACTAGTGTTAATAAGTTTTGAGAATTTATTTACAACTTACAAATGTAATAGTGGATTTCTTGCAAGTTTCCCATGGTACAATAGTTATTGGACACTTGGAACACTGCAATACGATATCTGCCGCTTCTGGATCACAGTGAAAATTGAATTCCGATGTTGCTGTGATATTACCAAGTGCTAAAATATATGTTATATAATAAAGAGCCATATTTTGAATTTTATAAATTATAGATGCCATAGTATATATTGTGTATTACGTATTCTCACATTATTTTGAAACAGACTGAAATTAATAAAAGGAAAAATTGTGAAATTAAAAGTAATTTACTAATACTAATATTTAGGTACCTACCTGTATAATTTCCTCCCATTATGTATATCTCTTTCAAATTTTCGGAAAAATCGTCATAAATCCTAATTGGAATTGCAATATTAGTTAATGGAGCCAAACATATTAAAGAAATTTCTTTGGGATTTTGTTTTACCAATCGATATAATGCAGAAATCCAAAGTTCGTTTTTTACAATGCTCGTGTCTGGTTCCTTTTCATACACAAGGTCGCCAAAACCATCGACTCCGTGAAAATGGTTCACGACTCGTGGAAAACGTATTAAATGATGATGAGAACCTTGGTATACAGGTATCTAAAAAATATACGAATAAGCTACACACATGGAATGCATGTAAAATGTTTAAATAAATTTATTATATTTCTTCATGATGAAATTAGCTACGTTACCAAGTAGATCCTTTTTAAGTAGCATACGTTTTCTTCTTTGCGCCACGATCAATATTATGATAAACTGTATTGTATCTGAGCAATACCTTGTCTAACTAGGTAAAATACAAGGTGTCCCAAAAGAAAGTAAATATTTATTTAGCTTCCTGTGTGAAAGCAACAAATTCCAGGATATGTCAATCGATATAGTCGAGTCGTCGATAACTGACTGTGAGTCATGCATTTTCGTACTAAGCACCGTATAGCAATTAATATCTATCTCTTTCTATCATTATTCTAGGATGATAGAATGAAACGAAAGATGGAACGTGTGTCTGATACATCCAATATAGAGCGATGAGTCACAGTCAATTCAGCCGTTATGTAGTGTTTGTCGGGAGCAGAGACGTCCTCTTTAAGAGGAAATAATTCGCCAAGTATACCTCTCATTCGAAAATGGGTAAAGAAGTTTGAGGAGACCCCTCCAATCTTGGGAAAACAAAAAAACGGGTCAACCAAGATTATCAATAACGCCAGAGAAAGTGGATAGACAGTCTGTTCGTGACAATGCGAGCCTTCCAATTCGAAAACGTACAAGCTTTAAATGTGCCGGGAAAATTCAATTGGTACGAGATTTAAAGCACCAGGATGAAGGTGAAAATTTTCCCGACAAATTGATATCCAGGAGAGGTGACATAAATTGGCCTCCGCGCACTCCTGATTTAACTTCTATATACCGTTTCCTGTGGGGTTATCTCAAATCTATCCCAATTGACCAATTTCCCTGGCGAATTTGAAAAAAGATATTCATGATGAAAGGCAGCCATCACCGAGGCTAACTGCCTTAAGAAGTTTTAGTGTTCGAGCAAATGGACGATATTAGTTTAAGAAATGCATTCCTAAATTATATAGTTTAATAAATAATAAACACATTTTCGAAAAAACATTTTTTAATTGGTCCTCTAAATATAAACTTTCTTTTAGGACACCTTTTATCTTATAATAGATAACTATATCATGTTTAGGTGTATCGTCAAAATACGTTTGAAATACCTAAATGTAATGAAAAATACACCCTTATAAGAATATTTCTCAAAAGTTTGAAAATTAACTTCTGTAGAATTCCACATTTAATGCTTTACTTACATCTGTTCGACCTGCAATTTCCAATATTCGAACCAAATTTTTAGTTGAATACCTAAGTTCTGTATTTCCTCGGCTGGTTATGATCGCTTCTATTTTAATATCGCCTATTTTATCAGCTTGTAGGAGAAGATAAAGAGCTACTGCATCATCTGTTCCAACGTCCAGATCCACGACAACTCGCTTTGGTGGCATTGTAAAAAGAAAATCTACAAATTTTTTATTAATTTGTGAATTCATCTTGCTATAAGTATAGTCCAAATAATATTGTCAAGTAAATTTATTATCAATAATGATTATTATAATTAAAAGGATTTATTTATGATTGATTGATTTATATTAAAATTCCTATTGAAATATTGATATTTGCAAAAGGTTAAGTAATATTTTAGATTATTTAAAACTTGATAAGACTTATATTAATATTATTGTTGGTTTAGTAAAAGAAATAATAATATCGTAAACGAAGGGTTTGATTCATGAAAAGTCATAAATCAAACTCTTCGTTTGAAACACTAAAACAAAAGAAAAGGCATTGGGATATAAATATTAGTATTTTAGAACAAGCTTATTTATACAGACATAAATAAACAAGTAATACGGCAAAAGAATTATGTAGTCAATAATGTATTACTGTCACTAGAAAAAATGTTTGTTCTGAAAAACATTAGTTGTAGCTAATCGGCATATTCTATTTTAATTATTTCTTCAAAAAACTTAGCCCCTTCCATGGCCATAGCGCCTGGATAGACCAATATTATGTCACTATTTGAATATTAGACACGAATATTTGCTTATTGATAAATATTTAAAATACACATCATCATGTACAGCTTAAGATAAGAACTTAGGTCAATACACGTCTGGCAAAAAGTAAACAAATGGTTAACAAGGTAAACATTTTGGAATAAATTTAAGTTTATCCAAGTCAATACACACTAAATAATCACATTTAATATTTTATACTCCAATAAAAATCAAAAATACATAAGTAAAAAATAATATTTACTTTCTTATAATAAAATAGATGGGGTTTTTATGAGCATATTTTTTTTATAAAATCAAATCATATTTGTTTCTTTTTGATATAAAATCAAATGTTTTAAAACTACTAATATAAGTAAGCAAGGTAATTAATTTAATCATAACTTCTATTCGTTATTATAATTATTATAGCTACGTACCTAATAAAACTTATACTTAATAATGATTAGTATGTGCTAATGTTCTTACAAAATCGAGCACTGTTGCATCAGATCAGAAAATACGACTTATCATGTCTCCTTGATGAGATAATCCCATTAGTGATAAAATTATTTACTTGTTTGTACAGTTTTTAAACAAACTAGTACTTATTTTATTTTTTTATTATTAATAATAATGTTTATTGGTGCTATTAACATTTTACATGTTTTACACAGGTCTTAGTAATTGATTATTTTATAATCATCATCAAGGTAATAGCAGATGTATACATTAATATTATAATAAATATGCAAAACATTCGAAGTTAAAATACAATTTAAAATGACATTACCTTATACTATTATTAACTTTGCACGTTAAAACACTTTCAAGCATTTTTAACGTGTTAGAGTTAACTTTTCACTCATTGTTTTGATTTATAGCATTACGTTTAAAAAAAACGATTTTTATGGACCTCTGTGATAACGGTAATAAGAGTGCAAGGACACCAACTGCTTAAAAAAAAAATAGTGGTAGTTACCATCATAGTACATTAACGTTTAACTGGAAGTTATGTCGGTTTTAAAATTTGTAATGAAACATCCTGTGTATAATTTTAGTTTCGAATAAAAATATTTTTTTATTTAATGCCAACTGAGATATTAACAAATAGTATCAAAGGAAAGAAAAAAGCTAATGATATTTAGTAGTCTTATTACAACAGTGGCTGTTAAAATAGGTAATTAGTGTTTGAAATTGAATTTGAAAGTAAAAAGGCCGAATTAAGTGAAAATTAAATAATAAAGATATTATTGATGATTAATTTATCTTTAAAAATATAACACAAGTAGAACAGCTAGCAATTTATCAAAATGTAGAAGGTGAAAAAGTGTAACAATTGCTATATTTTTATATCAAAATCCTCATGTGTCCACTACTGAACTCGCCAATACGTACAAAATTTGCAATTGTTAGTAAAAAAGGATATTAAGGCGAGAAAGTAAAATAATTTTTCGACTGGGAGCTGCAAGCAGAGGCTACCGTGTGCGTCTTCAGGTGGTGAATAGGAGCATAGGGTCGGGCAGGTGAGTCAGCCCCCGCAAGTAAATGATATTACACTTGTCTCTCGTAAGGCAAGTGAACTGATAAAACTTTGGCATGCATCTGACGAACCATCAGGCCATCGATAAATACGATTCGATATCGAATCAGAACAGCCATCGGAAATCCAAAACAGGAGAACTGACTGGGACGTCTACCAAGAGGTACTAGTCAGCCGAATCGGGGACGGTCCAACAGTAGCGAGAACAACGCATGAGTTGGAGTTCATGGTTAAAACAATTACGGACTCCATCAAGACGGCGCTTGAAGCAAGCTGCCCAAGAACTACCAAACCTACCTCAACCAGGGTCACCTGGTAGAACAAGGATCTTGATAGGGCAAAAGCACGCACCAAAAGGCTATTTAACATAGTCAAGATGCTAATGGCATATAACATTGCCATTAAAAAGCCAAGAGAGGCTCTTGGTAAAAATTCTATGGGGACATAGAAAGTGAACCCACAAGCTCCCGCCTACTCAAAACGCTCAGCAAATATCATGCTGAGAACATCGGCTCACTGCTGATCAAAAATGGAAAGAGCACAGACTCGGTAGAAGGGACCCTGCAAGTATTACTGCAGATGCATTTCCCGGGTTCTGTAATACTTAATAATCCTGTTTCCGAGAACCTAAAGGGGTGCTTCATATGCCCAGTCTAAATACTACAGACCAATCAGCTTGTCATAATAAGTAGAGGGAAGTAGTTCTAAAGGACTCACCACTATAGCGTCAATAATATGCCTACCAAGCGGGAAAGGCATTTGAACTAGCAATCCACCAGCTAGTGTGTAGATGTGAAAGGACCATACAATGCAAAGACATTGCGTTAGGGGCATTTCTGGACATTGAACAAGATGCTCGGAAGCCGACTGAACAACTACCCTACATGAAAAAACAGCTGAAGCGGTAGTCGCTGGCGAGTGACTGCAAGGAGGTGTTCTCTCACCGCTCCTGTGATACCTCATCACGGACGATCTTAAAACCAAGGCATCTATGCACTAGGGTATGCAGATAACCTTGTAATTCTAGTAAGCGGGAAGTTTGGGGCCACTGTATCAAACTTGATGCAAAGGGCACTAAGTTCCGTAGAAATATGGTGCAGAAATGAAGGGTTAATTGCAAACCCGGTCAGAACGGTGATCGTTCCCTTCACTAGGAGTCGAAAAACCAATGACATAAAATCACTACGTATGTATGAAATAGAAAAGTCAAATCAAAATTGATGTAAAATATTTAGGGGTTTGCTACCTAAAACTCCAACTTCCACCTGGAGAGTATTAGCAAAAGGGTCATGAGGACTTTTTGCGACCGGAAAAATGGTAGGTCGCATATGGGGACTGAGACCCAGTATGACCAAATGGCTATACATCGTGGTCATAAAAACAATTTGTGGAGAAAAAAACCCAAACCAAAAGCGCAGCTGTAAACTTGAAAAGTGCAAACACAGGCGTATTTGTTGATCCCTGGAGCAATGTTATAAGTTAGAAATCTTGCCGCGCCTGTTAATAGTTAGTTAGGTATTTTCTATAGTATCACTAACTATAGAAAATACGTCACACTGATTTCGTGTTCACGTCGGCTCGTTTAATAAATGTCGTTTTAGTGTGTTTCGTTCCTGTTTTATTTCCTAACCCATTAACCATCACAGGGTCCAGGCATGCTTTAAAGTCGTGTATACGTTTAAGATTGGGAGCACACAATTCGGACATCGACATTACGTCGTAAACAAACGAAAAATGGCTGCCGTGAATCAGCCTTCGGATGATAGCATTCGCAAAGTAGCCAACGATGAACAGTGGGAAACTTGGAAGTGGCAAATTGAACTTTGTTTGAAAGAACAGTGTCTTTATTCCATTGTTAATGGTACGCGAGGGTGTCCATCGGCACCTGTGGGCAACGCCGATCCGTCCGACAGTTATCGAAACTGCTCGTATACTCGGTACGGCCCTCGATGAAGAAGCTGCCATTTACTTTCGCAGGAAAACTGACACGAAAGAAATTTGGGATACTTTGTTACCGGTGTTTCAACAATCATCCCTACAGCGACTATACAAGCTGTTCGATAATTTCTTCGAGATCTCGAAAAATGATACTACTTCCGTCACGAAGCACACTTCTCAGCTGACTAATATATTCGATGACATTCTCGCAGAATTACGAAAGAACAACCTGAGTGCCAACCTTCCGCTGTGACTACTTCACCATCGAATCTTCAAAACACTTGGTTCCGAATATCGATATTATCGTTCAACATGGTATCGTGTTCCAGAAGTCGAGCAAACTACAAAGCTCCTCGTTGAAAATCTACAATCGATTGAAAATTCGCTGATGCAAGAAGCACCACAGACATCTGGCGCTTTTTACGCATAATCTCGACCACAGAAGCCACAGATTAAATCAGCAGTGTCTTCTTCGACAAATGTTCCTCAAAACAGGCCTAGCTGTTGATGCAGACTTCGTTCAAAGCAAGCAAACAGCATTTCGCTACGTTCGAGAAATTTTTGATCCCGCAACGCATTCAGACAGCAGGTAAGGGCGTTATCCTTGCATATGGATCCGGTAAAATCAACCTTGAGACACTAGTGGGTGATGGTCACCTGCAACTCTGCCCGAGGCACGTCATCAACTTTTCTCCATTAGACAGGATGCCAAGTATGGAAACGAGACTGCATTTTGTCACAACGAAGTGCAAATTCGACGAGGCGGTGAACTCATTGCGACTAGAAATCTCGTCGGCCCTGTGTACGTCATGAATATTCGAGTCTGTGTTTCGGACGCGCCAGTGGAGTCGAATCTCGCAACAACTGAAAAAATACTCCATCGGTTAGGTGTTCAGACACCACGTCATTTTGTGATGGTTGCGTTCTCGGTAAGTTACATCGAAAATTGTTTGGCTCGCGTCGGAGAACTGATTAATGCCGATGTAAACGGCCAAATGTCTACCGACTCGATTAATGGTTTCCGATATTATGTAGCCTTCAAAAATGACTATTCTCGATTCATTCGCATATTTTTCATGAAAGAAAAATCAGAACTGACTCTGCATTTGGAAACATTCCTGAATGAGTGCGATATTACAGGCCATACAGTTAAAGCCTTTCGTTCGGACTGTGTTGACTGCGAAGCCGTGTTGACTCAGTTACGAAAATGGGCATCGAGTTTTGTCCGTCATGTCCCTACACTCCTGAATAAAACGGTGTTGCAGAACAAACAAACAGATATGTTGTTGAACTAGCTCGTTCAATGCTCTCAGTGAGCAAACTGCCGAAAACGTATTGGGCTCACGCATGTGATACGGCAGTATTTTTGACAAATCGCACAGGGAAGTCAAGTGTTCCAGATAAAGCTCCATTCGAGTTGTGGACTGGAAAGACATTCAATAGTTTCTAATTCCTCCGAATTTTCGGATCAGAATGCTACGTCATGCTTGGACATCTCGTTGGATACGTTAATGAGAAATATGGTTACGAGGTTTGGATACCATCAACGCATCGATTAGTAAAGTCACGAGACGTTGACTTTCGTCCAGAGAAGTTGTGCACAACAAACAACACCATTGAACTTAAATTTTAAATCCCAGAAGAGACCAATCAAGACGAGGAAATCAACAACATTTCTGAAGACATCAAACACAAGTGTGAATCAACCAGCAGTACTCAAGATAACAGCAATTCGGATCAGTATATCACTGATGACAGCGACACCTCGGAAGGGGAACCAATACCCATCCAAACTCGACACTTGGAACGGACGACGAGACAGCCAGAGAGTTTTGATGACTACGAAGTAGAATACATACCTCGTCGATCCCAGGCAAACAGTGCTGTGGCGTGTTTGACAGAAGCCGTTCTGGAAGAACTACAGTCAACCAACTTCAACGACGCCATGAAAAGTCACCATTCAGATAAATGGGTGAGTGCAATGAATGAAGAAATAAGGGCCTTTGAGGAAGACGATACGTCGGACTTAATAAAATTATTACCTGGCAAACGGGCAATAGACAACCGTTGGGTACTCCGTTTAAAATATATAAACCTGATGCTTCGATTGATCGGTATCGCGCTCGTTTGGTTGCTCGTGGTGTGTTCCAATGGGAGGGCCTTGATTATGATGAAACTTTTATCCCTGTTTCCCTGTTTCGTGTCCTTATCGCGACTGTAGCTAAAGAGAAACTTATCCTCGGTCAATTGGACGTAAGAACTGCATTCTTATATGGTGAGATAGACTCTAAAATTTACAAACTTACATGATTCAACCACAAGGTTTCGACGATGGGTCAGATCGTGTGTGTCAATTGAAGAAATCTGTTTACGGTCTTTACAGTCGCCTCGTTGCTGGAACAACAAGTTTCACTCGTTCGTGGAAAAACAACGGATTCACAAGATCAACAGCAGACCCATGTATTTACCTCCGACAGAATGAGACAGAAAAACTGCTAATTGAAATTTACGTTGATGATAATCTCATTGCAGGATCATCACAAGATACAATCAACTCGTTCCTGAAATTGCTGACATTAGAATTCAAGATTACGGTAGGCTCTTTTGATTCAGTTTTAGGAATGCAGATAGAGCAAGACAAGTCTCATGTACGCATTTTACAACGGCCATACGTGAAGAAAGTTTTGCAACGTTTTGGCATGGAAAATTGCAATCCTGTCAAAACACCTGCTGAAAACAAATAACCGGACGAATCGTCCAAGGATCCTCTTAACAGCTCTGTTCCATATCGATCAGCGGTGGGTTGCCTGCTATACTTGGCCTGTGCTACTCACCCTGACTTAGCTTATGCTGTAGCCAAGGTTGCCCGATCTATGCCAGAACCTACAGCATCCGACTGAGCCTCCTTCAAACGCATATTTCGATACTTGCGAAGTACCACTGATATGGGACTTCTCTACACTCCAACTGCAACCGGATCAAACAATTCACGGTTGCTCTGGGGAAACATGCATTCATCTTCCAGGCAGAGCAGTTGAATTTATAGGATCTGAACCCGCTTTCGGTATACAGGAAAAGAAATTATACGACGCTAGCTAGCAGAGCAGCCCAAAAAGGCATGGCACAGCCGAAAGAGAATGAGACATACGAGACTCTTCCTAGATGGTCCGGTGCCTGACAACATACTGATGCTCTCAGGGCTGAGCAGATTGAAACTAAGAAAAATCACAGGACTAGTCACCGGGCACTGTGACCTGAATAAGCACAAACATATGATAGGAATGGAGGACACAGGAGTACACAGGGAGTAAAACATCCAGCTGAGCTCAAAAGGACCACGGAGACCGCAGTACAGGGACGATAATCGACACAATTGTCAAAGTAATCCTCATTGTGATAACCCGACACCCCAAAAATTGAACTTTTGGTCCAGTATTTACAATAGAAACATGGGGCCTTTCTTCTTACATGAAAATTTAAACGGAAAGAGGTACTTACAGCTTTTAGGCATACAAGTGATTAAAGCACTTGAAGTATAAAGACATTTGCTAAATATCTGATATCAGCAGGATGGGGTACATTGTTTGGATTCGTTTAGATAGTTCTCAAGGCTTATGTTAACAGACCAAACAATTTGCAAGAAGTAGCTGAAAGAATAATGCAAATGATTCAGAAAATTTCTACTTCAAGTAATAGCTAGGTTTCACAAGAATTTACATACCGGCTTAACAATATGGTCAAGAAGTAAACGGTGCTCAGTTTGAACATTTAACACATTCAGTTTACTTTCGATTTATACACTATTTTCTAATATATTTAGTTTTATTTAATAATATGTTTACTATTATATTTAATAAACTACTAGTTATAATCAGCTTGGTATTGGAGTAAGATTTTTTTGTATTTACAATAAAAAGCTTTATTCTACACTAAAATAATATTCTTGGTGTTTTATTAAAAATTTGAAAGTTGGCATTACTTCCGGTTTAACTGATATTTATACAAGTTACTACAAATTTCATCTCGACATCTCTAAAAATTCTAGAGATGTTTACTTGGTTCCACACATATTCCCAGTGTATATTAACCTAGTCGAGTATACGCTACCTCAATACACTATGCTTTGACATACTCTACTTTATCGATTTAATTAGCGTTCTCATGACATAGAGGCCAATGTATAATTTATTGAGGTAGGTTATTAGTACGTTAGGCAATTGCAGTGTTTATTGGGATCTTCGCAGAACAAGCATATTCTAGGATATTATTATTATTATACTAAGTGATATGGAAATCACAGTACCAAGGAGTAGAAATTTTTGGACCAAACCTAGCACAAACGTTAACTATTATAAGATAATTAATTAACATATGAAAGACAAATAAATAGAGACCAAGGTGGCCATGGTAAAATAGTGTCGGAACGTCTTGCTGAAAAAGACTTCTAACTGCTGCGTCTACAAATCACTAGGTGATTGCCTCGGATAAATACCAAACGAGACTTACTTCCACCCAGCACCCATACCATAATACCTACATTTTGATGCACAGGCCTCTAGAGAACATTTCATATTGCGGCGTTCTTCATGCCTTTGTTTGGCCCTCATACGGACATCTTACATCCCCAAATAGAATCGGGACCCATTACTAAACACCAATGTATGACACTCTAGGTACCAGTGTAGTTTCAACCTACACTATTCTAAACGTTGCTTAACGATGATAAGTACATAAGGTGTGGCCGATATGATTAAAAGTCAAAAATTTTGCTGTAAACCGTTCGAAGGGTTACAGGATGACCATATATGGGAAATTGATCTGGTACTGGAAAATCAAGAATCGTTCTCTTATGCCATAAGTGTAAGATGGTCTTGAACCTCACGTGTTCTTTATCCCCCGGTCCCTATTCTGTGACTTTCTTGATCCTGTTTAGACTCGTTAGTTGGCGGTAATTTTCAAAACAAACGCAAACGCAAAATAAAAATTGTTAGAAAAACCTAAAAATTAAACGTTTGTGACAAATTTAATAAAAAAAAAGAACCTACTCCTTATTATGTTGTGATTTCCATGTCAATAAGTATACCGGGTGTTCGATAAAAAACGCCCAACGCCACAACTTTGTTATTTATTAACAAAATCAACTAAAAAACAAATTGAATGGCCGTTTAAATACTATGAAATTACATTAATTATATCTTTTTTCAAAATTAACTTCAGTGTCAAATGACAGTCAACTTTAAATTTTTAAATGGCCGCATATACTTTTCTTATTTTTTTATACTAGACACTATTTTTCTGAATCCAATTATGCCCAATATGTTGATTTTAATTCCATATTTATGTTAGAAAAAAATTATAATAAATCTTATGATATTTTATAAATTTAATGTGCCTTGAAAAAAAAATCGGAACAAACAAATGCCAATTGCTGCAAAGTAATTTCAACCATTTGTTATTAGTAGAGAGCGGATAAAAAGCTTAAAAAATGTGAAAAAAAGCACTTAAAAAGGCACAAAATTTAGAGAAAAAAAGCATTAAAAAAGCATAAAAACAGGAAAAAAGCATAAAAACACGAAAAAAGCACTAAAGAAAACTATATTTTCTTAATATGTTACACGTTTATCAACATATTTTACATAGAAATTCTGCTTAAAACTAAAATAAACATACTTTCTTTACGCAATATATTATATCATGTAAGTATTTAAAAATTAAATTGTAATTTTGTATACATTTCAAAATAACTAAAATCTATTTATGAAAACAGTAGATTATTAAATGTTGTTCTAGGGGTTTAATTGTAAAAATTATTACTTCTGACGCTCAATATTTTTTTTAAAGTGGAAAAGCTTCTCTTTATTTTAAATTATAGCTGAATCCATTTGAAAATTGCCATTCAAAATCAAGTTTAATTTATTTAATATTAAAAATCCTTCATTTTCACCGAATACTTCTTTCGATATTATTTTGATTTCTTGGCCAATGCGTCCAGGTATTTTCTAAAATGAATCTGCTTTTATAAAGATTTGATTGTGTTGCTCACAAAATTTAAACGCGATTTTATGTAACTAAATTGTTTTGAAGGAAGCTCTTGTTTCTTAAGAACTGTTTGACAGTCATTAACTGATTTGCTTGTCGTTTCGGGAAAGTTGTATATAACCTTATTAAATTCTTCAAAATTGTTCGCATAGTACATCGTAGCATATAGCCAAGTTCCCCATTTTGTTAGCACTGGTTTATGGGGCAGTGAGATATCAGGTAATGACTTCTTCAATAATTGCACTCACAGAAGAATATAAGAACTATTTTTCCATATTTAATTAAATCTACAAATGGAAATTTCATTCTTATAGTTTCAGAAATTCGTTTCTATCCATGTGCTAAACTTGTACAATGCACAAAATGCATTATTAGTAAAATTTTGTAACTTGGTATTGTCTACGGCAAAAATAAGCTTGTCAGTCCATCCTTTATGAATTTTGCTATAATGTTATTATCAGTTTTCTTCAATTCTTTTGTATATATCAAAATACTATTGGTCGGATGTCTTCATGTTAAACTCATATTATTAAATTAAACAAGCGTCTGTGGTTTCATCCGCACCAAACCACATATAATTATTGTTAATAATATCTTTAATTTTTTGTATGGTTTCATAGTACGCAAGAGCTACATAATTTTTTCTCGGGAATGCGCATTTTACAATATTTTCCCAAGAAAGATTTAAATGCATTATTTTGTAATTTTCTTAAAGGGATATTTGAAAGTATTTTGCACAAATGTGAATTTAATTTAAATTGTCCATCGTTTGTTGAAGATGATGCTAAAGATTGTGAAATTGTGCTGTTTTTTTAGTTCAGCTTTGAACTTTTTCAAACGTTCTTGATGTAGTGTTGTTATAACATGTTTTACATACAAGTCTTGACTAGTTAGGATGCAGTTGGGAACTAAAATAAAACTTACTATTTTTAAACATGCCTTACAAAATAATGTATAATTTTCACTTGTTAATTCTGGATAGTCTCTAATTAATTCTTATATTGTGGTTTTCACCTTTTGCATTATGGGTTAAATATACATGTGAATTATATAATATAATTTATCTGTGATTCCCCAGGTTAATACGATTCATCCATATAATAATTTTTGATAAATAAGCAAAGTTTTTGGAATGTCAATTCAATAGTTTAAGAATGCGAATTTGAATATGAAAATTAACGAAAACGGTAAATAGGCGCAAGTCGTCCCATCCGTATTTTTGCCGAGAGTAGAAAATTGATACGGTTGCAGAATACCTGATTATTAGCTATCACTTAAATTTGTTTACTGTTCGGGCCTAGTTTAACGATGTTTTCATCTGGAATATCATAGGTGTGATTCCTATGAAGCGTTCGTCTGTATTATCTGAATAATGAGACGGTCTAATATATCTACTTATTTATAAATGAATCCATTGTAAATTGGTAATTTGTACTAATATTTATTAATAATAAAATTCATTATAATTATTGTATCATATTATGAAGATTTTAAACAATTATGTTATCAAAAGACACGAAGAAAATATGTAATACAAATATAATCTATAAATGAAGGGATACAGATTTTTACGACAATTCTCTTTATTAGCACATTAATTTAATATCAGCGTTTTTATTAAATGTTTTTTAAATATTTAAGAAATGCTCCTAATATGTATCAGAATCTAAAAAAGCATGAAAATAAGCATAAAAAGTCAAATAAGCACAAAAAGTCAAAATAAGCAAAAAAGCAAAAAAACATAGCGCTAAGTAATCATATTCTTCAAGATTCGTATAGATATTAAGAAATTTTTTCGATGCTATTAATATTATGGATAAGCATAATGCTAGAAATCCGCTCTCTGGTTATTAGTCTGTGTTTTACAACAAATGACGTTTGTTTGTCCCGATTTTTTTTCAAGGCACACTAAATTTATACGAAAATATCATATTTATAAAATCGATGGATGGGTGACCGGTACCATTCACCATTGGGATACAATTAATGGTGCTTTGAAGTGACGGGGGCGATCCTTTAAAGTAACAAGCTCATTTAGACACACACAAATACACAAATAACACATGGCGGAAGGACCACGTGGTCGATAGCCTAACACTACTACTACTACTACTACTATAATATCGATTCGTTTCAATATAGTATAAATTAAAAATCATCACAACAGGCAAGTTATAAATCTTAATTTAATTAAATTGCTATGACTAGATTATTCTAAGCTGACCAATAAAAAAAAATACTATTGGAAATTTATAAATGAATTAAAACTAATTGTTCACATTTTAAAAACATAGTTTTCAATGCGTACAGTAAATAAATAAATACGGTTTATTTATTTACATTCTTGCTTATGATCAATCAAATAACCTCAAACCTCCTCATTTTGAAATCGGCTTTGTCAATCATTTTGTACAGGCGAAAGAAAGCCAAGAATGATTTTTGCAATTTTCTACAAGAAATCAAATTATATAGATTTAGAAATTATGTCATTTCATTTTTTAAATCTGATCAACAAAATAATATCATAGAAGTAACAAGTGTAAATAAAATTGATTGGTGCATGTGAGATTAACCCTCATAAGTTATAACATTAGAACTAGTTTAATACATATTACAATTTCTTTTATACATTACATTTACAAAAATTGCAAGACAAACTTCATCTACCAATAAAGCAAACAACTTACATGCAATACTTACTTGCTGAAACCGGGCTTCAAAAATATCGCTTGTTTTGAATGCTTTGATGAGGACGCAGGTATAAATCTATTTTTAGTTAAGGGGGGATGCAACAGACTGAATGTTCCACAGATTTAACGGTTTTTTACGTCTTAATTATAAGTTTCAAACTACACCATCTATTTTATATGTAAGTTAATTTAGCTATTCTTTTAATAATTTCTTTACAAATACGAATAGCATTTTATTTTATTGTTTATCTATAAATTTCGTCAGAATTATAATAATTTGTAATGTACGGGCGTATAGTTTTTACAATAACATTGGCATCTATTCCGCAACTAATAATATTACATAGAATATTGGTAGATAGCCGATATATTTGTGGAGTGGATGTATATAATCAAATTACTGGAAAGGTAAATGAAAATGGGGAATTTGGAATTGAAAATCTTACTCTTACTCTTAGTATATCCATTTTTTTTTTTTTTTATAAATAAAATATTTTTATTTATTAAAAAAAATATGTAGCTTAATATTTTTATGCTCCTCATATTTTTCCTTATTTATACAACACATAATCTATATTATAATTGTATTAATCTTCTAAAAATAAATGTAGTAATATACTGGGTTCTTATTGCAAAAATAGGCAACCAGTTATGTATTAAACATAATGAATCGATACTTTGTGGAATATATGCGGTAATTTCAAGGCTAAACTATTTAGCTGAATCAATCAACACGGGTTTTGAGACTTTATATATTTATTTAATATCAGTAGTAAAATATGTAACAGTGGCTACAATTTCACCTAAATGTAGGTAAGTAAATAATCATCACTTGTAGTTAAACATACGCGTTAATAATGCGCTGTAAATTGGGTTGCCAAGTTTCATAATTGTACACAAAATTTCAAGCTATAGACAGAGAAGGTAAATAAATTAATATAATATAATTAATTATTAATATAAATACTATATCTATTAATTATTAATATTTCCTTAATCTGTTCTTTAACATGTATTTTACTTTCCCTATATGGAATATATAGTATTGTTAATAGACATTCAGATCTAATAATAAAGTAGTACTGGATCCGTCCACCATAGTAATATAGAACTGAACCATCTTTTATTTACGTTTCTTTAGTCAAGGTTATTTATCATTTTTACAGTTTTTGGTACAACAGTCATTATTTAGAGGTTATGTTGTATTTTACCGCCGGGTGTGTTTTTTACTTGATGGTATAATCTTCCTTTTGCGTACGTTTACAGCATGTACACGCAAGATTTACCTGGATGTTATGATACAATGTTATAACTAAGTTCTGAGTGAAAATGTCGACGTATACTTTGATGAAGGCCGAAAGGCTACCAGACTCTCTCTCAGATTACCTCGAAGATTTAGATTTAGGTAAGTTTAAGTTGTTGCTAAATTATTATATACATTCATTTGCAGTTACTAACTACAATCTATTATGCTTTACTTAACTGGTTATTACTTTTAAATTGTTGTATTGGAGTCAATTCAATAATTCCCATTAAAATTGATCCTCTGATGCCACAGATATGGTAGTTTACATTATATTTGTGAATCTTATTTATTAATTGCATTATAATTTATTTATTTGCATTATAAATTCAATGTCATAATATTAATCATTTGTTTATTATAATTACAGCGTCCTTAGAAAATTTGCTGGGAGGCTTCACGTCAGACGCAAAACTATGTTGGGTGGCGAGCGATTCTTATTTGGAAGTGGTGAAGGTGAAATCGTCACAAACTGTGTCTCGGTGGAATTTTGGTTCTGTTCTAAAAGTAACCACATCAAAGATCACTTCAGTCGATGAGCTGAAATCTTCATTTAATGAAGTTCTAATGCTTGTGGTGGGGTTGGAGTTTTTAGGCACAGCTGGAATGGTTTGCGTCTTTGACATATATTCAATGAAAATAGTGAGAGCAATACAAATTCCTGAAAAAGTAAGTGTATATTTAATTAGATATATACTGGATATTTCATTAGTGTGGAAAAATACATCCAACAATTTAGGGTTGAGCTAGAATTAGTCAAAATATTGTTAATTTTATTTACTTGAAAACTAGATTTTATTATTTTACAAATTAATACAAATGTCTACATCATTATTTGTCAAAAATCCGTACAAAACATTAATATTTAAAAAAAAAACAAAAATGCTTTTAAATGAAGCGAACTTTCAAGTAGTAATTTTTTTAATTTGATGAAGTGATCCATTAAAAACATAGTTTAGTTTTTATGTTGCTCTGTTATAATAAACAATGATAATAACTTTCAACCTGATTGAATATAATGCTCAATTGTTATGTTTAAAATAATTAATATTTTTTTGGAACTTGGAAGACTCCTTGCTTAGATAGTAATCAATTGTTAAGTGATTTACCCACATCAACTGTACACTCTGTACATATCTATTATTATTATATTTATAGTATTAACAGTATACATTCATATTATAGAAATAATTTATTTCGTTATCTGTTTAGGTAACATTTGTTCATGTAATTTATAATGGAAATGAAACCACAACTTTCCCAGGTGTATTAAATAGCTTTGATGGTGCCCTAGCTGTGGGAACAGTTAATGGAAATGTATATATTGTGGATTTGTGCAGAGAGGCTATTAATGAAGGTTTGTTTATTTAATTAAAAATTACAGCAATAACAATATGGCCACATAAAAAAGAATTAAATGTTAAAATAATAAGACCATTA
The DNA here is from genome assembly GCA_963969525.1 of Ontholestes murinus. Taxonomy (NCBI): domain Eukaryota; kingdom Metazoa; phylum Arthropoda; class Insecta; order Coleoptera; family Staphylinidae; genus Ontholestes; species Ontholestes murinus. Next base: position 55,602,208 of record OZ018394.1, on the reverse strand, counting down.
TAACACTCCCATTTATGTTTTTCAGCAAGACAAAATACATTGTCACCTAAAATTAAGGATGAAGTTGATCCTTGTAATTTAATAATCCTTAGACCAGAAAATATGCAGCGTATAGAAAATCATAAGGAAGTTGCTGATCGGAAGGGGAATCATCTGGCTATACACTTAAATGGTAATATTTGTTATAATTATCAATTAGATGCAAATTTATCTCTGCATTAGATGATGTTAACCCTTTGCACTCGAGGCCGTTTCTGCACAGGCGAACCAACAACTCGAGCGTTTCGGAGCGCTATTTGATAATTGTACTACCTCTAACGTAAATTGATTATACACACAAAGTAACACATAAAACTTTTATATTTTAATATTTAATGTATCTTTACAGTTCTATTAAGATAATTAAGTAAGTATTAGTCCTTGTAATTTTGCTTTGTATGATATTTTATAAAGCAATCGCCGAGGTGTAAGCCCGGCTTCTCGGGGCAAGTATCACAATAGTATGTCGTTTGATGTCTTTTGCCATGTTTAGTTCTCTGAGAGCAGACTTTGCAATCCTTCCTAACTCCTGTTAGTATGATATGCAGCTTTCCATCTAAGCGGATGTCTTCGGAATCGGAGGTTGAAGATCGAGTACGTGTCTGACGAAAATCTCCCGTCAATTGCCGATCTAAGGTTTTCACATACCACAAGTGAGTAAGCAGCAGTTCTCCTCTCTACTGTTTAGTCATTTTATAAAGTAAATATGAATCTATTGAACAAATTTCCAGACCCCAAAAAAAACAGTTTCCTCCACCATTTCAAGGATTTTCGTAAGAAACAATACGTTGCGGCAATATGTTTTATATAATTTATTACAACATTGGGCTTCTTGATGGTAACTTCAACGCCACCTCGTAAGATTCTTCTCACAGAACTCATCTCTGCATTATTCCAATTCGTCAAGCACGTGACAACACTCTTGTCTTTCCATGACAAAACTAAGGTATTTTTTTGTGGAATGCTACTGTTGATTTTGTACCAAATTTTGGTTTTTTTAATTGGATTGTTCCTGTCAAGTGGCATTTCAATTTGAGTAACTCCTCAGCCAAGATAAAGCTAGTGTAATACTGATCAGTGAACATATGGTGTCCCCTTGGCTACCAGGTACTTTTTCCAGGAGCATCGTATAAAGGTGTAGCGGTATTCTTGCTGATATAGGTAGGTCGGGCGTCACCAAATTCTCTGTGGTAAGACTTCCATAATGTTGCCGGCTATAAACGGTATTCTCGAGGGTATTTCTTCTGATACTGTACAATTAATCCATTCAGAAGAGTCGGATCGTGAATCCTCTGCAGCATCATTATCACTGTCACCTTCACTGTCTATTATTCTAATCTTTCGTCTTCTTACACCTCTTACTTCATCAGTATCATCATCACTGTGTTCTCTCTATCGTCAAGCTCTCTATGTATAGCTGTACCTTCTTCGTTTAGTACCTCTAAATCAAACTCATCTTCACTCGAGCTTATTTCACTACTACGTTCCATGGTAATGGGGGCAGAAACTTCAACTTTTCTAGAATGCTTGGCACGGCTGCTAAATTCGAACTGAGACCGAAAATGCAGTCCGGTTCGTGGTTGTGTACTAATAGCAGATAAATAAGTCTTATGTTTTTTTGAAAGAATATCATTTTACACTTCATCACATGACGGAGAAAAAGCGGGGATCACGCGCCGAAAAACACAAAATGCAGCGAACGGAGTGGTGAGCGACAGTCACCGCTCGAGTTGTGGCATGAAACCGCATGGTGAGTGAGACTCACCTCTCGAGTGCAAAGGGTTAATAAAATAAGGCATATAGGTTCTCATTTCTTTAAAACATTAATTTTAACAATCAATAAAAATGTTCTTTATGTTCTTTTATAATGAATAATAGAAATATTATTGTTCTAATTGGCTTACAAGTTTTATATTTTTTTACAGCTTTAATTGGAGAACAATCACCACATTTCATTCTAAAAGGACCACAAGGTGATACAAGATTGTTTGTTAACAAGGAAGAGGTGTTTGTGAGTGCACTACACTTTGCACCACAATTGAGCTCCCTACTTGTTGGATATAATTTTGGAGCCCTTCAAATGTGGGATTTGATATCGACAGATTTAGTCTATACCTCTCCAGTACATGAAGAAAATATACCAATAACACACTTTGCCATTCAAGTAAATATTTGTTGCACGTTTAAAGTGGACATCATCTTATCCAATGCATTTGTAGGAACCAGTAGATGATCCTCGTGCGTTTTGTTACTTCTGGGCCGTGTATTGTTACAAGGACACGCAGAGTGACAGTTTTCCACTTGCAGCATTGTATTCTTTGTGCTATGAATCAAAAGAATGGCATGAAGGTTATGGATATATATATCAGGTAATTAAACAAAATAATAATTTCTCTTGCATTTATAAACTAACTAACTGCGACCACAATTACTTTTCTACTAAACCACCAGATTCTCCTGGTGCAGCTCTGTTTAATATTATGCACATTCTTTTCTAGTTGAATAATAAAATTTAAATATTGGTAATATTTTATTTTCAAACGGGGATTAAAAAAAAATATTTTTCTTAGTTATTTGCTGTACTAACAATAATAAACATGTTTTCTCCTCTTGTACACAACTTTTTTTTATTGTCTGATTTTCTGATTATTTATTGTACTGTGATGTTCCATCATCTAGATTTACTCAATCTATCCTAAATATTATAACCTCTGTTTGATGCAAATGTAAGACAGTTGTATAGCAACACATTTTATCATTTATATATTTTTGTTTCCATATACAATATAATTACAGGTGGTTCATATAATGTTATACCATAATGTTTCAATTTTGATTGTAGAGCTCAAAGCAATTTCTCCAATTGTGATTAATATTTAATGTTCACAGAAATTTAAAAATGCTACATTTTATTCTAGAATTTGCAGTCCTGTAATATTCGTTTCCAAACTGATTTGGCTATTACCAACAAAGGGAAAATTAAGGATCCTGTTGGTGCACAGTGTTTACGATTGCATTCTTTTTCTAATCATAAAAACCGGGATTTGGGTAGTTCATCAATTACTGAACCATATGAAGACTCTTATAAGTTATGCCTTATGGCTTGGAATGTTTGGTGCAAGGACAGAACCTCACACGTTTTTCTCAGCTTATTTGACTTGAATCAGTGGTACAAGGAGCAGATGCCCAGTAAGTAATTTTGATGATTCTATTCATGCTCATAATAATCAATAATTTTATTAAACATTTTATTTACAAAAGTGACAGTTTAATATTTAATAAAATTTATAATATATAGATAATAAATAATAAGTAATTCATTAAACTATCTTTTATATACAATAGTAAAAATAAGAATAGAATTTGAAAAAAATATTGTATTTATTATGACCATAGATTAATGTATTTTAAATTATTATGTATAGAAGAGAAGCTTTGTACATATTACTGAATTTGTTTAGTATATTAATTTAAGCAATTAATTTAACCTTAATCTTAGAAATATTTTTTAGTTATTATAAACTGTTTTCCTTTTTATTTATAAGATACAATAAAAATACGAATTTTTAAGAATATTATCTTGTAGTGATTTGAATACTTTTTGCTCCACCTTTGCAGAGCAAAATATTTGTATTTTTATATAGATAATGCATCAGATGAAAATAGTTTTGTTCTCCCTTTATTTGTCAAATAAATTAAAATAAATAAATTAGATTAAATTATTACAAATTTTACTAGTTTTGTTATTTTTTTCTTTAATAAATTATAGAAAACAATTATTTTAATCAGTGAGAATGTTTTTGCATAATAAATAGTCTCAGCTAAAACAATAATAATATTTTAATTTACAGGTTCACCACACAAAGAACAATCCAAAAAATACATGACCACAGTGTGTATTTCTGATGTTGCTTACAAGCACTGTGATCACAAATTTCCAGCAATTGATGTTCATATTAATCCAACTACAATTTCATTGTTCAAAGGTACTCAAAAATTGGAAGAGCATTATTATCCGACATCATTGGCATTTGGTAAGTCCATATAGTTTTATATTTTATTGCCTTGGGTTGAGTGTTACATCATTTCAGTTTTTTTACTAGAATAATCAATGGCGATTTTTTATAGAAAGAAATAATTTTATTCATTTATGTATAACATCATTATGCGACGCTCTAAGAATTTCTGGTCTTGCTCAGACACCATTGTTTGAATTGATTTTTTATCATTCAAAGGGTTTTGCAACAATCAAAACAAATAATAGCCAGACGGTGCATGACCTGATGAGTATGGTGGATGATCTATCAAATCCCATCATTATTATTTCTGGCAATTCTGTTACATTGATAATATTTTATTCAAGAGAAGGACAATTGTTGTATGAACCCTATACTTTCATTTATTATAAACACTTTTTACTATATTGGCTATGTATTAAATTTCGATCATTTTATCATGAGTTTTAAAATTAAACTCTTTTCAGATATATTGATTTTGAGTTGAAGAAGTCAGTACAAATATTTTTTCAAGGATACCTAGTAGATAGTTGTAAATTTTTGCTTATTGGAAACATTGTTTCCTTTAATGAAGCCATTTCTAATATTCCAGTAACACATAATTAACCAAGAATGCCTAGTGCCTATTAAAAATGCTGCTTTGGGGAGTCATCTTGATATATCTTTTGTTAAAAATAAGTGTGAAGCAGATAGTCGTCGATTCAACCAATGTATCTAATTTGTCATCAATAGGGGTAAAGCATTTTTCCTTTCTGAAATACTTCATTATTAATTTTCATGACTCCAATTTTTAGATCTAATTGAAGCTTATTGTATTAATGATGAATATTCATTTTGAGATTTAGCAGTAGTCAGACAGCATTTATAAACTATAGCATAACAAGTGTGACTTATTTTAGTCATTTTTTAGTAACCTGATTATCCGTGGATATTATTGATAAACTCTGTCTCTGCACTATGTATGCACAAAGTATAGACTTCTTATATTTCAAACATTTCACTTTTTTTAAATTTTATTATATTATTTTTAAAACACAATTTCAATTTCTTATGGGAGCATAGTTTAAAGCTATCTGATAACAGAAAGGAGGACGACATAAAAATAAGTGAATAAATTAGTTTTCACTTAAACATTAATTTGGTAAATTATTTGGTTGGGTAAATTGAGATTCTTTTTTAGAATGTTATCTATTGAGTGAATATGAAATTTGTTATTTAAAAAACTTTGGAACACAGCGTAAATTTTATCACAATCTCGGAGAAGATGGACCATTAGCCCTTCTGAAACCTGCCTCGCTGTATGAGATGAGTGTTGAAATTGGCTTGACTCCATTGTTTATGGAACCATTGCAGGTGAATCATACTAATGCTGTAAGTAAAATTTGTTATATAATAAAAATCTTATATTATAGTACATGTGTATGAATTAAATCAAATTATTTAACTTACCTTCACTTCTTATCTTTTAGACACAGCAGCGTGAGTTTCTTTTGAGTATTGCTCTTGAAAAGAAAATGAAAAACTGGTTGTTCAAGTGTGCTTTTTCTTGGGGCAATGGAAGTCACAGAATTGCTGGTTTGTCTTTAGATTTGATGCTTAATTGGGCTTGGGAAAGGGCCAAAGTTTTAAAAGCAAATGCTGACATTGTATGTAAGTATATTAATATTTTTATGAATTTAGGTATATAATAAATAGCAAAGTAATTATGGAAAAATTAATCAATAAAAAATAATATTTATTATTTTTTAAAGGTACAACATTATTTGATTATTCAGGAATAAAATTGGATCAAAATGCCAAAAGTATCTTAAACAAATGCAGAGGACAAATTCTTGTATTAAAAGACCTTTACAAATACATCATAACCAATTGCAAACAATATCTGGTTAACGTTGACCTAACCTCTAAACAATACAAGTGTTTAGAACGCATTTATGCATATCTAGATGTTTTGGGCTGGATGTACAATGTAGGTTTACTTCCTGAGCACCGATCAACTTATGCACACCAAGAAGATACTCCCATTCCTTACTGTCTTTCTGACTTGAGGAAAGCGTATGAAAAGAGACGTTCAGAATTGAGGTTGCTCGACGGAAGAAAGGAATTATTTGATGGAAAACCAATTCTGTTTATTGATAAATTTATAGAGATGTGCGGATCTCATGCTCTCGAAGAAGAATGGAATCTGGTTGGAGGGGAGAGTCAGTATCCACCGTCATCATTGCAGGCATTATTGCGGACTTATTTAGTTGAAGACCTCGAACTTCAAATGAAACACATAATCGTGTCTTATCTGTTCATGGATATTGCAGATTCTTTAGATCCTGTAGAGTAAGTTATTTACTGTCATGATTTTTTCAATATTTGGTCTTATATAGAAATTGTTTCACTTGAAAATTATAACAAAAGAAGAATGAAACATTAATAATTATTAAAAACTATACTAATTAGATTAATTTTTGAAAATTTTGAATTAGACTATAGATGCAAAAACAAGAAATATTTTTTATTGCCTTAAGGTGGCACATAATTATTATACATAATAAATAAAAAAAAAAACTTCATGTAAGGAAGTAATATGTAATGTATATTTTGTTTTCTTAATCAATGTTAATAAAAATATTCATGTTTTTTTAAATTTCAGTCATAAAATAAATATAGCCAATTTATTAAAATTCCCAGTCATCTTTCAATTTAATACAAGTCAGTTGAAATTGATTCAAGGATTTTGGCACTTGGATCATAATCAGTTAGGGGTAAGTATTAAAACCTAAATTAAATACAGGTATGAAATATAACTAACTGCTTTTATTGGTTTGCTCACAAATAATTATGTTAAATTATGTAAGCTATATTTAAAAAAATATGTATATAACTAATCATTAATGAAAATTACTTTTAGTCTGCAGGTGAATTATTTATTGACCCCATGCTGGATCCTAAAGACTTAGAACCATGGCACCATAAGCAGATCCTTTCAACTTTTATGCTACAAAATGCCAATAAATTGGCTCTTCTTTATTTAACGGTAATTATGTAACATACAAAACATTTATGATTATTTAACAATTTTTTCCTCTCAGTTTCAAAAACCACCAATTAATAACATTGAGGATGTAGCAACTGTTATAGCAGTTTATGTCAACAATAGAATGTTGCACGAAGCTTTTAATTTACAAAGACAACATTCAAAATATGAAGATACTAAACTATTGAAAGTTATTTTTAGAGGTTAGTACTATACAATTGATATATTTATGTATGAAACTATCAATATAAGAAAGTGTTTAATTACTACCTTATTTGATATAAATATTATTCTACAATTCTTTTTAAGAATAATAATTTTAAAAAAAGTTATTTTTAATATAAGGATTATTTCCAATATTCTATTTTTTTAATTTAAATGTAATTTTAATTAACCCTTATTTTTTTGATCCCAAATTAACAAAACAATTTACAATAACTATTTTAATTATAATCTAATGGTGTTTTTATTTATACAGAAGTGTTAAGGACTGACCAATTGAAAGATCTGATACCCATGACACTCACTAGAAAAGAAGAGGAAGAACTGATAGAGTTTTTAGACAAACTCAGTTATCAAGACAGAAATGAGTTTAAGGCAGTGTACTTTGCAATCAGAGGCCGTTATTTTGATTTTAGATTACACGTCAAACCAGAGAATTCTGATTGTGATTTTAGTCTGAGTAATACCTGTAGAGACATTTTGGACAGTATGATTACTTCTAATGATAAAAATATTGTTGATCTCTGCTTGGCAGAGAAAAGCAACCTTTTAAAAAGTTGTAAGTATACCTTAAATAAATAAATAAATAAAATGTGTTTGGTTATAATTTAATCTTTTGTTATAGCAAAAACACTGAAGCCTATGTCGACTTTTTTGCATAACAGAGAAGAAAATGCAAAATATAAATCTAATTTTATTTATGCTTGTATTGCAAAATCACATGAAATTTGGAAAGATGCTGGTGAGCGTGAGTCATACTTCCAGAATAAAAATTCTAAATTACGTGGTGATGATTTTCCATTAATAAGATCCATAAATGCTGATCCATTTAAACAAAGGTTAGTTAGGTTATTTAATAACTTTATTCTTATTGTATTAGTTAAAAATTGATTGATTTTTTATTGGTCTTTTAGTTTTGGTCTAATAATACTATCACAGGTCTACAATTATATAATTTGAATGAATATAATTTTAAATTTTCTGACATGAGGACTAATATTAAAATGTATTATAATTCACTTGATAATGATGATAAAATGTCGAAACTTGAGTCTTGCTGTGTTGTTTAGATTTATATAATTGTGCCTATACGTAATATAATATTTTTACAATAATTATTTTTGGTTAAAAAAATTTTCAATTCAGTGTTAAAATGTTCTTATGTATAAAGAGAATAATTACCTAATTACCCAGTTTTATAAATTTCACACTAGTAATGTTTACATGCTCTATAAATTATGGAAATGAATTATGTTTCATAATGATTTTGAACAGAAATTAGTTATGTTTACAATAAAAATGGAAGCATCTGCTAAAAAATTAAAGGTAATCTATATACAAAGTTAATTTTTATCCTCTTATTAAGTCTTAAATCGAAACCTTAATTGCATTAGATTGTTAAAAAAATTTATAGTCTTTCAGAGACCAGGAAATAAGTGGTTATAAACAACGTAGGTGGAGTATTACACTAGAGACTTTTCTTGTTCAGTTTTTTTACTGTTTAAAATATACATTTTTTTATATAAAATTACTATTATACTTCCCATTAGATATTGTTTGATGTATAAAGTTAGAGTATAAATATAAGTACATATGAGACTTAACATTTAACTTTAAATTTAGATTAATATTCTTTGAAAATAATATCGTAGAATTTTAAAATGTAATAGTAACTTAACTAGTTATAGCAAAGAAGCAAGTTTGGCTAACATGGACTGAGTTGCTAGTTGTATTGAATTGTATAAACATTACATCAAATATTTGTTACAGTTACAATTCTGAGCTGATATATCCAAAGATTGTTATGACTTTTATGGACCCTGACATGGAAGAAGACGGACCCAGTCCAGTTAAAAGAATGAAATTAAGTCCGAGGCATACCGTACATACCCCACAGCCATCTAACCAGGACAAAAAACTTTTGACTAATTTTGATACACCAGTAATTAGTGCAAGCAAAATACGACAGTGTGCTATCAATGAAGCGACACCACAAAGTATTTTGAAGGTAAATACTTTTTAGGTTAAGATGGATTGTTTTAAAATGGAATAAATAAGAGTAGCCGAATAATAAAATGTATCTATTTTTCAGGAACATAATGTTCAAAGGGAAATTAATGCAAGGTTAATTCAGTTATCAACACCAAAAAGTCTTAATACAGATGATGATAATTCAGTCATTTCTATTGGAAAGGTAATTAATTTTTTATTTTATAGTAATTTAGTTAATATCGAATAGGTAATTATTACTTATATTTGCTTTAATTTTTATTACAAAATCATTGCCATTAAATTCTTTAATTTTTTTTGTTATGGACTAAAGTATTATTTTATTATTATTGTTTTATATACTAACTCTTGGTTTCTATTTTTATAATTAATTCAGAGGGTAATTTTAACACCCAGCAAGAGAAGAAGTGTAGTTAGGTTCACTGGTGTGGCTCATGCAAACAGTTCTGGTTCGTTTTCAAAAGATTCTTTTGGAAACGTACAAAATGACATTAGCCCATTACCTAACATAAGCAGTACCAGCAAATCAAATTTAGACGTAGATGATGAATCAACTGCAGAAAGTTTTTATTCCCCCGAAGTCTCCAATAACAATGCGGATATGATCGTAGAAGAAGAAAATCCAGAAAACGTAATTTCAAGCGATGCTGAAAAAGGTAACATATTTTTATAATATCTTCTTAAAAATATGTAAATTATGTTATGTGTTTATCAGGTAGAGTTTAGGAGTATTTTAATACATATGTAGTTATCTAACTATTATTCCAAATATTTTTATGCAATTTATTTTTTTTAATATTAAAATCACAATATTAAAAAAAAAAAATAATATCCTGAATTTTATATTTATATTTATAAACTTCGGATTTTCTGTATTTGCATTTCTAATGTATGGATTGAAGAAATACTAAAGAAGTATAGTTATTGTTTAAATCTGAAATTGTAATTAACGTACATAAATTCCTGCATTAATAAATGCATAAGAAGTTTTGGAATTAGTTGATAAATAATGGTGAAAAATACAGGTATAAATTAATAAAAATTCTCACAATATGTTAAGAAAATTTAGTCATTCCTCTATCAGGTTGGTTCAAATTTTCTTCTGGTTTTAATTTCAAGTATGGAATAATGGCAACTTTAAATGAATTTAGTTTTTAAATTTTTTTTCAATGACCCAATTGCTTTTTACTGTTCAAATTCTTTTTATAATATCCAATTTTTGTATGATTTATTTTTTAATTTTGCTCCTATCTCCATTGTATTAATTTTCTTTCATTTCTGTATTAATTATTGCTGCTATATAATTTAACAGATTCATTCAAATTGTTTTTGTTGTGTATCTATGTTTAGAAAAACAATGCTTCTTTGTTGTTTTAGCGTTCTAACTTTGCCTTCTAATTTTCCTCTTGTTAAAAAATTTAAATTGTGATAAAAATATTTACATTTTTACCCCTACAAAGTTTTAATAATGATTTATTTTATATCATCATTCTATATTTATATCATTTTCTTTATTTAATTAATCAATTAATTTATTCACGAATATTTAGGACATTTTAAAAATATGGAAATTATAATTTAAAATTTTATTTATTCACCAGATAACAGAATTGAGGACCATGATAATATAAAATTGAACACACGGCAATTATCAAATATTGATAGAAGTTTTTCAAGGAAATCTTCAACCTCTGTAAGAGAAAATAGTTTTTTCAAAAAAACGTCTATTATTGTTGAAGAAGAGAACTATACAAAAAAATCTACTTCCATTATAGAAGAGAGAAGTTTAATTAGAACAGAAAGTGCTTCACCGATGAGATCTAGAATTCAAGATGATATTGTTGGATCTGGAAACTCTGTTCGGGAAACTGAGGATATGAATGAATCTGTTTCCGTAAGAACAATTTGCTAAAACAGATAAGGCTTGGGAGTTTACTAACTTTATTTGTTGCAGGAAACAACTATTAATAAATCGAGAACCCTAGGAAAAAGGTCATTCAGGGAATCCACTTCAGGCACAAGGAGGTTTGATAGTCCAGTTCCTGCTACATTGAGATCAAGAAAGAGCTATAAAGGAGGTATACATTTTGCTACAATATAAGCTCTATAATATAAAATATTTTTATTTTTTAATATGTGTGTTTTTATTCTGTGTATGCATATAATGTTATAACATATTTTTTAATTACTTCTTTTTCTAATATTTTTATTGATAATAAACTTTTCTTCTAGATGTTGTAAAGAGATTTACAAGGTCTAGTTTATTCATTCAGGAAGAAGAAAATCTTTCAGAGGATATAGGAGAAAAAGCTCAGAACAGTGAACCCGAGGAAGAGGGTATGTTAAATTTAAGTTACAGAAAAAAGTTTATGTTAAGTAAATTTAAATATTATTGGGTAAATCTAAAGTAAAATTTTATGTAAGAATGTGAATTTTAATTCTTTTAGACATAGTTGTGTAACGTACTTAAAATGACATGGAAATGAGGTCGATTTATTTAATTTTTTGAGCTTTTCTTTTTGAACAAATTATTTTATATGGTATATATTTTCATTCATTATTCTCTGATCTGGATATACAATTGCAACATTTTTAGAACTTGTGCCTGATGAACTTACGAGATCAAAGTCACCAGTTTTAGAGCTATTCAGTAGACAAAAAGGAAGAAGAAGCATGTTCTTGACCTCATCAGAGAATGATAGTCAAAGTCCCCTACCTAGAAGGAGTTATCGCAAAGGTGAGAAACATTTTAATGGAAATAAATTGTTTGACGTTTTACATAGGTGGTTTGTGTGATCCATTATTACTATTGTGCCTTTTTTATTTGAGAGAATCTTAAAAGGATGTAATTTCATGCTCAACATCTTCTTTAAGAAAATGTATCGAATTATTTAGCTGTATTTAAAGCAGTATTTTTCAATGTTTAATAAGGAATTTCAAATAACAATTACCATTTATATTTGTTTATCATGGTTCCAAAGATGAATATACCAACTGCATGTTTTGGTTCCATCTACACAGTTTTTTTCTATATAAACTTCAAATACCTTTTTAATAATTGGTTCCAATAATGTGTTTCCTTTCATGCTTCTTAGAAAATTTAAGCACCAGCTTCCATGATAAGTTAATAGAAAATCAAAAGACATATGACAAAACTGAAGTGAAAGATATTGAGCAAGATCAAGTCTCTGAGGATGAATTGATGGAAGTTATATCACTAAGTTCAAGAACTACAGTGGATACAATGGATACAAAAAACACAGATGAAGATGCTGCTTTCTATGAGAAACATATAAGAGCAGCTGGTCTTGATGAAGATTCCAGTGCTTCCAATGAGGAACAAAAACATAGTGAAGCAATTTCCATTGGTGAGGATTCTAACAATGATGATAAAGTAATAAATGTAGACGATAATTATGCACATGATTCAGAATTGTCAGAGGAAGAGAGTAAACAAAATATTGCTGGTAAAATAATGTTTGATGAACAAGGAGGGGGTGGTGATGATTGTGGCCAGTCTAGACTTGCTGTTACATTAGATAGTGAGTCTAGTAAATCAAGATTTGATGTTGATATTCAAGGTGAAGAAAACCAAGCATGCACAAGTGAATTTGGAAGTGAATCAGGAAATTTAGAATGTCAAGATGGGGGTGTCAGTAATGATGAAATGAATAATGCTTTACATGGTGAGGATTCTGGAGATATTGGAATTGGGGATCATGAAGACAAGCTAAATATATCTACAATTCTTTCTAACAAGAGATCCTATAAACCACCAACAACAGTTTCTGGTAGGAGATCTGTGAGTGCTGCAGTTCAGTCAGTTGATACTTGTCAAGGATCAACTGTTGTCAGTAGAAGAAGTGTTCTTTTTGATAGATCACGAACTGTTTCTGATACATCACCAAATAAAAGTAAAAGCTTTATTTCTGTGGATCAAAAATTAGAATCTGTACTAAGACCTAAAACTATTGAAACTCAATTACATATTCCTGAACGAAGATCACAAACAATTGTTCAGTCTTCAATTGCTTCCAGCAGCGCAAAAAAGTCATGTATTGATAAAGAAGCAATTGCTAGTGAAGTGAGGTCACCAGCTACCTCCAATAAGCCCACTGTTTCAGATAAGTCTCCAATTATTGAAGCAATAAGTTCTGATAAAAAATCTCTGACAGTTTTTTCTAGACGGTCTATAAGTGCTGCCAAGAGATCAATCATTTCACATGTGAAGACACCAGATTCTGATAGCTCTGATATGTCTGATAATGAATGTGATAAACAGATAGAGACTATTTCGTTAAGTTCAAAGTCAGATTCAGTAGATTTGAAGAAGTTAGATTCTGAGGTAGATGAACAATCACCCAAATCTAGAAGCCCTTCTAGATCCAAAGGTAGGACATCTCTTCGTACCAGTATATTTAAACCTTCCTGCAGAAAATCTCTACGTTCCAATTCACCAAAATCTGACTCTACACTAGTTTCCAGTGCAAATGTTTCTTCGGATAATCCTCTTTCTAGCCAAGAAAAAAGTCTTATGGGTTGGTATTTATTTATATTTATATATTTTTTTTGTCTAATGTTATAATTTTATGTATTAGGTCTTAATATGGGTTTTATGGAATGTGAAGTTTTAGATGAAAGTCAAGGAAGTAACTGTTTTGAAAAATGTGAAGGTGGTCTATCCGGCAACGATAATAAAAATGAGTTAGATGATACTGGGTTAAGTTTTGATTCCTTTAATGATAGTTCAGGTGAGTTGAAATGATGTACAAACACCAATAAAGTATAATTCTATTATATTCTGTAGGAAATGTATTTGAAAAAAATATTTGCAATGCTAATTTTGAAATATCACCTGAAGCACCAAGTACTTCTCAACAAATAACTGAAAAAAAGTCTATCAATTATGTCGACACAGCTATCCAGACTACTTTGATCAAAGACAAATTAAATCCAATTAAAGATAATAATTCCGAGATAAATCAACAAAATGATTTGGTTGAAAATGAAAGAATTATTAAAGATCAAGAAGATAAAAATGAAATGGAAATAAGTGAAGTTCAGGAAGATGTAATTCAAGAAGATTCAAATAAAATAGATAATGCATGTGAAGATCAAAGTGATATAAATAAAAATCAAACATCCGAAAGTGAAGGCATTTCAGAAGAACAACAAATATGTGAAAATCAAGAAGTACTTAAAGTGGCAGATCAGAATAGAAAAGAAACACATAAAGGAGATGAGACTAAGATTGTGTTAATGGAAGATCCTCAATGTAAAGATCAAAAGGAAAACAGTAAATTTGAAAGTCTTAATTTGGACAAAGAAGTTGAAAAAAATGATGAAAATCTATGCTTAAAAGATAATGAAGAAATAGGTGAGTTTAAACACAAGTAATGTATAATTCAGCCTGTTACAAAACTAGTATATGTCCTTAATATTTTATCTTAAAGAACAATATCTTACAACAACACATATTTAGAATATTGCATGATTTTATTAGGTTTTTTAATTAATTTAAATAGATTAAATTATTTGTGATAGGGTATCGGTAATAAAACGTTTAACATCTTTTAGATTCTGACATTCCTCAAAAACTCTCCAAGACCGAGCCAACCGATAATACAGCAGGTACACCTCGGAAACTAAGGAAAAGAGATGAAACACTGTTATTGGATAGTCCCGGTAAATAAAATTATATCTATTTTCAGTGCAAATAAACCAACTCGTAATCTTCTAAACTTGTAGCTAGAAGAACTCGCTCTATTACTAGTTCAGGTTCGAGTCCAATACCAACACGAACACTAAGAACTAGAACAAAGTCGACAGATGTACCACTGGAATTACCAAAAACACCTGTTCGCCGACGTAGCAGTTTTTCGGTGAAAGAAACGGAAGTAGAAAAATTATCATCTCCGGTAACTAGGAACAGGCGAGCGTCAACGTCGACAGAACCTGGTGTTTCCATGCCACCGGTAAACAGAAGAACCAGTAGATCGAAGAGCGTGGATGCTGATATAGAAGAGCCTCCGAAAGCTACAACGTCTAAAGGAAGAGGAAAAAAAGCGGCACTGCCAGCGATTTCAGAAGATAAGCCCGTCATCGAAGAGTATACCGAAAACAGACGGTTAACACGCAGACAGAAAGAACTTTTCACAAAGAATCTGAAAGGTGATGGTGATGACGAAAAATTCGATATCAATCTCCAAAGCATTGATCCAATACAGTTACTTGACAAGGAAGAATTTAAGGGTATGCTTATTACTTATTTCATGATTTTTTAAATATTTTTGGAATTACATGTTTCAATTGTATCATTTATGTGTTTTATTATAGGTCGCGCAGATCCAGATGAACAAAATCTTTTGCAGCATTCTCCAGCATCGAGTGTGATTAGCAGTACCGCCACAGAAACGGGCCCTGTGAATAGAAAAGAGAGAGGGAATAGTAGTGATCGTTCTATTACTGAAATATCTTCATCGAGGAGACATTTGCGATCATCGTCTAAGCCAAAGGAAGATCCGCCGCAAGTTACTGCGGCAGCTAGGAGGACGAGAAGAGGTTCGAAAGATTCGATTGCTAGCGACAACGCGGATGATGTCAAACCGGACGTAAAAAAGCAACCAACGAAGCATATTCTCTCAAATATTTCGGAAGAGCCTCAAGAGGATGCCCCTCCTAAAGCTAAATCAAAAAGAGGCCGAACGCGTAAACCCTAAACCAATATTTTGTAAATTTAATTATTTTATTGTTTGAATTAATATATGGATGCGTTGACGCATTTATAAATTGATATTGAATAAATACATTTAATATATTTCTATCTTCAATGACATTATTTTAGGCAGAAATAAATAATATTTTATTTCTAATAATTAATGCAAATTGGGAAGTAAATTAAATTAGCAATACAGGATATAATGAAACTGACTGGATATTTCTGAAACACACTTGTTTAAATTTGAAGTTTTGAGTGAAATCTACATCGCCGCATATAACTTTATAGTCTACTATAAAAAACGGAATTAATTGTTGGGTAAATTTATAATCAAAATTTTAAAGTTGAATGAGTATTTACCAAAAAAAAAGTATAAATTTACATCTGTTAGCAAAATGTTTTTTTTTTGAAAGGGCAATGAAACAGACGTGAATAATTAATAAATTTAAAAAAAGCCTAATTTTCTGTAGCATAATGCTTTAATGTATTATTGTAAAAATTAAATATTATGAACACTGAAATTAGTAAATAACATACTACAGTTGTCAGAAATGCCATTGGTTAAAACAAAATATAATAAAATAAAATAATATTGTGGAAAACCTGGAGGCATGATACGATAGGTTAAGAATTGTAAAACCAAACCCAAAAGCAATAAGAAAATTTGAAAACATACTTCACAAGAAATTTAAAAAGCTAAGTCATGTGCCAATAATTAACTAACATTGAACATGACGAGATAAATGACAGGAACAAGTGGCTTGCTAAAATACGTATGGATAGGAAAATATTTTGGTAAGGGAATAACTGATGTAGCAGACCCTTTAGTAAATATTGTGAATCCTTTAAATAACAAGACTAAATTCTCTGTCAAAGTAAAGAAGCTACTCGCGCAATAGGGGACATGGAACATTTGATACCTTTGCTATAAATTCTGAAATAAACCCGACATTGCAGACTACTTTGTAAAGTTGTTTCCCAGAAAGTAGAATGATACATCTATCAGCACATATGGGACAAATAATCTCTACCTGAATATTGCTCTTCCCTTCTCACTATATGAATTGGCAGGGCAAAGGTAACAATGAAGATCTAGCTTGAAACAGGCATGGAAAAAGTAACTCTCTAAAGGGTCAAGAAGTGTAGAATAGAATTTTAAAAGATGTTTTCAATTTACGCAACCAACAGGATTATCTAAGTTTATAGCTGTGGAGATTCTAGGTCATTCTACGTGAGAATGATTGGATTTTTCTGTATGAATAACAGACCACCAAAGAAGACTTCTCAAAAACAGCTAATATACCATTTTGACTATTACAATTCCTGTTTGTGATATTTGGAATCCTGCACACATATTCAATTGATTTATGGATATAATTATCTGTAGGAAACTTATTTAATATACTAGAAACCTGAAAAATAAGAGAAATGCAATGGTCACCTATAATAACAGAGATGAATGTTAATTGAAGAATCGATTAATATGTTGATTAACGCTTGGTTTTGTTTCACTTATTTTTATTATTCTCTCACTAGCTTTAACTATATATTATTCTAAAGGAGATGGGTACAAAATTTACAAATTTGCTGCCATTTTTACAGAATTAAACCAGTTGAGGCTGCCGAGATAGTCGTTTATAACTTAAGAGTTATCAATCCACAAAAATGCACACTTGGTATATTGAATAATTTTTTTCTAGTATCTTTTATTTTCATATTATTTATAAAACATAAACCATAACCTAATCATATTCTGCACAGCCAAGACACACGGTTGGCATAAATATTTACTGCGACATCTTAAATAATGTACACTAAATTGAAAAATTCTTTGTCTTTTAACCACAAATAATAAACATAGTGAATTTTTCAATTCAGTGTAAGTATGGATTACCACGTATAACGATCGGAACCATTCTATTTATTTGACTAATATAGCTTGACAGTTCCTGAATCTCAGATTTAACGAAATTAATTTCAGAAAAATAAAATTCCTTTGGTCTGAGATTGCAGAAAATGAAGCAAGCAATGCTTCTAACAAAGTAGGATAATAGCATACACTAAGAAATTAGAGAGAATTTAATTCATCGTAAGTAATTAGAGACTTGTGAATAGATTTAATAGATAACTCAAAGAAATAGTAATGTGAATTGTGGACTGAAGGGTTGCTATCGTGTGGTGTGAATCATTTTACCACAGTGGAGTTGGTTTTCGCGGAAAAATTGCCTAGTCAGATGACAACATTGTGTCTTCCTATTCATAAATTATTCTCTAAATCACTTTTGCTCGGCATTGTTCCATATATATGGAAATGTAGTTATATTACACCAATAAATAAGTCAGGAGATCGACAGTTAGTTAAAAACTATAGAGAAGTATCAATACAGTCAGTGATCCCAAAATTGCTTGATAAACTGGTGGCTATTCAACTAAAATGGTATTCAAAACAGATTATATGTAATTATCAGCATGGTTTTGTGCAAGGTCGTTCAACTATGTCAAATTTACTCGAATATAAACATTTTATATCCAATGCGTGGGAGACACGTTGTCATGTGGACACTATCTACACCGATTTGGCGAAAGCGTTTGACAGGGTAGATCATGGTATTTAATTGGCCAAGCTAGAATCGTATGGGTTTTGCAGAAATACTGTTTTATGGATATCATCCTTTCTTAAAGATCGTGTCCAATATGTTCACATCAAGGATTTTATATTTGATGCGATAAATGTTAAGTCAGGGGTACCACAGGGTTCACACTGTGGACCTATATTGTCCACACTATTTATTAATGATTTCCAAGATACGATTAACAACTGCGAATTTCTGCTTTATGCAGATGATTTTGAATTATTTAAGACTGTCAAAAATGTGCATGATTGTGATGCTATATGTCGGATCTGGTAAATTTGAAAGAGTGGTGCAATATTAACCGTCTATCGCTTAATAAATGTTTTGTTATGTCATCCACCAGAAATAGAACTCCAATTAACTTCTTATACAACATAGAGTCTTCGATCCTCAATAGAGTTGAAACAATTAAAGATTTGGGTGTAACTTTTGACACGAAACTCTCCTTTAATGCACACATTTCTAATATATGCAGAAAGGTTTTACAAATCTGGGGCTTTGCCACCTAGAATATGCATTAACATATGTCAACAAATGCCATTTACTTCTGTAACATTGACTGCTTGGAACAAGTTCAGAACAAATTTCTAACATATATGGAGTTCAAGAACGCTATACAATATGTACCAGGTGAATACTTTAGAATTTTGGATAGCCTTCATTTATCAACATTATTGGCTAGAAAAATACGGATGGATTTATGGCTCCTTAATGGTTCTCTCAACTCTCCGAATCCGTTGCAGCAGCTTTTACTACATGTCCCTGCCAGAATAACTCGTTCAACACGGCTGTTCTACTTGGATTCGCATAAAACTACTTCAGGAATGAACAACTCGGCAACGCGCATTATGGATTTAATAAATATGTATTGTAAAAATTCATGGTTTATTATTTTTGAAAATTCACATTTTACGTTCAAACGAAAATTAACTAGATGCTAGTTTTGTCTTAGTCTTTTGGTTATTTTGCCTGTTCTCCATGTGTACATTGCATGTAATTGACGCACAGTTAATTCAATTCATTATGTTTCTGTTTGTGTATACATAGTGGTATAAGTACATTACGGAATTGTTTTTATTTCTTAGTTTTATTTAAATTTAGGCTATGTAGTTATATTTTTGTACTATACCTTGTTATTTTCTTAGAAATGGTGATATACCGTAAATAAAGTTATTATTATTATTAATACGATTTTTGGAAGGCAAGAACCAAGCTTACTAGAAAATGAGTTTTAGATCATCTGTCTCTAGACAATATTTGCAGTCGGTCATGGATAGAAATCAGCTTTGATGGAAGGTACATCGCTCCAAAGATAGTGGCTATAGAGGCACCCCTATACTAAAAATTAAAATAATAAATAAATAATCTTGGTGTATAGGCTGAGACTTAGCCGCTACGAGGGATCGTAGGAAAGTAGGACTTGTTTGCACCGTGCGGAGCGCTGGCTATAAGATTAGCCGCCAGATGTGTGCTAACATGATCACTTGTATTTCAGCTGTCTATGTGCAACGTCACGTCTCGCTGGTATCCAGTTTTAGCTTCTTCAGATTATCATCGGATTACAAAACAAAACTCAAGAACTTTTCTACAGGAAAGAAATTTGAACTAAAAGAAACTGTGATTACGCATATCAATATACTGGCGGCGAAGGAATATGAAACTGGGACACAAAATTTCTCACATGTTACGATAAATACTTAAATTTGTGAGGTGACTATGTAGAGAAGTAGTTTAAGGTATGTTCTTTACAGATAAAACCATAATATTTGTTAATATGTACTAGTTTTATTTTTAAATATTCCCAAACGGGTACTACTTTCCGGATGGTCCTCGCACAATAGATAATCTGTTATTTTATAATATTTACATATTTATTTATACAGGGTCGCTGATATGCATGGAAACGATCGAATATCTCCTAAAGTAAGAGAGCTAGCGTAAAATGTTAAGATACAAAAGTTTTAGGGTTTTTTAAAAACTATCAGAATAAAGACAAATTAAGTATACAGGATCAGTTCAAAAGTCGGGACGAACTTGCTTTTTCTTTAATGGAACACCCCGTATATTGTTCCATATTTCAATTCATCTCGAAATTCTACACAAAATTGGTATAGCACATCATAAACCTAAATTTGACTGTTTTTGAGATATCGAACTTTGAAAATCATATACGTTTTACTGAAACGTATCATTTTCCCGCGAAAATGATCCAATCAGAAGTAGTTTCATGTGTAATGACGCAGCGTTGTTATGGAGATGGAAATCTCCATAACAACACTGCCTCCGACTTACCTTTGACAGGTAACTTGATGGCTAACTATTTTTGTTTGTTATAAAAAATATGATTTTCAAAGTTCGATATCTCTAAAACGGTCAAGTTTAGCGTTATGATGTTCCATACCAATTTTGTGTAGAATTTCGAGATGAATTGAAATATGGAACAATATAAGGGGTGTTTCATTAAAGAAAAAGCAAGTTTGTTTCGTCTTGACTTTTTAACACTTTGAACGCCCAGCGTAAATTAGTGAAATTTCTCCCGGGGCCCAAATCTACGATATCGTGTTTGAGCAACGCGTTGCTTAAACTCCATCGAATCACGCTGGGCGTTCAACGTGTTAAGTTTTTGCTAAAATTTTCTTACCAAAATTAATTAAAAAATAATTCTAGTATTTGTTGTATAGTTTATTTTATAAAACGTCTTATACGCAGATATGCGTATGAGAAGAGAAGATAAGTTTTAGAAACCCAAAAATTATTGGGTAAATTGAGTTTGTTGACTAAAAGTTGATTTTGTTCATAGAAACCTTGTAAGTTTTTTCTTTTAGTCGAAATTGGTTAGAATTATACAATGCGCCTCATAAAGGGTGAAGTAGGAAATGCGATAAGTGTTATTACAAATAATATTACTATAAACTACCAGCAAAGCACTGTTTTAATTGCACGAAGAAAAGTGTCACCCGCTTGTGGATGATGAGTCGCCAGCGGAAACATAACCGTCACCCATCATTTTGTAGTGGCGTTCAACGTGTTAAAGTGTTTTTCTCGTTTGTTTGTAAAATTATATTATATAAATTATTACTTTATCTCAAATATTCATCAAATTGTATTATAAATGATAGTACTATAAGTTAGTACCAAAATTTTGTTTTAATTACACGAACAAAAATGTCACCCGTCAGCCGTCAGACGTGTTAACTGATCCTGTATACTTAACTTATCTTTATTCTGATGGTTTAAAAAAAACCTAAAACTTTTGTATCTTAGCATTTTTCGCTAGCTCTCTTACTTTAGGAGATATTCGAGCGTTTCCATACATATCAGCGACCCTGTATATTATTTTTAAGAAATAGGGTAACATGGGGCAGAACAAAACTACGTGCCCGATTAGTACCAAATTTAATATGTAGAGTAGTCATGTGAAGCAAAAGTTACACAGAAAATTTAAGCTTTCAGGACCGCCATTTGCAGACGCCACAATATTGAATGTGCTTTTGTGTCAGTCGCTTATTTGTTGGTCGTACTATAAGTCTGTTAATAATTGAGATAAATTGATCTGGTAAATGTATTTCGAAGCGAAATTTCATGCTAAATACGAGTATTGTGTTCATTTTGCGAAATTCCATCATTCCAAAGCACAAAAGATTTTTTTATGAAAAGTCGTCATTGGGAGCACTTACAAATGATCAATCATTATAAAGTACTGCTCGTGCGTTTGGTTTGAAGTATTTAACATTGCGGACTCATTGCGGCGATGCATGGAACCGCGTTGGTACTAGACAAAGTCGTGAATTAAAAATTGTTGAAAACAGCATTGAATATAGTAAGAGGCGAAATAGATGTGACAACGCTGCCAAACAATTCAATTTGGATAGTTGATACTTATTGAGCTACCCTATTGGTGGAACCAGTTAGTGGCAGCCGCAGCCAAAACACGTGGCGTTAGACGTGATCGCGGTCGAGGTCGTGATCGGGGTGGTGGACGCGGATTTGCTGCGGATGACTTATCAACTCTATCTTGGGTGTCTTACCATCCACTTGTGGTGGTTGGCATAAAAGTTGTGGTCGTAAACGTGGACAGTGATCAATTTCCTCAATGCCATATTCATTTATTAGTTTTGAGCACGAATTCATTTTTTTAAAATTTTTCTACTCAAAATAAACATTTCAATTTATTCGAACATTAATCGTGCCATTTATCAGACTTAATTTATCAATACATCCTTTCCAAATGAGCAATCGGTTCTGCCCCATAATTTTTAAAATGTCGAAAAATGCAGAAATGAGCTACAGAAAAATCGTATATGGCGAAAATGTAGCCGAAAGAACAAGCTCTCTAATGATAATAAACACTTTGGGTTATCTCATCAATTGTGGTTTTTAGAGGCAAAAGTGCTTAATCAATCGGTTCTGCCACACGTTCCCCTACATATTATTTTCAATTCTTGTTCATAAGCATTTATTAATTCAGAAATAATTCAATGGTACGTTAAAGAGCAAATTTAATAAATTTGTCAGAGACTCATTTCCTACGACGCGTCGTGTCCCCAATGAAGCAGTATTCTAGATATCAACGACTCATTATCCCTTACATAACACTCCCTGGAAGTTTAATAACATGGATGGACAAATTCAAAATTGGTAGTAGTAATAGTGTGTGGCTATCGACTACGTGGTACTTCTGTCATGTTTTGTTATTCTATTTTTCTTTTGATGATGGAAAAAAATACTGTATGAAATAATATTTGAAACAATATACACAGATATAATTTGAGAACAAGCCACAGAAGTTCCAGAAATCGTGTTGTTTAGTACAGGCAAAAGCAACCTAAAACCATAAATAAATGCCAGATTATAAATATTAAAACTAGTAAACTTTTTTATTTATGTTTAAAATCAATTTTATAATAAAGCTGTACTGAAGAGATTGAAATATCGAAACACGTGTCTACAGATGGTTATAAAATTGAGTATTGAATTATTTAATTGCTTTTGCTAATTTATTTTTATTTTTAATTACATCAACCTAAATTCATTTCTTTTTCCAAATTAACATAGTATAGTCACTCACAAACTATTTTAACGTACATTCAATCATTTTTAGTTCATTTTACAGAAAGAAATACGTTCAAACTAGTGTTGCTTTGATAGCCTTGCTATTTTGTAACACGCAAATTACTTTTGTATTATTCAATGTCTGTCGAAGTATTAGCTAGAGAAGTAGTTGTTTCAAAAGTGATTTGTTCTTGTAGTCTTAATAAGACTCATTTGTTGTAGATTTTACGAATATATTTTCGTGTTTTTTCTATTAAAACTAGACTTTAATCGCAAAACGACACAAAGAGAAACCACAATCAATCTAGTAAAATTTATGTGCCTAACATAAACAGTCCAGCAATTCATCCAGAAAATTATTTATTTTGTTTGATATGTAATAATAACATTTTTTATTAAGACTGCCTTTAGTAATCAGGGGCCCACCTCTCTGTCTTCTGATGAGTTTAGTTCGGTAAAGAATGCCGGCTATATGTGCTCTGCATTCTAACTGTATTTTAGTGGGAACTAGTTATTAAATATTTGTGAAAATTACTGTAGTGTATACGTTATGGCCATTAGTTGCAACATTTGTAAATTAATTATTAGTCCACGTTTGGACTCTCTCAAATGCCACAGTAAATGCGGCAAATGTTTCCATGCAAACTGTCTCAATTACACTATCGATTTAATTCACTATTATATTAGTGAAGGTAAAAAAGGTGACGGTGCCCACTGGATTTGTCACATCTGTGTAGTTAATGATCCTTCCGCAAAACCACTTGATATGAGCATATCTTCGTCAATTAATGAGACAATTAAACATGTTTTAAAAAAGGAACTGGCTTCCCTTTTCAAAGAGGAATTTCAGACAGCAATGTAATGCATTATTAATGAAATTAGTGAATTAAAACAACGTGTTTTAAAGTTTGAAAATCAAACAACTAATATTTTAATTTAATTAACTATTGTGAATGAAATGTAGGAACGTCAAAAGCGTGCATTAAATGTGATGATTTACAATGGTCCGGAATCCACTGGTATATCTGAGGAATAAGCTGAAAGGATATATTAGCTATTAAGTCGATTTTAGGTTCAAAATGTGCTGAATTTAATCCACAAAAAACTATTCGCATTGTGTAACCATTTAATAAACCTAGACCCATTAAACTGATTTTTCAATCTCGTCAAGCAGCCGACTCAGTATTTAAAGCAGCAAAAGCAGTTGATACCGGTAACATACGATTTTCTAATGACAGAACAACACTTCAGCGTGAACATCTTGCGTCATTAAAAGAAGAATTAGAAACGCGTAGAGATGTGGGTGAACGTAACTTATCAATTAAATATTTAAAAGGGGGTCACGAATACAAACTAATTTAAACACCAATTCAAAAAACTAAAGTTCTATTTTCAAAATGTTGGTGGGATTCGTTCTAAATTTTTTAATTTAAATTTAAATAATTTAACTTAAGAGAGTATGATGTTATAATTATAGTGGAAACATGGCTGGATTTGTCGGTATCTCATAAAGAACTTGGTTTTCGTGATTTTACTTTGTATAGGCGCGATCGATGTGATAATATTAAGTCACGTGGTGGTGGTGTTAAAGTAAGTAATGACTTAATATTATCATCGGTATAATATTTGCATCTAATCCTCCAGGATTGTTCCTCAATTTCTCGACTTTAGTTTGATGTATGGATAAAATTGTTTACAATTTTACGGATCAATAAAAATATATATACAGTGCAATTTGAAAAAAAAATTGATCGTCTTTTGTCAAAAACTGGATGCAAGAAAGAAAAAAATCAGTTCAGTTCATATCAAAGTCTTTTAAAAATGATTTAATTTGATGTTTTATTTATTCAAATCGGATCAAAAATAAGCGAGATACAGCACCAAAGGGTTTTCGTCAGTCACCCTGTATAACAAAAGGTAATAAAATTTCGTGATATTTGTCAATAATAAAAAATGTAAGAAACTGTTAACATAGCTGAAAGTCTGGTCACTTTTATTTGATTTATTATTAAACTATTTTTCATGCCTCGCATGTACAACGATAATAAATGGTGGATGCGCCGGGCTGTACAAAACAAAATGTGAATTTAACGTTTGAATTAATGTAATAAAATAACACTGAGTTGTTTTCTTATTTTTTATATTTAACTTTAAACAATTTTCACTTACCAGGAGTTCGTACACGAGCAGTAATAATCGATAATAATAATTTAAACTAAAATAAAATAATTACATTAATTCATATGTAAAAATGTTATAAATATATAATATCTTAAATATAAAATTCTCTTCTCTTAAATATAAAATTTTATGAGGGGTATTACTATTTGATGATGCTAATGTGGAATGCGTGTTACTTATTTTTTTGCGTTTTCTTTTTTTCTTGATAAGGCCGGGGAAGTTCATTTCGCTAGTAATCCCTATCTGTTGTCTCTGAAAGATTTTTTACGAGTGCTTTGGAGGATGTTCTCGGAGTACACTTAACGCATTATCTCCCCTAAAGTATGAAAAAGGTGCGCCCTCGAGTTTATCAAGAATAAATGCATATATTTAAAACTTTTCTTTCACACTCAACCTTAAGAAATTAGATCAATAATATAGAAATTTTACGAGTGGTAATTATTTTCAATATCACTGTAAAAATAAAAAATATATTTATTTGATATAATAATTTTTAAAAAGCTTATGAATGGAATGTGCTATCGTATATGCTGCACTTTATTACAATAAATATATATGATGAAATATATTTTAGAAGATTGTCTGGCATTTTATAATAATTTTAATTGTATAGAAAATTTAAACCAATCATATAAATTCTTAAGTGACACATATGAATGTGAATATATGAAGATTTTATTAATAATTGCAATATAATAATTACGAAAAATAATTGCACATATGTGCTTTAGTATATTTAAGAATTCTGATGGATTATGCATTTTAATACCGAAAACTCACCTACGGATACAATTATTCATAACAACTCTCGTCTCCATATAAACATAAAATGTTAAGTTTTTTAATCCAAAATACAATGAAACTTATTAAGACAACAAAATACTTATCACTTATCACTTATTGAAACAAATTGAGGTTGTTTATTATTAAAATACATATAATGTGGTGCCAAATCGTTCCCCTTTTTCCTCCGTAAACTTAAATTTTTTTGTGTATATATGTTTTATTATGTTATAAGAAAATGTATTTGATTTTGATTACATTTCCCCGAGTGTATAGGTTTTATTCTTTGTGTGTGAAGGCGTATAAACAACTTGAAACCGTTCAGCAAACATCCCCCCTCGCGCTAAAATGGCATTATAACATCAACAATGCTCGAATTTTTTTTATAAAGACACGACGAATTTAGTCTATTTTTTTATGTGCACACAAAAGTGGGTCCCGGTGTTTGCTTTTCAGTAGCGGCCTAAAAGCGCATTTGTGCGGTTTTATGCGTAAACCGGTTCGCAATAAAAAAGGATTTCGTGTATTATACGTCCTCCAGTGGTTTTATCCCGTGTATATTTTACGATACACTTTATTTGTCCTCTTATAAAGGCATCGATTTTTTAATTAAAATATTTATGTGGGTTTTCAAAGCGAGTAAAAAACAACATTGTACATAAAGTCAACCAAAATAATTGAAATAATATATGGCTAAACTATAAAATGTAAATAATAAATTTTGAAATACACATGTAATATGTAGAGTTCTTCTAAAGTATACATTTGTTAGTGTTAAAAGAACTTAATTCAAGAAAACAACCAAACATAAATTTTCAGGTAAAAATATAATGTTAGATTCATGGTATCACAGTAAGTGTTAAGGATTATATATGTATGTTTTGTTGAAAACTTATGCCGATAAGGAAACAACAAATCGTATTTGCCTTCTGAAAGAAACAGGTTACTAATTATTACAGAATATCTATTATCATTAATTAATTAGGTAAATTAGGTAAAAAAATATTTTAAATGCTTTATTCGATGCAATTGATATAATTGTTGAAATATCTATCCTAAGATCTAAATGATAAGTATGTTAATTATCGCAGACGCTAAAAATAGTCGTAGGTAATAATACCTATATTTAACACGAGAATTCTACTTAAGAGTAATGGCATAGGTAATTCTTATAATCATAATATTTGTAATCACAAAAATAGAATTAGACCTTTTCTTTAATAAATAAATAAATAAATAAGCATTCAACAAATAATATAAGTATACATATTTAGATATTTAATCAATTGTATTTTGGGAACGTTAGATGTATTATATTAATTTGTGGTAATTGAGCAGTGCTGGAGGAAAGTTGAAGGGGAAATTCTTAAATTGGAAAATAGGTGACATAGTTTTTCATTTTTATTGTTAAGGAATTATTGCTAAGCAATTGGTTAACGAAAAGTATTTATAAGTTTAATGCCAGAGAATACCGAATGTTTTCGGAATTCTGAAATTCCACGTATAGACATTAATTAGAGGTATGTATAGAAACGAGAGATTATAAAAAGTTTTAGGAATATTTTTTGTAATAATAATAATAATAATAATAATAATATATTTATTTCCCAACAGATATTTACATCTTATTACAGGGAAAATTTATATATAAACAATATCGCTAAAAAACATAAATAAAAATATGATATAATTAAGAATAACTAAATATTAATTTTAGCGCAAAAACGATAATTTAGAAAAAAATTAACTTAAAACAAAATTATAATTAGATTACATAAGATACATTATTTAATCAATTAACAGAGATGACTAAGAGCAGTTACAAATGAGGATAAAGTGCAATCAAATAAATCAATTGAATGATGTTACTTTTAATTTCTAGAAGTTATACGTGGGGTGTAGATAAGAGATAGTAATTTTGGACAATCAATTTGAAAATTAAACATTTTAAATAAATAAACCATTTTCGAAATATCTCGTCGTGTTGCTAGCGTATGAATATCAAAAAAAGACAAAAGATCGTGATAACTAATGGTGTGATCAGGATAAACATAAACACTTTTATAATATAAAAATCGAACAAATCTCTTGTGTACCCTTTCAATAGTTTTAACATGAATATCATAAGCAGGAGACCAAACCACAGCGGCATATTCTAGCTTTGAACGAACGTAGGCAAAGTAAAGTAACTTAATTACATTAATATTATTAAGGACCCGACAAGTTCTTTTAATAAAACCTAACATTTGAAGACTGCTATTGCAGATATGTGAAATATGGGGTATACAATTTAGCTTATTGTCAAATATTACTCCAAGATCTTTAATTACTTCACACCGTTCTAGAGGTGTATTATTGATATTGTAATTGTAAAGTATAGGATTAGATCGTCTGCCAAAAGTTATGCATTTGCATTTTTTGATGTTAAGTGAAATACTGGTGCAAAACCAAGTATTTATACGATCAAGATCACGCTGAAGTACTATGAAATCGGTCTCAGTTATTACAGTCTTAAATAGCTTAACATCATCAGCATATATAAGTATATTAGATTCTATAGTATCTACAATATCATTAATGAAGAGTAGGAATAAAATAGGTCCGAGATTTGATCCTTGCGGCACCCCACTAGATGGACAAATAATATTAGAAGAGTGACCTTTGTGTTCAAAATATTGACGCCTATTTGTTAGGTATGAATTAATTAATTGTACAGTATTAAATCCAAGCCCAAAATTACTTAACTTATGTACTAATAAACGTTGATCCATAGAGTCGAAAGCCTTTTGGAAATCCGTATAGATCACATCTACTTGCTTTCTATTATCCAACTTGCTTGATATATACTCCGTGAAGTACAATAGATTCGATACGGTGGCGTATTTTCATGAATCCGTGTTGTCTTGTTGTTATCGTATTTTGAACGTGGCCGTTCTGACCTGAGGAAAATTTTGTTTTTTTCATTTTTTTTACAGCAGTTAAAATATCATTTTCAGTTATGGCTTGTAATATGAACATATTATTATTTATTACTTTTGGATCTGAGATTGGCAAGTTAACTGTATGACTCTTATATACAGAGTTAAAATAACTAGCCATGCCATTTACTATTTCAAGAGGAGTTGAGTATTTTTTATTATCTAACTGCATTATTCCAGGTAATCTAGACTGGCCCTTTTTATCATTGACATATGACCAAACATTCTTTGGGTTACTTATAATATTCATTTCTGCATTTGAAATAAATTGCTTGTGATCTAATTCTAGCATTCTTCGGATTTCAATCCTTAATTGCAAAATTCTCATTTTATAGAAGTTTAATTTTGTTTTAGTATAGAGTTTGCGGTAGCGATATTTTATTTTTATTAATCGTCGAACATTAGGACTGAACCAAGCAGGAAAATGTCTATTTCTATTAACGACCTTACGGAAAGGTACACAAACATTAATAATACTATAGAGAGTATCATAGAATGCATTACATGCTAGATTAACGTCTGTAAGACTTGTAATGTGATCCCAACCACACACATTAAACTGATTGTACAAAGACACAACATTTGCTTTACGAAAGTCAAATTTACGATTCACAATATTTTCATTAAAATATGGTTCCGTATCCGTTAATAATTCGATGGAGATATTTAACGCTGGATGATGGGGGTCTTCTTCTACTAAATGTGTAAGATTATCAATATTACAGCTGATATCAGGCGACGTAAGAACTAGATCCAGTAGACGCATATTTACATTTAATAAATTATTTTGTTGTATCAAGTTATTAGCGTTCAAAAAATGTTTTAATTCAGTGGCAATTTGGGTCCCGTTAGTATTATTTGCTAAGAACTGAAAAATTGAAGGTACATTGAAATCGCCACTAATTAAGACATTATCATAAGATGTAATACAATTATCTATAATCTCCAAAAGTTGTTGATAAACATCTAGGTTTTGCGAGGGTGGTATATACAAACATACTAAACATAAAGATTTGCCTCTAACTGTAATAATAACGCAAACTATTTCAATTTCTAAGTTTACTGGTAAAACTAAATTATATCTAGTACACAAATATTTTTGATTTACAGCAATGAGAACTCCACCGCCTCTACGATTAACACGATCCTGCCTAAAAACTAAGTAGTCATCTGAAAATATTTCAGAGTTATACACGCCATCCCTTAACCAAGTTTCAGTCAACATATATACATCAAAATTGTTCATTGCAACATTATTATATACATCATTGGTTTTTGTTGACATTCCACGTACATTTTGATATAAAATATCAATACCAAATTTATTTAAATCACGTTGGGAGTTTATCAGTTTTCCGAAATGATGGACGGTGTGCCTTGGTTATATCTAATTCTTAAATTTGTTTGCATCTTTCCTTCGCTTGAACTCTGACCGTATTTTCTGATCGTATTCTAATTGTATGGGCGTTTGATCATTTTTAATAAATATCCTTTGGAATTTATTATTAGTTGCTAGTTTTCTGGAATTACGTAGAACTGTTTTCGCGTCATTACTGCTATCAAGAACAATTTTAATAGGCCTTGGTTTTATTCCAACGAACTTGTATAGGCGAAATACTTTTTTTGGTGCTATATTACATTCGAATCAATTAATTTTAAATCGTCTGCTTCATTGTTCGTTTCCATTGCATTAAAAATTACAACAATATTTGCACGTTTATTTCTTTCGTAGGCTTCTTCGGTGATGAGATTCAAATCATCTACACCCACTACCGAACTACCAGACGAAACTTGTAAACGCGTACTATTCAATTCCAATTTAATTCCAGATAATTCACTTTTTAATTGAGCATTAATTTCAACAAACTTGCAAGCTTTGCTGCAGTACCATTTAGCTCCGTTGGCTTTTGCCTCTTCTTCCTGGTAGAATTCCAATTCCGATTTCGTAATGCGGATACAGTTTGCATGGAACCATTTATTGCAACTTCCATTACATTTAATTGCGGTAGTCAAATTTTTAGGCGAAATAAAAGCTTCACATATCGAACAAGAAACCATTATAATGGTAAAACATGGTTTTGTTAGGGACAATAAACAAGGACACACTTCTTCACACTAATGGGGTCCGTCGTAGTGGCTTAAAAAGAGACACACACTTGGGCAGTATAGACCACGGAAAGGTAAACAATAGAGATACAATGGGTTAAGATTGGGATAAATTCAACAATGTGGAAAAATAATGTATATGTGTTATTTAAACTGTTCGTAAATGTGTTACAGGTTGAAAAATTATAATAAGTTTATTTAAATTAAATAAAACCTCTCAACTAAATAATAGCCAAATGCAAAATAAAAATGACCAGCTGCGTGATTTGAACCTGGGACCATCGCGTCACGAAGAGTGCGCCTTAGTGACAGGGGCTAACATACGTGACATATAGGTAATTGGCTACAGAAAACATGTACTTGTTAAATTATTACCAATATATGGAAACAGTACACTTGTAGGTTATATATATTAGGTGAAGTCATAACATATCAGGAATATGAGACATAAGAAGTTGTGATGCCTTTATCTAGATAATAGTTTAGTTAGAAAAGCTCATAAACCAGGAGTTTCAAATACTTAAATATTTTACATAAACGAAGATTATACTTAATTTTATTCTAGTTGCAACTGTTGTTCTTCCTCTTTACATTTACTCCAGACTTTAACCATTCCTCCGTGTATACTCTGAAACCTCGAACAATCCATAGAATTTCTTTCGCTATATTATTCACTGAGATTTCTCTATACCCATGTATTCACACTTTCATCTCATAACTCGTCAATGTCTTCATTACATCACTCTGCACACTCATAGACTTTTTTTCCTGAAATAGTATTATATATGTGGCGACACAAAAATCCTACAATTTACATGCCACTCGGAAATTGTTCGCAAATTTTGGAGTTACATATTCCACGTAATCGTTTTTAAAAATAAAATTCCAAATAATGAAGAGAATGGTTACGACCGTTGTTACGTATTAATTAAAATAAATAATAAATAATTTGGGGTTAAACATATTGATTTTTTTCAATTCTGTGTCAATATCAAATATCTAAATAAATTATTCTTCTTAATACCTTACCCTTTCCTTCTAATTCTTTCACTCTTTTCTCCTTTCCTTTATTTTTTAATCTGATCTACTTAATTTACTCTACGTTCACAAACAGCGTATGTACCTCTCTATATTTTTTATATATCCATTTCTACCCAATCGCTCATCAATAATACCAAATCATTCGCATAATTTACTCTTCCCAATCACTATTTAGTAGATTTGTCTTTAACCTAGAACTTCTTCTAATTCACTAGTGAATACATCAAACAACAACTTAATGGGTAGCCTTTATTTTACGTCCATGCAGTAAATTTATCTGATACAACTTTCGCAAAAGTAGCGTTTCGCTCTTCTTATCTCCTCTATCATTCTATTGCTCACTCTTCTTCTCTTTACCCCATTCTACCAAACTTTCCTACGGCATTATATTATAACATAGTCCAAGAATACTGCATATGCATTTGCTCTTTCTTCTAACACTCTCAAGTGTAGTAACTTGTTAGAATAAATATTTGATCGATATCTGGTTCTCCTCCCTATCCTAAAACTCTCCTTAGTCTCTGGTTATAACGTTTCCCCCTTTCACTTTTAATTTAGCAGGTTTTTAAACATTCACCCCCATTTTCTTATCTCCTTCCTCATCTTAGTTTTAACATTCTATAAAGTCGCCTACCTGAATATCAACTTTTAATGGTAAATGATACTAACGATCCATGTAGACAATAACTGCTATTAACCTATTACGTTCTGAGCAACCTTTTAACATCAACTATTCCTCTTCAATCACCCTTAGACCCTTGCAGTTTATACACTTATTCTAAGATCTCAAAAATCCCATAATCTTCCATCTATAATCTACTACTTGTATTTCCTATACAACATCTGCTAGTAATTCGCCACCTTCCATAAACTCTACAATGTCTTCTTGTAAACTCTCTGATATTCCCACTATTCCCCTTGGTCTTCTCCTTTATTATCGATATTTCGATTTGAATCTTTCATTGATGACCTAATTTTCCTTCCTCCAATTATTTACACCTCGAAATTCTTTTGCATTAAATTTAGATTTTATTTCAGTTATATCCAAAAACCATATTGAAATGAACCATACTAAATATAAAAAATCCAGGGGATGATAAAAGGAAGGAGAGGCATTGGAAGGAAAAGAATGTTGTGGCTCAGGGAAATTAGGATGGGGTTTGAAGATCTGATGAAAGCAACAACAGATATCATATAATATGCTGAAATAGTCGCCAATCTCCGCTAGGAAAGAAGAAGAAATGAACCTTTTATTACAGAAGGTTATTATTCTCCAAAATTCTTCGCTCTTCACTTCTTCGTATATATTTTACATTTGCTATTCGACTCCGTTTAAATTTTCATTTTTATTCTTTCTGTGTATAATATTTCTAATTTTGTTTAATTATTTAATCACTTCTTTTTGACCAAGTCGCACCGGTATTCTTCAGGCAGCTTTCGTTGGAAATCTTCGAACGTGCTTAGTTGAACTGCGCTATTTATACCCGCGGTGTTGGCAGATGACGTTTCGCGGCGACCGTGAGGCTTCTTGTGATTGTAGGGATTAATATGTGTGGTGCGGGTGATGAAATATGCATAAAGTGGATTTCCAAGTGAGGGATAGTCGTTGGGAGTCGTCGCATTTATTGAGATTATCGGTATGTTTTCCTATTTAGATTGCTTCCCATTTTTAATCCTCCTAAGTCTCTGGTAACAACCCAATAACTTCTACTTTTTCTTTATTTCTTTAATGGTTTATGTTTGCGTTATTTCTTCTTTTATATCATGGGCATATAACCCCCACCCTCTATAACATGGGTATATTTGTTTCCTCTCCAAATTGATTTAGCAACTTCCTAAACCTTTTTTCCATATCTTCAGCCCTTCCTTTAATGCAGCTTTTCCTAGTTTTATTTCCATCATTACAATTAACATTCAGTGTCTTATCCAACATAATGCTCATCTACATTTTACACTTCCTTGTCTATTCTTTATGTGGCTATCGACCACGTGGCCCTATTGTCGCATTGTTTGCGTATTTGAGTGTCTGTAAATAGACTCAAGGATCGCCTTGTCTAAAGCGCCATTGTTTATATCAGAACGGCGAATGGTACCAGTCACCCATTCAATTGCTGAATCGGACTAAAGATACTGCGCTCTCGTTGTCGCTAGTCCAGCCGCTGTTCTCTTCATTTTCTTCTTTTTAACATACATTACATTTCTATTTTGTTCCACATGCCCTAATTCTTCAGATATACTATTATATCTTACTATTCTCTTACCATCAGCTTAATATTAATTTTCTCATTATCTTTTTCACTCCTCTCTTCGCATTTCAACATTTCTTTCCAAAGCAGGTAATGCTTTTATATTCTCTACTCGATGCTGATAGAAACGTGGCTGCAGGTTTTATTTCTCCGAAACGTTTATTAAAGGCAAGATATTAAATTTAATTACTTCTTTCTTGGCCCATAGACAAATGAATGTTGAAATTGTGGGAAAACTTAAACCCAATAATATTATCGAAAGGGTCGCTTAGAATACATCTGATTTTCTTGTTACTTTTATACTAATTTATCAGTGATTAATAGGTAATGAATTTTGCTGATGATACATCAGTAGTTATTTTGGCGTAAACAACAAATGGTCTTAAGAATAAAATCAATAAAATCCATTCCGAAATTGCAAATTCGTGGACAAAATACAAATTAATTCTCAAAACTGAAAAGTCTCAGAGTTGAATTTTATAAATATAATAGGAAATCTTTAAAGTTACTAAACTTCCAGCAAGTTTCACAATTTCACAATCTTTAGCATCATCTTCAATTAAATTCACATTTGTGCAAAATACTTTTACATTCTAATATCCCTTTAAGAAAATTACAAAATAATGCATTTAAATCTTTCTTGGGAAAATATTGTAAAATACGCATTCCCGAGAAAAAATTATGTAGCTCTTGCATACTATGAAACCATACAAAAAATTAAAGATATTATTAACAATAATTATATGTGGTTTGGTGTGGATGAAACCACAGACGCTTGTTTAATTTAATAATATGAGTTTAACATGAAGACATCCGACCAATAGTATTTTGATATATGCAAAAGAATTGAAGAAAACTGATAATAACATTAAAGCAAAATTCATAAATGATGGACTGACAAGCTTATTTTTGCCGTAGACAATACCAAGTTACAAAATTTTACTAATAATGCATTTTGTGCATTGTACAAGTTTAGCACATGGATAGAAATGAATTTCTGAAACTATAAGAATGAAATTTCCATTTGTAGATTTAATTAAATATGGAAAAATAGTTCTTATATTCTTCTGTGAGTGCAATTATTCAAGAAGCCATTACTTGATATCCCACTGCCCCATAAACCAGGGCTAACAAAACGGGGAACTTGGCTATATGCTACGATGTACTATGCGAGCAATTTTGAAGAATTTAATAAGGTTATATACAACTTTCCCGAAACGACAAGCAAATCAGTTAATGACTGTCAAACAGTTCTTAAGAAACAAGAGCTTCCTTCAAAACAATTTAGTTACATAAAATCGCGTTTAAATTTTGTGAGCATCACAATCAAATCTTAATAAAAGCAGAGTCAATTTAGAAAATACCTGGACGCATTGGCCAAGAAATCAAAATAAAATCGAACGAAGTATGCGGTAAAATTTAATATTAAATAAATTAAACTTGATTTTGAATGGCAATTTTCAAATGGATCCAGCTATAATTTAAAATAAAGAGAAGCTTTTCCGCTTTCAAAAATTTATTGAGCGTCAGAAGTAATAATTTTTACAATTAAACCCCTAGAACAACATTTAATGATCTACTGTTTTCATGAATAGATTTTAGTTATTTTGAAATGTATACTAAATTACAATTTAATTTTTAAATACTTACATGATATTATATATAGCGTAAAGAAAGTATGTTTATTTTAGTTTTAAGCAGAATTTCTATGTAAAATATGTTGATGAACGTGTAACATATTAAGAAAATATAGTTTTCTTTAGTGCTTTTTTCGTGTTTTTATGCTTTTTTCCTGTTTTTATGCTTTTTTAATGCTTCTTTTCTCTAAATTTTGTGCCTTTTTAAGTGCTTTTTTTCACATTTTTTAAGCTTTTTTATTCGCTCTCTAGCTATAACCTATTAAAATACACTTTACTACGATTATTTTTTACATAGGCTTTCATTATCCAAAAAGGGTCTAAGGTCCCAATGAGTCTCTGGTAACAACCCATTATTCTTTAATATTTTTTTACTTTAGCCAGTTCTTTACAACGGTCATGGCAATTTTGTACCCTATATGAATTACTAGTGTATCTCCTGTAATTGTCTATGTTAACGGCATTTCCTCCTTTCTATACCGTTTTTTTTCTGGTTTCATTTCTATCAGTACCCTTAACATTCACTCTGCTATTCTGCATTATGCTTCTTTGCTGTATTTTCCGTGTTTATTCTTGTAACGATACTTATACCGATCTTATTTTCCCCTTTTTTCTTTCTTTTTAGATGTTTCTAATCCCTACTTACACAAACTGTATTTTCTTTATTTCATATATACCATCTCCTAATTCTTTTATCTTTATATCATCACACATTCATTCATTTTTCAGTATTTATTATGACATTCTCCAACTCCTCCATGGATCTAATTTCATTCCACTGAACCTTTTCCAATCTTTTTATGATATCTCTAATAATATTTTACTTTTGTTTCGCTTATTTATCTTAACCTACCTAATTTTCTAATTTAAGTGGTAGATGATCTAAACCCATAACTTCTTCCAGTCGCATTCTTTACTTATTTCCTTTCCAATATTTTAATAACAACGTCTAATAATCTAACATTAAAAACGCACACAGTCCTTCGCCACCTTCCACTCCACTTTGCCTACTTTCTCACTTCTACAATTATGAACTGCCAACATTTCCAACTTTGCCTTTTTTTGTACACCTAAATCTCCTCAGTAGTCAGCTCTCTATTTTCTCCTACTCTTATTCCTATATATGGTATAATATGTACATTTCTACTTAACCCAACACGTCTTTAAAAAGTGGAGTCGGAAAACTTTTTAAAATCCTTCTGCCATAGACTATTTTTGTATCTATATATTAAAGTTCTATATTATTATTCTTCACTCCACCTTATACATGTTCATATATTTGATATTCATTTATCTTTTCGTTATCATTATTGTTCTTACTATCAATAATGTTTCCAATTTTGTAATATGCTTTTTGTATAATTACGTATTATTCTCATACCTATATCTTTTTATCATAATTAAATATTTTTCCATCAACACGATTTAATGAAATAATTAACATTGAAAAGGATCATAATACATGGGATGTGCAAAAGAAACGAGGATATGCAAGAAAAACGAAAAAAATTGCGATCGGCGAAAATAATCAACTCAAATTAAAAGTGGTTGACAAAAAAGTTGGATATTCACTGCGAATTTAAGTAATGATGTTATATGCGAAGATATATTACAGTGCCTAAATAAAACTGAGAAAGGAAACTATATCTGCAAAACATTGAATTTTAAGTCGGAAAGAATGGGAACCGCCTTTAAAATTGGTGTTCCATTCGAAAAACAAGATATTTTTCGGGCTTTAGATTACTGGCCGAAAGGTACTTATGTTGACAAGTACTATTTTCCAAAGAAGTCACTACCCCAAGAAGAAAATTTTCAATCAGCTGGAATGAGTCAAATTCAACGATAAATATTAACAGTTAAAATTATATTATTTTTTATATAATTATTTTAATAATTATATTTAAAAAAAGACTTTTATTGGCATCCTTAAACACATAATAATACTACATTAATATATACTTAATTAATAATATTAATAGCCCCCTTGTCTCAGACCCCCTTTCTTCGGATTTCTTTTTCCCGTCCCACTCTTATCACAATCTCTACGCCTGCCTCATCCTCTCTCATCCGCTCACCTATTCGTTTTATTCCCCTTATCCATTCAACACGCACCTCCTTGCACTCTGTGCCTAGATGGCTCCATGTGTCCCTTCCACTCTCGCACAACGCACACCTGCCATACTTTTCCCCCATCCATACCTTCCTTCCATTCTCATCCGATCCACATCTAGCCCTTGCCAGAAGAACTTTCTTGGACCTTGCCCACTCTGTCTTCAGTAGATACTCTGGCACCCTGCCATGCACTTGCCAACTTCCATACATTGGGTTGTACTCACTCCTTCGAATACACTCTTGTCGCTCTTGCGCTTCCACTTCCAGCCATTTTTCCTCATCCAAGCCGACACATTCACTCCCTATTCCAGCCAATCGTTCACTACCGTTTCTGCCACTCCCGCTCTTTCATACATATTTTTTCTTTCTAATCTCCATTTACACTCTCTTATCCCCAAACAAGTTCTCCATACCTCTCTTACTAACCTCTCACTATTCCACGTACTCACATTCATCTCATACCTTGACACTCTTTCCATTGTCCCTACATGCATACTATGCCTATTTAATTCCTGAAGCAGAATATACCTAGGAGTTGATATTTCCACTCCTAGTAGCTGCTTCAAGAACGTCGTTTGCTCTCTCTCTCAATACATTCATACTCTTTCACTCCCCATACATCAATATCGGCTTCACGCACGCATCCCACAGTTTGCACGTCATTAGGAAGTTTCCCTCTAACAGATTTCTCCACCTCTTTTTTACCATGCACCATGCCTTCCTTGCTTTCTGTTGCAAGTATTTGACGTGCTCCCTGTATCCCCCACCACTAGTAAACACAAATATTTTAATTCTTTCACTCTCTCAATCACTTCTCCTTTCCATTTCAACTGTTATACTCTTCCACCTCTTCTTCTAGACGGTTCTTTACCACCGTCATGGCTATCTTGTACCCAGTGCACATGATTGATATTCCCCTATAGTTCCCAATCTCTCTTTTGTTGCCCCCCTTGTATACCGGGCACATTACCCCTACTCGCCACGAATCCGGCAATTCCGACTCGCCTCTCCACAACCTGTTTAATAAAACCCCGAACTGCCTTTTTCCTTCTTCTCCCACCATCTTCCACATTTCGGCCTTCAGCCCATCGAGTCCCGCTGCCTTGCCTCTTTTAATTTCCTCAAAAGCTCTTTCTACTTCTCCCTCTGTAAACATCACCACTTCCTCCATGTGTTGATACTCCCCTACCCCTGCCCGATCCCCACACATCCTCTCACAGTGTCCCACCCACTCTGCTAATGATATCTCCTGCTTCATTGTTTGGCCTCCTCTCTTTAATTTCGACCACAATTCCTTTTCATTTTGACACCTCCTCATCTCTATTTCTATTTGTTTGATTGATTGGAGCTTCTTCTCCTCACACATATCTTGTATCTTGTTTTTTCTGCACTACCAAACTTTCCTCACCCCATCCCACTCTCCAATCTTTGACCGCTTTCCTTACTTCCCTCTTCGCTTCAGCACAGTCCAGATCAAACCATGGGTGCTGCACTCTACTTCCTCTTGTCACTCTGTACCCACATCTGGCTATGACCTCTTCCATCTCTTCCATGGTCCCAATATCTCCCCACTTAATATTTTTCAGTTGAAGTCTCATACTCTCTAATGCTCTTCTTCCATCTGCTATCTTCCATCCATCATGTTTCTGCACATTACTTTTATACTCCTCCATCTATATCTCTGTAGTTATCGGCCAATGGTCTGATCCTAGCACCTCCTCTACCTCCATTTTTTTTATTTCTATTTTTTCTATGCCCTTTATTATTACATAATCGATAACTGATGATCCTTGTTGCCCCAGATACGTCTTTTTTCCCTCCTAATCACCATCAGTGCATCCATTTAATATTCCCACCCTTCTTCCAAAATCCAGTCTCCCAAGATTTTTCCTTCATTATTAATATGTTTGTCTTGCGACCTTCTCCGTATCAATTCGCCTTGATTATTTACTCCACACACCTCTCTCCAATCCTTGCATTGAAATCACCACCCAATATACATTTATTTCCCCTGCTTGCCTCATCCTCAATTTCTTGTCTCACTTCTTCCCAGTTGTTATTTACGTACACTGTCCCAATTCTCAGATGTGTTCTTCCCTGCTGATACTTTATCCAGACCACACCCTCCACCTCCTTCCTATATTCCATATCTCCGTCCTGCAGCCCCTCTCTTATTTCCACGATAATACCCCCTTTGCCCTTGAATTGCCTCCTTAGTTGCACCTCTCATTTCCCATTTAAACCCCGCTGGTAACTTTTCCCTCACTCCCTCCCACTCCTCTTCTATCAGCCACGTTTCCACTACCCCTACTATATCCTTTCCTTCTACCTACTCTTCAAAATCCTTCTGCCACTTCTCCCCCCTGCATTTTGATTTTATTCCCGCCACATTCCAAAACCCCAGTTTTAATAACCCCTCGCCTTCCCCATACTTTTTTCTTCTTACTTTTTTGCAATTATCTCTTTATATTGTTCTTTCACCTTATTCCATAATAAACATTTGTTATCAATTTCCAATCTACCATATCCGACTTTCACTAACTTTCCTCTTCTTCTCTCTTCCCTGGCCACTTTTCTCAATTCCATCTGCATATTTCTTTCTTTCGCCGTAAAGTCATTGTCAATATAAACCTCCGTATCTTAACCTTATTCATGAAGTCCCTCATCCTGGCTAATATTATTCCATTTTTCAATTCAAAGGCATCTTCCACCTCGACATCTATCTCTAGTATCTTTTTTATCACCTCTTTCACAGCTTTAGATAAATTATCTCCTTTTATCACAACATTTCTTAGCACAATATTTTTGCGTCTCTTCGCCTTTTCTCTCCTCTCCTCTTTTTCTTCTAGCTCTAGTATCTTGCTGCGCATATCTCTCTTTTCTATTTCCCACTCCACTTCCCTTCTTTTCATCTCTGTTTTGATTTTCACTAGCTCCTTATTCACTAGCTCTACCTTTCTTCTCAGCTTTTCATTCTGTTCATTGTTCTGTTCGAATCTTTCCTTCATCTCTTTTCTCATCTCCTTTAATTCTTTTAATATCTCCTCCATCGAATTAAGTTTCTCTGGTGTTCTTGCGATTAATTTACTCTGGATGAAAATTAAAGTTTCGTCGTCTGTCGCCTCGAAGCTAGTTTCTCCTCTTTTCCTTTTATCTTTCTTTCTCCCTCCCATATGCTCACAGAAGTAGAAAAAGGGAAACACCGTTAACTTTCAAAACAAAACAGATAAAAAAAAACAGGAAAGAAATATAGAGGTAAATAAAAAAAAAGGTCAAGGGTATGGGGATCGAACCCAGGCAATTTCGAAACGACTCACAGTGGTCCCAAATGCCGAAAAGCAATCTAAGAGTTCTATTAAAAAACTGTTTAATTTAATTGAACTTTTCTTCCAATTTTTTTTAAAGAAAATTTTCAAAAATGACGTAAAAAAATAAATAAAATGGAGGTCTCTCTCGAAGCGTAGGGCAAAACGGGCGAAAAGATCCTGGAAACAGCAATGGACCTGGTACAAAAAAGTAAATGTTTTCTGAATCTCTGATGGATACTCTAAAAAAATACAGACCGGATTTTGAAAATTTTGATTCTAAACAAAATGGCGCACGTTTGAAAAAAAAGTTCATTTTTCGGGCTTAAATCCTCATATAAAAACGTTCATAAAAAAGGAATGAAGCACTTTAAAACAAAAAGGCCTCGTATTTTTGTAGTATTTTTGCATGCTTGGATACGTTTTTTTTTAATGCCTTTTGCACATATCGTACAAACTGGAGATTAAGAAAGGGCACAATCGCGGCGAAGACAAATCGAAGGTCGAACTTCACAAACAATCGATTCAAAAGGGATTCCGCAACAAGTTGGGACTTTAGGTCGATATGCCAACGAAAGTACGAACGACGGAAACGCTGCGCCCCGTTTTTTTTTAATACCACACTTTCAACCCTAATCACTGGAAGTGACGTAACCTTGATCAAGAAATTTCACGTTATTTTGCAGGCCTTATATTGTGGCTTTCAAATCAATATACCCAAATTTGAAGAGTATTGTATAGACACGGCCCGTTTCTACGTACAATTGTACCCCTGGTATTGCATGCCGACAACAGTGATTCTTGAGGCTTCCATTCTACCGATTGAGCAAATGTCTTAGAAAATTAGACGCTGAGGTTCTGCAGCTGTTAGACACGCCGAGGTATGAATGTGGGAGTAGTGACGACGATTCTGTGAATTCGTCGGTCGACGAATATTAAACATATACGTTATTATTAAGCTGTTATTACTAAAGATAAAGATGTTACTATTAAGATTTTACGATTTAAGAAAAAACATCCCCTGTATATGACATTTTAGGAAAATATGAGTATTTTTTAATTATTGTCCGCTATATTGGGTCCGCCATTTTGTTTTTTATTTCAATTTTGACTAAACATTCTTAATAAGCACCTAAAAAATCCCCTGTATACGAAGAAAATATGAGTATTTTTTAATTTTTGTCCGCCATATTAAATCCGCCATTTTGTTTTTTTCAATTTTGACTAAACATTCTTAATAAGCACCCCAAAAATCCCCTGTATACGAAGTATCAAAAAAATATGACTATTTTTAAATTTTTTGTCCGCCATATTGGATCCACCATTTTGTTTTTTTAAATTTTGATTAAGGATTCTTCATCAGCGAGCTAAAAAGGCCTCACCTACGAAGTTTGATGCAGTTTGAACAACGTCTTCATATTATGGCCACCTTTTCGGCATTTAGGGCCACTGTGCGACTGTCTTAAAGTGACCTCGCTCCGCGCACTGTGCTATTTCCACAACAGTTCTTTAGTTATTTCCGTTTCACACTTAAAGTTCCATCTAATAATACGCGGCAACACAGCGTTAGTGTTCCTTACAATTTTTAAGGTTATATCAACTCTACATACACTAACCGCAATAACTACTTAATAACAAGTAAGTCGCCTGGAACAACAGCCAAGTATGGCTCTCCGTGTTTCACCTGTACGTGTCAACACCAAATACACAATTTAGCACTGCTTATTCACTCAAAACTATCAAAATCAAAATATCATTCCAACAACACGACAGCACGTCCTCAACACAATTATATTAAAAATCATCAATTCGATGTAAACAAAAAATAATACAATATTATATTTTCTTATAATTTATCGCTCAATTCCTTAATACTATATGGTTCGATTTCTATTAGAAGTTCTTTTACATGTAATTTAAAAATACTAACTTTCTTTAATTCCTTAATTCTAGTTGGTAGCATGTTAAAAAAACGGGAACATGAATAAAATACACATTTTTCGCTTAAAGATAATTTATGAATCGGGAATAGAAGATTTAATCTTTATTGAATAAACGTTAATTTATTATTTATTTATTTATTAATCTATATAAAAATGTATTAAAGTCCTTTATGTCATTGTAGAAAATCAACTAATAATTTATACGAAAACATTAATAAATCTACAAGAATGAGTTTTTTTTAAGAATTATACAATATCCGTCGAGGTATTAGCCAGAGACGTAGTTATTTCGATAAGTGATTTGTTTTGTAGTCTTAGAAAGACTAAAGACTAAACTTTTCGTATTTTTAAATTATTAATTTAATTTAATTAAGTCTGTTTTGATTTTCATTAAATAATAGTGGAGAATTTGTGGTCTCCAACGATTGAAGCTAGGTAAGCTCTATTACGTAAACCATTTTCTACCATTTTGGGTATAAATAGCGAAAAGTGTCAAATTAAATTAATGCCATAGTTTTTTACTTGGT
Organism: Ontholestes murinus; assembly: GCA_963969525.1. Taxonomy (NCBI): domain Eukaryota; kingdom Metazoa; phylum Arthropoda; class Insecta; order Coleoptera; family Staphylinidae; genus Ontholestes; species Ontholestes murinus. The sequence goes on along the minus strand of OZ018394.1, from coordinate 55,557,631 downwards.
GTGATATTTCTAGGAGCGGAAACCATAAGATATTTCATTATTTGAATGAAACACGCAGGTAAGAACGTTTTCGCGTGTTCTGTAATCAACTATTATTAAATTAAGATTAAAAATTTAAAGAGAGATATTAGGGTCTGAAAAGATCGAAGGGAAATGAAAAATTAGGGAATAGAGAGTACGAACATAATAAAAAGGCAGCAGATGAACGTAAAAGATTGATTTGCGGTTGCGAATGTGGTATTATATTTAGAGGACTGCGAAAGGCACAAGAAAATCTTATTCAAATAGGAGTTTTAACGAGAGTTCGAGGTGCATGAGATGGCTTTTACTACTCGTATGTCGATACCTTGACAAAGTTAAATTTGTTGGTAATTTATATAGATTTAAAGAACTTATTCTTAGAAAAAAAATGAATGTGTGTCTAGATTTTGTAAGTTTTATGATTATAAGTGTTTAATAATATGATATTTGGTTTTTTAATCACGAAACTATATGAGTACAGGTATACAATAAAAACTTTATAGGTTTTGCAATACAATTAACATCATTTTATTTGTTGAGGTAAAGATGTGAAAGTTTATTATTATTATTATTATTTCACTTGGTGAAACATTTTAAACTATTACTGATGAGGCCTTAAACTAATTTACACTTGGTTTGTTTAACAATTTTTCTTTATTTACTCGACTAATTTCGCTTTTTAGGCATAGATATTAATTAAATAAATTAACATTATTAAATTATTTTATGCTAAAAGAAATTCTGTATAGTTTGATTAACGAATTTTTATTATTATTTGATTATTCTGTAAGAAGATGAATGTGTAAAGACTTGTGGTGTAAATAAAAGCTGTGACCAATTGACCGATCGACGCGGCACGTCAAATAAATCGGGCCGGCATCTGGATGGGCGAAAGAGGAAATTTATTGCCGATGGCCTCTTTAAACTAAGTGATGTTATGGCCATTACCCTTCACCGATCCTCATTCACGAGTCGGTATATTTATTTTATCAGTTTCAATGATCTACGGAATTTATACTACACCACACTACTCTGCCACATTCAAAATCTTAATATAATATTTTAAAAACATTATTAGTAACGTATATTTTTAAAACTGTGTTACTTTCATCTTTATAACTTTATTATTACAATTAAACTTTAAGGCTTCTGAAATTATTATACAGATACACGTTTCGGTTAAATTTATTGAAAACATGTTGACAAACCGAGCGGAGTTCATATCGGATTTATTAGGGAATTTTCAAGAAAGTTGTCTCGCAGTTCAGGCAGTGATTTTGTGCGGCGGAGGAGACATTTACGGAAATTTATGTAGATTCGAGTGCAACCACGAAGAATGCAGCCAATCTCCACGGAAGCATTCCACAAAGAATTTTCATTTTATTTACGAAAAAAAATATCCGCAATAACACGCAAATATTTACAAGGGGAACGTTCTCTGGCTCGTCTGAGTGGATTTAATTGGGGCAAATATTTGAACGAGCAAAAGTGAAAACATCATTAATTTCTGTTTAGATTTTACGTGTAGATTTATTACGGTTAATTATTATAAATAGTCTTTTGTGTTTGTATAATTCCTTTGATTGAGTTTAATTTGTTGTAAAAATAAACTACTATGATAAAAAATATCAATTCATCCATTATTAAGTGAGATAATAAAATAACTAAAATTTTATAAATAAAGTAATTGTTAAAATTATTATTTATATATTTTCTGTGTATAAATTAATTTAAGCGAATGACTAATAACGATTAATATTAATACTTATATATTTTAATTGACAACATAAAATTCCAGTCCGTATTAAACAAATAATTATTTAATCTATTGCAATCAGTTTTATTGAAGTCAAATATGTATGTATCATATTATAGTTGCATTTATAGATTAGATCTATTCTGCAAGTATATTTCATAAGATAGAGGAGGATGATGTAAATCAACAAGAACTATGAAATCATCAGATATGGTTGCTGTTACCCTATTAGCTGTTGTAAAACACAAATCTAGGAGAGTACCCCTAGCGTTGCTGACATTGTTACATTGACTTATATTTAGAAAAGAAGTAAGTACTTCAAGTTCTAATGCTTTCATTTTGATACCAAGAGGAATAACATTCATATTAACATCTTTCCGATTGACGTTGGGTAAGTTGTAATCACCAAACAATATTACTTTGCCCAGACTACGATTTTCAACAATATATTCAACTGATCGTCTGTGGTTTTCGTACAGTTCAATATTACTCGCGGGCGGAATGTAAGTTGCACCAATGAGGATTTTATTATTATTTTTACAGTTGATAGTACCAAACAAATTTTCCACATTCTTGAAAAAAGCCGATTCTTCCATAGATTGTATAGTATTTTTAATCGCTATTAAACTCCTCAACCACTGCATTTTTTGCTTGTTTCCATATCATAATCTTTTCTATATATAGTAAATTTGTCATTAAACGACAATTCGGATTTTTCAAGCGATAACGATAAAGTTTAGCATTATGGTGTCAAGTTTAGTTCCCTTACATTTTGGTAATATATGTTTAATGATCCAATGAGATATGTAGAACTAGGGTGGGCCGAATCTAGTTTGCTACTTTTACTTTGTACTATCTTTGGTGAACTGTTTATAAATTTGATTCTTATATCTCTTTCCGACATCGTTCTTCAAATTCCAGTTTCACATTTTTTATAAGTTTTTCTTTGCATCTCCGTTTGATCGCGGCTGAATTTCACATTTACAGTATTTATGTGTTTAGTATTTTCTAATAGACTTTTAGCTTTATCTTCAGATGCCAATATCATTTTTATTGGAGCGGCCGATTAGTTTTATGTACTACTTGAAAGAGAGTTACTATTAATTTCATTCATATAGTCTAATTTTCTGTTATTTCCATTTTGAGACTGGGATTCTATAATATTGTAACCCATTATATTAGCGCTTCTATGCTGGCATTCAAGTAATTCATCCAAGATATATGTTTCGTTGGTCGATTTTACACTCTTTAAGTCGATTACTTCTTGTTGCAAATTGATGGTTTTCTGCTCAAGTTCCTCAGTTCTTTTGAAACTCAAATTTAAGACTGTTCAAATGTTTATCAAGTAATTTGGCAATCATTTCTTCAGGAATTTGATTTTGTGCTCTAGTAAGTTCTAATTGTAGTTTAGAAACTATCTTGGGGTTGTATGGTGCTAGGCAGTATATCGTTTTTTTAAACATGAGGGACAACCCTCGATGATTGCTGTTGAGGATTGCTTAAACTCAAACAATTTATTAAAACATTGTGCGTGATGGAAACAAAAAAATGTTGAGCCATTAAAACTTCACAAAATGAATAAATCTGAATCACAAATTTCTGTTGGCTTGTGTAATCAATAAATAATTTATCATGTGCAACCCACAAAATACTGGCTAAACCTTGCTTCCACTAAGCAATTATCACTGTGTTGTTCGTCTATTCGACTTTCAAAAACGCGGTACCTATCGCGCGAATAGTTTTTTTTTCAAGTGTAAATGATAAACCAACTACCTCCTTTGAGATGTCTACCATATTACCTTGCTCACTCAATTTCATTTTGAGGTCACTTAAAACGATTTTGTGCTTGCACGTTTACAATAAAACTCAGTAAACTCTTATTTGATTGTTGAATTCGGTGGGGCAGATATCCCGTAACATCTATCAGGTTTTTCCCGCAGTTGGTACTCTATAGGAAGTATTAGTTTGTGTCGCTATCTACATGTCAGGTCAAAGACTTTTCAGCCTCTCTAATGTAATGACCTGCATAGGTCAAAAAATGATAATATATTATAAACTTTGTTTGTGTATATTATACAATAAATAATGGTATAAAAAACGTACTTTTATTTACCCCTGTAATTCATTTTATTACAAGTTTTACTATTCCTAATTACTCTTAAAATCGTTTATATTCTTTTTTATTTACATTTTACTATTTAACAACAAAAATTTAAATTTGAAGGTATTTATAAAAAAATCATATCTGTGAAATTATGGTTTTCATATTTATAATTCAATCCTATTATTATAAATGTATAAATTTTATGTATTCTATAAATATAAACTATTTAGGAAGTATCTTGTTGTAAAATTATAAGAACGCGCACGTACCACCCCTATTATAAACGTAGCTGTAAAAGTTACGACATTTAATAAAAATTATGTTGTCCATAGTAGTCTATATTTTTATTAACGTATGTGATCCTATTTTAGCATGTTATGCAAAGTGTGCGTGACAACGAATAAATCCATCCAAATAAATATTATGTGTACATGTAAGAGGCATAGATTCTCGCAGATGCAGGTTCGCACAAGGGTGTATATCATATTTGCCCGAATCGCCGTGGAGGGAGTTTATTTTGCTTGGGTTGGTGACCCAGTTTCGAGGACCTGTAAAGTCCCTCTCCCCAGCCGAGAGGGGACATTTTCCAGTGTTTGTACAGGGGTACGATTGTGGTGTTTCACATCAATTCATTTTCTTGAAAATACAATTTTGGTTTTAATAATATAAAATAACATCTTTTGTGATAGTATTTAATTAATAAAAATAATAATTATCGGATTACATTGTAGTATAAAGTATAGAAATATGTTTTTTTTTTAATATATAAATCAGAAATGATTTAGATTATTGTGAATCAAGTTTATTAAATGGAAAAATTAGACAATTTTCAATGTTTTATACAAAAATGTGTTATGTAATATATAAACACGTTTGTTATATATTACAAACAATATTTTTTTTTCAGACTATTATCAAGTTTTGTTGGATTGAAAATTAATTAAGTTTTTATTAAGCACTGAATGTTTCTATTATTTGAATGCAAAATAGTAATTTTAATTTTTAGCTTTATATAAGAAGTTTGTTAATTTTTATATGAAAATGTGATATTCGAATAAACGTGTAAATATTAGAAAATAAAAGTAATAGTGAGAATTAATTGCTTTGAGCATTTCTGTGCCGCAGTTTTACATTATTATAATGTAAAAACTACCTTTACCTAACTTTATATTATAATAATGTAAAACACGCTCAAAGAAGTTATTTCTCTTTATTACTTTTATTGTTATCAATACTGCACATGTAAATCAATATTAAATTTAGTTTACATATAAATATCTATTAATACCATTAAAAGATAGTTTATAACTAAGATAGCAAATTAAATGCATTAGTATATGATTTTTTAATAATAATAGTTCTTAGTACATACAATGTATATAAATAGTTATATAATAAATGATTTAAAGAATTTACTATTTTAAAATTTATCCTATTTTTTCCTCTATTTTATTTTATATTTATATTTTTAGATAACCTTATGCTTAGCTTCTTTATAGAGAGAGAACAACATATTTATCTAGACAAAACTGGGAATACAATTATAAAGTAAATACGTATAAATTAAAAAAAAATGGATTAGTTCGTCCGTCTGGGTTATACATACTTTTTTTGACTCTGACTGATAAATTTATGTAGTGGTGTTTATGTTCGGGGGATTTCGATGAATGTAAAATTTATTTAGAAGAGTTATATGAAGGGATTTTGGCAAATTTCAATATACAAACAGTATACTAGTAAAGAGCTGGAGCAATTTTGATAATATTTGAATTCGCAATTGTAAGTTTGTTTAGAATAATTTATTTTATTTATCAATAAGTTTTATTATTTCTGTAACTACTTCGACTAAAAATTTGTCAACTTTTGGTGGGGGTATGTGGAGACGATGATTTCTCGAAATTTTCCATTCCGACCGAACGTTTTTTGTTTACCATCAACTACACCACACCTGCGCCTGATTAGACGTGCATACGGTAGAGTCGTGTATTAGCTGTCGAGGAAGAAACAAACCTCCGGAATTGTTAACAACGCAAGTGGTTAACTTCGAGGAACAGGAGTTGAACACGCTACAGCAAAGCCAGATTTACGATCCTTGCACCCGACGCTGAACGTGTACCACAAAGATAATCAGGTTAGTGTGATTTCGGCTATCCTATACCTGTAAAACCATTTCTCGAGAACTTACTCAACTCAATCTGAAGAAGGAGGGATATAAAGGTTTCATTTTCGAATACCATCACCCCTAACATTTGTTTTATATGGGGTGTAACCTGGGTTGATGGCGTGTCTTAGTTTAATAAGTTTGACCTTTCGGCGACATTGAAGTAGTGGAGAGTGGAGGGATGGTAATCTATAAGAGGTCGACATATATAAGTTAGGTTATAGGTTATAGGTTAAGTAGGGTCTTAGTGAGGTGTGTTGACCTCTCGTGAACTGCGACCTAACAGATCTATTGTTCTACCCTTAACCAATCACTTCCCAAGCAGTCCCACGTCCACCATGAACCTGGTAACTATCTTGGGGGTGATAATGCTCACTTCTTCGGGGGATAACCGGTCCCTGCCGAAGTGTGAAAGACGCTTGTGAGCAATCGCGACACAAGTGCATAGTATGTGCTCGATAGTTTCATCTGCCGAATCACACAATCTGCAGTTTCCACTTTCCTCTTTTCCCATTTTCCGCAAATGGTATCGGAGGGCACAATGCCCTGTCCGGTGAAAGTTCTTAGCTCGTTCCTTATGAGTTCAAGCACCTTGTGGCTATGATCGAGTTTCAGGAGTCGTTTTGATTGACGTAGACCTGGTACATTGTTCTAATATTTACGTCTTCTGTCCTCTTCCCATTTTTGCACCACCTCTCTTCTATGCGCCATGGGGAGTCCACAAAACGACTCTGGTCCTATAGGAGTGGCATTTGCACCTCTTTTTGCGAGTTCATCGGCCACTTCGTTGCCTTTAATATCCCCGTGCCCTGGGATCCACATGAGGGTCAACAAGTTGTTCTTCGCCAGTTGCGAGAGGGATCTTCGACATTCCCAGACAGTTCGTGAGCCGTGACTATAGGCTCGAACGGCCTTTAATGCGGCTTGGCTGTCTGAGCAGATGTATATATGCGCGCCATTTAGGTGCCTATCCAAGCATTCTCTGGCGCACATATCAATTGCAATCGTTTCCGCTTGCAAAATCGTGGGCGTCGTGCCCAGAGCCATGAAGCTCCTGTGGTTTTGGTTAGGCCCATAAATGCCTATTCCAGTACCTCTGGTATTCTTGGCACCATCCGTGTACCAGGCTGATATCCTTCGTCCAAACTCCTTGACTCTCATCAAAGCTGTTTTGGGGTCCTCGATGGACACCTTAAACGGTAATTCGAATTCGAGCTTCCTGGACATAATGTCCGTCGGTTTGGACAGAAGGGCCGGGTCGATTTGCTGCAGTATTTCTAAGTATCCTGTCCAGTCCCCCGACAGTGTTTTCTTCCTCTGGTGTAGTCGGAGGGCTGCCACAAGTCCCTCTTTTTGTACCACTAGATGGAGCGGTGCGAGACCAATGATTGCCTCCATTCCCGCGGTTGGGGTCGTTTGCATGACCCCTGTGATGCTTAGACATGCTAAACGTTGAAGCCTACTCAGCTTCTTTTGCGTGTCTAGTTTTTGGGTCTTCGGCCACCACACGAGGGCAGCATAGGTGACAATGGGTATCACCGCCGTTCTATACAGCCAATACGTGATTTTGGGCTTTAATCCCCAGGTTTTTCCCATAAGCCGCCGACAGGCCCAAAGCGACATCGTTGCCTTTGCCATGATTTTGTCGACATGCTGATTCCAAGTCAGTTTGGTATCCAGAATTATACCCAGGTACTTTACTTCGTTGGAGAGATTTATCTCTATTCTATTCAGCGAGGGAGCATTTATGTGCAGCTTCCTTCTACGCGTGAATTGAACTATGATCGTTTTATTCGGGTTGATACTTAGTCCTTCCCGAACACACCAGTTATTGATGCTATTCAGTGCTTTTTGCATTAGGATTGTAAGAATACCTTCATGCTTGCCCCTGATTATTACGGCGATGTCATCTGCATAGCCTTGGGTTATAAAGCCCTTTCCATGCAGTTCATCCAGGAGTCCATCCACCACTATTGACCATAGTGTGGGGGACAAAACTCCCCCCTGAGGACACCCCTTTGTTACAGTCATAGATACTGTGGATCCTGCTAGAGAAGCCGTTACTAATCGGCTTTGAAGCATTGCCTCCACCCATCTTATCGTGGAAGGATATAGTCCTTTATTTATAGCCGCTCGTTTTATTGCAGAAAATGAGGTGTTGTCAAAGGTCCCCTCTATGTCTACAAATTTTCCGATTGCTATTTCCTTGTATAGGATGGCTCGTTCTGCCTCTTTGACGAGGTGATGTAGAGCATCGACGGTGGATTTGGCAGCTTGAAATGCGAATTGCTTGGCATTTAAAGGTGTTCTTATAAGTGAGTCACCTTTTATGTGCTCGTCGATTATTTTCTCCATAGCCTTTAGGAGAAAAGAGGTTAGGCTGATGGGTCGATATGATTTAGGTTCATCTAGAGGCCTATTGCCCACTTTAGGTATAAATACCACTTTTGCCTCCCTCCACAACCGGGGTATATACCCTAGTGCATAACTTGCTTTATATATCTCCCTGAGTCCTGGAGCAATTGTATCCAAGCCGCGTTGTAGTAGCGCGGGGAAGATACCGTCCATTCCTGGGGATTTATATGGCTTGAAGCTGTTTATGGCCAAGGCATTTTGCTGAGCGTGAATATTTTCCCCGCTAAGCAGCGGCTGTCGCGGTTAGAACAGTGAGCCACTGAGCCGGTACTAGCCGCAATTGTGTTTTTAGTCACTACTTTTGATCCCGGAAAGTGAGTACCTAGGAGTAGCTCTAAACTTTACTGTTGATCTTTGGTGTGACTGCCGTCAGTTCGTTTTAAGATGCCGACCGCATTGGTATGGTCATTTGATAGGACCTTCCAGAGTCTATTTGCTGGGGTCAGATTGTCGATCCCCTCGCAGTAGGCCTTCCAGGCCTTTCGTTTAGACTCCCTCAGTTGCTTGTTGAATTCAGTCAGAGCCTGTCTATAGGCTGACCAGTTGCCTGTTTTCTTAGCTCTGTTGAAGGATTTCCGGGCGGAAGTCCTGAGTCGATCCAATTCTTTGTTCCACCAAGGAACGTTTCTCGAGAAGTTTACCTTCTTTACCGGGCAGCTTTTCTCATAGGCTGCTACAATGATATCGCTTAGGTGCAGTGAGGCTTGTTCTAATTCCTCTATGGTAGCGATGTTGTAATGGAGGCCTTGAAGTTCGGACAATAGACATTCTTTATATAATGTCCAGTCCGTTTTTCGTGGCACTCTGCACTCTGCTATTTCCGTACTCCCAGCTTCCATATCGAACGCGATCGTTTGATGGTCCGACATGGAGGGCTCAGAGAGTACACGCCAATTTTTTTATCAATTGCGCGCCGTACGCTGTGGCTAAGGTCAAGTCAAGTACCTCTTGCCTTATTGCGTTTATAAACGTGGGTTTATTCCCCCTGTTTAAGATGTCTAGATTGCTAGCGCATACATAATCAAGAAGGTACTTACCCCTGTTGTTGATATCTGAGCTGCCCCATACTGTGTGGTGCGCATTAACGTCGCAGCCCATGATGAGGTGTTTCCCATTCCTGCGGCACCAGTCCGTGAGGTTCTTTACTGCCTCTGGTGGTGGGTTGTCTTCGTCCCCTGGAAAGTAGGCTGAGGCAAATACAATTTGCCTCTTGCCATCTCCCGTTGGTACGTCCACGACCGCTGTCACTAGGTCCTGGGTGACGAACTGTGGAATGGGAGCATAATTAATATCTTTCCTGAAAATCAGGGCGGCTCGTGGCCTGCCGCACGTAGTATTACATACCAGATAGTACGATGGGTTCTGAAGTCCTTTAATCGCCTCTCCGTGAATCTAGGGCTCTTGAATTAGCCCTATTTGGACGTTCCCCCTAGCCAGCCTACTGCTTAAGGCACTTGATGCTGCCTTAGAGTGCTGCAGGTTGATTTGGAGGCACTGCCACTTACCCTTCATTTTTGGGCCTTCAGTTTGTCCTGGGGTATAATCCTTGGACGCACATCAGCCTGCTTCTTGGGTGGACTCTTGGTCAGGCTTGGAGCCTTTCTGATCCCTGGAGGCTTGTTGGCCTCTCCGGAACCAGTTGCGGATTGCAACGGCGGATTTTTACCCTGATCTAGGGGCTCTTTGGAGCTTGAGGCTCCTGCCCCTTCATCAGGCTTGTCCTGCTTCGCCTTGGTGCGAAGCTGTACTTCGCCGTAGCGATACCCAACGAGGTAATTGCGTTTTTTTAACTTCTCCATGGACAGAGCATCCACGGAGAAGGTAACCTCTTGAGTGGGTCCAGCGGTCACCCTTCCTAAGACCCTCCAGTTAGAGGCATCGCATCCATTCTGGACTGCAATCAGTTGCAGGATACGTTTGTCCCTGTACTCCTGACTGCCCGGAAAATATCCCACTAGGATATCGCTGTGCGGCATTTCCTCCGCTCCAACGACTTTTAGGGCTGCACCTTCCCAGGGGACGATCTCATCCTGATACGACTTCAGCCACGTTACCGTAGCTTCGTTGCGGCAGGTGATTTCGATCCACCCAGGTCGCATGTGAATCCGAAGGAATCTAGAGTCTTCTTCATTCCCCTTTTTTAGGACTATATCCATGATATACTCCAGTGTGGACTCTATTTGTTCCACTGACAGGAGAGTAGCAGGGTAGTCCTTTGCCATAACACCAACCTTCAGTCCTTTTACGGCCTGACTGTATGATGCCATTTTTTGGGGATTTTGCTTCCCCTCTGTTTCGCCACTCGGGCTTGTGCTTTTGAGGGCCTTGGTTTGCCCCTGCACCCGCTTGAGTGATGATATGCCGCTCGTGGAGGGTTGTACAGTCCCTTTCGCACGTTTGGCTGGCGTACCCTTCGGCGTACTGCTGTCCGAACGGGTACGTTTTTCGGTCATTTGCTTACGCGCTGGACCGAAGGGCTGTAAGGCCTTTTGTGCTGCCTCTTCCCGCGACATGCCCTTGCTGATGAGGTATTTAAACCTCTTCTTCCCAGCACCGCTTAGGCGCGGCTTGCGTGGCTGGAGGTCCTTGGGCTTTTGCCCAGCCTCATCTCCACTGCTGGCTAGGAGTAGTTCCTCCCTGTCGGTCTCAGGCGCTAAGTCCTCTCCCGTGGCAAGGATTTCACACTCCATCGCCGTAGTTTCGTCCTTTGAGGGGGACGAGCCCTTATTTGTTAATTCTTGGTTCATTATTGATCCCACGAGAAGCTAGGGAAATAAACGGTCACCTGCAGCAGAGCCTTGCATGCCACAGGAAGGCTATTTGAAACCAGAGGTCGCCTGGTATCCGAAGTTCGCATACTAAGACTAAGCTTCCCTTTAGCCATGCAGCCTTAGGCATATGCTGTTCCACCTTGGCTTGAGGAGTTTTTTATTGTGGCTCTCCTTTAACTTGGTCCATGCAGTTAAGCCCAGACCCTCTTTCGCTCACTGCCAGCGAGACTTGACCACGTACAGCGGTGAGTTACAGATATAACCTGCCTGGTGGCTTTACAGCTAGTCAGAGCAGGGCATCGTACCCTTTAGTGCAAGCTCTAAGCCACGACACGACAGCTGAGCAGGGTGTGCATGCTGCTTAGTCAGATCCATCATCTAAGTCCTTTCCAGCATGGGTACCCCTATCGGGAGCTGACGCTCCCGCTGTTGTAGCACTTAGGATCATCTGGATACGCAAGCTCCCCCACCACGCCAAGGTGAGCATACACGGGGGAGTGAGCATACACGGGGGAGACATATATAAGTTATATTTCGATATGTTTATTCAGAGTTTTTAAAAGTGTATATTTGAAGATGCGGGAACAGCGTGTAGAGTGATGGTTCATGTGTTTAATGAATAACAGAAATGGAGACCTATTTATAATATTTCCTCTTACATACTAAGAATTTAAATAATTATGACGCATTAAATGCGAATATACATATAATATAAAATGCAGTATTATTAAATTAATAAAGCATTTTTTTAATGAAAAAAGTCTATATTCTACATAGAAGTTAACTCCTGCACTTTTTTTGCATCTCATGAACGATGATGTTAATCGTCCTGTGGATTTTATTGTTCGAGGATAATTCATTTTCTTTTCCATTTAAATATGAGAAACATGTAAATTTAGATTATTCTCGTCCATTTTTAGTTTAATTTTGAAGTTTGTAGTTTTATTTTTATAAATTATTTGTTACTTGTTCGAACTGACCCCACAGAAGTCTTAAATTTTTAGTTGGTTTTGGCACTTCATTTGTATATTATCCTGAGTAGGAAACACAAAAAATAATTTTTGACTATGTGGAAGATGTTTAAGATGATTCCTAAAGATGTCAAACTTTGTACACGGGCAATTATCCACTTTTACGGATTCTGATTGATTATTTGTAGTAATTGGAATTAGATAATATAATTCAAACATTTATCATTTATTTTCGATACAGATTCGAAATATACATATTTTCTAGCCTTGCATTGAATTAAATAAAGAATTTTTGAATTTTAAATAATTAAAAGCTACAATTTGTTTTTTGTGAAGAAACTAATTAATTTATTAGCAATTTCTAGGGTTTCATAGGATTGATAGAGTCCTAGCAATCCTATCATAGAAATGGTTAATAAATTAATATATTTGTGAATGTTTAGAGAAAGAATCTACAATTAAATTCGATACTTGTTTTGCTACATTCTTGATGGAACCAAATTTTCATATTGGGAGAAGTAATACACTTGTTATGTTCCATTTGTTTATTATCAGGTAACTGACACGTGTTTCGGACCTTACGGATCATTCTCAAAGTTAAAACTGAGTTTGTTACCTGATAATAAACAAATGGAACATAACAAGTGTATTACTTCTCCCAATATGAATCTACAATTGTCTAAAAGTAAGCGCTTTATCAATAGCTTTGTGCTAAATCACATATACATTGTTATCATATAATTTCACTTAATTTTTTGTTACTAATTTCAATAATTATTCATGCATTTTACAAGAATTATTTGATTTTTTTTTAAAGACTAAGAATTATTACCAAAAAAAATTCAAACAAACAAATTATGAAAATACAAATTAAACTTAATTTTTAGAGCTATATATTCCTTAACAAAATGATATCTTTTTCAAAGTCAGATTTTGAAAATTGCAATATAATTATGGATAACTTCACGTTTTATTACTTCATCCATACATAAATATATAAATGAGCGTTAATAAGATAAAATAGAGAGAATCGATATAATAATGTAACATACAAATAACAATACAATAAAAATTAAAATTAAAACACAAGATAAAATCATAAGAAAATATAATATAATTAATAAAGCTAAGAAATATCACTTTATAAATAGAATTGACAAATATTTAAAATAAAATGAATCAATATGATAAAGTAGTAAACAAATATTAGTTACGTAATAAAATTCCATTAAAATCTTCTATTACTACCTATAAATCTAATATACCATAATAAACATATTTAGTGGGTGCATATTCTAGTACATATTTCTTTAAAAAATAAACGGACACAAATATTTTTACAAACATAGGGTTTATAAATCTCACAGTAAAATCATTAAACATTCACAATTGTAAATCATGAAATATATTAGATAAACTTTCTTCAATGCTATAAAATGCTTTCTGTAACAAATATTTTTTAAGGCTTTTATTAAAAACATTCTTCGTGGTATATTTAATTTCATCAGGCACTTCATTATATAATTTAGGCCCATAATAATTAATTTCATTTCTACACTTAGATATGCGATAAAGTGGTGGGCAAATTAGATCATTGTTACGTGTCTGGTAACTACAAAATAAATAACGTATTGACAATAAAATGTCAGAAAGGTGTCCCACCTAATTTAAGAATAAATGCGCCAGTAATGGCTAAAATATTGCCTAAATGGCAAATATGTACTTTGGATGTGAATTTCCGTCACCTGAAGTTATGGGGTCTGAGTGGAAGAACACTGTGAAATGTGAACTCCGCCTGCAAGTCCTGTGAGCAAAATTTTTGTGATTACTTTGTGTATTATTAAATGGCTTTATATACTAGGTAATTAATTAAAAATACTTGGTTTGTTTCCCTAAATTTTATATGCACTCGACTAGTTTCGCTTTTTACAGCATTTTCAAGAGTAACTATTAGAAGAAAACTGGCGATGTTTATATACTTATACTAATCGATTGTTAACGACAACGAAGAGATTTGGAATATAAAATTTAGTGAAACAAACCAAGTGTTTTTAATTAATTACCTATTATTCCACAATATTTCACCACGAGGTAAATGAGAAAATCATTCATGAAAAAAAAGGCTTTATATACTGTTCTAATAGGGCATTGTAAAGTTTAAATAAACAAATTTGTAAGTCTATAGGATTGAATGTGTTTTCGAACGTATGTAAGGTATTCCATGATATAAATAGGTTAAGAAGTCCTAGACTTGCAAAGCTTTGCTTGCAATTGTTTCTGTATTTTAAATCGAATACTACGCGAACAGCTCGCCTCTGAAGACCAAATAAGCGGTTTATTACTACTGTGAAATAATGAAAAATGTGCCATTTTTACTGCATATGGTGGTAGTGAGTGTGTATGGTATATATAAGTCCTGAGAAATACGCTATACGAATCATACTTGGTGATGAATCATACTTGGTGATGAATTTTTACGGTTTCGAAGAAAAAAGATTGATTTGTTTGCCTTAGTGGCAATCCGATTCCCTTATTCTGTCAATAATTAATTCGACAGCGGTAGAACCAGAATTTGCTTTGCTCAAGGTGAATATCTTTAGATTTAGATGATTGCTGCAAAATCAAACAGAGGCCTGATCTAATGCTGATCTAACGAAACAATCAACAGACAATGACTCCTTGTAAAAAAACACCTTTTTTCTATTCGTCAAGTAACTATGCAAAGCTTTAGATTGTTTATATGAAAATTGTAAACTAGTTTTCTAATTAATATGATGCGAAGAACACAATTAGAAGCCTTCTTAAGATCTATGAAACATGCTATTGTAGTATGTCTTGCTTCAAAAGATTCAGTAATTTGATCTACTAGATCTATAATTGGATCACAAGTTATTCTCAACAAAGTACATCATTATTTGCAAAAACAATACCTTTTCTAAAATTTTAGCAATGAAATGGGAATCACTTTGCCTAATTTTAATTCATGGGGAAATATACTCGTGGTTGAAACATTCTTAATGAGATTTGTATTACAACTTTTATTTATGTTACAAGATTGTATGATGTTTAAAACACATATATATGATACATTTTAAAAACTAAATTTAGGTTTATTATACTTTATCATAGAATTTGCTAACATAATAGGATCAGTATCACAATTACTTATTATATTTCTAATTTTGTTTGCAATTGAAGTAATAAATAAATTAAAATCATTTGCTGGTATTTTGCATGTGGAGTTAGTGTCTTTGTTACATTACCCTTTTTGATCGATCAAATTCTAAAATTCATTTGAAGGTTTTGATGATGAGCGGATAGCTTACTATTGGTAGATAGATTACATAAGCAGCTATTATGCCCACAAAGAATCTAGTCATGTAAACCGAACAGATATAGTTGAAAATATTTTACTGCCCATATGACAGCAATAAGTTCTTTTCTACTGTAGAATATTTACCTTTGAATCATTTATTTTTCGGCAAGCATAAACTACTGGTAAATCAGAACCTATGCCAGCTTACTAAAAGAACTAACTGTTTCTATAGCAAAATTACTTGCGTCTGTTGTTACGATGAAGGGTCTACTCAAATCTGTATAGTTCTTAAAATCAGATCATTTGTTTGGTATTTCTTGGTAATTGTGAGACGTTGAAGTACATCATGTAAACGAAAAGAGATTAATCATTTTTCATTTTGTATTCCCCTTAATTTGCAATATATTGTCCATTATTCTATGGAATGTTGCTGGTGCATGTTTGACACTAAATAGCATCCTTATGAACTCGTAATGACCATTTTCACTATTGAAAGCTTTTTATATATACCTTTCGTCAATTTTGACTTGATTTGTGAAGTACTGACGCCGACCTAACTTATCTAAAAGTTTATCTATATTAGACAAGGGGATTTTTTTACCAATTGTTTTTCATTTAACTGCTAACCAATTATAACACGCCATTTACTTTCGCTGGAATATAGGCACCATCCACATAGATAATGATCAAGTGCTAAAATAAGAGCGAATAATATTTTGAGAAAGCATTTTGTTTATTTGAAGTATAAATTGGTGTTTCATTAGCTGTGTTTATATGATGTTTGATATCATACATAATATAGGGTTGTTATTTACATGAAATTTATCCGAATATTCCTGTATGAATTAATGGGTATTTGAAATCATTCGTGGAGATTTTTCAGCCAACATTGTTATTTTGGTCCTATGCTTCTTTTACCTTTTTGCCTTCGATTGTACTATTAGCTGTATCATTGCGTATTTATCGTTACGTAGTATATGCCCTACACTTTATTAGGCAAATTATTTGTATTTCTTCATTGTTCATATGCTCTGAAATTTATATATCAAATAAATTTACATTCTGATGTTGATCAAAATTATATTCACTGGGCTCGAGAACAACGAATGAAATAATACAAAATGCTTTACTATTTTTAAATTTGGAAACGGACTGTAGTCTCTTCTTTCTTTAAACTTGTTTGAATAGTTACTGTTGATTTCACATGAAATTAATTAATCTGTATTACAATCTAAGCAAGCTTTTAAAACATTTAAATTGTTTACTCCTACAACAACTACTACTATTATAAAAAAAATAAGTAGCAGAATAAGGAGTTTGGATCTAAAAGGGTTATTAATGTGATTTTTATTCTTAAAAATTATTTCAATTTAATCGAAAACCAATATTTCTAAAAATTATAATTTTAAACAAAACCTTAATGTAACAATTGTTTTCCCCCTAGAAAAAAAATATGAAGAAGAATAGAGGTATAGATTTTATTAGAGTAAAAAAAAAAAAAACCTTTATTGGCATCCTTTACAAACATATATACATATATACATCAAATAAATCATAAAAATACTGTAATACTACTCCTCTTATCTCAGTCCCCCTTTCTTCGGATTTCTTTTTCCCAACCCACTCTTATCACAATCTCTACGCCCGCCCCATCCTCTCTCATCCATTCCTCTATCCTATTCATCATGCACCTCCTTGCACTCTTGGCCTAGATGGCTCCATGTGTCCCTTCCATTCTCGCACAACGCACACCTACCATACCGTTCCCCCATCCATACCTTCCTTCCTCTTTCGTCCGATCCGCATCTAGCTCTTGCCAGAGTCACTCTCTTGGACCTTGTCCACTCTGCCTTCAATAGATACTCTGGCACCCTTCCATACACTTGCCATCTTCTATACATTGGGTTGTACCCACTCCTTACAATACTCTCTTGCCGTTCTTGCGCTTCCACTTCCAGCCATTTTTCTCTCATCCAAGCAGATACATTCACTCCCTGCTCCAGCCAATCGTTCACTACAGTCTCCGCCATTCCCGCTCTTTCATACATTTTTTTTTCTTTCCAATCTCCATTTACACTCTCCTACCCCCACACAAGTTTCCATACCTCTTTCACCAATCTCTCACTATTGCACGTAGTCACATTCATCTCATACCTAGACACTCTTTCCATTGCCTCTACGTGCATACTATACCGATTTGATTCCTGAAGCAGAATATACCTAGGAGTTGATCTCTTCACTCCTAGTAGCTGCTTCAGGAACGTCCTCTGCTCTCTCTCGATGCAATCATACTCTTTCATTCCCCACGTTTCCACACCATACATCAATATTGGTTTCACGCACGCATCCCACAGTTTACACGTCATCAGGAAGTTTCCCTCTACCAGCTTTCCCCACTTCTCTTTTACGATGCACCATGCCTTCCTTGCTTTCTGTTGACGTGCTCCCTGTATCCCCCACCACTCGTAAACATAAACCCCAGATATTTAAATTCTTTTACTCTCTCAATCACTTCTCCTTTCCATTTCAATTCCTCCACTCGCCCTTCTCTTCCTCTATTCCTAAACTTCATCCATTTTGTTTTCTTTACATTCACGCATAAACCTCTTTTATCCATATACCTCTCAACTCTTCCTAACATATCTTTCATCTCTCCCAAGTCTCTCGCCACTAGCACTATGTCATCCGCGTACGCCAACATCCATACTTTCATTCTCCCAATCACTACTCCGCCCGCCTGCCCTTTTCTCAGCACCTCCTCAAGCTCACTCATATATATATTAAATAACAAAGGGCTGAGCGGGCATCCTTGTCTTACCCCCTTCCACATCCTAACCTTGTCTGACATATTCTCCCCCACTTTCGCTCTCATCCATGTCTCTCCATACACCCTTCTCACCCATTCCACAGTCACCGTACTCACACCTCTCCTCTTCAGACATTCCATCAATTTCTCCCTAGGCACAGAATCATACGCCGCTTTCAAGTCTACAAATACCGCGTATACACTCTTTTTTTCCTCTAACATCCTCTCAACCACCCTTGAAAGCGTAATGATTTGATCTCGCGTTCCCCTGCCCTTTCTAAATCCGCCTTGCGTTTCCGGCAATATTCCTTTTTCCTCCACCTCTTCTTCTAGCCGGTTCTTTACCACCGTCATGGCAATATTGTACCCGGTACACATGATTGAAATTCCTCTGTAGTTTCCAATCTCTTTTTTGTTGCCCCCCTTGTGTACCGGGCACATTACGCCTACTCGCCAAGACTCCGGCAGTTCTGACTCGCCTCTCCACATCCTGTTCAACAAAACTCCGAACTGCCTCTTCCCTTCTTCTCCCACTATCTTCCACATTTCGGCCTTCAACCTATCCAGTCCCGCAGCCCTGCCTCTTTTAATTTCCTCAAAAGCCCTTTCTACTTCTCCCTCTGTAAACACCTCCACTTCATCTATGCGTTGATACTGTCCCACCCCTGCCGGCTCCCCACACATACTCTCACAGTGTCCCACCCACTCTGCTAATGAGATCTCCTTCTTTATTGTTTCGCCTCCTCTCCTTAATATCGACCACAATTCCTTTTCATTTCGGCACCTCCTCATCTCTGTTTCTATTTGTTTGATTGATTGTAGCTTCTTCTCCTCACACATCTTACTATACCTTGTTCTTTTCTGCACCACCAATCGTTCTTCACCTCCTCCCACTCTCCAGTCTCTGACTGCTTTTCTTACTTCTCTCTTTGCCTCAGCACACTCTACATCGAACCATGGGTGATGACCTCTACTTCCTGTTTTCACTCTGTACCCACATCTGGCTATGGCCCTTTCCATCTCTTCCATGGTCTTAATATCTCCCCATTTAATCTTTGCCAGTTGAAGTCTCATGCTCTCCAATTCTCTTCTTCCATCTGCTATCTTCCAGCTATCTCGTTTCTGTCCCTTACTCTCACACTCATCCATCCATATTTCTGTAGATATCGGCCAATGGTCCGATCCTAGCACCTCTTCTATCTCCATTTTTTTTAATTTCTTCTCTTTCTATCCCCTTTACTAATACATAATCGATAACTGATGATCCGCGTTCCCCAGGTACGTCTTTTTCCCCTCCCAATCACCCTCGGTGCATCCATACATCCCACCCTTCCTCCAAAATCCAGTCTCCCAAGTTTCTTCCTTCTTTATTAATATGCTTGTCTTGTGATCTCCTCCGTATCAATTCGCCTTGATTATTTACCCCCCCCCACATCTTTCTCCGATCCTTGCATTAAAATCCCCTCCCACTATACATCTATTTCCCTTGCTCGCCTCATCCTCTATTTCTTGTCTCACTTCTTCCCAGTTGTTATTTACGTATACTGTCCCAATTCTCAGATGTGTCCTTCCCTGCTGACACTTTGTCCATACCACCCCTTACACCTCCTTTTTATATTCCATATCTCCGCTTTGTAGCCCCTCTATTGTTCCCACGATAATACCCCCCTTTGCTCTTCCTCGATTTGCCTCCTTAGTTGCCCCTCTTATTACCCATTTAAACCCCGCAGGTAACTTTTCCCTCACCCCCTCTCACTCCTCTTCTACCAGCCACGTTTCCACTATCCCTACTATATCCTTTCCTGTTACCCACTCTTCAAAATCTTTCTGCCACTTCTCCCCCCTACATTTTGATTTTATCCCCGCCACGTTCCAGAACCCCAGTTTTAAGAACCTCACGTTTTCCCCATACATTTTTCTTCTTAGTTTTTTCAATTATTTCTTTATATTGATCTTTCACCTCATTCCATAATAGACATTTGTTATCAATATCCAATTTACCATATCCCACTTTCACAAACTTTCCTCTTCTTCTCTCTTCTCTGGCTACGTTTCTCAATTCCAACTGCATATTCCTTTCTTTCACCGTAAGATCATTATCAATATACATATCCGTACCTCTAAGCTTCTTTGCATTTTTCATTACCTTAACCTTATTCGAAAAGTCCTTCATCCTGGCTCATATTGTTCCTTTTTTCATTTCAAAGGCATCTTCTACCTCGACATCTATCTTTAGTTTCTCTTTTATCACTTCTTTGATGGATTTAGATATATTCTCTCCCTTTATTACTACATTTCTTATTACAATATTGTTGCGTCTGCTCTCCTTGTCCCTCTTCTCTTCTTTTTCTTCTAGCTCTATTATCTTGCTGCACAAATCTCTCTTCTCTTTTTCCCACTCCTCCTCCCTTCTTTTTACGTCTGCCTTGAATTGCACTAGCTCCTTACTAACTGACTCTACCTCTCTTCTCAGCTTTTCATTTTGCTCCTTATTCTGTTCGAATCTTTCTTTCATCTCCTTTCTCATCTCCTTTAATTCTTTTAGTATTGCCTCCATCGAATTAAGTTTCTCTGGTGTTATTGTAATAATTTTACTTTGTCTAAAAATTAAAGCTTCGTCGTCTGTCGTCTCGAAGCTAGTTTCTTCTCTTCTCCTTTTATCTTTCTTTTTCCCTCCCATATGCTTACTGAAGTAGAAAAAGGGAAACACAGGAAGGAAATATAGACTAATATACAAATAAAAATTAGAAGCAGAAGTAAAGAAAGAAAATGTTCAGGGGTCTGGGATCGAACCCGGGCGGTTTCGACACGAATTTCTTAAGTGACCTCGCTCCGCGCACTGAGCTATATTGACCACAGTTTTCGGATTATTCACGTTTCGCACTTAATGTTCCTTCTAATAAAGCATGATAACACAGTCGGCGCTAGTGTTCCTTATAATATTTAAGGTTATCTTTGCTCTACACACATTAACCGCAATAATTACTTAACAATAAGTAAGTCAAACAGTCAAATGTGGCTCTAAGTGCTTCACCTGTACTTGTCAACACCAAATACACAATTTCACACTGTTTATTCACACTAACTATCAAAATCAAAATATCACTCCAACCACAACGGCAACGTCTCAACTGTTCTCTTTTATTAGAGTATAAAGGTTATTAATGATTTCTTAATTTGTCGATAAATTATTATTATGAGATAATGAGTGGAGAAAAAAATTTTTTTTGCAATAATTGTATGTTTATACCATGAACATTTTGTCAAATTAAAAATAATGAAAAAAACATGTATATGACCGATTAACACGGGTCATATCACTTATTTGAAAATTCTGCGCAGGTAAATTTGTAAGTGGTTGTAAGTTACCAAGATTTGTCAATTCTGTTCCTTAATTTGTTTCAAATGTGGAGCTTAAAAGATAATTTATTGAAATTAAAACAAAAATCAATATGCATATATATCGTTCAGACAAATTTCTTTTCTAAAATAATAAAATTAAACGTAGTTTTGATACTTAGTTGATTGGATCGCTACTTATTCGGATGAAATTCTCTACTAAAACAATTACAAAAAATGGTGATGTGGCCATCATAGTACTTTCCCTATATTTTTCTCGAAAACTATGAGGTTTACGCAAAAATATTATTGTTAATAATTTGTGCACTTTTGAATTCTCTACAATTATTTGTAATATAAGTTTCATGTAACTATGACAGTTTATTAGCAATTGGCAATAAATGTCAAAATTTTTCAATTTTTATTTTTTTCTCAAAAGTTAAGAATTTTATGAAAAATATGTTCGAATAAAACTTATTCAGTTTTTTATTACCTTTTACTTTTGTTTGAACCGTTTTTTCAAATTTTTCATATTTAGAAAAATAAAACACAAAAACAAAAAAACGCCTCGAGTAAACATCCACTTCCGGTTTATGAATATTTACCAAAAGCTTTTCAGTTCCAGTTTTTAACGATAAAACCTTAAGTTTTAAGTTTCAACTCTATTGGATTATTCGTTTTTGAGATACAGCGCCCACCGACAGACACACACACAGACACACACACAGACACACACACAGACACACACACAGACACACACACAGACACAGAATTTTTTTTTCCAGAAATTAGTTTTTTGGGTTCAGGGGACACCAAAACGGATATTTCCGCAAAAAAAATTTTTGAAAAAAAAATCACGAAAACAATACTCCCCCTATATACTACGTGTATAGGGAAAGTAACAAACAAAGTGGATAATAGACGGTTGCATTCATTCATGAATCAGGTCTAAAAATTAAATTAGAATTGGAACATTTTAATTAGTGTTCACTATAAGTGATGACTTTTGTCAAAACCTGAAATAGAAACATTTTGGGTGAAGCACACCAACAGACATCTAAGTGTGAGATATGAGCAAAAGGCTAACGATGTCGATATGAATGCTATCAAAACTCTAGTCAATGTTTAACCTTTTGGTTTAACCTTTTGGTTCTACAAACAGGATTTGAACAAATGTATGTCTTGCTCCATTACTGAAATATCGGAATGTATTAATTTAATTCATAGTGTTGTTATTTGCTAATTGTCTTCTGGATATAATTTGGTTATTTTAATTTAATTTTGGCGCACCATGATGTATTTGCAATATTAAATTCTATACATGGAACGAATCTAATATCAGTGGTGAATTAGGTGATGAGAGTTAAGTATATAAACTCTTTTCTCGTAGAACAATCCGGATTAAAATAAATATTAGAATTAAAAAGGTTTATGATCTGTTAATATGGTAAAATTACGACCTTTAAAGCATTTACATTTCTTAATTGTTAAAAAGATCCCTGATAGATTCGGCAACAATAGTAAACGATCATGTTATTTCAGATTTTTCTTTTTTACTGTGAGACCATTTACTATAATGCTAAACTCCACATTTAAGTCTCTTAAGCAAAGCAACCAATGCAGCCTTAACTATTGTAAATGCTCGAAGTACAGGTTAGGACTAGATTAGTGTTTCTAGACATTTTGGTACTAGAAGATTTAACAAGACAAGTATGTTTGAGTATGATTAATAAATGAATAATGAAAAACATGCTAATTACCATAGATGTAAATTCGTGAATTTTTAAAGAACATAACTAAAGCAGTTTTGATTTTTTTGCATTGCAAGGGTATTATACTTGTAATTTAATTACCTTTACTAAAACTAAAATATTATCTATATACACAATTATTGGTTTTGAGTTTGAGCGACGTTTCTTAACCCAAAACTCATTCATGTATACTTCCACAAGCTAAATATTGTTGTGATTATAGTCTTGGTAATATTTATTATTAAGCTTTAATTAAATAAATGTTTATGTGATAACTGTTTTGTTAGAAATAGGTTTGCCAGGAATGTAGATGCTATTAAAAATTTAAATTCAAAAGGTAATAAGGTCAGGAATTTCGATTGACAATTCGAATTAATTGAATTGACAGGAATTTTTATATCGGCGGTAAAATTTTAAAACGGCTAATGAAATCTGCATCTAATATTAACTGTATAAAATAAATAATTGTTGTTCAAGTTAAATTTTATTCACAGGTTTTAATGAAAATCTAATGGTCAGTATTTCCCGAGAATAGATAACATAAATAATTGTATTTAAGAGAATATTCTAGAACATGATGCAAGGTAATTCCTTACGTCTGTATTATTACAATGGATTATAAAATTTCGTGAATGTGTGTATTCAGACTACCTGGGATCAAACATACAAGTGATTTATTTCCCAAGGATATGATAATCCTAGGTATATCATACTATGAAATGTTAGGGTGTTATGACCTTCGTGTCAATCTTCGAGCAATTTCACAAAACTGAATACGTTCCTCACATAGGCAAACAGTTCATCCTCTTGCAAAGTTAAACAATTGGTTAAGTTGACTAAATCGTAGTCTTCTGACAATTGTAGTCATAATGGATAATGTTTTAAACTCTATGCAGACAATTTCCTTTATTTTTATATCCAGTCGATTGCATTGTTAAATATTAGCTTTATCACTTAGTATATTTAAGTCGTTGCATTTTTGTTTTGTTTATAGTTTATTTTGTAAAATATATTTTTTTTAGTTTTTAGTAGATAATTTCATATTTGGTTTTTGGTGAAGAAACAGTTATTTTCAAAATTTTAATAATTTTAATAATGCTGATAAATAATTCAATCAAAAATTTATATAATTAAACAGTTTAAAAAAATTTATTAAAAAAAATGGATAAAAATATTTTTGATGATTTGGAAAATAGAAAAGTAGATGAATGCACTGGATACATATTTTTAGAAGGAGGCATATGCGTTCCAAGCATTTATTGGACCTAATAATTTAACCAAGATACCAAAAGTTATCATAAGTACTTATTAGAACCATCTCATCAATCACAGACATCAGTATTTACCCGACTAAAAGTGATAAATTCTCGAAACTTTAAAAACCTCTTGTTCGGGAAAGCATTCATGCCTTCATACTGACGAGTCCATAATACCATCTTTACATGTTTCTATTAGTTATTGAAGTTAACTGAATGAACATCAATAATTGATAGAAAATGAATAACATCAATACTTCCTATTTGAATGTGTTCATTTTTACGATAAGGATTTAGGCTTTAAATGTTACAGCTGAATAATTTAAGGCATTTAAAATGTATTCTCTAGTGTAAACAGTATAATAAGAAATTTTATCTATATCAATTAAAAAAGTAATTTTTAAAATTTAATAAATTATATGTCACAAGTATGTAATTTGATTAACATTTGTCTTGAAGTAAAAAAAATTAACAAATATGATTTTTAATTATTTTTTAATGAAGGAATGCATACAAGTTTGATTGAATTAATAAACAACAACACTATTAGTGAGTTAGTTAGAAAAAATATTTAATGTGAAATTTATTATCCAAATATTGTTATTTAGTAATTATGTTTCAATTATAAGGAATAACTACATTTTCAATGGTAATGGTCAATATGCATTATTAATTGTTGACAGGGAAAATTAATTAATGTAAATTATAAGCAGTAATTAATCATTAATGTTTCGGCCTAATTTTATCATATATAAACAAAGATAATAAATTATAATTTGTATAGCGTTTAGATTTTCTTTACTAATTATTTTTAAAGGTTTTTATTGTAAAATATTTTAGAAACCTAAATAAATATTATCAACATCTCAACAAATTATTACATTATAACACAAGAAAACTACAAAGTATTTTTACACTTTTCTATAGGCATTTATAAATATTCATAATTACATTTATGTATGTATTTTTTTATAAAGTAGACAATTATAAAACAATAAAAATAATATAAAAATGTAATTAATTACGATTTCTTCATTGTCTCTCATAATTCTTTTGTTATTTATAATTTTTATTAGCTATAGGTTTGATTAAATAAACTAATCATAAAATAAATGAATATACTAACGAATTAATAATTGTTATTATTATTATTTTCAATCCGTTGAAATCTGTTATTAATATCACTTTAATATTGAGTGTGTTACTCATTGATTATTCTATTAATTATATATGTATGAGGCCTTTTATGTGCTCTATTGTAATTATTGCACTGTAATGATGTCCTAAGTGTAAATTAATTGTTAGTTTGACGCAATATTTGTTAGAATCAAATTACATATTATAATACATGTAAAACTACCTACGCCATATAATAATTGATGGAATGAATTTATTTTAAAATGCATTATGTTTAATTAACTTGAACATTACTTTTAGTACAGATGTTAACTATTTATTTAACACGTAGTAGGAATATAAAATATAAATTAATTACAATAAAAATATGTTAATATTAGAATGATTAAATTTACTAGAAATAAACAAATTTTATAAATAAATGAAATAAATTTATGTATATGTACATAACTATTATTACAACTAATACTCCTAATGAATAAAACTATTAAATTAAAACTTGTAAAGAGTGAATAAGTATATATGTAAATATGTTAAAAATTATTGTTTTGTAAATTGCCTGAAAGTGTATAAAATAAGCACAATAAGTAGGAACAATTTTCATATTTTGAAATCAAATCAAAGATTATTTAAATTCATCTTTGATTTCGGAATTAATAAGCCTTTGTGTTATGTGTATTATTATTTTCTTCTAGTAGATATTTAGATTAGTTTATAAATCTCGTAACAAGATTTACCAAAATTCGTTCAAAAGGATCAATTGTTCATACATTCGACCAAAACATCATTACATTAGCAATGTTAACTAACATATCGTTACTATAACTTTAATTTCAGAAGCAATTTTCAAATTTAGATATTTCATCCATAAAAGACGAACGATAAAAGAATGTAAGAAGTGTCTTCAGGAGAAGCAGTATTTCATATGTACTTAGGAACTCAATATTTATTAGTGTAAATTAAATATTTATTATAAATTCAAATACATTCGTTAAAGTTGCCTGTTGAAAAAAATAATATACAAAATGATTAAGTAAGAAACATTAATTAAACATTAATCTTTATTCGTACAATTACATAATTACATTTAATATACACATAGACAAAGACAAATGATGTGGTGTTAGTCCTTCTGAACTAACACCTGCGGTCTTCTTGCCCTGTCTTGTTTGAATTTAATTTAAACATAAAGAAAAAGGACTTTTGCTAGCTTAACACATTAGCTCCTAAAAGGTTTTTTTTTTGTAAAATGTCAAAAAAAGTTTGTTTTTAAGTTTTATTTTATAAAATGATTAAGAATATTATTAAGGTGTCAGTCACGTGTCTCACTCTCACAAAAATTCTCCCTAACAAATTCAACGGCCAATCAAAACAGTCATTTGGTATTATTTTAATAATTATTATACCATAAGTACGTTAAATTGTGATTTTTTTAATATTATTTACATTTCAAACTTATTATCTTTAATATTTTAATAATTCTTAAAGTAATAAAAATGTTTTTGATTTATAAAAATAAGTTTGGAATTTATTAAATATACGGGTTTTATTTTAATATAGTACATTTTTTCCGAGATTATACCAACAGCTGTTTGAAGGAATATTATGTGGCCAAGTTGTAGTAACGTACAGAAGGGCCGTATCAGGCAACTCTAGTAACAATTAACACGGAACTTGTAACTGACAGCGCTAAATAGTAAGTTTAAAGTAGGTACTCACTGCCAGTCATCGGTGACTGACAAAGCGGTCAACGTGTTAACTGTCATGGTGATTCGTACAAATGAGTTGATGAATTCTGGGAATGATGCTGAAGGGATATTTTGATTTTGAGAAATACAATACAATACAATTTAATACTGAAGCTTAATATACTTTGGGATATTGGTATGGTTTTGGTAGTTTCATAAAAGAGTTCTTTGGAGAAATTATGGAGTGGATTATTAGGATGTCGGAGTTTGGTTAGGGTCCTTAGAGCTGATCTTCGTGCAACTTTGATTTGGTGTAGGATGGATGGACGGAGTTGGGTACAGAGGATTGAACCATAATCTTACAAGGGCCGGCATATGTATATATACTGACTTCTATAAAAATTATACTTAGAATTTGTTGAACGATTTTATTGAAATTTTCATAAAACGTCTTACTTCATGAAATAACAAAGTAATGATTACAATTTAAATAAAATCAAAGAGAGCGGTTTGTTGTTTTGTTTTGATTTTTCCTTTGCATTTGCATTCAGATATTATGTTTCGAGTAACGTGAAGATTAATTTAATAAAATGGAAAAAAAGGTAATTTGAGATTAGAACACTTGTTATATTTCATATTGTTGTATTTATTTTTCACATATGTTTCGATCAGCCATGAACATTTTAAAGGAATTACAAATTTTAAATGGTTTAAAATGAGCATATAACAATATTATATATTGGAGTTAATTGTGTTTAATACCAAAATTAGAGGTGAACTTGTTAACAATTTGTTCTGGTTATTAAATATGTAATAGATTATCACAATGTTTACTTTATTTGTAAAACTGAATTTTTATTTGATGACTGTTGTTATACATATATAATAAAAATAAAAATATAATACATATCATACCTATCATTTTCAAACCGTAAGTAAAAAGATTCATTTTACTTACGGTTTGAAAATTATACGTTAATGTATTGACACTATAGTCACCAAATAAAAATTAAGTTATACAAATAAAGTAAACATTGTGATAATATAATATAATTTGTGGTATTCATATTTTGTTTGCTTATGTAAGTAATTTACACTAATACTTTTTTCTACCATATTAGGAAGTAAGCAAGAACGCAATCGTTTGTTGATTAGTAACCACGGAATTATGGAACATGCACGTAACGAAGAAAAAACTAGCACGTAATATATTACATATTAATTATTATGACGAAGCTCCAATCAAGTAGCCTAGACTAATTAAATTGATATGTATCATTGTTGAATTCACAAGCCGTTACATTGGCGTTATTCTGGTTTAATTATTGCTAATAATTTATTTGTTCATTGTTAAAATGAGTGAAAGTGACTACACAGAAGAAATTGTTGGAACTCCACCAATTGTTTCCGGAAAAATGCTAAGCGCGTTAGGAGGTTGTTTACGGTAAGTACATGTTTGGCGTTTAAAAAATAGTATCCAGCCTTTTTCGGAAAATGTGTTAATAGAATATTTTGGCGAAATGAGTAAGAAATTCAAACCTTCATCTCTTTGGGCCATGTATTCGATTTTGCGAAGTGTTAATAGTGAAACATAACCTCAATATTGCAAAGAATTCCAAATTAAAATCGGTTTTGAAAAGACCATACGATTAATTCAGAAGTAAAAAATACCAGACATTAAAGACTGCTCAAGACGCTCCCGATTTCAATTTTCTGCTCACAAAAGTAAGTGATTAAATTTCTTATAAATATTGCCACTAGTAAGACAAAAATTTAGAGATAATTTGTTGTAACTGGAGCCTTTTATAATGTTAAAAGATACGTAGACATTCGTCTTAAACTTAAAGAGACAAACATCAACCAATTTTTCACGAATTACTAAAAAGGAAGATGTACAAAGCAAGTTGTGGGAATTAATAAAATTGGCAATATCCCGAAACAAATTACGCAGTATTTGAACTTGGAAAATCCTTCGGCGTATACAAGTCATTGTTTTCGCAGAATCTCGGCCATCCTTCTTGTGAATGCTGGTGGGGATTTACATGCACTTTTGCGCCATGCACTTTTGCGCTCTTCGACGGTAGCGGAGGGCTATGTAGATAATTCTCTTTACAATTGCAGATAAATTAATGATGGTAGAAGCTACAACTTCTGCTTCTCTGGAGCAAAATCCAGAACTTACCCTAGAGGAAAACAATCCAACAACATAAACAACTGTTCTATCACATAACGCTTCATCTAGACCATTAATATTGAAATTTAATAAAATGCTGACATGAAGTGATATGGAGTTTCAACAAGTAACAGTCTCAAGAATCCAGTATTTAATATTGAAACATTGCAAAAATTTCACTATCAATTATAATTAATGTACTGAAAAATAATGCGTTGGACTATTTAATTGGTAATTGTAATTAATATTTTTTCTGATTACGAAAATATGGACTTTGCGGCTCGTAGTTGCAGATATAAAATGGATGGTCGTAGAAAAACTATATTTTATATATTTATTTTTTATTTTATATACTTTACAAGCTTTATTAAAAAATATACATAAAAATACATACATAAATACTAACTAACATAAAAATTTGAAGCATAGAACTTGAAGGCGTAGTTCACGACTTCTCATGTTCTTCCACTCGACCCATTATAGTTGGTAATGATATTCACCAAGCAATTTTGGTTATAAAAGCAACATTTTGGCCATTTCTGGCGTATTTGGGTCTCATTTATGTGGACCTTATTTCATGTGGAAATACTGCACTCGCCTTCTTCTTCCATTCGTACGTAATATATGACTTACAACTCTCGTTATGTAATATGCTATATAAGAATACACCTATTTTACAAATTTCTGTTTTAGATTATTTTCAAATCTTATTGTGTATTTATATTCATTCCACTATTTGTTCTCGACGATTGACGATTATTTACACGCATATATGCTAATCGGTAATTTAATTATTGGTAATTTAGTGGCTCGCTGGTATAGCATTTTCCCTGGCAAATTAATATCCAGGTGAGGTAACATAAATTGACCTCCAATCCTAATTAATCCCCAATATATCGATCACGAAACGATAGCTATCACAGAATATACCTGCCGAGCTGTCATAAGAAATTTTAGTGTTCGAGTAAATGAGTGCCTTGGCCGCGAGGTTGACACTTAGACGATATTATTTAAATTATTTAATTCTCAAATATTATAGCTTAATACATAATAAACACATTTTCGACAGAGGGCTTACTTTTTTTAATTGGTCCAATAAATAGAAACTTCATTTGGTACACCTTGCATCACAATTGATAGGATTCACAACTGCATTGCTCCGACTTCTAAATTTATATTACCTCAATCTACACGGCATTTCTAAAAAGCTTAATAATAGTCTTTATGAGTATTTGAACTGTACAGAACTATTTATTTATATGTGAATATCTTATTTATCTGCTTATCTATCTGCTATATTAAGCATTTAATTAAATACAATGAATTTAATTAAATTTTAGCCATTCAAAATAATATCAATTATGTTTTTTTACAAAAATTTACGTTACTAGTACAATTCAAATTCCCTGTAATTGTGATAAATATTCGTGCTTATTGAAATTTTCTCCCTCGAACACAATGCCATATCAAAGATATCCTTAGAAACAATTGTTGAACGACTACAGCTGGCGTCCCTAGAAAGTATCATCTTTGCAACCTCAATTTTGCTTCGTATTGTTTGGTCTATCTAGTCTTCTGCCACTTTCGATGATTTCAAACCACCGATTTCTTTAACTGGTAAAATACCTCCGCAAGACTCTGCAACCATACTGGCATCAAGTCGTCTTAGGCAAAGTCCAGTATAATTTTCGGGGTGGGCTAAACCAAGGAATTCCGCCACTTTTCTTGGTACACCACTTATTGTATCCATACCAACAGTCTGGGAAATACACTTTACTTGTCTGTATTCCAAAAAAGGCGCTTACATCCAACCTTAAGAAGACGCAGTTTCAAATATTTTTTGCAAATTTCGTATGGGTTCAAAGATTCACTTGAATCTGGAATAATAAACGATATGGTAGTATGTGTCTTGGTATCCTGTAGCTTCACAAGCATATAATTCTCATGATACTCGATACCATCTACTGTTAATTTTAATAACTCATCTCGACGGCAAGAGTAAAAATTCGTCTGACGCTTACATAATAAACTTCTGACACTATTCGGCAGACAGAATTCTAGATTTCTTCGGCATATAATTAATATTTTTGCTTTTCATAAAAGCGATGACTTTTCCATATCTAAAAATTTAACAGTAATTATATATGAGTATATCAATAACTAACTAACCTTGTATGTCAATATCGCCATTAATAATTAAAAAGTTTTTTTAAGCATGGAAAACTTTGTCCATAAGTTTGAAGCTTTGAAACTTTTTGATAATGTTGACGTTAGCTTTGGTTTTCCTCTACTCGTTAAAAGGTTTAATTATTTTTCGTAAAATTTTGTTCTAAAATGATTTCCTCGGGAATGTCCATCGCTGAATTACTGACACTTTAAATAAAATTGATATTTGTTTGCAAATCGATGAAGCCTACTTTTTCAGTCATTTTAATTATTTTTAACACTATTTCAATGGATTTTATTAAATATTAGCTAGTCAAATGTCCATAAAACATTCTTTAATGCTCGACCGTTAACTAAATTTTTTTAATAAGTATAAGATATTATATGCAATATCGAATCCAGTCTCCACAAAACCGACAGTGCCACTTCCGAAATTATTCGACAAGAAGTGGCCCATATACTTCGATCTTCACGACCACCGAAACCTAACCTATCACATACTAAATTTACGGCGCTGAAAAACTTAAAACAAAACAAAAACATCACTATCTTACCGGCGGACAAAGGAAACGCCACAGTAGTCCTAAACACGACAGAATACCAACAAAAAATTAACAATTTGTTGGCCGACACCAGCTATAAATTGATCGATTCTGATCCAACAAAACCAAAATCATGCTGTCACCTTTAGATAGCGAGACCAAACAATCTTTAATTCCACGTGAGAAGTCCTCCAAATGTCCCAAGTTATACGGCTTACCAAAAATACATAAACCTGACAGACTACTCCGACCCATCGTCAGTTCTTTTGACTCACCCACACAAAAATTAGCTAAATTCTTAGCCCGACAATTACAACCGACAGCCGAACAAGCCAAATCCTATGTCAAAAACTCTTTACATTTCCTGGACCTCATCAAACAGACAAAACTTTCTAAGACGGACATACTGGTCAGTTTTGACGTTAAATCTCTCTTCACCCAAGTTCCCATCAACGAAACAATTGAATACTTAAGATCCAAATATAAACAACCTACATCGACGATAGAACTCATCAAACACTGCCTCACAAATACCTACTTCATGTTTAAACAAATTGAAGGAGCACCAATGGGATCCCCACTCTCACCGGTGATCGCCAATCTGTTTATGGAGGATTTCGAAAACACTAGATTCTGCCACTTATACTCCATCCTTATGGCTACGTTATGTTGATGACACCTTTGTCATTTGGCCCCATGGTAAAGACAAGCTCAATAATTTCCTCGAGCACTTAAACAATATTCATCCCAAAATCAAATTCACAATGGAACTAGAACAAAACAACCAATTGCCTTTCCTCGACATACTTATCTATAAAAACTCCGACGGAACTCCTGGCCATACCGTATATAGAAAAGAAACTCATACAAACAGATATCTAAATGCCGCCTCTCACCATCATCCTGCCCAACTCCGTTCTGTGGCAAAAACTCTCTTAACTCGCTCTCTCCGACTAACAGACAAGTCCAATCTAAACAATGAACTAGCCATCCTCGAGACAGCTCTTGTCCAAAACGGTTTCTCCCCAGGTACTGTAACTCTCTTACTAAAACAAAAATCGAGCCCCAAAAACACCGACGATTCCAAAGAATCACAAAATATAACATTTCTTCCGTACATACGAGGTACGACAATCTCTAAAATACTAAAAAGACATAATATCAAAACTATTTTTACCACTTCGCGTAAAATTGGACAATTCCTTAATTCCCCAAAAGACATCATTCCCCTTGAAAATCAAGGAGTATACAAAATTCCCTGTGCCAATTGTAATAAAGTTTATATCGGACAAACCAACAGACGTATGAATGTACGGCGAGACGAACATATCAGAGCCGTCGAAAAAGATCTACCATCCTCATCTCTAGCCGAACATTCTAAATCCACCGGACACAAAATAAATTTCGACCACACGACTTCCATCGCAGCATTAGACCATTTCACGAAGAGGATTATCCGCGAGGCAATTGAAATAGAAAAGCACACCGATAATCTCAATAAACGCGACGACGCCCAACGATTACCCCCCACTTGGAAATCCATTTTATGCAAAATGCATATCTCTTCACCCGCTCCACAGATTTCAATCCCCACAGGTACCACCAACGTAATCCCGGTTAATCCGACCGGCCCTATTACAAGAAGCCGCACACGCGCCGCCAAACGTCAACCGCCAACACCGCAGGTATAAATAGCGCAGTTCCACGATCGCAGTTCCCCATCGAACGCCGCCTGAAGAAGACCAATGCGACTTGGTCGAAACGTTGCAAATCGGTTCTTTTTAGAACCATCAAAACTTGCAAATTCGAAGATTAAAGCCGAACATTGACAATGTACAAAAATAGTCTTCGCGAAACTATCCGCACCAACATATATATATATATATATATATATATATATATATATATATATATATTACGCTCTATAGAAAGATAACTTATTGAACCGCCTTTACCTATAGGCAGTTGGTTGTAATTTCATAAAATCACTGCAAGTATACAAAACTATTACTATAAAATTAAATTTGTTCTACAACAGCCTACAGTTTTTTTATAGTGCATTCTAGAATATTTCTATTCAATTATTTCTATTGATTAGAATTTCAATACGCGTATTAACAAGCAGGTCTTTTATTTTATTTATAAGGATTATGAAGTTATACAAAATATAGAGATTACACTCTCAGGTTTTTCAACTCACTAAAACAATAAATTATTTATTATTATTGTTGCCTTTAAATTGCAATACATTCGATAGTAGATTAATATTTTTGGTTTGTCGCCGTTGATATTAAGCTTAACTTTTCACGGCAGGGAACAATTTTTAAAATAACAAAAATAATAGCAAATATATTTGATATATAAAAATGTGCAAAAAATAATCTTCAATTGATTAAAATAGAAATTACATATAGAGCTCGAATATGATTTATGGATGATAATTTATTTATTTTTTATTAGCTTCTTTCTTAGTAAGTTCGCAATATGTCAGTATAGAGTGAGAAGTGAGAGATTTACTAATAGTGGATTTTAGAAAAAATGAATTGAAAATTCTCGAATGGTGTGCAATTTTTATTAACTGTTGATGAAATAAAAATAGATGAAGATATTGGTATTAGAAAACTACTATCAACAATTAGGGGTCTACTAGTTTATTTTATTTGCTCTAATATTCTATAAAGGTATATTAATATTCTTATTATTACTAAAATTAAATATATTTAAAATGTTGCTGATGACAACCTACTATTTTCTTTAGTTAGCAATTAGTTTTGATTAATTTGGATTAAACTATTTAATTATTTTAATGTCAATGTATTTTGATTAAAATAATAATTTCTAATAAGGCCTTAAAATAAGTTATTAATTTATTAGAAAATATGTTACTCTTCTGGATGTGATTCTGTAAATGATGCAGATACATCCTAATGGATATTTTTTAATAGTCCTGACTATTTTCAGATAATTAATTAGAGGGTTTATAATTTTCCTTCTTCTTTATTGTCCTTTTAGTCTTCGAATATGAATTTCAACGTTCGATTGTCCAACACAATCGTTTACTACGCCTAGTATGATATCAGTTCTAGTTTAAACGTTGCAACTTTTTGAATGCCAACACTGCTCTATTGATTTTTTATAACGCTTATTGAAGTCTAACTTACTTTATGTCTAATTACCAATAATAAGTGGTTGATTTTCAAAATTTTTATTTAATTCACTACAATTGTGGATTCTTCAGGTCAAGCATATATTCTTCGCTCAAAGTAATTATTTTTTCGGCAAGCAGTAGATCTGGTTTTTCTAATTTTTCATTAAAATAGCTGTTGACCATCAAGAGAACGGTTTTAAATTTATTATAGAACACTTCTTATTTATAGAACTTTATACATTTTTATTTTGTAACTGCCTCATATGTTCTTTAATTTTAGAATAGCTCTTGATGTTATTTGTTCCTTCGGTAAAAATTAAATCTCTATATTGATGATAGTTAATTGTTTCGTGAAGGTCAAAAATTTAAAACATAAATGACACAACGTTTAGTTGAGTTAATCCAGTACTTAACATAAATAGTGTTAGTTGAAGAGATACTTCAAATCAAATATTGATTAAATTAATTCTCTCTAAATAAAAATTAGTTCATGCTAGTGGTGGGCGCATGCTGCAGCAAAATACAGCATCGTTGTTCCAAGTCTGAAATTGGATGAGTGACCGGAACCCTTCACCATTGGGATATAATAATAATAATAATAATAATATCTTTATTACCCAACAGGCAAAGCCCAATTACAGAGTAACGTATAGTGAAAAATACAAAACAATATAATTACAAATTTAAAACTAAAACTAAGTACTTAAGCTAAACAACTATGATTATCTGGTATTTACAAGCATAATGACGTACACATACGAAACAATGATCATATACTAAATTAGAAATTAAAGATTGTATAAAAACGTTTTAAATTGACTCAAGTTACAGTTAAATATATCAAAATTAGACGAAATACCGTTATGAAATTTGCATATTCTGTTTATAGGAGACTTTTCTAAAATGTTAGAATTTGCTCGTGGAGTATAGAAAAAAGTAAAATTTCTAATAGACGACCTAGGAGCATGAAAGTTTAGATTAACTAACAGTTCAGGACAATCAATTAAGTTGTGAATGACTTTAAACAGAAATATTTGCCCCTGGATGTGTCTGCGTGTGGCAAGTGGCACCCCATTAAATTCACCCAGAAGTGCCTCATGGTTAAAACCCTGGGGTGGATATATTCCAAATTTTCTAAACCAGAGTGATTTGTAAAATTTCTGTTGGATGTTTTCAACTGATTGGATATGATGTTGGTAACATGGATCCCAAACAATTACCCCATATTCAAGAATAGGTCGCACAAATGAGACATAAAGAGAAATCAAAGCCCGTTGATTTGTAAATAATTTTGTATTACGGATAATAAAGCCAAGTGCTCGGCTGGCTTTGGAAGTGATGGAAAGAATATGTTCCTTAAAAGTAAATTGTGAATCAAAAATTATTCCTAAATCTTTAGAGATAGAACATCTCTCAAAAATTTGATTATTACTGTGGTAGGGAAACAGAAGTGGATAAATTTTCCGTGAGAAGGTAACTATCTTGCACTTACTCACATTAAGAAATAATTTATTGACACGAGACCAGTCCGGTACGATATTAAGTGCACTCTGTGGAGAGATACAAGACGATGTATCAAAAATCGGTGAATATATTTTGAGATCGTCAGCGAATAAAAGGTGGTGATGATGTAAGGAGGTACTTAGGTCATTAACAAAGAGAAGGAAAAGTAATGGCCCCAGGTTTGACCCTTGGGGAACACCCGAATAAGAAACAAATGAAGTTGAAGAGTGTCCATTTACTGATACTTGTAGACGTCGGTCAGATAGGTATGATTTTAATAAGTTAATAAGATTTACGTGAAAACCGAATTCAGCAAGTTTATTGAGTAAAATAGCATGGTCTATACGATCAAAGGCCTTGCTGAAATCTGTGTAAACACAATCAACTTGACCTTTACGGTTAAGTTCACTACATACAAATTCGCTAAAACAACTTAGATTTGTTATTGTAGATCTTTTTTCCATAAAACCATGCTGATGCGGAGAGATGAGGTTTTTGACATTCATGGTACTTAATCAATTCGTTATATTTAACAATACTAACGATGAGATACAATGCTTACTGGGTGGTTCTATGTCTTAGACAATATAACCAGTAAAATAAATATTAAGAGAGAGAAAACATCTGTATTATTAGAAGTAAATATATTTACAATTTTTGTGAAGTGAAGTGTGCAGACTTAAGATTTCTTCTAATCGGCGGCTATCGACCCGCGGTATTTCAGCCTGATTCAAATATTGACAAAATAATATTAATTTGCAAAACAGAATATATTTTTTATAATTAAAGTAACTTGGTTTGATTCACTAATAGTTTCTTTATGGGCTTATGGTTTTATATATTTCAAGTCCTTTCCTATAATTAAGAAACAATTCCTTATCACTTATCGACATTTATCAATGTAGAATGTCTATCAAGATTTAGATTTATGCAGTAGAAGGACTGAGAATAAGTAATATATACGGCCGATAGTAGGAAAGTACGATAGTACCCTTTTGCACCGTGCGGGGCGCTGGAATTTTCAATTGTATACAGGGTGACTGACGAAAAACCTTTGGTGCTGTATCTCGCTTATTTTTGATCCGATTTGAATAAATAAAACATCAAATTAAATGATTTTTAAAAGACTTTAATATGAACTGTACTGATATTTTTTCTTGCATCCAGTTTTTGACAAAAGACGATCAACTTTTTTTTTCAAATTGCACTGTATATATATTTTGTACTGATCCGCAAGATGATTTTTTTCTGAATCTAAATTTGTAAACGATTTTATCCATTCATCAAACCAAAGTCGAGAAATTGAGGATTAAAAAAAAATTAAAAATCAAATACCCATAGTAAACAATATACAGAGCCTATTCCAAATGTCAAAAGTGACAGTGTCAGTCATTGGTACAATACTGCAATGATTTTTAATAATTTCATAATAAAAATGTTGCAAGATTTCAAAAACTGAAAAACGATTTCTGTAGAAGCACAAAATTCTAGTACAGTGTTTGAAATATTGCAACATTTTAATTATGAAATAATTAAAAATCGTTGCAGTATTGTATCAATGGCTGTCACTGTCACTTTTGACATTTAAAATAAGGTCTGTATATTGTTTACAATGGATACTTGACTTTTTATTTATTTTTGTAATCCTCAATTTCTCGACTTAAGTTTGATGTATGGATAAATTTGTCTACAATTTTATATTCAGAAAAAAAATCTCTCCGAATCAATAAAAATATATATACAGTGCAATTTAAAAAAAATGTTGATCGTATTTTGTCAAAAACTGGGTGCGAGAAAAAAATAACAGTTCAGATCCTATTAAAGTCTTTTAAAAATGGTTTAATTTGATGTTTTATTTATTAAAATCGGATAAAAAATAAGCGAGATACAGCACCAAAGGTTTTTCGTCAGTATATGTCGCCCTGTATATGTCTGTATGCAAACATTTTCGCTAGTAATTGACTGTGCTGTTTATGTGTGTGATTATAATGTCCAAGAAAATAAAAAACGCCGCTAGTTGTAAAGTTAAGGTTGTGATCAGATCTCTTAACGTGTGACCTTGCGATATTCATCATGCTGGGCTAAGCTGCAGGCTACTAGCAGGGTTACAGGTTGCGGATAGTGAACAACCTGCTAGATATTATTATTTGCAAATATAGTGAATAAGCAGTCACCGATCAACAGGCAGCAATAATAGGAGGATGGAATAAAAAGTGTTTGTTTCTCATGGAATATTCCAAATATCTGGAGATCATTGTTGTGAAATTGCGAGTAGGGCCGCCACTAAATAAGCACATCCCTGCTGTAGGTCATCAGCTACAATAGCACGGCTGCGCTATGATATTCAAAGGAGGACCATCGGAGCACTAATTGATATTCTTGAGCAGTCGTTGAAAGACAACCATACTAGTCAAGATACTGAGATGAGGAAAGCAATGGGAAACTATTTCAGTATTAAGAGAATGTATCAGACAGGAAGAACACACAATATTTTTCAAGATATGAAACGACTGCAAATAGCAATAATGGGCATCAGTTAAAAGAGATGGCCAAATTCAGCAAAATGTTGTGTAGATGGTCTTGACGTTTACTACTTTGTTAACGATAAGAAAGCGGGACGCGTTCAGCGAGGGTTACCAATTTCGATCGTGTTGCGCTATTACAGATACATGCCAAACCATTTACGTTGAATCTAATTCAAGTATTCGCTGATGCGCCTGATGATAAGATAGATCATTTCTATGCGGAAATAGAATTGACGACATCGCATTGTAGTCAATACGACATTACAATGCCAATGGGAGATTTCAAAGCAAAAGTAGGTTTTGGTAAACGCGATGATATTGTTCGTAATTTTGGACTGGGTACTTCTAACGATCGTAGTAACTGATTTGTACAATTTTGTCAGAAACAAAATCTAGCAATTATGAACACTATGTTTGAAGAACATCCAAGAAGATTTCATACATGGGTTTCGAACGCGAATAAAAATATACGCAACGAAATAGATTATACAACGATCAATAAATGTTTTAGGGATGCAATTACGAGTGTAAAGAAATACCCAGGAGCAGATGTGTGTACGGATCACAACTTGCTTGTGGTACGAATAAATTTGAAACTGAAGCGATGTGCAAAATATTGACGTGAGAAATCTGCATGATGAAGATGTTAGAAATACAATACGAAACGATCTCATTTGATTCATTTCGTATTGGGTAATCTAGAGCTAGCAGAGCTGGGAAATTAAGTCGAGTCTGCATGGACGTATAAAAGGAGGTATTAACTCAGTCATTCAGACTAAGCTGAAGGTCTCAGGACCTACAAAAATGAAACCATGGATGATAATACTCAGTTGATAGATCTGCGTCGTAGTTAATTAATGATTAATCCAAATATAACAAGCTAAACAGAGATATTCGTCGTCGGATTCGTCATGCAAAAGAACAATGATTATCCAGTGAATCTAAGGGTATTGAAGAGCTAAAGAAATAGATGCATTAGTTGTAAAATTGTACGTTGAAAACTCCACATGGGCACAAGATTAACAATTATCAGTGTTCCTGTTG
Organism: Ontholestes murinus; assembly: GCA_963969525.1. Lineage (NCBI taxonomy): Eukaryota > Metazoa > Arthropoda > Insecta > Coleoptera > Staphylinidae > Ontholestes > Ontholestes murinus. Next base: position 55,517,038 of record OZ018394.1, on the reverse strand, counting down.
ATACTGTGCTTGAAATTACAAACGGTGAAATAGATCATGCATTTAAACAAGCAAAATAAGGTAAAGCATGTATATATGATGTCATTCTAGTTGATGTGTTGCGTTGTTAGATTTATTTAACATCATATATAGATCTGACATCATTCCGTCTGAGTGGTTAAAATCCATATTTGTTACACTTCCAAAAAACCTAAACCTAATGCAGCGTGCACAGAATGATAAGCTTGATGAGCCTTGTTTTAAAGATCTTTCTAAAAAGTATTCATACAAGGATTTATATCTATTTATACTTAAATTAAGATAATTATTATTGATAATGTCCGAAAGCAGTGATGGAGGTAATTTTAATTAATTAGTATTTAACAAGTTAAGCTTAATTTTTTTGGACAATTGCATTGGTTGAATAATCAGTACGTTTAATTAATGCAGTTAAACAACATATACGCAATATACAAATGTACTTATAATTAAATATAAAACTTAATATTAAATTTTAGAAATCATTTCACCCATGGAGGAGAACAAAACGATATGACCATTTAGTTCAGATAGTGAAGTAGAATTAGTAACTAATGAATTCAAAGAAAATCGAAAAAGAAAAAGAATTATATATGAATATTCGTCTTCAGGGATGATGATACAGATAACAAAATAAAGATTGCCGTTGTCGAAAAGCTTTCATAAACAATTTCAAAGAAGAAGAAAGAATTAATATTTTTGAGAAGTTTTGGTATTTGGGAGATTGTAATAATCAAAATATTGCCATATGAAACTATCGAGCGCGAAACTGTAAAACGAAGACATCAAAAAATTGAAATTTTAGGTATTTGTTAAATTGTAAAAAGGGAAAAGTTCACGTCTGTAAAAAAAATCGTTTTGGATACTTTTAAAGTAAGTAAAGGACGTGTATTAATAAACTCTGCAAATGTAGGAAATGATTTACGGCGGAGTATTGTTGGATCATCAAGAATAAATTATTCTGAGGAAGAGAAAATACACGTACAAAACCCTATTAAAGGTTTTCCTAAATTTGAATCCCATTATACCAGATCTCATAATTCTAATAGAAAATATCTACATCCTTCTAACTTTTAGAAAAATGTTTAATTTATACAAGCTTTATTGCACGGAAAATAAAATATAAGCCGTTAATGAGAGGACTTACAGAAAAATATTCCAAAAAGATTTTGATTTACATTTTGACTAACCGTACAAAGATACATGCTAAAAATGTATTATTAAACATCAAAATTAAAGCATAGAATGATTATGAAGAAAAGAATAAACTAACGGAAGAACCCGATGTCCATTTAAGACTATCCGAATCAGCTAGGAAGTCACTACAACAAGATCAGGAACAAGTATCACGCAATTCAGATTATTATTTTGCTTTTTTGTTCGACTTGCAAAAAGCATTACCTTATCTAAAGTTGATTTCTTTAGTAGAATATTTTAATACGTTCTAAATTTGTAAATTATAATTTTCATAACGATAATATTCACATGTACGTTTGGGTTGAAACTGTTGCATTAGGAGGTGCTCAATAAATAGTTTTATGCATCCTAAAACACGTTCAACATTTAAGAAGTGAAAGACACATTATAGCACACAGTGACATGTGTATAGGGCAAAGCCACTTTCAAAATAAACGGCCAATATAGTAAATGCGAGATAAGAATAGGTTGTACTCAATGTGGTTTTCAAAATGGTTTCGGTAGTTGATTTTGCTTGTTTCATAGACTATGAAAAAGCCTTCGACATGCTGCAATAAGATAAGTTGGTTCAATATTTTAAGAAGTGTACGACAAGGTTGTGTTCTGTCTGCATTGTTATTTAATGGATAGTTCGAAGTAAAAATTGATAAGGCGTTAAGTGAAGTTGATATTGGTGTAGTAATGAACGGAACTCCTATCAATAATATCTGATATTGCTGATGATTTTTTTAAGGGGGGAAATACATGGAATCGGTCATAAAAATAGCATTTTTTGGGATTTTCTTTTGACAAACTAAAAGTGATACAACCTCACGGTTTCTGCACTTTATTGGGCATACAGTAGGCTGTAATATAAGAAAAGTTGAAGTCTTTCCGCTGATTGGTTAGCCCTCTATTCAACCGATTGTGCCGCCATGTTGGAAATACCGACTAAATTGGCGTACACTCTGGAGGCCTGAAAAATTATTTTTTCACAGTTTTTCTTGCACAACCCTTTTCTTAGATGTAATTTATCCTAAATGAACCTCAGAAAATAGAAAAAAACATATATATGATTTCTGCAACATGCTGAAAAAAAAAGTTCAAAATTTGACTCTTTTTTCGGATTTCGTAGGCCCGTAATAATTATTTATTATTAATTTTTTTTCTGATTTCGGAGGTTCATTTAGAACAAAATTTTATTAGCTTGTGGCGAACCCTCGAGGAATGTACAGGCGAGAGCGCGGCAAACAAGGAGCTCCAGGCATCAGGGAGGCGGACGAAAAAACCAGGGAAACCAAAAAAAATAATTAAGGCGTGTAAAACGTTAGTTTACATTCTTTGCATTAGAATAAAGAAATAATCTCTATTTTTACAATTTTCTGAGTAATTAATAATTAAACCTTCATCGGTAAATGAGTAGAGGTTTGTCGAGGCAACACAAATTCTACATTGGTGACCCCGAGGGGCCTACGTTGGTGACCCCTGAACACGCTGCTGTAGTAAGTAACCCGGCAGGATAAGTGCCGACGATTCGCCGATAGCAGAGGAGCAGGATCAAAACTGTCAGCTGTCTACAATCCTTCATTCCTGTACTCGTCCAGATAACACGAAAGCCACACTGAACATTAACCTTTCTTCACATTAGAAAATCCTCACTTTCTCCTTACATTTTCTTCCTTCTTGATTTTCTTTCTTCTAATTTCTTTTCCTAATTTCAAACGGTATGGAAGATCAAAGTACCTCTGAGGAAACGATCGGTAATATTAAATGGGTGCTTCCACCATTTTGGCGTGTTGACCCCTTTATTTGGTTTATCCAAATAGAGGCGGAATTTTTAAATTCACGCGTAACCAGTTCTGTCCGGAAATTTTTTTAAGTTGTCGCTTCCTTACCTCCAGATATCGCAATGGGCGTAAGGGATTTATTCATGGCACCACCCGCAATCGATTCTTATGAAATACTAAAAAATGAGATTATTAAACGGACAATGATTTCTGAAAAGAAACGTTTACAAAAACTCTTATCAAACGAGGTACTCGGAGATCAAATTCCTTCCCAACTCCTACGTAAATTACAGCAACTTTTGGGGAATACCTCAATCGATGAGAACTTACTACGCGAAATTTTCTTGCAACGTCTCCCCGATGATGTGCAAAAGATCCTAGTTGTATCACGTGGTTAGCAGATCTTGCAGAAATGGCAGATCACGTGATGGAAATCTCTGCACCTATGTCCATCAGTGCTACTGGCATTTCCAAACAAGTTTCGAATAACACCAAATTAGACACGAAATTTAGCAATTTCGAAGCAACGGTGCAAAGTTTACAGAATCAAATTTCGGAATTAACTCAAAATTTTACCACCTTAACTACCTCTATTTTGCAACAATCTAAAAACAAATATCCAAGTCGAAACCGTTCTTCTTCCAGGTCTCGTTCCGTACAACGTGATGACCCAAACCACAAATTGTGCTGGTATCACTATAGTTTTAAAGACGGTGCACGAAAATACACCAAACCTTGCGATTGGGGAAACGACTCAGAACGGGTTTGATGTCGACCTACGATTCCGTTCATCCGTCAGGTCGACTATTTTTCATCCGCGATACAAATTCTGGCACTAAATTTCTTATCGACACTGGCGCTCAGGTCAGCATTTTGGCGGTGAATCAACTCTATGCCAATACTCACCCCCTACAAAATTTACATTTCAAACTGTAAGTGGAAATTTAATTTCAACTTTCGGATTATCTAAACTAACAGTTAACATCGGCTTAGATGGAACATTTCAGTGGCATTTCATACTTGTACGCGTAAACCAATCGATTCTTGATGCAGATTTTCTCCGGCATTTCAACATAATTGTTGATATTGCCAATAATCTATTAATGAGGAAATCGTCCAGTCTGATGCAAGAGACGATCATAAATTCATTATCCAATCATCATCCAACATATTCCAAATTACTCAATCAATTTCCCGATCTCACCACTTCTTTTGACCTCACTAACCCAATTAAACATCAAGTGCAACATAGCATCGAAACCTGTTTTCAGCAAACCAAGGCGTTTACCGCCACACAAATTCAAAATTGCCAAACAAGAATTCGATAGCTTATTAAAACTTGGTTTTGTTCGACCCTCATCAAGCCCATGGGCATCACCGCTGCACTTGGTATCGAAATCCGATAGTTCTTGGCGACCGTGCGGAGACTACCGTGCACTTAACAAGGTTACAATTCCTGACCGATACCCTCTGCCCATATTGCATGATTTTACGTATAGCTGTTTTGGTTGCAAAGTCTTTTCTAAAATCGATTTGATTAAAGCCTATCATCAAATTCTAATTCACCCTAATGATATACCGAAGACTGCAATCACAACACCATTTGGCTTGTTTGAGTATACGCGGATGAGTTTTGGTTTGAGAAACGCCGCACAAACTTTTTAACGGTTTATGGACTCGGTTCTTCGCGAGCTACCATTTTGTTTCGTATATTTGGATGACATTTTAGTCTTCAGTAAAGACGAACATGAGCACGTACAACACCTCCGACAAATTTTTCAACGATTAACAACTTTTGGAATCAAAATTAATAATGACAAATGTATTTTCGGCGAAACAAAATTAGATTTCTTAGGTCATAGCATTAACAGTTCAGGCATCAAACCATTACAAATTAAGGCTGATGTAATCATGTCTTTTCCACAACCATCTGACCAGAAATCACTTCAACGTTTCCTTGGCATGGTAAACTTCTACCACAGATTTATAAAATCATGCTCAAGAATACTTGAACCGCTCAACCAACTTGCATCTCAAACTCCACGCAAAAAACCCCTGGTATGGTCACAATCTGCACTACAAGCATTTACGGCAGTCAAAGCTGCACTAGCCGACTGTGCTATGCTTAGCCTACCAGACCTAAATGCAGAATTAAGCATTATGGTAGACGCATCTGATTCCGCTGCTGGCGCGGTCATGCAGCAGAAGGAAAAATCTGGCGTTCTTCGACCGCTAGCTTTCTTTTCTAAATCATTTTCAATAACTGAACGCAAATACAGTACATTCGGTCGTGAATGACTGGCCGTTTATTTGGCAATTAAAAAATTCAAATATTATCTCGAAGGTCGTAATTTTATCATTTTTACAGACCATAAACCATTGATTGCTGCCATAAATTCAACTTCAGATCGTTATTCAGGACGTGAGCACAGACATTTAACTTTTATCGCGCAATTCACTACTGACGTTAAGTTTGTTCCCGGTAAAGAAAACGACGTCGCGGATACGTTATCGCGTGTTGAAATTAATATTTTAGAATTACCGGACCTAGCCAAATTTCAGTCAGAAGACGATGAGCTTAAATTTTTGTTAACAAACGGCACAACTTCAGTGAAACTGGAGCAGTTCACTCCGCCTGGCACTAGCACACCCATTTACGTTGACATTGTTTCGAAACGATCTTATGTTTCCGGAGAATTACGACTTAACATTTTGCAGTCACTCCACGGGTTAACTCATCCTGGCGTTCGAGCAATGAAATGTCTTGTAAATTCACGCTATGTATAGCCGCGGATGAACCACCACATCACACATTTTGTCAAATCCTGTTTGCAGTGCCAGAAAGTCAAAATTTTCCGTCACACAGTATCCCCGATTGCTAAGTTTCCTGATCCGGACGACCGATTCACTGACATCCACATCGACATTATCGGCCCTTTGCCAGTTGGTCACACATACAGATATCTTTTAGTCTGCATCGATCGATTCACGCGTTGGTCTGAAGTCCAACCACTTGTCGAAATTACTGCAGACTCTGTTTCTCAAGCTTTTTTAAATTGTTGGATCTCACGCTTTGGTATACCATCTACGGTTCTCACTGATCGTGGACGTCAATTTCAATCTCACGTTTGGAAACATTTTTGCAAAATTTTTAGCATTACACACAAATCCATAACCGCCTATCATCCGCAATGTAACGGTTTGGTAGAGCGGCTCAATAAACAAATTAAAGACTCGATCCGAATGAGCAACGATTCTAAGAACTGGGTGTCACAACTACATTTAATTTACGCACTATTTTTAAAACTTCACTTTCGGCCACAACAGCCGAATACGTTTATGGCAAAACATTACGTTTACCAGGCGATTTCCTTTTTCCAAGTTCAATTTCCGGTTACCTTCCTTCAGGCTCAAAATTTATTGATGACTTACGAGTCAAAATGCAGATACTACGACCTGCATTAAGCCGCCCAGCCTCTCGCAAAAGTTTTGTGCACCCCGATTTAAGTAATTGCACACACGTTTTCATTAGGAAGGATTGTATGAAACATCCTCTTCAACCCGCGTATGACGGACCGTTTCAAATTTTAAAGCGGCAATCAAAATTATTTACGATTTCTGTTAACGGAAAAATCACAAATGTTACCGTTGACCGATTAAAGCCTAGCTTCCAACCAACATTTTCTGTTGCTTCATCTTCAAATTCTTTGCACTTTTCTCCGTTCCCTACTATACCTCTTCGGTATATTCTTAAACGTCATGGATCTGTAACCAAATAAACAACTCCTACTAGAAGGGTTTCCTTATCTTTTCCCCTTTCCTAGTTTTCTCTTTTACTTCCTTTTTCTAAGGGTGTAGGGGGGGTGTAGTGTGGCGTACCCTCGAGGAATGTACAGGCGAGAGCGCGGCAAACAAGGAGCTCCAGGCATCAGGGAGGCAGACGAAAAAACCAGGGAAACCAAAAGAAAATAATTAAGACATATAGAGATTTTTGGGCGTGTAAAACGTTAGTTTACATTCTTTGCATTAGAATAAAAAAATAATCTCTATTTTTACAATTTCCTGAGTAATTAATAATTAAACCTGCATCGGTAAATGAGTAGAGGTTTGTCGAGCAACACAAATTCTACAAGCTGTTGAGCAGACAGAAATTCAAGGGATTTGAATAAAAGCTGACATTACATGATAACTTTGTACGCCAATTTCAAAAACATGGTTTCGAGAAAAATGCGTTTAAAGTTTTAAGTTTAGAAAAAGCGTAATTTGTGTAAACTTATAATTCCTTACGTTCATAGAAGAAGGTAAGCTCAGCTTGAGCCTTTTTTCTGGCTGTTCTGTCTTCCTTGCTCCTATTTAGCGATCGCCGCTCCTAACGGATGTATCCGATGTCGTCGTAGTTGTCAACGAAAATCCTAGTATTTTGGCCAATGATACATTTCATCCTTTCCATAATTTTGCAGAAACTTTTATATTCTTCGTTGAATGTAATAGCAGCGATATATGCGGCAATTTAAACGATTTTATAGCCGCAGTTCAAATGCTTCGGTTCCTTCGGTGCTGATTCCCTTTGAACTGTCTTTTTTCGGTCTACTTGCACGATGACACTCGTCTTTATTACGTTTCGGATACATTGTTCACGGCAATAATCACCGCGACGTTAAAACAAACAAAGAACGATTGTTTGTATTTCCATCGACTATAAGATAAAATCGGCCCATGACACGGAGGTAGAAACTCTGTTATATGTCCCTGAATACTTTTGCGATCAGTTTAATATTTCGTTGGATAAATCTTAAATGTATAAAGAAGGTTTTTATGCAAAAATCAAAAAATCGAAACAATTTTTTTTACATGTATTTCCCCCCTTAATAGTTACCAACGTCAAAGTGATTCAAGTTTTATTAGATGAAGTGGTTGATCACAGTTCAGCAATGGGATTAAAGCTTATTCTTAATGTAAAGAAAATAAAATTGATGATTTTTAGTAAAGTTCCAAACAATATTAAAAATATAAATCATACTACAGAAAGTGTTCTGGAGCAATATTAATGGTACAGAATCATGGGTTTGAGTGGAAGAACTTTCAATGAAGAGATACATATTTACATATTTTATATTATAAATTTTGTAATATTAAGTTAGAAAGGAGTACAAAGTTGTTAATAAATAAATAAATAAATATTCAAGATGTAATGACATTTTGCAATGATATCATACAGAGAGATCAGCGTTTCAAATATCTCGGATTATACATTACCAAAAATGGTGCAAGTGGCCAAGAAATACGCAAAAGCAAGCGAAAGTAGCACTTATGAAAATGAAGAGAATTCTCACCTTTTGTGATCTATCAACAGCACTTCGCATTAGATTGCTTCGCTGTTATGTTTTCAGTACACTTTTGTACAGTATAGAAGCATGGACTCTTACAAATGATATGTGTAAACAAATTGAAGCATTTGAAATGTGGTCATATATTTCATGGACCTCGCGTAGTACCAATGTTGAAGTACTGACTCAATTGCAGATAGAGACGTATACTAATTACAATAACACGCCGGCAGTGGCGCATTCGGTTGCGCCCCCAAATAACGTACAGCAACGTTAGATTGACGGAAGCGATCTTTTAAAGTAACGTTCATTTACACACACATACAAATACACAAATCACACGGCAAAAGGACCTCGTGGTCGATAGCCAAATACTACTTCTACAACTACTATTAATAATACCTATTCTTTCGCATTCACGTTTAGATTAGGCATTGTACATTTAAAACTTACTAATTTAAAACAGTTTATAACACCAGAGGAATGTATAGTATCTTGCAGAAAACTATTTATAAGATAATATTGTTATTCAAGAAAAGAAATAAAATTGTATTATAAATTTTGTAAAGACACATCTAAATGTTTTCAGTATTTAATTTGATTTAAACTGATTCTGGGTTAAAGTCTCTCGTCGCTTGATATAGGGTTTCATATCCCGTACTCAACCGCTAAGAATAGGGTGCAGTGTGAAAAGGTAATTAGGGCGGTAAAGTAAATGTTGCTTTGCGGAAACTTCTAATCTATTCTAATCATACTTGTCAACAATAGTATTAAAACTGATATACGAATAAAATAACTTCTATGTATCATATTAGAATAAAATAATATTTATAGCATTAATGCATAAATATTTCTGCAATTTTGTTAGATATAAACGAAAAAAGTCTATATAATGATAAACTAAACCTAGAAATATGTATTAACCAGCTTATCTGGTAGTGTGTAATAAATTTAAAAAAATCGCAATAATCATGCGATTATTTATGTAATAGCTAAGGGAAGTTTTGAGTGATGTTGAGTTCCGCCCAATTAATTATTGATCCATTTGGAAGAACTTAAAAAGCCGCGCATTAATTTTTTTCCTTGCGAAATTCATTCATTGTTTTAAGGTATCCTGACATTCGTGAGTATGTCATCCCCATTTACCCTGTTTCTACCTCTCTTTATCTGGGCGTCGGAAAGGGACATGCGCGCACCAGGGCGTCGTCGTTATCAGCGTCGGAGTGTGCGACTCGTCCAGTGTGCAGTGGATTTTCCCGTGGAGAAGACGCGCGACTCGTCTCGTTGCCATTTCCGGTGTGGACGTTTTCCGGTTTCGATTTGCACGCTTTGTCCGCATAACAGAACACGCATTTGTGATTGGTGCCCGTCGCGTACTGGTAAAGTGAATGGAAACCTTGGTGTCCCATCGGGGCCGACTTCCACAAACGGCGGTACTATCATCCCCCAGGACCTGGTGAGTGAATGAACGACTGACTGACTGACTGTCTAGGCTGAGTGAGTGCGAGTCCGATAATCACTAATTATGCGCCACCGCTGAAGAACTTGTTTATTGAAGCGGCGGGATTATATAACGTGTGCAGAAATATTTTAGTCGTTTATAACAATTTTTACATTTTTAGTAAATAAGAAATAATAACTAGATAAGTTTACTAATCGTTATAGCAACAATATACACAACTTAGTTTTTTTTAATAGCTCCGAACATTTTTATTATTTGTTTACATCTTAAAGAAGCATTTTTAGTATTAGATTTAAATGAATTGTAATTAGAAAAAACACGAAAATATTGTAGATTCTACGAAATATTTTCGTGTTTTTTCTAATCATTAGTGAATTTTCTAAAACGTAAGGACTTATATATTTTATTATTGAATTGTAATTATTATTCTTATTAATATTTTGGAATCATTTTATTATTAAATTATTATTATGGCATTTAAGGTGTATAAGATGTTTTTAAATGATTATATTTATAAAATGATGAAAGAGTCAAAAAGTATAGCAATTTAAAATATAAAAATTATAAAATTATTATTTATGTTTTGTTTTGAAATATAAAATTAGAATTTTTAAGCAGTAAAGGACAAAATAAAATTATGTTTTTTCTCATATGAAAAACTACATTTGCGTGAATCTGCAGGTCGAACTATTATAATTATTTACGTTGTAAATCATATATATATAATAACGATTTGTATAAATTATCAAGGTATTATGGTTAATACGAATATTAAAGATAGGCGTGATGATCAACATAAACAAATTAATTAAGCATTTTATATTTCATAAATTAAAACTGAAATATTGGAAATTAAAATATCCTGTTTTTTCTGGTATAATTTTTAATATAATGAAATTATTATATCAATACAGACAATAATAGAGCAAATTAATATTTTACTACATCGTCAGCATATACAGTGATGGCATAATTTTGTTTACGTCTTCTTTAATAACATTATCTAAAAACACTCGCGAAAACTTTTTTAAATTTCTAAGTTTTACTCCATATTATAACTACATTAATTTTCGTAGCAAGTTTGAAAGTTTTTTCAAGTAATGTTATTAAAGCAGTAAACAAAACTTTGATGTTATTGTATGCGCTGAATGTAATACAATTTCGCCAGATTTTATTTAGGATATGGAAATATCTTATTTACATACAATTAAAGTGTAAAATCGTTTTAGTAATAATAATTTAAACCAGCAAAATTTTGCAATTAGAAAAAATTAAAATTGTTAGATACAATGCAGTTATCTTTACCTTATTTTATATTCAAAAACGTAACGGAATATGTGCATATATTTTGGAAAGTTAAGAACAATTGCTTATTCAATAATATATAATTAAAACACTAAACTAAAACATTTACGACGTTTTTACATCAAAAAATAAACATAGTAATTGTTTTAGTCTAGTGTTTATCATGAATTACCACATAGTAATGGTTGCAACTTTTCTTTTAATCAATATATAATATTTTTATATTTAAGCTAAAGTAAGAAAAAGAACTACAGTTTTCGGTTCTATAAATTTAACACAGGAAATTTATTGTTTTCGGCTGTCTGAAATTAAGAGGAAAAATATAGGTTTGAAATACCACATAGTTCTTTCATATAGGTTGAGATGAAAAATGTTAAAAATATAAATTTTACACTATTTCAGTCATAAAAACCATTCTTTTAATATCAGTGAAATACTACGTAAATATATAGTAAGTATTGTATGTGAAGTTTATTCGATTTGAATTGATTATTATATAATTAGAAAAAATCACGATGTTCACGGCGTATATTTATTTGATTATTTAAATTCCAAGCAATTCCAACCTATAAAAATCCATAACATGAAATAATTACACAAATTTTCAAAACAATTTTCCGATAGTTTTAAAGGATGTTACTTTTCATTTAATTGTGTCCAAACTCCACACAAAACAGTTTAATTAAATTCAAAATAAAATGATTGGTGTGAGCATATATTAAAAGTCGTTTTTATTTTCTTACGCTTTCTTAGGGTGCAATTGAGACATTTTTTAAATTTTATATTACATAAATTTAAACTTGAAAAACTTAAAAATTTGATAGAAAAAAAAGAAGAAAATTTGCTTAATCTAGTTGAAAACTAACTTTCTAGAAGGGTTAATAATAGAATAAAACAAATTGGGTTTTTATTGGTTTAAATTTCCAAAAAAGTAATTTAAAATTTGGAAGAATATAATTTAAAAATCTAAAAATTTACATAAAATAGTTATTTTATTAATAATTAGAAAAACCACGAAAATATTTTTGTAAAATCTACAACAAATGAGTCTTATTTAAACTACAATTTATTACAAGTTATTTTATATTGACGATTTATATGTTAAAAATAGATTTAACGTATTTATCTGTCAAATAAAGTTCAAAAATAGAGGTGGTGAGTCAAATAAATCACCACAAAATAATGTCTTTTTCACCTTTTCTTACATCTTAAATTTTTCAATGCGAAATATATTACTACTACTACTAAACATATATCTTTCCTAGATAATGATGTAAACACCGAAACTAGTCGAAATAAATCGTAAAAATTGTGAAACCAACCAAGTGCCTTTCTATAAACAACCCATAATATTAAAAATGTTTCACCACGTGATAATCGAGAACCAAATTCAACAAATATATAATTTCCTTACAAAAAACAACTTTATTGAAAGTGTCAACTACATTCTAAATTTTGTTATTTAAATCGTTGAAAACTAACGTCTAAAAAATTCTTTACTTTATCAAAAATAATCGAAATTATGCTAAATATTCAAACTTTTCAAAGAGACTTTTATTTAACAAACACTTAAAAGTTTGCTAAAAACAGTTGAAAACGACCTATTTATAAAAGATTGAAATTTGTTTAAAAATATTAAGAAGATTTTCAGCAAAAATTTAATTGAATTACTACAAAATATTGAATTGAGATTTTACAGTGTAAAAATACTTGTTTTTTTAAATGCCTTCAATTATTGAAAATTTTCTTTTAAATAATTGAAGCTACCACACAAAGCAATTTTGGTTAAAAGACTTGAAATTAAAAAAGTTTGTTTAAAAACAGCAACTATTTTTTTGAAAAGGTAATTGAACATTTATTAAAACGGTTATACACTTTTTAAAGGGGCGTTTTTGTTTTTGTTTCTTCACTTTTTTCTTATTTTGTATTTATGTTTTCAATATTAACTTTATTTGGTAACATTTAAATATATTTTTGAAGAAAATTTGTACAACTTAACTGTACTTTTTAGATTTTGTTGACGCTATTTTTGTTTACTTCAATATAAGCCGTTCACTTTATTTTTGTTTTATCAATATCAACTGTATTTTGGTAACATTAAACTGTGTTTCTTTTTTTTTACTTCACAAATGTCAAAAGTGTTTTGATAACGTAATCATAAAAAATATATACACATTTCTATATATGGTTTGAGTTTACATAAAATGATTTGAACCAATATAATAACACTGACTTATTTTGTTCAAAACGTTTTACGTAAACTCAAACCATCAATGGAAATGTTCATCTAATTTTTTATTTACTTTTTCAATTTCAATAATTTTTTATACTATGGTATAACTATATTTTACTTTGCCTTCTCAGTTGCTACGATTTCAATTGTTAATGATTAATTGTTCTGTTTCTGTTTTATTTTTCGATATCGTCTGTATTTTTAATAATTATAAAGTAATTGAAAATGTTGTAGTCCTAAAGTTATCGACATTTGTTTAAGATTGATAGAAAGACGCATTTTTTTTAAATAACAGATACAGTAAAAAGTATAAAAAAGTTATTTTTTGTTAAAAAGGTAATTAGAAAAACAATTGAATATTTGCGAAAAACTTTCCAAAAAATGCGGATACCATTTTGTTTCTTCAAAAACAAGTGATTTTTATTAAACTTCATTTGTTTTATTTTTGCCTTCAATATCAAATCCTGTCCGTAATATTAATTCATGTTTTTAAATTTATTTCCTCAACTGATTTGTATTTTAGCAATGTTAACTACTTTTTTGTTATTTTTTTAAAATATAGAGTAGCTGTTCTTCGTTTTCTTAGTTTTAACAGTATTTTGCTAATATTCAACTATTTTTTCTGTTTATTTCCAAAAAATATTGATAGATTTATCAATTTGTTATAGAAAAACTGGTTTGTTACTGAGCAACAACATTTTATTTTAATAATAATAATAAACATCTTTATTTACAGAAAAAAGAAAACAATTTACATGTAACTAACAATATGATAATGATATGTGAATAGTTATTTGTACAAGTGTGGAAATGTTACGCATTTCTGCACGAGTTCCTACTCGAGTGCGGAAAAGCGCATTTCCCTCGCGTTGTACACACTATTTTTTCACATACTGCATATAACATCAATTATAAAGGTGTTTGCGATATCATTTTTGACACTGACATGTAAAAATTAGGTTATAATTACTGATAGTACGTGTGTTGTATATATTGCTCCATGTATGTAACTGATACTGACATTGATTAATAGTAAATAAAAGTAGTGCGGAAAAGTGTATCCATGCGGAAAAGTGTATCTTTGCTGAAAAGTGTCGCTATGCAACAAAATTCTACTTTTCACAACAATTTTGGATGCGGAAATGTAAGGTATTTCTATTCAGTATGTGAAAAAATTCTTTTTCTGTCTAATGGCTATCGACCCGCGGTCTTTCAGCCTGGATTTATTTTTTTATTTTAGTTTGTCGCATTCTAAATAAATTACTTTTTATCCCTGCATGCATGAAGAAATATATAAAATATGAAAAAACGCCATATTATGAGTATTTCATTTTATCCTATTTCTTTAAAATAAATAGTTATAGCAGCTAATTAGGAATAATACTGATTTATTTAATTATTTAAATCCATCAAAATAACACAAGAAACTTTTAAATTTATATAAACGCAACTCTTGTGGGTATCTAAAAATTGGTATTTATGTAATAATTTCCTAAAGTACACAAAGTTAAATTACTTTGAATAAAATACGGGTAATGTTTCCATTGTTTATTCTAATTATTTTGCTCACTGTACAGTAGCATTTTACACGATAAACTATGATTCATTTTTTTTAAATTATACACCATATTTATGTTAATAAAAATTACAGTAGCTTTTCGCTTTAATAAATATTTAAGATAGAAAAATATGAAAAATATTATGAAAGTTGCGAAAAGTTTTATGCATACAAGGTTCTTCGTTAGGGATTTTTGAACGTAACACAATCTTATGTTTTTAATGAAACACTCAATAAATCTTTTGTTTTTTTATGTATTTTTTAAATAGTAATTATTTCTAATATACAATTGCTATGACCGTTACTACGTGGTAATCTAATTACTCAAAAATTACCCCTTTTCACATAAACTACCAGCAAATCACTTTATGATACATAGACAATTCTTAATTCCTCTAACTACACACATAAGAACCATTGAATTAAATAGAATAATTTTAATTGGCATTGACAATTGTTTCCCAATCAACCTTAAGTAAAATTCAATAGATAAAAACGTCAATAAATCATAAGAGTTTTAATATATACACACCCAATTTAAATAAATTTTTCATTTCACTTCCATATTTTGGAAAAACCAGCAAACAGATAGCAAATGTTAAATAATAATATTATTAATATTAAAAATCATCAAGTAGGCTTTAAATCCACCGGAAAATTAGCAAACATATTATTAAATGCAAAAGAATCGATCCTTCCAAAAATCTGGTGTGTATTAGATCTGCTGTTTAAATTGCACCACTCTATCTCTTTTTCAAGAAATTATCCAGAATGCAAGCATCAATTTCCGGTCATAAATAATAATATATTGCATAATTACAATAAATCTCTTGGAGTCATATCCGTAATATCCTTAACGAGCAAACCGAATGAACTTGTTCGCCACTTTTTAATCTGGTACAATCCTTCCGAAATAATAACTATCGAAAGTCATTTTGTTGTCGTGTTGTATTGTTTAGATTTATATAACTGAGTCTACAGATCATTTAACATGTACAATATTTATTTGTGATTAAAACATAGATAATTTTTTGATTCAGTGTAATTATTACCAAATAAAGTTTGTAATTTCTATATTAAACTCATTTGAATGCCATTCCAATTTTAATACAATATCTTTAATCTAAATCGAAAAATTACAAATCGTCTTTTTTATAAAGTTGTGTTAGTTATATAATAAGCAATAAAAATGTTTTCTGTTTAAGACCTTTACTTGTGTAAAGGTGTTGCCGAACAAGGTATCAATATTAAAATGAACTACGTTTTGACACAGTATTTTAATTTTTTTTTATAAGGTATGCCCATAAAAAATATGTTATGGTACTACTTTTTTTTAACTTCAATGAAGACTATTTTAGATGAAAAGATGTGTTATGATAATTAACATCAATATATTTCAGTTAGATTAACCGTAAATTTATGTGCATAGATAAGTTGTGTTAAATTTTCTTACATTAACGGGATAACCTGTATTATTATTATTATTATTACGTTATTATTAAAACGTCGAAACTCGGGTCGTGCTGTGTTGTTTAGATTTATATAATTGTGCCTACACGTTATATAATATTTTTACAATAATTATTTGTGGTTAAAACATAGTGAATTTTTCAATTCAGTGTAAGTATGGATTAAATTGGTTACTTGAGTTACGTGAAGATCAAATTAATTTGACAAATAAAGAACTAATAACCTTTCTTCACAATTTTATTTGAATAAGCCAAATGTACATTTCGGACACAAAGTGACCATTATCAATGGATTAGCACTGAATACAAAACAAAAATTTAAGACTATATATAGGCCGAAGGATTATAAAACTAGGCGGTATTGATGAATTTCAGGAAAGGACGGTAATTAAGAGATGAACGGAAAGAGGAAGGGTGGCGGTATAGTCAGGTAAAGGGGGGATTAGGAGAAAACACAGAATTAAGGTGTTGTAATTAAATCTAACAAAGTTTTATGCAGTGGACTTAAATCAAAATTCAATGTTTTAATAATTTTATATTATTGATTGTTATTTTATGACCTGTTTCAAGTAAATGGTTAGCCACTGCGAATTTCTCGTGGTTTAGATGTTTGGCGTGTGAGAGGTGTTCTTTGAATCTTGTAATAAGATTACGCTGTGTTTGGCCAATATAAACTTTATCACAATTACAGCAATTAATACAATAAATACCAGAAAGATCACGTTCATCTGGTTTGTTGAATGTGTTCCCTAGAAGTTGCCGTAGTTTGGAATTAACATAAAACGCAATATATTTCAAATGTAATACTATATTGTAAAAGGGAAAAAAATGTGATTAAAGATATCAATTATTATTATAACATTTTTATTGTTGTTTTAAAAATAGCCTAAGCAATAAAATATTTCAAAATTATGGTCAGGGTCTTTGAGAGTAAGATTGTACTATTTAAAAAAATATGTTTCTTTACTATTTCGTATTTGAGTTAAAACAAAACAAATTTTGTAAAATCTTTTACTTACTTATTTTCTCACAAAAATACTTCTAATACGGCAAATAATAATATAAATTGAAATATGTTCTTATTCCGATGAAAATGTATTTTTGCTAAAATTATATTTATTTGCAAAATACTAAAAGTCATAATTTGTCCAACAAAAGTGATTTATTTAGAAATTTAAACCATAATAATGATATATTTATATTTATTTCAAATCTAGATTAGCAACCTTGGAATATTGAGTATAATCTAGATACAATAAAATGTATTTAAGTAGAAATTAATGTAATAATTGAAAAATTTATGCTCCATAATAAATAATAAAAAAATATATAAAATTGTTTCTAATAACAATAAAATTGTTGAAGAACATTTCCCAAACTTTTAGGTATACCCGATACATATAATTAATTGTATCTACGTACAGTGAATCAAGAATACACTTTAAAAATTAATATGGAACTGTGTTTCATTATGTGAGCAGAATATGACAAAATTCTGGGCTTTATAATAAGATATTTCGATTTTAATAGTGGGACCTTAAACAGATGTATTAAATTAATCATGTATACAAGGCACTTTACTAAAAGAGGTAATCCTTACTCTGGTAAATTGGTAGAGATAACTTAAATAACTATTTATTCATTCTTTCATTTTCAGCGGGAATATTATCCTAGACCTCCTGATTTTATATTTTACAAAATTTAATAAACTGAAAATCTCTTAATCTGGATTTATAAAAAGTAAATCTATCACTGATTCGACATTTGATTATTTTACGGTAATTTCTAATGTGCTTAATAAGAATTAAATACCTGTGGAAAATCATTCTCAAACTTCGATTTATTTAGAGGATTTGATGTTTAGATTACTCATTATTACTAAAAAGTTATCAGTGTATGGTATAATTGAATGTACTTAGAAATTAATTGAATAATTTCATAATAATAGATCGCAAAAAAGATTGCATTTTAAATCATAAATACAGCTCACATAAATCATTATTTAAAACTATTTCCTCGAGAGTTAATTTTTGTACCATTTTTTATATGTTATATTTATGAATGATGAGAATAAAGAGTTTCAAGACAGTACTAATCACACACTTTGTAAATTTGCAATTAACATTACCTTAATTGTTATTGTTAGTCAATTGTTAGAGTCTACGGTAATTAGCTCCAATCTCACCATACATAAATAATCTAGTTCAAAATTGCTGTTAATGAGCGTAACCTTTTGACCTACTTTGTCTCATCCGATTGTAGAAGACCGCCGAATCTAGTGATGAGTAGAAACCTCCTGATTGGGAGAAAGTGCCTCTTTGAAATAATCTCAATAATTATCATACCAATCCTTCCCCTCATTACGTACATGAGAAGGAGTAAGTAACCCTCTTTGTGATTATTCATCCAAAGGAGGCATTCTACTCTTAATAACTGAGAAGCAGTTTTCTAAAAAAGTTGGGGTTAGATTCACAGAATCGGCAATGTGAGGTTTGTGCGCCTTTGTTTGCTTGTAGTAAACGGTCTAGCATACTATCGAGCAGTCATGGAAGGTGAATAATCTATCAATCAGAATCCAAAAAGCGCCATGGCTCCCATCGGGTTTTGACCTTTTAGGCTTCTCAAGCAAGCAAGGCCAAATTAAACTTAATATGTGACATATCGTTATAGACATGCAGACCACAAGCTCGAGATGATAGTCAATATTGCAAGCCTTCTCGGAATTGAAACAAGCACGTATAGAATCTGAAAATAAAGTAGATGCTAAACCCTTTGGAGTTTTGACCTTAGTAATTGTGGTAAATATTGAAAATTATTTTATTTTACCATCAGGGTTAACGAAATAAGAAATTTTAATGATTTTTTGTGAGGTGGTTTTAAAGTAAACTGTTTTCTCAGAATCCCCTCACCAAATTAATAAAGGGTTATATAAAGAAGTGCATAATACTGGTACAAATTATTAAAACAAATAAGTGACTGTTTAAAATGTTTCTTATTAATTAATTTTAGTGAAGTGGTACAATCCATATAAACAAAGTTGGAAAGGATTTTATTGAAAATAATATTTGCGAAGTAAAAATGAAAATGTGCGACAATTGAATAATGAAAATGTAATGCATGACGTGGATTTGGGATACTATGAAGAAAGATCCGGAGACTTTGAAGATATAGATTTTTTAAATATATCAAATATCATGTGATATGTCAGTCTTGTGCAAAAAGGAAGAAGTCTATGAAAAAAATATTTTCTTTAAATAGGTATTTTTTAAATAAAAGTAATTCGAAATGGGTGTTCATAGGCTTAGATATAGATATTAATTTTGAACCATTGTTCAGAATATTGGGCAACAGAGGGCGAGGCATATCTTTGAATGAGTCAACGTTGGCGGTGTTTCAGGAACAGAATTAGGTTTTTGCAAATTACGAAAATTAGCAGATCTAATTTGAATTCATTGATTAATAGTTGAGGCATTAACTTCGTGTTACGTTTTGGAAAATTAAACAAACACGTTTACTCTGAATTCGTTTGGAACATTTAAAAGTAACAAATCTAAAGAGTTCTATGAGGGTTTAACAACAAGAAGTTGATGCTAAATAATAGTTAACTGGATACATACTATATTATAATTCCAGAAATGAGACCACACCTAATATAAAAAAAGTACATTAGAACAGTGAAACATATTACGAGCTTAGAGACAGTGATACACGTGTCTTAAAATTGACATTAATTAATAACTTCTGTACAATTAATTTTTATTTCGCTAGATGTACATTTCGGGTACTATGCAGCTTATAAGCTATTGATAATGGGTGCATAGTACCCGAATTGTACATCAAGAGAAATAAAAATTAATTGTAAAGAAAGTGTTAGTGTTTTAATCAAGTTTTAATTATATCTTCACGTAACTCAACAACAAATCTCTATATGAATAACTTCTGTGATGCATTAAAAAAAATGTTACATTGCACCGATTCATGTGACGGCAATTATAAGTTAAATAATTAATATCTCTGAGTTCTGATACAATTGTAAGGCAATGGTGCAGTAATACTCTAAGAAATTATTTTTTGTCATCAATATTTTCAATATATATGTTTCTATTTATACTTGGGCCGAGTTTAGAAATCTGGAAAAAACCTTTTAATTTTCAATTATTAATAAATATTACTTACTAAAGAGGTACTACTTTATGTTCGCAAAAAAATGTTGGTAATTTATTTTTAATAAAAGTATTGTAGCCTTGTAAACGAAATATTCTTGAAAATGATCAAGTTATTGTAAGCGTAAATGGACCATTATTAAAAAGTTAATATCGTGTTATACTATTTTTTAATCCTCTTAATCACAATGCCTAATTATAAAAACTCTGGAAATGGTTTAAGTGAGAAACCAGTCTAAAACTACATTTAAAATTTATATTTTAATATATTATGTGGAACATTCATTTTCTTTCAAAATTATTATTATTTTTAAATTAGAAAATCAATATGGTGAGGGAACCATATTGATCGACAATAGCAATTTATAAGCATATTTATTGAATGTTGAAGTTGTTATTTTTTTAGTGAAAGCAATATGCAAATAAACAATTAAAATGTTGATGCCATAACCTCTGGTCTCTTCTCAAGAAATACATTTTGAAACTTTTAAATTTATTACGACGTTTAGAGATGATTGAATGTTTTTTTCCATTTTTACTCTTGATATTATAATAATCTATTAATTGAATGATTATTATAATAACAAGAGAAAGAAAGGGATTATTGAAAGAACCTTTAATCATTGCCAAACGTAACAAACTTCAAAGTTTTTACATGAATTGCATAAACACTTGTCATAATTGTTTGATTTTTCTTCAAAAATTTAATTAATTGTTTTCAACAAACATCTTTTACTTGAACACTGAATAAAACACAATATTTTTAACCACTATAATTTATTATTTTATTTTGACGGTCATTATCAAGTGAGACGTGAGAGTTGCATTGTAATATATTTATATATTATAATAAATTATTCATTATGTTCATTATGAATTACCACATAGTAACGGTCGCAACCATCATTATGATTCATCTTTTACTTATTATTTTAAAGTCAGATTATCTAATGGTATTTAAATGACAATGATTCCTCACATAACATATTTTTTCATTAATTATTAAATTTTATTTACTATTTTTTTAATTTTAAGAAGTTGTACTACCTTTTGTAACAAAAAACCCAATTTGGATAATCATAGGTAAGGTGATTAACAGGATTAACGTGTAAAGTAGCGGCAAGGAAAGACGGGAAAAGCACGTGGTATGTAAATTGTTGGCCACTTGTGTGAGTTCAATTTTAATATATGGTATAAAAGTATGGAAAGAACTTGTCAATAAGTACATATAGAAAGAGAGCAGATATGGTTGTTGAAGCATATGTTAGGGGGTGGAAAAGTCGACTTTCTATTTCAGAAAACAAATAGTCTGGGGAAAACAATAATGAGACTGGCGGTTAATGAGTTGAAGGTATGTGAACTAAAGAAAAAGAGATTAGAGTAAATTATTAGAGTATGGGTTATAACTTTGTTGAAACGGAATGGCAATTAATAAAAGGCAGGGATATATTACAAGAAGTCGATGTAATGATATGTTTAAGGGGTGGCAGGTGCATGCATAATTTAAAAGGATAATTGGAGGGATTTTGTGATGGAGTATGAAGAATCATTAACAAGAAACAAGAGAATTAACAAATGCACGAGAGAAGATAGAATCAGGGCAAAGACTTTGACTAGATTAGGATAGGAAAAGAAAACTAGAGAGTAGTAAAGTTGAAAATGTATAGGGGAAGTATTGTTTTCGTGAATTTTTTTTGATTTTTTTTAACGGAAATATCCGTTTTTGTCTCTCTGTGTGTGTCTGTCTGTCTGTCGGTGGGCGCTGTATCTCAAAAATTAATGATCCTATTGAGGTGAAACTTTAAACTTGAGTTTTAATCATTAAAAACTGGAACCTTTTAGTGAACATTCATAAACCGGATGACGCCGTTTTTTGAAATATATTACTTAAAAAAAAGTTAAAGAGAATGAGAAACTAAACAAGTAATAAATCATATTTTTCGTAAAATTCTTAACTTGCGAGAAAAAATTAAAAATTACAATTTCTTTTTTCGCCTATTGCTACCAAATTATTAAGAATAGCCTTTTTGCGTAATCCTCATCGTTTTCGATAAAAATATAGGGCCACAAAACCATTTTTTGATTTCATTAAAATGCAGATACTGCATCACATGTCATAAAAAGCAAGCTTATCAAGGAGTCAAATTTATCATTTAACTGTACAATATTTCCCAACTTACGAAATAAATACAAACAATTATTTGTTAATTATTGTAAAACTTATTAAATAATATTATTAATAAAATCAATCCCCACAAATCACAACTCCTAATTCCTTATCATCGCACCAATAATTCACCCCATAAAGTCTTTATTTCCCAAACTATGATCCCTCCTTCAGTTTCCGTTAAATACCTGGGCATAACCATAGATCAAAAAATCAATTTCAAAAAACATACTGCTGTAATAAAAAATAAAATAACTTCTAGGGCAAAATGCTTTAGGAGCTAAACCTATAAGAACAATGGAATTAATACTAGCACAGCTGTTAGAATTTATAAAATGATATGCCGCCCACTACTCGACTATGGTTGTGCCCTCTATACCAATTCCAACAATCCAACCACCCGTAATAATGAAGTTAGCGAACGAGCATCCGTCCGTACCCTAACCAAACTCCGACATCCTCTTAATCCTCTACACAATCCATCTAATCAACTCCTCTATGATACCACTTTAGTTATCCCTATCCTAGAACGCCTTCGATTCCTAACAGAAAAATTCTCCAAAAATCCTTTCAACTTCCATATATTATCCCAATATTGTCTTCCTAGAAATCCTAGTATAAACCCTAAATTTAAAAATCCCAATTCAACCATATTTGATTTCATTTCATCATTTCATCATTTTACGCAATAACGACTGACGCCATATGACTGGACAGCACAAGGCAGAAAGACCTCTGGTCGATAGCCTTTTGACAAATTAATAATTAATATTATTAACGATCATGCTTTGAAGGTACATTAGAAACTAGAAAAAGTTACGCCATTTTTTCATTAATGATATATTATAAGAATGTAGCTTCCGAAAATATAGTCAACCTATTCTCTATTTTTTCTCTTTTCAATCCATACCATTAAACACAGCAGTATTTTTGTCAATATGTTTTTATTTATTATGATTGTCGAAGTACTTTGAAAACTAAACATATTATAAGAACATAATTAATAACTTCCGAAGGTGTGGATATAGTTAACTAATTATTTAATTTTCTCTCTCTTCAGTTTATATTATTTATTATAACAACCGTTTCGTTAATACCCTTTTTATTCCACTAATGATTTGAATGACATATGTGTAGTTATCAAGAAGATATTTAATCTTTTATCTAATCTTAAGCCTAATAAATGGGAATAATCATTTAGGAATTAAACTAGAAGACTAATTTATTAAATTTTGGGTCTCGTTTTCAAGCATTATTCATTATAAAATCCAATAAAAAATAAAACAGTGGCAGTGAAAGCATCACTGCTTTAGTAAGGCAATTGATCCAGGAGGGTCAGCTTAAGTTTTAGACCTTTATCAAGTATGCCAAGGTGGAACTCACTCGACCTTCGCTGGGAGATATGCCACAAATCCGTATTGGAATTGCTAGATTGATTGATGAAGCCAAAATTGGAAGGTGGAAGCAGACCCCCGTAAGGGAAGCATGGTTGAACACCCTAGTTGGCATCGAAGTCTTGTGCTGGTTTCACGTTGGCGAGTGCATCGGAAAACGCTACATTGTAGGATACGATGTTTAAAACTTTATCTACGATCGTACAGAAAGTAGGCGCTTTTTGTATCATTTTTCATTGTAAAAGTGGCTTTTTAAAACACTAGTGCTTTTTTACGTTTTTATTGCACGGTAATGTCAAACTGTTTTTATTGCACAGAATTGTCAAATTTGACAGATGAATATATTTCGACGAAAAACTTATTATTTTATTAATTGATACAAATAACTAATAAACTATAAATAAAATATATAATACAAACCAAATGGCAGATTTAAGAACTCTGAAGATTTCATTTAATGCAAATCGAAGCGATTACAATAAAGCGAACATTTTTTCCATAAATAATTATGGCGGCCGACATTTGTGCAACTTGTTTACTGGTTGCTAAGTAACGCTTTCATTAGTGCACTGCGGGTAAAATATGTTTTCATTAATTGAATTATTGTAATGACATTAAAATATTACTCATAAGAATTTATTCTTTGAAATCCTTTACGATCGAAGATAAAATTTTGTAAGGCACACGTGTAAAAAGTTTCTTTATTGCACTCCTGGCTTTAAAAAAACTCGCTCGTTCCTCGCTCGTGTTTTTAAACGCCAGTTCGTGCAATAAAGCATCACTTTTTACACTTG
Source organism: Ontholestes murinus (assembly GCA_963969525.1). NCBI lineage: Eukaryota > Metazoa > Arthropoda > Insecta > Coleoptera > Staphylinidae > Ontholestes > Ontholestes murinus. The sequence continues at coordinate 55,492,185 of OZ018394.1, read as the reverse complement.
TACCTTAAATAACTATTAGTCCTATTTAGTCAAAAACCTGATTTTAGTTAGTTGTAAAATCTTTAAGTAAATAAAAATATTTAAACAATTCATTTGCTATTTTTGTTTAACTATAATAGGCATATTCTTAAACAGATGAAAATTAAGCTACATAATTCCAATATTTTAATTTGGTAAAGGTAATCAAAATAATAAGGTTTGTATCAAATCAATAACTACAAAAATGTTCTGTAAATTGGTTGCTATCGGTTTGGTTCACATGTGTTCTTGATGACATTGAAGCAATTACTCATATTGCACAGGGTTACATTATAAACCAATTTTTATTTCTTATTATTGTTATATATACGCTATAAATATGTATTTTTTAATATACTCATTTAAAAATGTTTAGATGTTAGAAATAATAATTGATTGATATTTATACTTACATTTTATTGTATATTAAGTTTGTATTAATTATTGGGATTTCCCGTTTGATTATCAATAAATAAATAAATTCTAGGTTACATACATTATGTGTACAATAAAACTATTTCAATTAATACAAAAGCAGTCTTCATAAGACTTTTTGTTGTTGATTTACAAAATGTACAATTTTTATCATTACGACCAATTGTATTGTTTCAAGCAAAAATTAACTTATATATATAATTAATTAAACATCTATTTCACATAAAACTAAAACAAATACTTTTTTAGAATAGATGATTTCTCAATGTTTATTAAACATACGGCAAAAATTCAAGAGGTTATTTTCTGGGCTATTCTTAGAATATTTTGCCAACCAGTTAGAAACAATGTGGGTTTTTAAAAATCATCAAAGAACAAATTATTTTTAAAATAGTTCTAGGAATAATCCTTTGAATTTTGCCGTTTGTGTAATAAATGTTTTATAATATGAGATATACAATATTATAAACAAAGTATTCAGAATGTTGGCTTTTATCAGTAATTTTGTTTTTCATATTGAAGGTTTGAAACCCATTCAGGAATCCGCGGAAATGAAATGGTAGATAGGCTCGCTAATGAATCTTTAGTTAAGGAAGCTGAATAATAATTTATTCTCCCAAAAGATATGCTCAACTTTTTTATTTCTAGGAATTTATTAAAGTGGAAAGAAAAGTTATCTTCTTCTTTTCAAGTAAAAGGTAGACATTATAAATACTTATTTCAAAAAAAAATCGTTGATTCAAAACGATAAAAACAAAACGAAAAGTATTCACTATAACGGCTAGAATAAAATTTGGACATTGTTCTAGTAACGATCATTTGTTCTGCATCGGAGTTAAACCCAATGAAGCAATATTTTGGCCATTTCTAGCATATTTAGCTATAATTTTTGAAGACCTCTATTATTTTACAGGCTTGTGTCAGTGTGATATTTCTTAATTGATTTTTGTTATAAATAATAAGTAAACTAGAAACAATAGATCTTTGAGTGAACAAGTATGATACATGAATCATCGAATTCTGCTGCTGATGCAAATGTGTCTTGGAACTTGGTTGAGGTATAAGTTACATTTATTTGGCTTAATCAAAAGTTATATATACTTCAGCAATCGTTCTCTTTGAATTTACAGAAAAAAGTAAACAAGACTATTTAGTATTTTGTTGCGTTTACATTATAAAGATATTAGAAATTATGATTTTATGTCCATATTACATTAATTCGTGACTTTACAATTTGTTTAATTGCTTTGAGTGTGACATAGAATAAATTTGTAATTTCAACATAAAAATAGGTTTAAAATGCTCACTTTTATTATTTATTTTATTACATCCCCATTTATAAACTAAATAAATATAGGCTCATATTTTACAAATAAACACTTTACATATTGAATACCTAAGCGTTTAAAATACCCTTGATATTATGTGTTCCATTTGATAGTGCTAGATGGAAAGGTACTCGTCCATCTTTCCGGGCTCTCATTGTTACACAAGCCGACCGCGCCATTTGTGAAATCGAAACCCGGTGCTAGTTTGCATTTTAAGCTAAAATGCACACACAAAAGTCGTATTACAGTTAATGCATATCTCCCACCACACAAACTATATAGATAGTACCAGGAAATGCATTTTCAGGGGGTGGAAGCGTATTTTGACCCTAGCAAATGGGTTTTCATGAGGAGATATTCTCGAAAAGTAACACTAAATGTGTTTAAGCGGTGGTTAAAAAAACTTAGTATTTGCATTTTTACATGCTCTCATTTGCAGTCCTTAGTATTTGCATATAATAAGAATTAACATTTTAGATACGTGAAAACCTACGCTTTTCTAGGATATTTAATTAAATAAATAAGTAGTTTAAAGAGAAATATATTTAATATAATTAAGCTGCATTATATATTTTAATATTATATTTAGTGGTTTTTAAATGATGACGGGTTGAAATATGAGTGCTCACTTATTGCAAAGAAAAATTGCAACCTATTGTATGTGAACGATGGCTCTTGTTTCGCCGGAAGAGCTTTCGAGAGTATTAAAAATAACTTCATTGATGAAATAGCTACGAAACGACGAACGAGGGTAAGGTGAAATCGATTATGCGGAGTTATGTATGCTTGCACATTAAAAAATATATTACATGCGTTAAATGTTTTATGATTTAATAAAGGCAAAACTTCTAATAAAACTTTTCTTATTAGATGCAGCATATAATCATAAAATAATTAATTCATACAGAATTAATAAAATAATTTATATCATATGATGAAATAAATAAATTCATGTAAACCTTAAATTTGAAAAATACTATGTTTTAATAACTAATATTTAATCTATTATCTATACATATATTTAAGTTTCGAGTTTGAAAATGCTTTATTCCGTTATTCTTATATTTTACATTACTAGATATTTTATACCACAATTGAATAAATACATTTACCACAATTTTCATTGTACTCAACTGGGGAAGTTTGTACAAAACGAAATATTTAGCTACAACTTAATAGATTTAAATACCTACTTGAAACAGCAATTTGACGGCAACAAATACTTTACAATTCAATATATTAAAGATGATATGGCATCAAAAGACAAGTACTCTACTTTTAAAATTAGTTTTCCGGAGTACATAAGCGACTCTGACGTCTTTGATGCCACAAATGGGGCGTAAAGAATAAGAATTCAATTTTTTTGCATACATTATATTATCCAATTATTAGTTTTCTTAAAAACCTCACGTCTATACCCGGAAAACGATCTACGTATAAATCGGATAAAACTGTATCACCATTATATACGGTAAATATTCGCAACTTTCTCTTAAGATTGAAGGAATTTTAAATCTTTCTAAAAGAGCCTCAGTTTCCTGACTTATTATTATATATAAACACTAGCAAAAAACATACGAAACTAGTTTATACGATATTTGTAAATATAATTTACCCATTTCTATTATTGTATCAATATGAAGAAGTAATATAAAATACGAATCGTTTATTGGAAAAATACTTAACATTGACAAGAACGAGTATTGATGTGGAAAAAAACAGAACAAAAATTAAATATTAATGTAGCATATAAAACAAATAACACTCTAGGTAAAACAATAAAAAATAATAAGGATAAAGTCAATACAACTCAACAAAGTGGCGTCTATTTGCTAAGTTGCAAAGACTGTCCGAAAATGTACGTAGGGCAAACCGGAAGGTCGTTCCAAGAGAGGATCAAGGAACACAAAACCAGCTACGAACAAAACAAATCCAACTCCACGTACTCTAACCACCTCATCGAAGAAGACCACCAATTTGACGAAAATTTCAAAATTTTACACCGGGAAACAAAAGACCGCAAACTTAATATCCTAGAATGCATGGAAATAAATAAAAGAAAAAATACTGGACATCTCCTGAATAACCAAACAGATCTAACAAATTCGCCCCTTTTAAATTTACAATTTTTTCAAATAGCCACCCCCCATAAACATTGTATATACACCTGACCCGACAATTTTTTAACACCATTTCTTCGCCTGAAGAAGCCACAGTGTGGCGAAACAATTGTAGCGTCTTACAATATATTTTTGAAAGTACTTATATAGTTTTATTTATATAAAGAGAACATATAGCTATCATTATTATGTTTTTATAAAGATCACAAACGATGGATGTGTATTTTTTTGCGACAACTTTGGAAAGTTACTTAAATGTGGTGATCTAAACATTAAGCTACTGGTAAATTCTCGAAATAGTTGTCGAAACAAAGATATATTTAGTTCATTAGGGGTAGAGCAATGTATTAATGTACTTACCTGTATAACAGCCAACCCAACCTGCTACGTTATCGACGTTATGCTCTGGTATTGACCCAATTTCTTTCTTGTAATATCACGGATTGAATTTTAACCAAATTTTTATTAAATTTAAAGTGATGTACTACAGGGCTCAATACTTGGACCGTTCTTATTCATAAATGACCTTCAAGAACTTTTAAAAGTGGGAAATGTATCTATATTCCACTCTATTTCACTCCAATGACACATGCAAAAGTAATGTCATAGTTTGAATTAGCCGTCATTTTTGCAGATTTCGCCAAATATCAGTGTACTTTGATATTTATGATGTAGATATATAGTGAATTAGTTGTCAACAATCCATGGAGCGATACACATGATAACTTCTGTGGTTATGTTAACAAACAAAATTTGCAATTCTGAGACACATAGCATACACATGTAATGCAAGACGATCCATTGCATCCCCTCAATGTGACTGTTTGGTGCGGCATTTGCAGTGAAAAAGTAATTGGCCCTTACTGTTTTGAAGACGCCGATGGCGCAGACGCGACTGTAAATGGCGAGCGTAACAGGCAGATGCTAAACGAGTGATATCCCGTTTTGGAGATTTTTTTTTTGGGCGTCCAGACCACCAGATCGAACTGCACCAGACTTCTTCCTTTGGGGCTTTTTAAAATCTCGCATTTACCACAACAAACCAAGAACCTTTGAAGACTTGAAAGCTAACATTGAAGAAGATATCGCCAATTTGGAGCCAGATGTTTTGCAAGCAATCGAAATGCAGTAAAACGAGCGCAATTATACATCAACTCGGGAGGTGGCCATTTGAGCTATATATAATTTTCCAAGTAATGTAACCAATAATACACTTTCAAATATACTTTTGATGATGACAAAGCTCTTTTTTTTCATTTATTACAAAATGGCAGTCAATTCAAACTATGACATTACTTTTGCGCTACCTTGTATATTAATATACCTCATCATCTACTAATAATGCAGTTGCTAATATATCAGAAAGGTGTGTAGAGAATATCCTTAATTTAATTTGTTTTTTTAAATCCTTCATTGTATCAGGTTAAAGTTATGATACACATAACACGTGTTTTATGATATTTTAATTTGTAATGTTCTTTGTTGGAAACAGTTTATTATATATTATTCGATTATTAATTTAAAAGACGTTTTTCTGCTGAAGATGGTCTGGGACCGAAACTAGTCCAGAAAATAAAATAAATAACATTATCAGGAAGTACCATGTTTTACCCAGACAAATCCTTAATTTAAACTTAAATAAAGCAGGCACCCTAAAGTATAATACCCAGTCAAAAGTTAAATAGTAGCCTAATTCAAATATTTCCCAGAACAGAAGAACAAAAATGTCTGGATTAAAAATCAACATGAAGGATAATTATTCAAATTTTGTATATTTTTGATTACAGCATATAAATTATGAAATCTTGAAGTATCAAAATCCACGATATAACAGGTGGAGCAAAAGTCCCGCTACCATTTTGATTGCGCGCTATCTTGGTTCTGTGACGTTTAACTCAGTTTCGCTTTAACCATTGTATTATGTAGACGTCCAAATTTTATTATAGATAAATATACGCCACAAGAACGAGCAGAAATAGTGACAACATTTATTGAAAATAATCGTTCCATTATTGCCACTCAGCGGAAATTGCGTCAAAAATAGCCACGTCAATAAACAGAACAGTCGGTTTTGGGAAACACACAATCTTCAATTAATTCATGAAAGATTAATGCTGGAAACATCATTGGTCCCTATTTTTTTTAATGACCAAGGTGTTGGAGTTACTGTTAATGCTGTACCAAGACATGATTCGAAATTTTCTTGTGCCTGAAATGGAAGAGCAAGGACTAGAGGACATCTGGTTTCAGTAAGATGGGTCCACAGCACAAACAGCTCGTTCAACAATTCAATTATTGAATGACGTTTTTCCACGAAGACTAGTTTCGCGAAGTGGCGATTTAGCATGGTCAGCCAGATCTCCGGATTTAACAGCAGCAGACTTTTTCTTATGGGGTTTTTTAAAATCAAAAGTTTATGTGAATAAGCCCCAAACAATTAAACATCTTAAAGACAATATCCATCACGAAATTGAAGAAATTCAGCCCGATATGTTGAAGGATGTCATGAAAAATGCTCTAAAAAGAGCCGAAATACAGTCATTGAAGGCCTCTTGAAGCATCTGGAATATTCTTTGCAAGACGAACACAAAACATGATTGCGTATCGCTGTTCAAACTTATATTGCCATGCTGTAAATATACCTGTAAACGTGGCTTTTATCATTTTCCAATATAAATGTTCAATGCGATTTCTGTCGAGTGAAAAATACAATGATAAATAGAATTCTGGTTACAAGTATGTAGAAGCTCAGTGGTCATAGTGAGCGTTCGACAAGTGTAGGATCATGGGTTCAATTCCTACCAACAGACATATATGGTAAATGAAAAATATCCTTGCTTGACTTATAATTAAAACCATTCATATTAATATTAAAATATTTAATATTTATTTACTTATAATTATTATTAATTATTAATTACTACTACTATATTTATCATATGAGTCCAGGAAGTAATTAAGAAAAACAACTGTCGATTTATATTGAAACTGCATTCTTTTAGTGTTTAACTTCATCAGTAATTGGAAACGTAAAATATGGTTTTGAAAAATAATTGGAATTCAAATGTGATGCAGAAGTTATAATAAAATTCCTATGTTGATAATTTCATTAGTTTTTTAACTATTTATAATATAAGCTTCACGTAAAACTTATAGTATTTTTATAAAAGTCAAATATTGTGTAGATATATTTTATTTTTGTTATTAGTAATAAATAAACTAGTTTGTAAAATAATAATATTTTTCAATTTATTATTATCTTTAGATTTTTTTGAAAATTGATATCAAACATTTTTGGAAATAAATTTTCAACAAAATGTCTCCTTTTTTCGAAAATTTATGATTTTTTTCATAACTTTATTTATTTTTAAATTTCTAGACCGCCAAAAAGCAGGACAAGAATAAATCTTCTAAAAAGTTTTTTTTCTTTGAAGTTTACAAATATGTACATAGACACATATTTTTTCTAAAACTGGTTAAATTGATATTTAGAGTCCTCAAAATGGATATTTTCATTGAATTTCCACGATCACAATACCTTTCTGTACTTATAAAGAGATAGTTGCGTTTTTACTTACCCTTTTTTTAAATATATACATATTTATTGTCAAATTTTACAATATTAACAATAACATAGTGAATAATGAATGAGGTGTTAGTGAGTTAATCTGTTTTGTCATATGACGTCAGTCTTTAATGAGTAAATAAATGAAGTGATGAAATCAAAAATGGTATTTTAAATTAAGGGATTATATTTGGGTTTCTAGGAAGACAATATTGGGATAATATATGGAAGTTGAAAGGATTTTTGGAGAGTTTCTCTGATATTAATCGAAGGGGTTCTTGAATAGGGATAACTAAGGTAGTGTCATAGAGGAGCTGGTTGGATGGATTGTGTAAAGGATTAAGAGGACGACGGAGTTTTGTTAGAGTACAAAGGGATGTTCGCTCGCTAACAGCAATATGACGAGGTAGGATTGTTAGGATTGAGAAAGAGGGCACAACCATAGTTCAGTAATAGGTAAAAAATCATTTTATAAATTTTTACTGCTGTTTTTGTAGTAATACCATTGTTTTTATACGTCAAACATCTGAAATATTTTGCCCTGGTAGTTACTTAGTTTTTTATTATATGCTGCTATAATAAAAAACTAATTAACTACCAGGGCAAAAAAATTCAGATGTCTGACGTATAAAAACGATGGTACTACTACAAAAACAGCAGTAAATTTTTCTAAAATTTAGTTTTGGGTCTCTGGTTATGCCTAGGTACTTTACGGAAACTGAGGGAGGGATACTACATTGGGAAATTGAGGTATTGTAAGGGGAATTGTTCATGCGATGGTGTGGAATTAGGGAGTAAATAAACTCATGGAGTAATTTAAGTTCTTTTGGTAAGGTGGGGGCATGGGTATATAGAGCAGTATCATCTGCAAATTGCAGGAGATATTTAGAAGGATTGAAGTAAAGGGGTTCAGCATTGTAGATGTTCACGCTAAAAATATTGTATAACAAAGGTGAAAAAAGGTGTGCCTTGATCGGGTGTAAAAGATGAAGAGAAAGAGTTGTGGATTTTTATTTTTAGGGATCTATTACAGAAGAATTGTTTGATTATAAAAATGATACGAGGAGAGATATTTGGGAGATGACACTTATACAATAAGCCTTGATGCCAGACGGAATCAAATGCTTTTTGTGGACATACAGAAATAGAGCTGCAGAAGCTTTACCTTCAAGGTGGGCAGTCTGAATATTGGTGTTTTTTTAAATATTAAAATAAAAATAATTTAAAATAACAAAGTACAATTGTGAATAAGTATTAAAATCTGATAAAAAATAGTTACTTGTCGCAACTAGTTTCGAACTTGAAAATTTACATGAATCGACCCAATTATAATATAATAATATTATATCTCTTTTGCTTTTATAAGAGAGCCGAAACATGTATATTTAGTAATAGATTTTAACAACCCTTTGAGAATTATTGTGTGATCTAAACTAATTAGGAAAAGTTATATAATCGTGTAAAAATAAATTTTTAAACAAGTAAACTCAAATTAATTTATTCCTAATTAGGCCACCCCAACTGGATGAAGTTAACTTATGACAATTATGTATACTATTGATAAACACATTAGAGTACCTTTGATGTAACATATGTAACATAGATATCTTAATAATAGTCTCCAAATCTTATGTTTGTTTAATATATTTTCTCAAAAACATACTTTATGAAAAAATTGATTAATGAAATGAATTAAAAGTTTTTATTTGTAGTAATCGGCTACTTTAGTAATTTAAAAATATTCTTTATTATACATAATGGATAATTAATTATACAAAATGATTGGCAAATGACTACACATACACTAAATCATTTAATAATTTAGAGAATTTAATGGCGTAGTTCGCGGATTCCCGAGTTCTTCTACTAAACATTTAAACGTTTAAACATTCAGGCGATTTTCGCTGCTAGATTTTTTTATGAAGACTACTTCTCACCCTACATTAAATTATATAATTAATGGCTGCCTTTACATAGGTGAAACAACTCAATGTTTATTATTATTGTTTCTAACTTAGTATCTGTTAGTAGCAGCTGTTAGTAAATAAATAAATGGCGCAGTAATGTCTAGAGAAATTTAATTTAGTCAATAATTTAATATATATATATATATATATATATATATATATATATATAATAAACACGTATTTTATAAGTTAATGTCATTTTCAAACAATGTTCGGTTATTAATATCCTATTCTAAATATACAGGGTTATTCACGCTATACGGCACGGAATATTGTGGCCAAAATACGTGACTTTCAAAAAGTTTCACTTTGGGGATATATGGGGGTCTATTAGGGCTACTTTTTAAAATTACTTTCATAATATACAGGGTGTCCCAAAAACCCTAAAAGTATCAAAGTTGTGTTTTTTTAGTGAAACACCCTGTATTTTATTGCAATTTTGGATCCTTCGATCAAAATAAGTGTGTGCTTTAATAAGGTTTTTATTACTTAAACCTTAAGGTTTTTGAAATAATTTGAATTTTGTAAAAATTTAACCTAATTTTCATGTTTCAAATACTTAAAAAGTAATTAAGTTATGCATACCAAATCTACACTGAAATGTAACAATAGATCATATTTTATTTTCCAGGTATAATAAATTTGATATCTTATACCGGGTGTAAACAAATTGGAATTAAACAAATGAGAACTTTAAATGGCTATAACTTCATTTATTTAAATGGAACGCTATATTTATTAATCTATCAGAAAATGCACGTTTTAATTACCTATCGAATGGTATTTATATCTTAAATGTTAAGTCTTCTCATTTTTACAGAAAACGCCAAAATATTGTTTATTGCACCGTTTTAGTACTTTTTAAGTAAAAATTTTATTGTATCTAGTTTTCTATGGTATTTAAAAACGTCAGAAAATTAATAAAAAAATTTAGTATGAATACCGTAATAAATTCAGAACAGAGATGAATAATGGTAATTATATATTAAAATCAAAAAATAAATCAAAAGCAATTTAGAATGCAATACAGAATAATAAGAAAAGTAATATTTAAAAAACAGTAGTTGTGTGAGGTGGACTGAGTTTTTTACTGATAAGTCATTACATAAAATCCGATAAAGGTAATGCAATAGTTATTGTTAATAAGTCAGTTTATTTTAAAGATGTCAATTTATTATTAGAAACCGGCCCTTATGTAGAAGTAGTAAAAAACCCTCTAAATACTTACGTCAAAAATATCAATAACCTTTTAAAAACTCCAACATCTTTAATTGATAAAAACACCAGCTGGAAACTAAAAATGAAAAATCCAAAATTGCCAAGATTGTATTGCTTGTCCAAAATCCACAAACCCGGTAACAAGTTAAGACCTATAGTTTCAAATATAAACTCCCCTACATATAAAGTCGCTAAATGGCTCGTTGAAAAATTCAATTCTTTGGAACTTAACAATGACTTATCAGTAAAAAACTCAGTCCACCTCACACAACTATTAAAAAATATTAAAATTAAACCAGACGAAATACTAGTGTCATTTGATATAGAATCTCTGTTTCCTAGTATACCAGTTGAAGAAACTATTAAAATACTTCATAACATTTTATTACAAAATTCAATTCCAGACAAAGACATCAAACAATATCTCGAATTAACTAGACTCATCATGGACTCAAATGTTTTTGAATTCAATAATAAATATTACAAACAGACGTTTGGTACAGCTATGGGTAACCCTTTATCCCCTTTCCTAGCCAATATTTTCCTAAATAATTTAGAAAACAATGCCAAAAACTCTATAAATAATTTTCCCCGGGTCTGGTACCGTTATGTAGATGACGTTTTTGCCATTATAAAAAAGAATGATAACCTAGACAATCTATTATCAAACTTGAATAATCAATACGAGTCAATTAATTTCACTACAGAATCAGAAAAAGATAACAAACTCCCCTTCCTGGATTTAATTATTCATAGAGTCAACAATAGTTTAGAATTTGATATTTATAAAAAAAATACACATACATTTAATTACATTCACGCAAATTCCCATAGTCCATGGAAACATAAATTGGCAGCATTCAACTCCATGATTTATAGAGCAATTAATCTTCCATTGTCAGATATAAACAGAAAGAAAGTACTTAATTTAATTTTACAAATTGCAGAAACTTTAAATTACAACAAAAACATCAATTTCTTTATGATACACGAAACAAACACGAAAATAAATTTAAAATAAAGTCCATAACCTCATTAAAAACCAACACAGAAACCAAACAAATTAAATACATTAAACTTATCTATACACCCTTGTTTGAAAATAAATTAAATACATTATACAAGAAATTTAACCTCCGCCCAGCTATCTACACAAATACAAAATTAAAATCACTACTAGGGAATACATTCAATAAAACTGAAGATAAAGAAAAATCAGGAATATATTCAATTAGCTGCAACACTTGCCAAAAAGTTTATATAGGACAAACACAACGAAACCTAGGAATCAGATTCAAAGAACATATTTACCATATTAAAAATCAAAACCCCGAAAAATCAGCAGTAGCCAACCACACCATCACAACAGGCCATGAATTTTCAATTTACAATTCAAAAATTCTAAAACATTCCACAGGATATAAATTAAATATGTTGGAAGCTATTGAAATGAAAAAAACAGATGTATAATCTTCTAAATTTTGATTTAACCCCATTAAATAATCCCTTATTAGATTTAATACCTACAATACGTCCCGACTAACAGAAATTGTAAACCTTTCTCAGTAATTCCTTAATCCACGTTTTTTCCCAATAATCCCTTTAGGTATAAATACGCCGCCACTACTTTAGAATAAATTAGTTATAAGCTATTGATAATGGGTGCATAGTACCCGAAATGTACATCTAGCGAAATAAAAATTAATTGTGAAGAAAGTGTTAGTGTTTTAATCAAGTTTCAAAACAAACGCAGTTATCTTTCACTAAAAACCGATACCTCAATAAAAAATCCTAATCCTGCATTGAAATATAACAAAAAATGTGTCACTAGATGTAACTTTAATCACATATCATGCATTTTTTGAATCTGTAGTTAGGTATGCGATTATTTGTTGGGGGCATTCGTCTCACGTGGAACAAGTTTTCAAAATGCAAAGACGAGCAGCAAGACCGATAGCAGGACTAGGCTATAGGGCAGATGTTCGAAATACATTTGTTAAATTTAATATTTTAAGTGTTCCATATATTTTCAAAATTGAAAGTATTAGATTCATTACTAATAATTCAATTGAATAGTCATCACTCTGATAATCAATCCATAAACGACGTTTTACTAAAAGCCAAAATGCTATGAACTTCTATGTTCCGAAATTTTTTAATAAGTTGCTTGACAATTTTAATAAGCTCCCTGTTATATTATTACTCCAAAAAGTAAAATCAATTCTTATATCTAAATCATACTACTCATACAGTTAATTTTTGAGCCATAACATGATTAAATGGTAAAATGTCAATTTTTTTAAAAATATGTTTTTAATTTGTGCTTTATATGTGTTAACGTTTAGATGAAATTTTATAATATAATATTTAATTTAGTTTTCTATGAATTTGACAAGTGTAGAAATATTTACTTATTGTATAGACCAATTCACGAGAAATGGCGGTTTACGAACTAAGTTCGGAACATTCAAATAATATTGGTATCCTTTTCTACTACCTGATAACCGAGTAAATATTCCCAAGACGTACGATTTCGTCGGCCGTATCTAGAAAACACACACGCAGCCTGCGTAGCTCGGTCTTAGACCGAGCGGTAGAAGGAGAAAGAAATAGTTTACGGCGTCTCTTACTTACCGGTTATTTCATTGGCGCGCACGATGCAACGGACACTACTTGATTCGGACGGACAAGGCACCCCGACCGCCATCTCTCCTGAATAGCTCTATAATTATTTTATTGTAAAGGTTTATCTATTTTTACACAAATATATACTATTCTATTCTAGTTTACTAATTTTCAGAAATTTCACATAATGGAGTTGAAAGAAGGCGCTAGAAAGACAAATACGCACATTCGTTATTAAATGAATGTTTACGCTGGAGAAAATTGATCAACACTTGGCTTGTTTCACTGATTTTTATATTTACTAGACTAGTTTCGCTTTTTACAGTATTATCTAGAGTGATTATAAAAGAAACCGGCAGGTTTTTATATTCAGGTAACAAGTGCTTTAAGTGTAGGGGAAGCCCAAGTCCCTTCATTGTCATTAACGATGGGGTTTCCCCGATTTATGGCTCTATTTATTTCAAGGCCCTCCCTTAGATTTAAAATATATCCCCTATTAACTGAGTACAAAATTTCATAATGTTTCACTAAGAGATAAGTGAGAAAGTTGTTCAAGAAATATTTCAATATAAATTCTGTTTATAATTTTCCGCTCAAAATTTACTTTATTTTATTCTGCAATTATTTTATTATTATGTATATTATCTATATCAATAAATACATATTAGTAGATAAATAAAACATATTAAATCAATTAATTATTACTAACACTTAAATAGCCACTAAAATATTCTATCAATTATAAGATAAAATTAATTTAAATTAGTCAGTATAAATCGCCGATGTGCGACTAAATAAATAAAAAATTAATCATAATTTACTTTAACTGACTGTATGTTCAAAAATAATCATTTTAAAACTACAACTCATAAAATTAATAAGAATTTAGGGTGTTTAATGCACGCTCTTTTATAGTGCACTTAATGGCTAATTAATTTTTCACAAGTGTCAATTACTTCTTGTTCATATTCTCTAAAGTGTTCTGGATTGTATAATATAATGAAGTGTAGTCTTTTATAGTTTGGAATTAAACATATGTACATATGCCGTTGCGCTTTACGCTTAGTAAACTCTTCTATTCCTTTAGACTAAATTATTACTTAATCTTTCACTATACAGTTTTATAATTATAGTTCATAAATTGGTTATACTACTGGCACAAGCAAAAAATTATTTAAAAATAATAAATCTTGTAAAAAATGTACATTCAATAATAAAGGACTAAATATTGATAATTTAACATAATATATTTTTAAAGTTTTATATGAAAATTTAATCTTCATTTATTTAAATTTAAAATGATAATAATTACGAATGAAATAGCAGTTAATATCTATTATATTTATTAAAATAATAATATTGTATATATGTTTATTCATATATTATTATACATTTTTATATTAAATTTGTATTTTAAACGTATATTTACTATACGAAAAAATCTGTAAATATAGGAAGAAAGACCTCCGGTCGATAGCTTTTTGACAAATTAATACATTAACACCTCATTCATTATTCATCATTCCAATGTAAATATGTACAAAATTTGTCAATAAATATATGTTACTGCTACTCTGTTTAAATACTAAATTAAATCAGATACACGGTTATGGTGGATGCGCCGGGCTAGCCTAAACAAAAATATCAATTCCGGCACATGTATTTATTCTACCTGAGTACTTTTGCGGAGGAGTAAATATAGAGGGTCACTTCCGTTGGGCTTTACGTGATTGCATTATTTGAAATGCAATTTGATCCCTTGGATGGACATAAATAATCGGGCTTAACCTTTCAGCGTTTCGTTACCCCAACGTTTCGGTATTTGCCCCATATAAACTCGGCTTTTTCTCTCCTTCTCACACATACGTATATAATGTGTCAAATGCTGACTAGATATACAGATATATATTTATAATAAACGTGGATAAAATTTGAGAATTTCGTGGCGGCATTAAATTGAAATGGACGTCTAATGAATTTATCGGCGCGGATAATATTCAGCACAAATTCGAGGAGGGCATTAGAATTCGGGACGGCGTGTAGAAACTTTGCATAATAGTGAACGCATCATCGCAATTTACTTCATTGTTTGCATTACGTGAGATAATTTTAATTCATGCATGTTATACACAAAAGTCGACGCCAAAAATCTATATTAAATTTACATATGAATAATTTTAGTTCATTTCAAGTGTATGTATGATTTTATGGTGTTTTACTTAGTTGATACCGTCTGAATGTGCATTTTATGGAAGTAAAAATCTCAATTTTTCATTCAGATAAAAGGCTTTGGGTAGCGTTCAGACAACCTCAACGATATATCTATGAAATATTCTTGCAACTATAATGTAAATATTCTGATCTGTATATATTGATTTGAATTGAAATATAAACTGCAATAATATTGAATGAATAAATATTTTAACGCAGAAATAAACTTTAATAATTTAAATAATTAATTTTAAAATCTACATAATTACTTTTGTATAAATTATTTTTATGTTCAAAACATACAAATTATTGTCTCTATTAAGTAAACGGATCTTGCTAAAACTATCGAACTTAGTTTGTAATACGCTCTTGATTACAATTGTAATTAAATTATTTTAGTTAATTATAATTTATAGCAGACGTGTAGGTGTTGATTGTTATTGTTGGTGATTACAATAATGACTCGATTAAGTTTTGGGTTTGTAAAGTGCGCAGTAATTTATTCACGTCGGGCGAGACACACGAGAGACGGTTTAATTTTCTACGTTGCAACGCAAACGCAAATCTGTTTACCATCTAAAGTGGGCAATTAAAATTTAATTGATGTTTCAATTTGAAAGTCATTTCAGGGCTATAATTAAACTAGAAAATAAAAGGAAATATTTCAGCATTTATTATGACGGGACTTGATCTTTAGTGCGTGGAATGGACTACGGCTATTATTCATTGACTGTACGACTTCTTTTCTTTATGACAAATCCTCCGGTGTATTCACACAAAGTTTATAGCGAGAAGTTATTGGGCAGTCGAAGTGTTTGATCTGTAGTTTAGTTTAATAGTAATATCTCCTCACTTTAACCAAATTTATGTAATGTTCGGATTAAAGTAATTATTGTTTTAATAGTATATCGTAATATTTTAAAATTACATATTTAATTTTTAGTAACTGCACTATATCATATTATCATATTAATTATGTATCAAATACAAGCACAATCAAATGGGTGAAATAATGAGATATATGTACATAAACTAAATATCATAAACATGTTAGTGCAATCCTGTAAAGTTTTGATTTTTTTAAACATAAATGTTCTGGAAGTTTTGATTTGCATCATGATAAGAAGTCAATTTTTGCGTAGAAAGATTAATATAATATATAAATTAGTTCTATTAATATCGATAAATATATAATTAGACAGTTAAAGATTAATGAAAAAGGGTGTTTCGAAAATGTATAAATACTCATTCAATATTTCACTTAGGGAATTAATAACCACATACGAAAAGACTAAATGAATTAATTAAATATATATCTCTGAGTTCCTTAATGTTAAAAATGATTATTGGATTTTCCACAACATATCACGTAATAGTTGTCACTGATATAGGATACTACATCCTAAAGAATAAAAATAAAACATAGTTTTTGTGACATGTAGAAAGTAATTTTTAATAAGAATATAATGATACTCAATGGCAAATGAAATGTCAACATCGAACATAATAATAATTAATTAGGGGTTTCCAATATACATTTTTGTGAACAGCATTTGTATATATAACAGTACACTGAATAAATATTCGAGACAAACAAAGGCTGTTCAAGAAACTGGCGAGTTTGCACCAATATTCAAGCCACGAACGAAAATATATTAGACTAGCAGTAAAATATCAACAACACTAGACAAACCCGGTGTAAGAAAGTTATTGATTTAAAATGCTATTTCAGGCACAATATACCGTTCATAAGTTGTCACTTCACTAAAGGGAATGTATAACATATTTTTAAAAAGTCGTAACCATTTATGGACAAGATTCGATCTAACTAGTTTTTTTTATCAACGTACTTTTTCGATCAGCATTTAAATATCGGCTTTAATTTTATAAGCCTAAATATAAATACGTGATTACGTAATTTTAATTAAATATAAATAAATGTATTAAAAGTTATGTAAAATTTATAAAATGGTTTAAAGTAAGATTTTTTTGATTGTTATGTTATGATAATTTTATTCAGGATTATAAATTTAAAATAATTTACGTTCTTATAAAAGACTTTTTGCTGGAAGGATTACAGAGTGGGTCATGTAAATTTCATAGTTTAGGTAAGGTTCGTAAAGCCGATTTCCCGACTACTTAAGGGCGGAAGAGACAAAAGGATTGTGCTATAGAGCGAAATAACTTATGAATTCTCAAACGCTTTTATCTGTTTTATGAGTATATGTGTTACTACAATTTATAAATGGAATTTTTGTGATACTTAATACTCTCATAAAAATAAGCCACAACAATAAAACTCATTAGAGGACATATTCCTAGTTTAATAGAAAAAAGCAAAATTCGGACATTTTTCAATCAAATTAATTTCTGGTTAGAGAAGTTATATCCTAATTTTTTTTTAGAAGTTATGTGTTTTTGCTTACATGAAATAAATAATGAAATTTTACATGTTCAGGGCATACATACGAATTAACGCAAGATATAATGATTTAAATTATACATAATCAGTGAATATAATATTAATATCTGCATCATTGAAGAAAATCCTTATCTGGTATGACAATAAGAAAAAATATATTAGAATATTGAAACCACAAATCGATGTGATAAATCTGTTATTAATTAACTAGTACAGACTTAAACATTAAGATTTTAACTGATTTAAAGTTGAAGGGATTAAAAATTATTTCTTGGATTTTGAAGGCAATCACTTCGTGGTGCATTTCGATATTGAGAACAGAGAAAACACTTTTACTTGTTTATACCACTTTAAACTTTATTTTGCACTGACTAGTTTCGACTACACTTATTTTATAATGATTATCGTGTAGTCGAAACTAGTTACTGCAATATAATGTTTAAAGTGGTATAAACAAGTAAAAGTGTTTTCTTTGTCCTAAAAAAATATTTGGCATTTCTAATATTTATATTTTGCTTTGTTTTCAACAACGTTATTTATTTATTTATTCTTAATTAATAAAATAACAGAACAACGTTCCAGTAACAGGGACAACAACATTAATTATACAAACATACATAAATAAAAAGTATATAGATATAAACTAATGAAACATACAAAAAATATAAACAAGAATTGTAGAATTGTAAATAAAGTAGAACATAAGAAACTAAATACACAGTAGAATAGCAGTGTTTATTAAAATTTCGTATCAAAGCTTGAAGCTTGATTAAGTATTGTAGCTTTGGAGTCGTTGAAAATATCACAGGATGTAGCAACATTATTAAAATTTGAAGTCATTATGGATATAGGTGATCTTCTCAGTACATTAATTCTGGAGCGAGCAATGTAAAATGTTGATTGGAATCTCGTTGATGCCGTGCTAACTTTGATGTTAACCTGTGAGAGTAACTCATTACAATCAATATTATTATTTAAAATGTCATATAAAATGGATATGCTATTAATATATCTGCGTTTATGAAGAGAACATATGTTGTATTTCGAAAGCAGTATGTTGTTGTCAAATCTTCGCTCAGGGTACACTCCCTCCATCCTAAAATTTAAATATTTCAGAAACTTACGTTGGACTCCTTCAAGTGCATTAATATGTGAATGGTATATGGGGTACCAGATCAACTGACCATACTCAAGCGCACAAGAGAAAAAATATAACGTTAATAAAGCTGAAGAATTCGTAAATGACTTAGTATTTCGAATAATGAATCCTAGAATTATATTTGCTGATGGTATTATTGAATTTGTATGGTTGATAAATGGAAACTGAGAGTCAAATAAGATGCCAAGATCCTAATAGATATTACATCTGGATAATGCATTATTATTTAATGTATAATTAAATATAACCGGATCTCTCTTCTTTGTGTAAGCCATTATTTTATACTTATCAATGTTGACCTGTAACTTATTTATTTTACACCAGTTCGATATAATATTAATTTGATGTTGGAGAAAATTGCAATCTGAGTTACAATTGATCCGTGTATATAGTTTCAAGTCATCAGTAAAAAGTAATAGCGTAATGGGGCGCGCCGGAAGAAGCAGTATAAATTTCTGATTTAAAGCCATTATAAAAAATAATGTTAGGTCTGTTACTAAGGTATGATTTAAGAAACTCTACCAAGCTTGCGCTAAATCCGAAGCTGTACAGTTTTTCTATAATAACTGAATGGCTAATTCTATTGAAGGCTTTCGAAAAATCAGTATATATCACATCTACTTGCCCTTGCCCATCTAATGCATGAGAAATATACTGAGAGATAATTGAAAGGTTTCTTATAGTTGACCCTTTTTTAATTAAACCATGTTGGTAAGGGGAAATATATTGTTTGATGAGTAAATACAGGGTGTCCCGTTAATGCGGGGAAATGGCTAGACCATAGATTCCTGGGGTCAAAATATGACGATTTAACGCAACTTATCTATATCCAAAAATTTACGGTTAAGCCGGAATTTGGCTTCAAAGTTTCAAAAAATTTTATTTCTTTTGTTTATAACAATTGAACGCTTTATTCGATTTGAATGAAATTTATTATTAATAACTACCATATTATAATACATAATTTTAATTATTATGGTCATTATTGATTGACCGGAAGTATAAGAATTAGTAGTACCACCACTTAAAAACTAAAATATTTTTTTATTGGTGCATCCATTAAAAGCTAAAAAAATATTTCTTGAAATACCAATTAATTTTAGAACTTTTTTGTATCTTAATAATATTTGATATCTTTTACGGTTTTGGCACAAAAAAATAAAATATGAATAAAGTATGCAGATTTGCACTCATTAATAAGTAAATCAACTTATTCAATTGAATAAAAATGAAATAATATCAATTGATACAATAAATCATAACAACATCTAACACTTTTTAAACAATTTTCTTCGCAAAATCCTAATACGAGCAAGAAATCTGTTTGCTACAAATGTGAATATTTATTAACTATAATAAAGTTAACAGTAAATGATTTAAAGACACTCAGTTATTATTATTTTACATAATTTACATTTTTTAAACAAAGATGGCCACGAAAAACATATATTTTCGATTTGATGGAAAACTAGATTTTGTTTTTACTAGATAAAAAAAATATATTTTATTTTTTTGTGCAAAAACCGTACATTATATCAAATTTTATTAAGAGACAAAAAAGTTTTAAAATCAAATTCTCTTTTAAACAGTATTTTTTTAGTTTTTATGGGATGCACTAATAAAAAAATATTTTTGTTTATAAGTGGTGGTACTATTGTTTTCTATATTTCCTGTTAATCACTAATGTCCATAATAGCTTAAATGATGTATTATACTAAGGTAGTTATTAAGAATTAATTTCATTCAAATCGAATAAAGCGTTCAATTTTTATAAACAAAAGAAATAAAAATTTTTGAAACTTTGAAGACAAATTCCGGCTTAACCGTAAATTTTTGGATATAGATAAGTTGTGTTAAATCATCATATTTTGACCCCAGGAATCGATGGTCCAGCCATTTCCCCGCATTAACGGGACACCCTGTATGTTCAGATAAGCAAATTTCGAAAGCCTTCGCGAAATTGGATAAAATAGCAATGGGTCTGTAATTTTCTACATTTGATTTGTCACCGCTTTTGAAAACTGGACAAACCCTAGCTAATTTCCAGCAATTAGGAAATGTGTAACATTTTAGAGCAAGATTGATATCTAGAATAGATAGTGGAATAGAAAATATTTCAGCACTATCTCTAACCAGAAAGCTAGGTATTGAATCATAGCTACATGTAAATTATTTTTTTTATTTACGAAGAGCAGTTACAACATTATTTTTAGTTAAATTTGGAATATTAACACAGGGCATATTATTGCAAGAATTGCCGGGTGTATCATTCGAATATGTATATACATTTTTAAAAGAATTATCCAAACCATTTGCAATTCCATTCGGAGTTTTATAATTAATGTTATTATGTTTCATGAGAGATGATATACGTGACTATTCCACTCCTATTGCATGTAGCCAATGAAAAGGAGGCATGTGTTATTTTTTAGCCAATCACGTCAATTTATAAGTGAATAAACACCAAGTTGCTATTTATTCACCTGAATAACCTGAAGTTAGCTATTTCCCGACAAATAAATTGAATTAGCCTTGATAAAAAAGCGAAAAACGTTGTTTATGCGTATGTCAGTTGCAAGTAGGTTATAAAATCAAAAGGTTTGGTAAAACTTCATCATCCATAATAAATGCGATGGTGGCAAGTTCTGTACCAAAAAATAAAACTAAAACGAGATCGTGTGTTTGGAAACGATTTGAAGAATTCTGCGCCGATAAAAACTACCAGTTGTTAGCAAAACTTCAATGAAAACTCTTGCCGCGATTATGATGACTGGGCGTATAATATGAAGAAGGTAAATGCAAATGATTATAAGGGAGGTGTTATTTAATCAATGTCGAATTTTTCGACCAAAATACTGCATATCATAAAAATTTTAATATAAATATTGAACCATTCACCGATATTCGTTTCAAGTCGTGGAATAGTCTTTCCAAATACCATTCTTGATGACAATTAAATCGGAATAAATTTTGTTTTTAGCGCATTCAAGTTTGTTGCCTGGCGGCTCGTGATTTTTTCGTGACAGTTGCTCTCATTAAAATCGCTAAGCAACAAACTTTCATGCAAAAACAAAATTTATTCGAGTAAATTGCCATCACTTATGGTATTACTTGTGAATATTTCTTTTTACTATTAATGAAGGACCAAAAAGAAGTAGGGTCAGATGTTATTTTGTTTTCAGTAGATTAATAAAATAATTTGTAGTCTCGATCTAATTGATTTTTAACTGTAGATCTTAATTTATTAAAACTTTTACGCTGTATGTCTTGTTTTATATTTTTAAAAATGATTCTATATTTGTGTTTTTTCTTAATATTATTAATTAGTTCAGTAGAGGGATACTTTTAATTGCGTTATTAAAAAGTGGGACATTTTGATCTAATATTGTATAAATGCAATCATAAAACAAGTTAAATGCCATATCAACGTCAGTAGTACTGATAATGGGTAACTAATCAACATTGAATAATGCATCATATACAGGGTGTCCCGTTAATGCGGGGAAATGGCTGGACCATAGATTCCTTAGGTCAAAATATGACGATTTAACGCAACTTATTTATATCTAAAAAATTACGGTTAAGCCGGAATTTGGCTTCAAAGTTTCAATTTTTTTTATTTCTTTTGTTTATAACAATTGAACGCTTTATTTGATTTGAATGAAATTTATTTTTAATAACTACCATAATATAATACATCATTTCAGTTATTATGACTAGTATTCGTTAACGAGAAATATAAGAAACAGTAGTACCACCACTTAAAAACTAAAATATTTTTTTATTGGTGGATCCAATAAAACCTAAAAAAATACTACTTGAAAGACCATTTAATTTAAAAACTTTTTAATTTCTTAATAATATTTGATATCTTTTACGGTTTTCCCACAAAAAAATAAAATATATATTTTTTATCTAGTAAAAACAAAATCTAGTTTTTCATCGAATCGAAAATAAATGTTTTTCGTGGCCGTCTTTGTTTAAAAAATGTAAATTATGTATAATAATTATTATTTAGTATCTTTTGACAATTAATTTTTAACTTTATTATAGTTCATAAATATTCATATTTGGAACAAACAGATATCTCGTTTGTATTAGGATTTTGCAAAGAAAATTGTTTGAAAAGTGTTAGATGTTGTTTTGATTTATTTTATTAATTGATATTATTTAAGTTTTATTTAATTGAGTAAGTTTATTTACTTATTAATGAGTGCATAATGTGTATACTATATTCATATTTTATTTTTTGTGCAAAAACCGTACAAGATATCAAAAACAAGTAAGAGTCAAAAAAGTTTTTAAATCTAATGCCCTTTCAAGTAGATTTTTTTGGATTTTATTGGATGCACCAATAAAAAAATATTTTAGTTTTTAAGTGGTGGTACTACTGTTTTTTATACTTCCTGTCAATCATTAATGGCCAAAATAACTAACATAATTTGAAACTTTGAAGCCAAATTCCGGCTTAACCTTAAATTTTTGGATATAGATAAGTTGCATTAAATCGTCATATTTTGACCTCAGGAATCTATGGTCCAACCATTTCCCCTCATTAACGGGACACCCTGTATATTTTAAAATGTATGCTTTCTGGTTAGGATTTATTCTATCTTTGAATATTTTATTTGAATCAACTGTAATATTAAGCTCGAGAAAAGGGTGGTGAATATCCTGCTTAGACAATGGTAATAGATCGCAAGTTACTTGACAAATATTGATGTTTGTTAAAATAAGATCAAATAGTCGACCATTTTCTTTTAGTATATCATTGATTTGATTTAATCCACAGAAAGAGATAAAATTATTTACATTTTGCGTTTGCATACCGGTACTTTCATTACTTTTAAATTGAGGTACATTGAAGTCACCTCATTATTCATAATTATTTGTTCAAAGAGTTCTAAACATAAATTACAAGAGATTTTTTTAAACGACATATACATCAAACAACGTCAATAAAAGGCCACGATTCGCATAGTTATAAGAGATCAATGTTTTCAACTAAAATTTCATTCCTAGTTTCCAAAAGAACTCCACCTTCAGTAGAAATACCAGTTGCTATGAGGTCACGATCCTTCTGAAAAACAAAGTATGAATTTGTAAACTATTCTGAACTAAGTATATCATCAGTTAGCCATGCTTCAATTAAACCAATGATGTCATATCGAGCTAAACAGGCGGCAGGGTTTTATAAGTTTCCCGATTTAGTTCTCGAAATTTTTATAATACTAGGGACATTGTCAACATATTTCAATTTCAGGTTAGTTTCGCCATTTGCCTGTCTTTATTTTAGTTCCGAAATTATCGAATTAAAAACATCGTTTTGCATTGGGGTAACATCTGGTTTCAATCTAAGTGGTGTATTAATTTTAGTTTTATTTTTATATTAATATTTTTATATTCTTGAATAATTTTCTCACTTATCTTTTGATGAAACATTATTAAATGATAGGTAAACATTGGAGCAGACGATGACAACGAAGAAATTTGGTCTTCCCCAGTTTTTTACTCAACAGATGAAAATATTTTCTTACTACCGAGAAGAGTGCCAAGAAAAATTTAATCGTTTGCAGTACGTGATATTTCATTTTTAATGTCATAAGCTTAAAGTTATGGTCAATATTGAATATTCTAACTAAAAGTAAAATAAGTGAACACTACTAAAGAACACTGAAGTAGCAAAATGCATTTCCTATAATGGTTTACCCAATAAGTTCCAAGAAAGATATCAATTTGTTTACAAAAAAATATGGCTTAGAGGAATGATAACCAGATAAATGACCTGAAGCCATCTAGTCTTTGAAGTATGTATTTTATACCACATAATACCATTAACATCAAACAATTCACCTGACGATAATTTCTTATTTATTATATTAAATATTCACTATATGAAAATGAATTATGTTTCATTTAGGTAGCATTATTTTTTTAGTATTGCCCTTTACAAGAATTACAATTCTAATGTATAAATACTTGTGATATTTCCTACTACAAATATGATACCCCACCATCTTTCACAGTTGTTAATAATATTTACAAGAAATATATTAACTTTCGACTGCTTGAAATAAATAAAACATGCCTAGATTCTTTATAATTTACCAAAGATGCATAAAACAAGTAATAAGAATAAATTTGGGAATGCTTATATTGTAACATTTCTTAATTTTTGGTGTGATCCTCCTATGTATATGGCATTTATTAAGATTTTCTACTCCGGTTCTTGCTGATACTGGATCTAATATTATGGAAATAACAATAATAAATAAATGCATATGGTAGGTGGAAGTTATGTCTAGTGACAAAGCAATATATTAAATTCTTAATTATTGATAAAATAAATAGAAGATACAACAAATTCCAATCTTTAGATAATACTAATGTGGCTAGAAATATAGTTGAAAGTTAAAGTGATGGCCAAATATTTCACCCCATCGACTATATTTGTAGCAACAATCTCGAGAACTTAAAACTTATTGCCTTCAACAAGAACTGCGACATTTTTGTTTCTTTTTTAAAAATATATTTTTTTCGAAAAATCTACAGTAGCTGTAAAAATCTGTAACTGTTTGGATTTATTTCATTTATTTTCTAGTACACTTCTATAAAAGTATCGTAGTTACTTTAAGATATGTCAAATAAATTAGATAAAACGTGACATGATATTCTAGTCGCTTATGATCGAAGGTTAATGGTCGTTGTGGAGGAATTCATGTTATTTATAGTTTTATTTATTTAGTTTATGTTTTCCTGTTAATATAGACCATTTCTCTGAATTATTTTTAAAAATTAACAACATATTTTATTGTCATGTTTTATCTAATTTATTTGAAAAATCTTAAAGGCAACTATGACATCATTAGAATTAATTTAGCAGTCGCACAAACGTTATTATTGTTAATGTCTAACGGTTTTAACAGTTTATTGTTCTTTGCATTGAGAATATGTCGCCCAACGTGGGGCTATTTATTTGCGCTGCCACAAGGTTGTGAGATCTTCTGCTTATATTTCTGTCGTTGTCTTTATCTCCTGAATCCAAAACATTTTATTTTGTCGAAATCATTAATTAAACTCGGGTGTAAATACATCTATTGTCTTTTAGATTTATTATTATGTCAGTTGTTGGTTTGTCACTTTTATTAGATTAAAATCACCATAAAATTAACCTACTGTTGTTTTGATAGTTCTATTATTTGCAAAACATAAATTGGTTTTGTATATATATCGACGTCCGAAATTTAATTTTTATTTTTTAAGTAAATCTGTTATCTGAACTAAATATAATTTCGAAAGGCGTTTTACAGAAGGTGACTGAAGTTTGATTTTATTGTGTTTTATTTGCGTAAAAGTACCAATTTATTGAAATTTTATTTCAATAAATATTATTAAATTTTTGTTTGTTTCTCTGTTTATTTTTTAAATTTTCCTTATCTATAAAGTAAAAATAGCCCCCCACTTTTGGTGTCCGATATTTTACCGAAAGCTTTTTAGTTGTTCCAAATAAGAATAAAATCTTAAGTTTAATTTTTTTGAATCTTGCTGATTGCGATGGTAGCAGACAAACACACTAAGGCATAGTTTGTGCGTGTATTTGATGTCATAAAACGATTATTTTGTAGGTAATTTAATAGAGCATCAGAAAAAAAACACAAAAATGAATTAAGTGTAAACAAAATAGAAAATAATAATCCTTTTTATCAGATATCTATATTAAACGTTAACAGTTTTTGTTCAAGGTACGATTTTAGATTAGATTAGACGGGGTCGTTTGAACAGCCTAGCAATACTGCGACCTAGTTAGATCTTTTTCTACTCCTATAATGAAATAACATAATTGTAGGTTATTTTTTAATTATGTAATGTAGTACATTGTATGTTATGTATATAATATATGTTCATTGTCATAGCAACCATTGTAGCACTAGTGCTACAATATCTATTGAAGCACTAGTGCTACAATGGTTAAATAGGAGAGGGATATTACAATAACATAGCATTAATAATATTAATATTGAATCAGACTAAACGATTTTTGTAATGAATACATGTGAATTTCCTTAAATTCAAAAAATAAAGTTTTTCAATTAGACGCAAATTATGCGAACATTATAAAATTTATTACACGCATTTGATTTTTGAGTTGACTTTTCTGACGTGAAATTATACGTCAAAATAAAATTGCGAGTGTGTTGAAATTTACGTAAAATAATGGTAAGTAGTAATAGTGAGAGTAGTTTTGTTAAAAAAATCAAACCCTACGGTAAATGTTCATCATATACATTTTCATTCTCGTGAGCAATGAGTATCATTGTATGCTCATTATACGATATACTATTTACTACTATGTTCCCAGGAATTCAATGTCCTTGATAAGATCAATGAATTTCCTAGGAGGCCAAGCCCTGTTCCGTTCTGGAGTTATTGTCATTTCTCCAGTTAGGGCTAGTCAGTTGGTACTAGGGTTGCTATTTATGTATTGAGATAGAAAGTATAGGCAAATGAATGTTATAAAAAACATTTTTATTTCTTTTCAAAATTATTCAATTTAAGATCTATATACTTTTGCATGCGATTGAACCACTCTTCAAAGCACTTGGTCCAGAAAAAGGATGGTGGCTCTAAAACATGCGTTTTGAAGGTATCAGCCGCTTCTTCGGGCTATGAAAATCGTAGTCTATGCAGTTTATCTTTAATTACTGGCAACAAGTAAAAGTCAGTATGTGCAAAGTCGGGGCTGTAGGGCGGATGGCCCATCAATTTCATCTTTTGTGTGTCCAAATACTCTTTTGTTGCATGTTATGTGAGTGAGTTCGCATTGTCGTGATAATAATGATAATAATAATAGTTTATTACCCAACAGAGTACATCCAATAACATAACAATATTTATTCTGAAATGTTGACCATACAACCGAGCAATACATTAATTTGCTATTAACAAAGACATTGAATAAAACAATTAGTGTATCAATATAGGAGAAACCCTTGAGGTTACGTAAAATAAAACTTAGAAGACGGTAGCAATCTCTTACTAAACAGGTTATGTGTAAGCTAAAGTTCAGTTTTGTACCAACTAGTAAGCCAAGATCTTTAAATTTGGAAATATTTAAATTTAAACCATTATCAAATTGAAATAAAACAACACAGTTGGGAGGGTTTCACATTTATTGTTGAACACTGCAATATGTTTCGCCAGACAGTGGCGTATTCAGGCAGATGAATACTTTGTGGCGAATCATGTTGCAGTGTTCAACAATAAATGTGAAATCCTGCCAACTATGTTGTTTTATTTCAATTTGTTATGGAGATTCATCATGTATCATAATCAGTAATCAGTAACATCAGTAACCTATATATTTTGAACCCTGCGGCACAACTGATGTTGCAGGATATGGGACAGAACGTACACCTCCATATTCAAAGATCTGCGTCCGTTCAGTTAAATAACTCTCAATTATTGTTATAATGTTGTCAATTTTAATTTCAATATGAGAAGCTTGTGTGGCATACTGTCAAAAGCTTAACTAATATCAGTGTAAACTACATCAGCTTGATACCTATTGTCTAATATATGTGAAATGTTCTTTGTAAAATTTACCAAATTTGTTGATGTAGAACGACCTGACATGAAGCCGTGTTGCTTTAGATTAATTTTGTGGCGAACGTTAAAATAAATTTACTTAGTTATTATACATTCAAAGGCTTTAGAAAAATTACTGATGAGGTCTATATATTTTGATTTGATTTCTATTTCCACTTTTAAAAACAGGTACAATTTTCACCCCTTTCTATTACAAAGAGAACACAAGAGTCTTCAGTCTTAAGAATCAAATTATATATAAAGGTCAATGGTTTGCATTAAATGTGGCCGCAAACTTACAATACAAAAGAAGATAATTTATCCAATCCAACAGCTAACGAGGCTTTCAGATTCTTTAGCTGTATCAGAACATCTTCTTCAGCGTTTATAAAATTCCCAAATAATCCATGTTTGATAATAGACGTAGATTTATTACTTGCAGCATTATCTTTATAAACAGAATTGAAACTGGTTGCAAATGCATTGACGATGTCTGTTGGATTCGATGATAATTTGTCTTCATATGACATATTTTCTAGAATTCGTGTTGCATTTTAAGTTGTATGAATATAGTTCCAAAATACAGCAGGGTCCTTTTTTATATTATTTTCTGCGCCTTGTACAAATACATGCCGTTTACTATTAAATAAACTCTTGAGCTCTCTTCTTGTATTTTCAAAATTACGTTTATTAGTTTCATTATTATTTCGCAAGAATTTAGATCTTAATTTGTCTTTTATCTTAACTTTACGTCTCAATGAACTATCAATTTATATTTTGGCACATATTTTTATCAAAAATCATCATTTACACATTTTAATTTGTACAATTTGACAGTCTATATATAAATTAGTAAGATCAGCTTTTTTAAAGTTATATTTATATTCATTATATCCTGAAAATTTTGCGCTTTTTAAAGTGCTTAATTCAACAGAAATATTCAAAGTAGATTGATGAGTGTCCTCAGTCACAAGTGATTCGAGGTCCCCTTTGAAGTTGGTATTTAAATTCACGTAATAGTATAACTAAATCTAAAAACCTATCAAGAGCATTTGGAATATTAATTTGTACAAAATCATGATAATCCATGAAATCGTTAACGGTTGTCGATAAATTTGATGAGTAATGTGACTTAGAGCAGTCTTTAAATTCAGGAATATTAAAATCGCCTCAAATTAACACATTGTCATAATGAAGCATCACAAAATCAATAGCTTCAAAGAGTAAATTCAAAATCTCAAGACTAGGTTTGGGAAGATAAACACATATCATCAGGATTGTTCTGGAATTAATAATCAATTTTGCGGCAACTGTTTCTATTATATCGGGAATATTGGGTAGAATAGCTTCAACAGCAAACAATACATTTCTTACTGCCAACAACAAATCGCTACCAAATCTATTAAGTCTGTCACAACGATATACATCGTGATGCAAAATGTTTCGTTGTTTTGGGTTGCTTTCTCTCAATGTACCGAAAACAAATGGTAGTATACTACTCTGAATTTATTATATTTTGATTTCTAGAGCCATAGTTGCCACAAGACCATGAAAAATAATGCAACTATTTTCTTCTTATCACTTCGAGAACGAACAATTTTCGTTGGCTTTTCTTCACATTGAAAGACCCAAACTGCCGATTAGCCTTTTATTTTTGGCTCATACGAATAAATCTTTGACTCATCACCTATATGGCTGATGGCTTTGGATGCACCACAATTGTATTTTAAAATCATTTAACGGCACCAATCGACACAAGATTTTTTTTAACATCTGTCAACAATTGTGGAATCTAATGCGCACACAACTTCCGAACACACACACATCTTATGTATACTGCTCAAACTAATGCTCTAAAATTTATTGATTTCGTGATATGTCACATGACAATCTTCGTCAATTAGTTTTCGCACATCATCGATATTTTTCGGTACAACGACCCATTTTTTGACAATCTCCATTAACTTCGTCCGTGAGCAAACTATTATACGTTCATGTTTGAATTCAGTTTACCAGTGATATATAGTGGCTGCACAAGGCGCTTCACCGCCAAAAGTTTAATTCCGTTAATTGATGCACTGTTCTCGATTTTTAGACCACGTCGACAGTCATAATAAATAATAGTTCGGAAATTTATGCGTGTCAATTCCATCTTCTGGCCGAGATGCAATTTTCAACTTAATGTAAATAACACAAATAGTGCAAGCACGACAAAACGTTCTGAGTACGTATAATGTCAAAAATTTTAAACTCTACGATGGCAATATCACACGGCAATACCAGTGTGCTCGGCCGTTTACTCTTCCAATCCATATATTCTACAAGTGATGTCATGATGTAACTACATTAAGTGATGTCCACTTTGCCTATCTTGTTGGTACTTTACCGTGAATCATAGCTCTAAACTGGAAGAATCAGACCCACGTTCCATTCATTCTGTCCCAGTCATCCAAAGATGATGCTAGAGCGAGTTCAGCTCTCAACAGCTCGACTATAGTCCGATTTTAGAACGGTGGTTAATCGAAGCTCGTGTTAATAGCACAGTTAATTAGAAGAATCAGTGAGCTGTATAAACTTTAGGGATGGTTTATGTTTTTGAAATCCGTGGAAATATGAGTATACACAAAAGAGTATAAATTATTATGATAAAATTTAATATTTGAGTTTTTGTTGGCACTGCAATAATAAAAATCATCTATAAGATGAATTGCGCCCATTATGTTTTTTTTTGTGTGTTTGGTGGCACATAGAAATCTAAGTTTGTCTGACTATACTTGTATTGAAAAGTGATTGGGTTATTTTTGTTCATTCTAAGAGTTTGGCTCAATTTTTTTAATTTGAAAGTTTTAAGGGTTCGTTGTAAAACTATGATCGTGCGTAGTTGACCTGCGGTGACGTTTGGCGGCGCCTGTCGGGTTCTGGTGATTGAACCAGATGGATTACCAGGGATTTCGTTGGTGTTACCTGTGGGGATTGAAATGTGTGGCGCGGGTAATGATATTTACTTGTTGCATAAAATTGATTTCCAAGTGGGAGGTAGTCGTTGGGCGTCGTAGCGTTGATTGAGTTTATCAGTGTGTTTTTCTATATCCATTGCCTCGCGGATAATCCTCTTCGTGAAATGGTCTAGTACTGTGATGGAAATCGTCTGGCCAGAAATGAGGAGGATAGATCTTTTTCGACGGCTCTGATGTATTGAGGTCGCCGTAAGTTCATGCAACTGTTGGTTTGTTTTTGATATTTCAGTTGGCACAGGGGATTTTGTATACTCTTTGATTTTCAATGGGAATAATGTCTATTGGGGAATTAAGGAAATGTCCTGTTTTACGTGAAATGGTAAAAATTGTTTTTATATTTTATCTTTTTAGTATTTTGAAAATTTTGTCTGTTGTACCTCGTAAATACGAAAGAAATGTTATATTTTAGAATTCTTGTCTTTGTTTTTAGGGTTGGATTTTTGTTCCAGTAAGAATATTAATGCGCGAAAGTTATCTCATGACAATGCTATTTTGCTTTTGAAAATAAAAATGAGCGGAGTCAACGTTCAGGGAAGAATGAAATTGGTTTAATTTAAAAATAACATTTCGTGAAATTGCTTTAGTATAAAATACTCTTAATTTCTAGAACAGAGTCAAACCTGTTACAAGACAGCTGTAAATACCATAGTCCAAAGAAAGCTAGGTATAAGTTTACCTAATACATGCAGAAAAACCCCAATAAATTATATATTAGAGTAGGAATTTTCTGTTTACATAACCGCATTATTTAAGTTACGCTGCGTTTACACAGAATCAAGAGTTTTTTGTTAATTCGTGGTTATAACCGATTAAAAATATAGCTTAAAGTATAATGGTCTCATTTTAATTTTGGTTAGTCTCAGGAATATATCGTATGAAAGTCCCAAAATAGTTTTCAAAATATGATTCAAGCAGGAACAAAACGTGATAATTATATTTTTTTAGAAAATATAATCAATTATTAATAAAATATTTAATTATGTGTGTAAATTAATATAATAACAAGGGTAGTTTCTTAAATTATAAGTTTAGATCTTCTTTGCTTTTATACTTAATTTACTTATTACTTCATCATAATATAAAACACACATATTATTCAACACATTTAGTTACTCCTTGCTTTTATTTAAAATTCTATTAATATTTATAGCCTATTGTAGTAAATAGGTAAATAATTTTAAACTAATGGCAACTTAATCATTTGAAATAATATTTAAAGTTTTTTAATCTTTAACATATGACCAATTAATAAATATGATATATTTCGTTTAGTTTTTTAAATGAAAAATGGGTTTCGTTCGTACAGATAATACCAGTGCCATTCTTATTAATGTCTTTTATGAATCCCGTCATCAGTTTAATTAATTACGTTCATTACATTATTATAAGGGAAACATATTGTTTCAAATTTCTAAAAGTACACACATTTTCACTATAAATATGTCACCAGATTCGTGATGAAAATAAGAAATAATATATAAGAACAACCTTCATTAATTTAATTTATAATCCATGCTATTTTTTGTAATTATTCAATCATAATAAATAAGTGAATGTAAAATTTAACTACAGTCTAGAACTTGATTAAATTACTCACAAAATGTAAGATGTGATGTTAGTTTACATTATCAAATATAAGGATTCTTTAATTAAATGGCATAAATATACGTTAAAAGGAAAATTGGGTTGTTTAAGGAGTAGCAGTGTATATCTATAGATAATAGAGATATACGCTTTTTCAGGGTTTGTCTTGTCGGAATTCGCCTCGGTAAATGTTGCACGGAATGTCTACCAAATATCGAGCGGTATTTCTTTTATTTTGGGCCATGAAAAAGCAGAGTAGTGAACCGGGAATCAATTTCCGACAAGAGAAACTCTGTGAAATTGATGTTTTCTTTTTGCGACGGCTAGGTTATGCCAGTCAATCAAACTGGTTATTAAAAATCAAACGGATAGATATATCGGCTCGATAAAATTCAGTTTTTTTTTTAGTAGTTTACACTTATTGTTATTGTAATTATTTGAAACGAAATGTTAGCATGTTTTATTAGAAAATATATTTATTATTTATATTTGGCATTTTTTAAATGTTAATGTTCCAATTAAAAATAGGCATATATTTTTTAACCTTATCTATCTTGATCGTAATATTTTATTTGATTAAGGTGTATACGTTTAATGATAGAGATTTTTTAATGTTCAAGATTAGCAAGTGTTAGTGATATTTTAAATTAGATGAAAAAAAACTAGATGGAGTTATTATGATTATTTATAATATAAATAAAGCTAAATATACAACATTTTCATTTACCTATAGAAGATAACAATTAAAAGAATTTTCGAAACCTTAATTAGAAATAAATTTCTAGATATTAAAATATATTTTATTTATAGACAATGAGCAAATATAGTAAAATAGCATTGTAATAAAATAGTGATATAGCTATACAGTATATTCTTTGTACACTTTTTATTCTTCTGACAAAAGAGCTATAAAAGGGCATCGACCAAAATCTTTCAGCTCATTTTTCTTAATTATGTACTAACTTCCATAAAAATGGCAACACCTACGAACGATTTGATTGACAATTTTAAGAAACGTCTATTTTCAGGAAACAAAGTAATGATTAAAATTTGAAAACAAAAGAACAGAAGGTAAACAGTTCAATAAATAGTTGCTCCACCGCAATTTGTAATCAATCAAGTGATCTTTGCTGCCTATGGTATATCGTCCAAAACTTTTTTAATTTGCGGCTAGAGGTCCTGTAACTTATCTGGAGGATATGGTAAATTAACAAGTTGCCTACCGATCACATCCCACACATGTTCAATGGGCGACAAATCAGGCAACCAAGCAGTCCATGGAAGGACGGCAATATTAACTTCTTCAAAAAAAACGTGTTGTAGCCCTTACCGTAGGAGAGCGCGCATTATCCTGTTTGAAAATGGGATTTACTAGCCTCTGAAGATTTGGAAGCACAATGGATTCTAGCACATTGGCAATTTAACATTTAACTAGCTTCGTTTAGATTGTCGGCGATGAAGACCAAGGTGTTATAATAACAAATTTTACCCCATTTCATAATTACATACTTGTGTTCCACAAAAAATGTTAAATTATTATATTCTCCATGCATTCGTCTGACCCTCCTACGACCATTGTGAGCCCATAAGCAAAATTAAGACTCTAAGCTAAACACAATTTGATGCCATTCTTGCACCCAATCCGGCGATAATTAGATGACATTGACATTCTGGGTCCAAATACCTCTCATTTAGATAATTAATTAAAACACTTTAACTTTGTTTTACCACAAAAATATATTTATTGCTGTGACTATCGTTTCGAACATTCACTGTTCATTATCAAACATAAAGTACTTAAAATTAATTAACAGGTGTTATTTATATGCCTTCGAAAAGAGGAGAGTACATCAGGTCAGTCTGGTCATTAAGAAGGGAAAAACCGGGATTAATTTTGGCTTTATGAATTTCTAGCGCTTCCAGTAAATCCATTTTACGGCCTTTATCCGTAAAGTGGATTACTGAAAGTACATCCTTGCCGAAAGTATGATTATTTTCTATTAAATGATTGGCAAAAGTTGAAGCATATTAAAACATAACAACTCAACTTTTGCCAATCATTTAATAGAAAATAATCATACTTTCGGCAAGGATGTACTTTCAGTAATCCACTTTACGGATAAAGGCCGTAAAATGGATTTACTGAAACCGCTAGAAATTCATAAAGCCAAAATTAATCCCGGTTTTTCCTTTCGAAGGCATATAAATAACACTTGTTAATTAATTTTAAGTACTTTATGTTTGATAATGAACAGTGAATGTTCGAAACTATAGTCACAGCAATAAATATATTTTTGTGGTAAAACAAAGTTAAAGTGTTTTAATTATCTTATTAAAAATGTACCACCAAGTTAACGCCGACAACATTCAAGAACCTCTCATTTAATCATTGGCAATTGGTCGAGTTGTTGAAAATCTGTCTCTTGTGGTCAAAAGTTTTAAGCGACATTCTTCGCGATCTATAGTCCTCCGGGGTCATCCAGATTCAGGCCGACATTTTTAAATCCCGACCTCTGACCATTTGAACCAACATATCAATACTGTTGTAACATTTCAGTTTACACGACGAGAAAATTTTCGTAGCGAAGTGTGGCCTCTGTCATGCTAATAATACGATCACGTACAAACTCAGTTAATTGGAAAGAATTTTGAGGTTGCCCTAATTTTGGCATTGTTTTCAAATTCAGAAGGTGATCGTGAATAAACAATTTGCAAAATTGACTGTTAATTATACAGTGAAATAAATAAACCAGTCTTTATATATACATACTTTCTACAGGAAAACTCATTTGACAATGATTTTTTATAATACTCGATAAATTGCAAGAAAACCAGAAATAACGTCCCATTTCAAACAATATTTGCAATATATAGCTACCAGACATGAATTACAACTTCATTCTTAAATTAGCAAGTATTGAATTTTGTATCTATCTCAATGAAAAAGTAAACATTTATTTTATTTGTAGTCAATTTTCTATTTAAAATTTAAAGATCTACTTAACTTCCACTTATTACCTTTATATCTAATTGCCAATTCATGTATAAAATTATTGTTATATTTCTTGGATGTATTAAAAGCATTCGATTTAATTTGGCATCGATGTCTACTTTGTAAATACAGTTTTCTTTATTTAAGAAGTTAGTTTGTAAACCAATACCATATTCTAATACTTCAAATTTGTTTTCTAAATAGTGGCTTAGAATATATGCAATAAAAACTTGACTAATACCATTTTTAAATTGTGTACTATTAATAATTTATTCAATCATTATAAATAGCCCAGTTACATAAATGTAACTTTAAAAGCGAAGTACACCTTAGATCGAAAATACTGCAACCCCCAGAAAGAAAAATGTTTTAAATGTTTTTGTATTAAATTTATGTTTAGGTTTCGTGTCAGAACAAACGATTACAATTTGGTGCAGGTTGAACAAAACATACTGACAAAACTTTTCGATTAATTGTTTGCCTAGAAACCACACGTCCTGTTGCTGCAACAAAAGTATCAAGCACTTACCGCAAAGTGTCGTGACGATTACGTATAGCAAGTATTCTTGGGTTCCGTTTTTGACCAACCTGTATAATCCTAGGTCTACCAGCACCCCTCTGTCGCTGATAGACATTTTCTTTAGACCATCTTCTCCAAACTCGCATTACAGTTGAGGGTGAAATTTCGAGTCTTCGGGCTGTTTTTCTCAAACTAAAGCCCCCTCCTTCATACCAACAATGTAACCTTTTTGAAAATCACTTAATTGATGACATCGACGGGGTGCACGAATTCAGGGTATTTTAGCAAGGTTTTACAATATACTAAAGAGCTCAGAAAGGATCAGAGTAGAATATGTGACTGGTTATTAATATTATTAAATTTAAATTCAAACACTATGTAATTTCCTTCCTTCACATTTATTTTTATGTCAGATGTACATTTCGTACCATGTACATCTGACATATAAAAATAAATGTGAAGGAAGGAAATTACAAAGTGTATTAATTTAATAGTGATACATAAAAAATTGAGATAACGCACTGAAATCTTTATCACCTTTTTTTCATAAGGTGCATAATACGTGCGTTGCATTACTTTTAGCTCCAGTATACTTTTATGCTCTGATTTACAAAATACAATCAATACCACTAAAATAGTATGTGTACATGAGTAGATTATAGCTACAATCCTTTATATAAGTATGGAAGTATCTTTTCAGCCATACTTTATACACTTCAAGAATAGTTGGTTGGAAGGATTATTTAAAGTTTTTGAGACAATCTCTCTCTAACTTAAATATTATTGTTAGTGGATTTCAGGAGTTTCTAGTGTTTGGTTCCACTCTATAGAGAAGTTTTACTCTGGTTATATTTGTTATTTTACCAGAAGCTGTGTGTTTTCTGAAATATAATTTTAGATTAATGTTAAAGCCCAAGAATGTCATGGATGTAGAAAGAAGAATAGTGGTAAAACAAAAGTTATCGTGTTTCAATTACAACTCAGTCAAGATGTACTACGAAGTAAACGCACAAACCATCAAATATTAAAGAAATGAGAACGTAATCTGGGCTAAATTTATTTTACCGTGATTAGATGTTTTTATAATTAATGTAATTAGGCCCAAAATTCCATAATTTATATAGGCATCATTAGTCTTCTAACGTTTGGCATATCTAAATATTTAGAAACAATTGAAAAATGTTCTAAAAAAAACTTCTGGAAAATTATTGCAAGATTATTTGTCATTAAATCTTCTGGATAGAATTTTTTTCTGCGAATATGAATGCTCAGGCAGGTGTGCATATATCTGCGTAATAATTCAAATTAAAAGTAAATACAAGTCTAATTAGAGTCAGTGGCTACAATCGCCTTATAAGTATCTTCAGCAGCTAACAAGTATAATGGTCGATGGAAGAACACGAGAAACTGTGAACACCTTCAAGATCGATGCTCCAAATTTTAAAGTGACTAATTATATTTATTTATATATTTGTGTTACTTTTTAATAGATCTTTTGATGTAAATATACTAAGTGAAATAGAAATCTGAACAGCCAGTATAAATCGTTTTATCTTAAAATTTTATATTTCGGCTTATACTGGTAACAAGAAAAAACGATTAAAAATTCAGCGGTATCAGATAAAATTTTCATTTTTTATTCAACTTATTGGTGCACAATGTGAAATTTACTAAGCGGCTGGACTTTCTTTCCGAGAAAGGTTGCATAGAAGTTTAGATACTATAGTAAGATGTTGTCGAGCATGGAGTCAAAAGGATTGAACACGAAGAGCTAGAGGTACAGGACCAGAAGCACTAGAAGCACT
This sequence comes from Ontholestes murinus, assembly GCA_963969525.1. Classification (NCBI taxonomy): domain Eukaryota; kingdom Metazoa; phylum Arthropoda; class Insecta; order Coleoptera; family Staphylinidae; genus Ontholestes; species Ontholestes murinus. The sequence continues at coordinate 55,453,614 of OZ018394.1, read as the reverse complement.
TCGAAATGCGTTAGTAATTGCTTGGAATGAGACATGAGGACATTAATCACCTAATTAAAAGCGAACCTAAGCGCATTAGAGAGTGTATAGCCCACCATGGTGCATCAACACATCATTATTGTTTTTTTTCAAAAAGTTCGTTGAATCGAAGAGAAATTGTGTTCATTTGTTTACTATGTTTTCTGTTACCATTGTATAAAATTTTATGAAAATAAAATGATTTATACTAGGTGTTCGGATTTCCATGTCACTTAGTATAAATTAAATTAAACTAAACTTTAAAAACGTCAGCAAGGAGCAAACAAAATTTTATTAACAATACTTTAAATAGGTCGAAAGCCTGGTCATTAATAAAACAACAATTTTAAAATTTCTGTGGTAACAAATCCTGTAAAAATGACGCTAATTCATTTGATGCCAATATAATACTAACTTTGCTGACGATATGATCAAATATTTGCCTAAAATTACATCTAGCCCTAGTGAATTACTTGCCCAATTTAATATAAATTTGGAAAGTAGTAACTTTAAGTTTTGAAAATTCGTGAGAGATGTTATTCAGAATTTTAATTTCTACAATAGTCGAGATGTTTTTAGTTCAACTTCCTCCATATTTAAATCTATACTCAGTGCAATAGTCTACCCACTAACAAAACCCTGGAGCATTTGCAAATTAACCCGAATATTTCCAGCTTATTTTCTAATAGCTTATGCGACTTCGATTCATAAAACGGGTACTAGATTTGAAGTTAATAATTACACACCTATCTTTCTTTTACCTGTACTATTAAATGGTCTACAATCAATTCTTTTTCGTTGTATCGTAGAGATTCTTAACAAAAATTATTTAATTAACAATAACCAATCTGGTTTTCGAAGGTAGATCGAGATGATGATTAAGAAGAAATATCTGCTTACGGTTAGTTACACAAGTTTACAAAATTGGGTCAACTTTTAGGCCCAAGTAATGAGAACGATTCTTAACGTTATTTGATGCCCTGAAATCAGATCTTCAATTCGTGTGTCAAGATTGGTTCTAGTTTTCTAGTTCTGCGCTCTTATATTTTACCACGTTGCATTAAACATCATTCGGAACTTGTTTTTGTGCAGTGAATTTGCTTCGAAGCATGTGGAAATACAGAGAAAACGTTGTAAAGTCAATTCAACATATTTTTGTTACGTTTGTCATATGCTGGGAAAATCATGACAAATGCTCTCAATATTATGAAGCAACAGGCATCGTTTCAACGTGTTGTTTACAATTTTCTCTGTAACCACAAGTCACCGGATTACAAGCAAGTAGTCGACAATTTTTTGCAAAATTACCACAAGATTGGAGCTCGAATATCTCTCAAGATACATTTTTTGCATTAACATCTTGATTTTTCTCACAAAACTTGGGCAACATGGGCGATGAGCAAGGCCATCGATTTCACCAATATATACCGAAAATCAAAAGGAGATACCAAGGATTTTGGTACGGAGGCATGATGAGCGACTACTGTTGGACACTAATGGACCAAACAGATCCCAAGCAGTATAAAAGACTCAGTTCAACCTCTGTTAATTTTTGATTTATACCTTTTAATTAAATAAATGACCATTCATTGTCAAAAATACTTAAACAAGAAATATATTGAATATTTCTAAGACTAGAACCAATTTAAAAAAACGTGCTGCTGATTAGGATTCAGGCCCCCTAATTTACCTCATAAACAGCTTTTAGCTGCGCAGTTCCAAAATCGTGTAATCTTGTGTTATTGGAATTCGAGTTAATCACACTTTCATAAATTTAGAATCGTTTGCCCGTTTCGTATCTTGGTTATATTATTTTTTAACTACATAAATGCAAATTATCTAGAGCAGTATGTGGACCACTGCAAACTTATTATAGGAGTCATACAACTAAAGTCATTGCTGAGAGATCAATATTTTATCATAGATATGTAATTATATTTAACCTAAACCAGAGTGAATCGATTGTTATATCTGTGGCTTGGAGCTAAAAAGGCCAATGTCAAAAATTGCCTATTTGAGAAAATCGCATTGAAAGTTTTTATCAAACATTATTTTAATTCTAACTGACATAAAGTACAAGTTGTATGTTTCAACTTTGGCTCAAACATAGATAATTTTGCACAGAATCTGATAATGTACTCCATGTTTTGAAAAAAATGACTTTGGCCTTTGTTGCATAAATTTACGATTAATTTTTTTTTTAGGTGACATTGGCTGATATAAAACAATAAAAAGGAGAATATAGTTATTTGTTACGAAGTTTATTATATTTTTACAAAGTTTAGTGTTAACAAAGGTGAAATAAACTAAATACATTACAAAACTAAGATATTCTACATCTAGATATGAAAAACTTCATGACAGTAAATCTATTTCCTTTTCAGAAGCTTCACCCAAGTAATTCACTATGTTATCATTTGCTGACATTTGTTCAATAAAGTGATTGTAGTACATGCGATTAGTTTTATATATGGCAAAAGTGCCTTTAAGTCATTTAATTTATCCGTACTTAAGGGAAGTGGTTTATTATTAAGTGGTTGAAGCTTGAGAAGACCACCCTGTCGTGTTTTTTTCTGATTTCTGGATATATCGAAAATTTTAAACTCGTCCTCAAAGGAATATTTGTACAAAATATCCAGAGAATCTGTTGAATACTGCATCCATTTTATTTTGAGCCACTGAATTGGTTCCTTTAAGATGTTTATTTTTCGATGTACATAGTGAGTGTTTAAACATGATTTGAAGTTTAAAAAGTCGTTTTGTTCCAATTCTATAACCTTTATAGGGGGTTTTCTTGGCAACTCAATATCAGCACTAGTACGTTTTTTGTTTTTTCGATAGCCGCATGGATAATGTCTGCCTCCATATGAGTATGTCCAGCCTCAAGAAACTTATGGTTAATAGTTAAATGTTTACCTTTAGCTTTCAATTCAGAAACAGTTTGCAGTAACATTGTAGAAAATAAATATTCTCCGCAGGAGTCGCTGTACATAGTTACCGTGTGTATATTATTATTTTCTGCAAGATTATGAAGGTAATGGTAAGTGCAAGAACCGATTTCCTGCCCTCCACGACCAGCCATTGTCTCATTCCATAGGTAACACACAGAAGAGGATTCTTTTCCTATGGTTTGGTAAATGCTAAGGTTAAATGTCCACAATTGACGTTTGTAGAAACTCAATCCATTTCTGAGATATGGAGTAGGCAAACATTTTTGTAAGTCGAATGACATTGTAATAAAACCTGGATTATGATGGCATTCTTCCTTATCTCTTCTTTTTGACTCGTATGCCGACTCGGCCAAATGTAGGTGTCTGGTTTTATTTTCTTCGATTAATCTGCGGTCTATCTCGTTTTCAACATTTTAACTGCATTTTGCGCATGGGTTTATGAAATGATAAGTTGAATTCCTCAACAAACATTTTTCTGTATAGGGAGGCATTCAGCGGGTGAATATTTCCTTCTTTACAATAATACATTTGAGCAATCGATAGATTGGGTGACAAGTACTTTTTCTGAGTGTGGGATCGTAAATAGTGACTCTGATAAGCGGGAAATAGTTTTATGTGTTCTCTTATTACGTGTTTATCCTTTTCTGGGATTTTAGGTTGGTTTCCATGTTTTCCTCATTTATCTTCAGAACATATTTTGCTATTGCTTGACCGTTTCTTTCGAACAATTACTCTCGCTTTTTTTAAGTGACCTCAAATAATTTTACACACTTCCATTTTTTTGCCGTTGATGTTTGTCAAAAAATATTTTCTAGAAAAGTTTCGTCTACTTTTCTTGCCGTCATTATGTCTTAATCGCTGAATATGCTTTTCCTCTTCTTCTATGGAATTTGCCACAAACTGGTTTTGTCCAGAGCTAGACAATTTATAAAAATTTGAAAAGAGAATTTGTCGCTCGTCAGGGGTGAATTTCTCGAAACACTTCTTTTTGCATGAGCACGCTGCTTTCATTTCTTTGGCAGGTAAAGTTTTCTTTCCCGACACTGACGAATATTCTCTGCCTTGAGTTTTCAACAGTTTTCTTATATTTCGAGTCCAATTAGAAGAATTCCGCTTTCGTTTTCTAGTAGCGTCATCTTTGTTTTCTTTTTTTCTTCCCCTGTGTGATTTATTTATTTGATTTTCTGCCGAATCAACCAATTATGCATTGTTAATAAGTTTTTCATTTACCAGACCGATATCCAAACCGACCTCTTATTGTTCTTCTTGGTTGTTTTCAGTGTCCTCGTCACTGTCCGACGGTACATATTCATTACCACTATCGTCTTTAAACGGTTCTGAATCGCTTGAATCTGTATTTTCTATTATTTCTTCTTCAAGGATCTCTTCCAATTCCTTCGCTTCTGGAACTGGTATTGTGCTGCACCGTGTGCTTAAATTGTCATCATCACTGACTGACGCTGATTCTACAAGATACCAATACAAACCAATACAATATACATGTCATTTTGACAGCTCGAACGTTTATGAAAATGCATATTTTCAACTATTCAGAGCCTCCTGCAACGATATGCAGCTATTTTCGGTATTTATTGTGCATATAAGTCCGGGCTCTAGTTATTACGATGAATCAACATAACCTCAAATCGGCAATATTAAATGAATAGTTCTTTATAAAAATATAATGCAGTACTGAATCACTTACTATTGTCAGCTCCACACATCTGTAAAATTTGCCTTGTCCTTGATTTATAAGTATTCATTTTCTTTGTTTCACAAACACTTTAAAACTAGAATTGCGATGCAGCTGCAACCATGTAACGTTTATGATGGCTACTGCTGCTATGAAGGTTAAAGTTAAAGAGGCCAATGTTGACATTGACCCATTTATGTTAAATAAAATAATATCAATAGTTACAACTAAAATTCATAGCGACATTGGCCAAAATAAAATTTATAGATCTGCTATTGGTTGAGATTTGGCATTGGCTGTTTTACCATCTTAAAGACCGTAAGAAAAGAAGTATAATGTATTACTTAAATGAAAACGGCAAAATATTGACATTGGGCTTTTTAGCTCCAAGCCACAGATATATGATATTTTAATTTTATAATATATGACACATTATTGAAGATAATAAAAATGTTGTTCACCTTTTATGGACCAAGGAAAGCCATTGGTTGCAGCTTATATGATATTATTTTGCAGAAGCCTTGAACTTTGCATAATTAAAGTTATGTACTCCACTTTATTCAATTCAATATTGAATCAAAGCAACATACCGCTCAGATTAGATAAGCGCACATCCTTAACTCTAACAAAGAAACGTATTTCACTCGTTCGATAAGAATGGCTGTATTATAATTGTCTCTATCTTATACGTTCTTAATAAGAAATTACAAGTTAGTATTGAAATATTTGAAAATGAAATATATTAAAATAAATTATATAAAATTCTAGAAATATAAATAAGATCTACTCCAGGCTTGAGCGAAGTTACTTGTTTCTCACGAAGAAGTGAACAGTATCTTCACACCTACTTTCTCTCTCCGCTGTCTTTAGAAGGAGCGTTAACAAAAGTCTTAAAACTACATACAGCGTGTGTAGAAATAATATTTAAAAATTAATTAGTGATACACTATAATTAGGAAAGTAAACGACGAAGATGGTTTTAAACTTATTAAAATATTAATTAAATAATTTAAATATTTAATATTGTTATGTAGTTTAATATAGCCTTAGGAAGTGAGTTATTTTGCAATTTAAATAATTCATTTTGAATGTAAAAGTTGCTTTCTATCGCCATGATGTTTGGATTTTCTGCTGTATAAATAAATATTTTTATTAAAGTGCATCATGTATCTTATCTTGTATACAAATATTAATGTTATTTCTGTATTTCAACTAGTCTATTAACATAGAAACTCTTTGCTTTTACTCTAAATAACATCGTCGTCACCAAAGCAGCGCATTTACAGAATCATCACTAGTTTGAATGCATTTATTATTGTGAAATAATCTAAAAATAATTAAATGTACGTAAACAGTTTGTGCGTGAATATGGTATTATACCATATCCAAAGGACTTAAATACACAAGTTACCCTAATTTAATTGTTATTGTTATTACAACAAATTTATATTAAAAAATAACTTTAATTTGTTTTAATGTAGTCACTTTCTATATGATCCATAGAAATGAATCATTAGTTGTGGTTGTTTGTGCCTATTATTGTTCACTGTTTTCTAGTGTACTATATTTATATATTCATTATTATTTTTAATTGAATGAATTTAAGTTAAAATATACCATAACGTTACTTGTGTTTAAGTATTGACTGTTAGCTTATCTGCTGCAATTCAGTGAAATATTATTTGTTATATCCCGGCTCCTCCGCCAAATATTTAATTAAAATATAACTATTATTAGCTTTTAATGCTTGCATTATTGAAATGAGTGTAAATACATACAAAGATCTGACTTTGAATAGAATTTATTTATTGCATAGGTTTATATATTAAGTTAGTTTACTTCAATAGTTATGAAATGAATATGTCTTAATTGTGATGACTATTGCGATCTTTAAAAATTGAAATAATTTAAAAAATAAACACTGCTAAAATATATCAATAAAAATACATTTATATAAAAATAAAAAATAGTATAAGAGGTCAAAGCTAATGCAACAAAAAATGCAAAAAACAGGTCAATTTTTTAGTGTTGAATTTGATGCAAAAATAAATTAATGTGACGATTATATAATAATAAAAACACTTAATATTTTCTTAGCATTATTATTAATTGAAAACTTACCTCAATTATGATATTTGATACAACAAGTACAAAATCTTCTGTTTTTAAGAAAATAAAGTTTTATTTTCGGTTTGCTTTTAAACAAACGTGCTACATTATTAAATAATATCTTTTATACTAGCCTTATTGTAATTAAAAAATTCTCGAAATATTAGTATATTTAACTTTAAATCACTGTAGTGTTAAAATCCGAAAATATGTATTCTGAATTTATGTGAAAATCGAACTATCTTTAAGACCGTATTCTTCGTATGAAACGAACATTTTAAAATCCGTATAATGATGTATACTGATGGATATCGAATACTGCGATTGACAATTTACTGAAAATGTATATATAAAGGGGGACCCAAGAGGAGAAAATTTTTTGCTTAAAGACCCTCGCCCCCAACAGTGGCTTATAAAGTTTAGTTTAGTTTAGCTACATTTGTTTGTAACTTCTTATTTATATTTCTTATAAAATTAAAATCCTATCACAGTTTATATAATCTTTAGTTTTATAATAAAAGAACTACATCAGTAAAGTTATTATGACTCAATGCTATGCTTAAATTAATATTTAAAAAATATAAAAAAGAGCTTTTATATTTTTTTGTTGGTAACTATACGGAAATATGTGTTTTTTGTCCGTGAGGGTAAAAGAACTGAGGATTTTTAATTATCTATTAAATATTTAAACAAATTAATGGTAAATTGGAAAGAATAATCATATTTTGTAAAAGCCAAATTAAGATGGATACTTATTTAATTGAGATTGTTAAATATCACAAAATGTAAATATTATTTTGATGTAAACATTTAGTTTTTGTTGTTTGTAATTAATATTAACTTAATAGTTAGCATTTTAATTCAATTTAACGACAAGGTCGCTGATATGTACAGAAACGGTCGCTTATCTCCTAAAGTGAGATAACTAGCAAAAAATGTTAGGATACAAAAGTTTAAGGTTTTTTAAAAACTATTACAATAAAGACAAATTAAGTATACAGGATCAGTCAAAAAGTCAGCCCGAAACAAACTTTATTTTTCTTTAATGGAACACCTTGTACGTTATTCCATATTTCAATTCATCTCGAAATTCTAAAAAAAAAAAACGTATAGCAAATTATAAAGTTATACTTAAGCGTTTTAGAGATATCGAACATTGAATATATTTTTTTATAAATTATACAAAATTTCCATCAAAGTTTACATCAGACAGCTATGAACTCGTTGAACAAAATTTTGTAGATAATCTAAAAGGGTATTAGGAGAAATACTAGAACTTTCCTTTCTTGCAACTATTCGATATTTTGCGGCCTATTTTTGCTCTGGAATAATATGCTTTCACAAAAGTAATAAATATCATTAATGCTACACTTTTGATGGAAACAGATATTAATATTAGGTGGAGAGTAACACTTGTTTTTTCCATTATGTTTTATTTTAAGTTGCCTGACACGTTTTTCGGTATTCGCAGACTATTATCAAAGTTAAACACATTATGGAAGAAATCAAGTGTTACTCTCCACCAAATAGTAATAAATATCGTTCAGCGGTCGAATTACCATTTATAAAATAAGGTATTATGACGTGTCCAGCAATAATGACACACCAAACATTTACTTTTTGTGGTCATTGGGTGTGAACTTCCTCCATTCAGTGTTAATTTTGATCTGACCAATACCTACAGTTATGTCGGCTTAGATGCCCGTTTACACAAAATGTAGATTCGTTATAAAACAATATGTGGGTGACAACGTTGGCATTTTGGTTTAATTTGTCCATATCATACTATGATTAAAATCGTCTTCACTTAATTCTTGTACCAAATTAATTTTTCCCGTTTGCAACTTTTGTAAATGGAATATCGACTCATGTTTTGATTTAAAGTCCTGGGTTTTGTCGAATTCATTGGACCATTTTCCACCACATCTAACATTGCATTCAAAGAAATTTCTTCTTTTCTAACGCTTACTGCTCTTCCACTTTTTGGTAGATCTATGACACCTCCAGTTTTATGGAAACTGTGTTATGTTTTTGAAACTGTTGACTTAGAAAGACGTTTCCGATCGGGATGGAGTTCATGAAAAATATTAACTACTTTGTTATAACTTCGTCTTCTATCATCATATACTAGGATCATTAAAATTTCAATCCGCTCGGTTTTACTTAAACGCACCATTTTTGGACAAAAATTATTCAACTAAATGTACTGTTGTGTGTAATAACGCAGCATTGTTATGGAGATTTAAACTTTTAAAGGTAACCTGATAACTATTTTTGTATAATTTATAAAAAAATGATTTTCTAAGCTCTATATCTCAAAAACGATCAAGTTTAGCTTTATGATGTGCCATACGAATTTGGTTTAGAATTTCCAGATGAATTGAAATATGGAATAATATACAGGGTGTTCCATTAAAGAAAAAGCCAGTTTATTTCATTCTGACTTTTTGACTGATCCTGTATATATTTTATTGTAATAGTTTTGAAAAAAGCAGAAACTTTAGTATCTTAATATTTTCCGCTAGATATATTACTTTTGGAGATATTCGACCTTTTCCATACATATCAGCGATCCTCCTGTATAATAAAACTTGTTATCTCTCGCAAAACCAACATAATCCCAAACAATGACAGCATCATTTTATAACATCACTACACAATGACCCTTCTGACAATAACGACGAAAAATGACAATACAAACAAATTAAATAAAAAAAGCGCCAATATATGTTTTTGATATCATTAAAATAATGTGTAAAAATCTTCTTAAACATACGAGGAGCATTCGGAAAGTAGTACCCGTTTAGGAATATAAAAAAACTAGTATTTAAAAACTCTTTATTTATTAAAAACATACTCTATGTATTTTCTTTGCAAATTTAAGCATTTTTTTGTAATGCTTGCTGAGCTCTATATTCCTCCACTGCTAGTGCATTGAAATACTCAGCTTCATTCAGTTCTTTATCTCTTTTTTTCTTTTCTGTCAAAGAGTCCTTATGTTTTCTTACCTGTGGTAACTTGAAGGTGCCAAATATGGACTATCGTAGTTCATTGAAAGATTCCCATTTAAATTATTGCACAATCTATTGCGTTATTCGGGCCGTATAAGGTATGGCGTTGTCGTGTAGGAGAACTGGTCAGCAGACCTCGCTGTTGATTTTAAAAAGGTCTCCTTCAAGAGAATAAAGTTTCAAAAACGTTATTGCTTCAGCCGTTTGCGTGGCTTTGTGAAGTTAGCTGTAGCATGTGAGAGGTCCACCATGAGCAAATTTTAGAATAATGCAGGTGGATGAATAATTTTTAGAAAAACATTGCGAAAATATTTACTGACATCATTCATTGTAACGCGGCGATCGTGCGTCACGATATTGTTAATTGAACTTACCAGTTCGTCCTTAATGTGTTCTCTCTTCCTGAATGATACATTGTATCAATAAGACAATAAAATAATACAAATCGTTAAATTAGATATTAGTAATTATGATGTTGCTCAAATGTTTAATTTGGACAAAAAACACTTGTACTGAAGTATTTTGATTTGTCTAAAACTGTTCTTATAGGTAATGCAAATTTCTTTTTGTAAATAAATACATTTTACATATTTTATACTATTCTTATGATGAATGATAAAATCTTAATTTTAATTTTATATTCTTGGTTTTGTTGGTTTCTTGTATACAATATAATATGTGCATAAAGCGCCTTCTTTAAATTCTAATTCTATCAATACCAACTTAGTAAATTGTAATTAAAGTATTATCACTTTCTTCACAAATTGTTTTTATTGACTAGATGTACATTTGATAATACTTAAATTACAATTTACTACATAATAATCCTCACGTAACTTAAAAAAATATATTTATAATACCAACTTAACAAGAAAGTGAAAAAAAATGTAGAAGATGTAGGGAGGACGGCTACATGTACCCCTAGAGACCATTAATATTCCAATTACAACAATAGCCAAAAGAAAAGCAGAATTTTTCACATAGATACACTTTTCTGCATGGATACACTTTTCTGCACTACTTTTATTTACTATTAATTAATGTGAGTGTCGGTTAATACATGGAGTAATATATACAACACACGTACTATCGGTAATTATAACCTAATTTTTATAGGTCAATGTAAAAAAAAACTGCAGCAAAATAGTTATTTGTACAATAAGTGTGGAAATGTTACGCTTTTAAACATATATAAAGGTGTTTGCGATTTCATTTTTGACACTGACATATAAAAATTAGTTATAATTACCGATAATACATGTGTTGTACATATATATTACTTCATGTATGTAACTGACACTGACACTGATTAATAGTAAATAAAAGTAGTACGACAAAGTGTATCCATGCTAAAAAGTGTTGCTATGAGGAAAAGTGTTACTTTTCTCAACGATTTTGGATGCGGAAATGTGAGGTATTTCTATTCAGTATGTGAAAAAATATATAAAACCATTAGGCTCTGCTAGTGTACACACGAATAATTATTTTCCAGTGTCGACTTTCTTAGTAAATATATACCAAACCATTAATAAAGATTAAAATATTTAACATTTTCTGTGTATTTAACGTTTGTTGGATCCATGGCGTTAAATCATCCTCCATTTTCATGAGATGCTATATCTCCAGCCGCATGTACATCCATAATTAGTTAATTGAAAATAATTTTGCTGAAATCATTAATAGTTGCCAAGATAACGTTATGCAGGTTTAATAGGACCATCACAAAAAATTACAAACAAGATATTAAAACCTATTTTTTAAATGAGGACGATAAATGAAATCCACTTTGTTTTTATCACACATTTTTATAACAACAATGTGATAACAACAAAGTGAATTTCATTTATCGTCCTCATTTTTAAAAAATGTATCACAAAGTAATGGCTTTAAGCATCAACTATATTATTTTGTAAATGACTTATATCAAGTTAAAAGTGTGGTAAATTTGTTATCAGTAATGTATAACGAATCAGAAGCCTTCGTGATTAACGGAGGGATTATTACATACGAACCATCACATAAGGATATTAAATCCATCCAAATTTGTCACACGGGAAGAAACTTTAGCCTCCTTTAAGCCAGCAATAAATAACGAAGATCATAGTATTACTTTTAATTATTAGTATTTCTAAAGTATAGATGATTTTTAACTTTCTCTGTAACTAATAATATATGTACTTTACATTAACACTTATAATTAGTATTTTATTTACTATGTTGCATATCTATTAATATTAGTTAAATTTATACAATGGGTACAAGACACTTATTTTCGGATAAGTGTACTATTAATTTAAAAATACTAAACAGTTCTCCAGTAATGAGTTTTACTAAGATTACAAATGACGATAAGAACCACTTTCCTGGTTTAATAACACGGCGAATATTTATTTATACAAAATCAATTTCCGTATTAGTATGTGAAATATTTTAAAAGTCATACTAAATATTTTTACTATTATTATACAGGTTTATTTTGACAAATTTCAATTTTTATTCCGGATTTGACTATTGTGTGTACTTTTGCATAATCTATTGTATGATTGTGAATTTATGTTGACCAGAAATGGCGACACAACAATGGAGGAGGAACATAATACGTTCCCGGCGTTTATAAATGTAAAATGTGGTGCAATTAAATCGCCATCCACCTCATCGATTCCATTCTTGCGTATGCGAAACCCTGCGGTGCGTTTCTGTAAATTGTGTACACAATTTCCATCCCGGTTTTATTATACTCGAAAACATGTTATCCTGCATATGATCGAATAATGGTTATCACTGCTATGTTATATTTATTTATTCCTGGATGGATCCACCATTAATTTGTCCATGTAAAATTCAGTAAAATAGTGCTATTATTGTAGACTTCGAACAGAGCTGACAATATTTTGAATGCGGTTATATTATTCACGTTTGTGAATGAAACGCAATGAATATGAGATGTATTATTTAAAATTGATAAATGTAGCTTTATATAAATTATACAAAAGTAAATAAATGTAAGGTTATTATGTACGTCAAAATAATTAGCTATGTAAAAAAGGAATTATCGAAAAATTAAAGAATTAATAAGTGCAAGTATAAAAAATATTGCAATTGTTGTATGCCTAGAGATTTTTGATTCTAGGGTATATAGCAATCGAGCCTATTTTTATCTTTAAACGTTACTGACTGTTGTTAATAAGAAAGTAGTAATTTAATGTTTTCTACTTATTATTATTATTATTGTACACAAGAACAATACTTCTAAACTTTTCTATCAGAAACAAATTAATCCGACGTAATTATTTTATATTTTTAGATACCGTTCGTGTAGTAGTGTGCATATTCAAAGAATGCACGCCGCCAACTAGAAGTAAATTCGTGGTTAGAGGTTGGCGTGATAGTATGCAATGAAGTATCCGATTATAATAATCTCGGGGCTACAAATTGAAGTGATTTGTTGGACTCGGGGTTTTCTTTAATACAGGACTTGGACCTCACGATATCTTTACTTTTACTACCCCGAGTAACGCTCGCCTCGGAGATTTCCTGAAAGAGTGTTGTAAACGGACGTTTTAGGTGCATAAAACTTATCTTTTCGGCGGCGGTTATGCTCGCAGTTTTTGATTTCACCCCATCCATAAAACTTATCTGTACCTGTGCCCCGCCAGTTTATGTGGCCGCGCTTTATTTATTATCTAGATTAATTATCTGCCAATTGATAGCGGCCAGATTTCAATTTCAGATCCGACAAACGTTCAAACCAAACGTAACAATAGCAATTGATAAACAGCGGCATGGCATTTTTCTTTTAGGTATTATGAATTGTATATGAATTAAAAGGTAGTACAATTAATAATGAAACTTAATAATTTATAATCATCGATTGAGGGCTTTTAGACTTTTACAAATATGAATCACCTTTTAGAAACTAATAGTATTATACATGTTTAAGCTAAAAAAAGTTTTATTCGGATAAAGATCTTATTGTCATAAAACTAATATATAATACACTCATAATAACATTCACATCATTCACGCCTATCTGAATTCCTTCTTCCATTTCAATCGAGTTTGAGACTTTAACTCTACTAATTTATTCATTCAACATTTTATTAATTTAATACTCCAAGTTATTATTTATTTCACTTTAATACAGTTATTATTAACTATGATTGAATTAGCTATAATCAGGAGTATAATTAGTTCTATATCTGATATTCATAAAAAAAAAACAGTCATTATTAATGATTAAGGATAAGCAGATTATGCATAGTAATATATTGTATGTAAATTATTCCATATTTCCTACTTATGTTGACATTTTAAGACTAACTGACAGTGTTGATAAACGACCAGAGAAGACGTTAATATATTAAATGATCATGGATAACGATGCTCATAACAATCCTATAACTATAATTTAATATTTATAATAGTTCCTAGTCAAATTATTATTCAGTATATTAAACTATAATATATTATAAACAAAACATGTTTTATCAATATTTAATTTACACTAAAACAATGATACTTAAGAAATAACTACATTAGCTTATAATGTTTTACAACTAACAGTTACATGACATATCTCTGCGTGCTTACCATAACTACAATAAACCAAATAGACTCATACATTAATATTAGTGACTTATAGTTTGATAATGATCATTGTTTGTTCGAAACTGCAGTCACTATTTAATAAACATTGTGATATTAACTAAGTAAAAATATTTTTTATTTTTCATCTAATAAAATGTATCACGAAGTAAGTGCCTAACAACCTCATTCAGTTAATTTAAATTAAATATATTTTTATTGTAATTTCCGTTTGATTACGACCCATTTTTAAATCGAAAACGGTTCGTAACAAAGCGGCAAAAATTATCTACGCCCCCATGGAATTACGGATAGCATAGCGGGGATGAATCTAGATCTATCCAGGCGGTGATTTATATGTTCGAGTGGTGCAACTTTGAATTATTTCCATGTGCTGGGAATTAAGCTCCATTCCACTCCTACTAGATAACCTCAATAAGGTCGATTCCAATTAATCTTATCTACATTATGTAAGAGGGCTAAATTATAATCGTTCAATTCTTAGAGTCATATCATTTTTGTATATTGTTGCCTTAATGAAATGTACATAATTAGATTTAATCCAATAGAAAAAATGACTATAAGCGCATTTTAAAAAATTAAATATTTTAAGCATCATGCATAAAAATTACCAGAGTTAAATATATTTTATTTATAATTTATTCCATTCCACAAGTTTTGGTGCAGATAACATTTCAAATAATAGTATTTAAATAAATTGACACATCATATCAACAAGTTACAAGGAGTAAATTGATTGTCTAGATCATGGATGCACAGACCGCGGCCCGCCGGTCGAATACCGGTGGCCCGCCGACAGCAAAAATAATACTCTCGTACATTCTAAAAATATTGAATTCTATTCCAGAATAAAACCAAAAAAAATATGTTCGAAAAGTAATTTGAATCTCGCGCGCGCGCTATTACGGTGCGCCGTACGTGCGTCGTCGGTAACAACGGTCGGTAATGTTCGTGCTGATCTCGGTTAAATTCGTTTGCTTGAAGAAGCATGGCGGCCGGCGGCGCGATGACGATCGCTCGCGTAGATAGTACACGACTCGAAGCTTCCAGAGTCGGTTTCGAGATTTCTCCAGACAGTTTTCGACTCTATACGCGCGGTATAAAAGCCACGTTTAATCGCCGCTAGGTGTATTAGTGTTCTGTGAGTTTAATAGAGATTTTGGAAGGCAATAGTTGTACTCCACTAGCCGGTGTCATATATTTTGATCCACATTCAACGTAGATTTCCTGTTGCAGTGTTAACCGTCAAGTGCCGTGTATAATTGTGTTGTGAAATCGTAAGTAAAACTCTATTATTAATAAGTGTTTCCCTACCTATTTAATCAATTATTTTTGATAATTTAAAAAGGATGGGTAATTTAAGTAGGTACTGTAATTGTTTTTAGGTGCTGTGTTAATCCTAGCCAGGATTAGAACGCAACATGGACAAGCCAGGACCTAGTAAAAAACGTAAGGTTAAAGATGAAAATCGGCAATTTCAAGAAATTTGGACTGAGAAATACTTTTTTGTATGGTCGCATAACAAAGTCGTTTGTTTAATTTGCAAGAATTCTGTTGCAATTGCAAAGGAATATAATGTAAAAAGGCACTATGAAACGCAGCATCCTTCTTTTACCAAGTTTACAGGCGAATTAAGAAAGCAAAAAATGTTGTCTTTAAAACGGGAGCTGACGGGTCAGCAAGCTATGTTTAGAAAACCCATTGAAGATTCAGAAACAGCTACAGAAGTTAGTTATGGAATTTCTCGAATGATAGCAAAGCGAAGTCGCCCCTTCAATGATGGGGATTTTGTAAAAGAATGCATAGAAATTGCCGCTAAGAAAATGTGTCCAGAAGCAGCAAAAAAGTTTGAGAAAATTCAACTGAATCGTATGACCATCCAAAGACGAATTATGTCTTTGTCAGGTAATATTGCGGAACAATTAACTGAAAAAACTAAGATCATTGAATTTTTTTCATTAGCACTCGACGAATCCACTGATATTAGTTCCACAGCTCAACTTCTAATATTCATACGAGGTGTTACTCAAGATTTTGAAGTCGTAGAAGAGTTATTAGGAATGTGTTCATTGAAAGGTCAAACCAAAGGAGTTGATATACTCAATGTACTTTTGGATGAGCGTTCAAAAACTGATTTGGACTTATCAAAATTATCGGGAGTTGCGACTGACGGTGTTCCTTCGATGATTGGTGTCAATTCCGGGCTAGTTACTTTGCTGAAAAAGCATCTGCAAGAAAAAAACATAAAGGCTGAAGATCTCATGCAGTTTCACTGCATTATACACCAAGAAGCCCTCTGTGCTAAACAAATTGAATTTCAAAATGTCATGAAAGTGGTAGTTTCGACTGTAAATTTCATAAAATCACGAGGACTCAATCACAGGCAATTCAAACAATTCCTTGATGACATCGAAAGCGAATATGGAGATTTACTGTATTATACAGAAGTAAGGTGGCTAAGTCGTGGATTGACACTGGAACGATTTCTAAATTTAATAGAAGAAATTGGAATATTTCTGGCGGAAAAGCAAAGGGATGTCCCGGAACTTAAAAATCCTGATTGGTTGTGTGATTTGGCTTTTTTAGTTGACATTACAAATCATTTGAATGTCTTGAACACACGGCTTCAAGGCAAAAATCAACTGATATCCCAGCTCTACGCTCATGTATCATCCTTTCAATGCAAGCTGACACTTTTCAGATCGCAATTGAATTCTGGAAATTACAATCATTTTCCGAATTATAAGAAAATGGCTGAAAAATTCAACAAAACTGCGATTAATTTCAGTTATGTAGAAAAGCTAGATATTTTGATTCAATCTTTTCAAGACAGATTTTCGGAGTTTAAAAAAGTGAAACCTCTGTTGGACATATTCAGCAATCCTTTCACGATTTCAGTTGAAAATGCGCCAGAGTCAATGCAGTTAGAAATTATCGACATTCAAAACGACGAAGATTTACGCAACAAATTCAACGAAGGAGACTTGCTGAACTTTTACCGCTGCATTGATAAAAATATGTACAAAGAGTTGCGCATAAACGCTCTGAGATGTGCCAGCTTATTTGGTTCTACCTATATATGTGAACAAACTTTTTCAATACTTAATAATAATAAAACCAAAAATAGAAACCGCCTTGCAAATGAAAGTTTGGAAGCAGTTTTACGTGTTGCTACAAGTAAATTTGAGCCAAATATAAAAAAGATTGTAAGCACTATGCAGTGCCACGCTTCAAATTAATAAATTCCTTTTTAATTTTAATACATTAACATATTATCAATTATTTATTGTCTTTAATTACCTACACTTCTGGCGGCCCGCCATCAGTTCATGATTTGCCCGAGTGGCCCCTAGTCTTAATAAGTCTGTGCATCTCTGGTCTAGATTAAGCATGTACTTAAACCTTATAAAAAGTAGTAACTTTTTTGCTTCCATCCATATTATTCTCTTCTCTATTGCTCTTGTCGTCATTTGGTCCCATGATAGTCTGGGTCTAGCACGTTTCTTTTTTCCTTGTGTTTTTGCTCCCCATAATCTTTTCACTTGTCGTGCTTCTTCAATTCTCTCTAGATATCCCTACCCGTGCAACTGTCTTTCTTCTATGAAGTCTAGTATAGACTGTATCACTAGGTCATTTCTTATTTCTGTGTTCTTCAATATTTTGGTCACTCCTCTAGCTCTTCTTAGATATTTCATTTCAGCTGCTTGTATCCTGCTTTCCTGTCTCTTGGTTAGTGTCCATGATTTGCATCAATAGGTAAGCACCGGTCTATATATTGACTTGAATATCTTTGTTCTAGTGCTTTTTGATATTTGTCGTTGGTTTATGAATCCACCTTTTAATATGTGGTATAGTTTTGATGCTTTTTCTATTCTTGTGTTTATTTCCGGTTCCTGTGTTCCTTTGCTGTCTATATTTATTCCTAAGTATTTGTATGTGAATACCTGATTTATTTTTACCCCCTCTATTTCTATGCTCATCGTCTCTTGTTCCTCTCCTATTATAATTGTTTTAGTCTTTCCTTTTTTCATTTTCATACAATATTTTTCTAATGTTTCGTTCCATAATTGTTTTGTTGTTTAAGTTCTTTTTGGTTTGTCGTAAATGTTACTATATCATCTAAAAATACTCCTTTAGACACTGTCACTTTTTGGAGATTTTTGTATCCTATTGTTAGACCGTTGCATAGTGTTTAATATTTCATCCATGTATATTTTAAACAATCCCGAGCTTAGTCCTCCTCTTTGCGGTAGTCTACCTTTTGTTATAAATGGTTCTGTTCTCTCATTCTTATATATAACTGCGTTTGTATTGTTCTTGTAGATTTCCTTAATTATCCTAATTTTTTTTCCATTCACTCCTTTTTTGGTTAACAATCTGCCAGTCTTTGGGTATCTGCTGTACTTCCCATATTTTGTTGTAGATATTCACAAGTAACTCTGTTCCTATTTTCCCTTTGTTTTTCAATCATTTCTCCTCTTATTTGGTCTTTCCCGGAGGTTTTTCGTTTTTAATTTTTCTTATTACCTCCATTGGCTCTTCTACATGTGTTAGGTCTTTGTTGTCATCTTCATTTTCTTCATTCTTATTGTCATATTTTCCTTCTAAGGCGTTCTCTCCCTGTAATAGCTCCTAGAAATATTCTTTCCATCTCTTCATGATTCCTTTCTTCTTCTTAATTATATCCCCACCTTTGCTCTTAATATAGTTTAGCTCTTGTGTTTTATTCCACCTTAATGTCTTCATTGCTTTGTAGAACCGTTTCTGATTTCCCTTGCTATCTTGTTCTAGTTTTTTTTTCTCAAAGTTCTCCCATTGTTTCTTCTTTGCCGCAGTTATTAGTTCTTTCTTTCTGCATCTTTCAACTTTATAATTAACATAATTTTCAGTTGTTCTGTTGTCTATATAATTTTTTCATGCTAACTTTTTTTTGTTTTATATGCTATTTTATCTCTTTAGTCCACCATGCTGTTTGTTTATTTCTCTTGTTTGCCCTGTTTACTCCACTAACTTTTGCTGCGGCTTCAAGAGTTGCTTGTTTAAACAGTGCCCACATTTGTTCTAGATTTTTATTTTCTAGTTAATTCTCGATTCTTTCTATACTGTTTTCGTATGCCTCCCTATATTTGTATGCTGTTCCTCTGTCTCTTGGTTTGTACGCTCTTATTTTTGTGTTCATCTCTTTGTTTCATTCTGTTGTTTGTCTTATTTGTTTCCTATCTGTTTTCTCTCTTATTCTGCTTGTAACAATGTAGTGGCGGCTTCCTATTTCCGGACCCCTCATTAGTTTTGTATGTAGTACTTCCTTCCTGTTTCTTACTTCTATAATTACATAGTCGATAATTGACTTTTTATTTCTACAACTCACTTCTCTTGTATATTTGTGTATGTTCTTGTATTGAAAACATGTGTTCGTTATTATCAGGTTGTTAATTATGTAGTAATCTAGCATCCGTTTTCCATTGTTGTTTCTAATGATTTCTTCATATTATCGTGGTGCTTTCTCATACTCCTTGTCTTTAGTTTCTACTCTTGCATTATATTATATATTCCTTCTCTTGCTTCTTCGGTTACTAAGACTAACTCTTTCAAAAATTCAGTCTCTTCTTCTCTTGTTTTCATCTTTATTGGGTCCATTTGCAATGATTATTGTTTTTATTTTGTTTTGTTTTTTTGCCTTCCCTCGTATATCTATTTTCAATATTCGTTCTGATTTTGCTTCCCAATTGTATATTTGGTGCTCCAAGCATTTGTAAATTATGCTGCTACTCTTTTTCCTTCTTCTTCCCCAGTATCATTATGTTCTCGTTGTCTAATTTAATCATTCCATTGCCTTTTTCCTTTGTCTCCGTTATTACTAGGATTTCCAAAACCATCTTTTCAAATTCTCCTTCGAGTTCCTTTTCTTTTCCATTTATTGCTCTGACATTCCATGTTCCTATTTTCCACGTTCTATAACAGCTATCCTCTGATGTATCGTCATTTACCTTATCTTGATAATTTTCTTTTTATTCATTGTTCATTTGGGTTTCGTCGTTTTCTTATTCGTATGTTTCATTAATAGTTTTTTGCGTCTGTTGGTTGGGTACCAGACTCTTCTCTTTTTTGTTCCATTTACTACTTTGTCCATTCTCTATTAGTCCATTTTCTTTGTGATTCCAGACGTAATCTTTTCGAATCAGTATCAGTTTTTTGTATTCGGCCCTTGCTTTGTTGCCCTTTTCTGTTTCTTCCCTTGCAATTTTTCTAATTTCTTCTTCTATTCTCTGTTCTTCTGCTGTCATATCATTAGAATATAATAAAATATATTTATATAAATCAAATATAAATATTCATTATTTTAAAACTTAGTAATTAAATTTCTAAAATAATACTTTAATATAATGTTTTACTACCGCACTAAGAAGGCAGATTCGTTTATTACATCATTTAAATACTCCGAAATTGAATAGTATGTTTTTACAAGAAGCACCTTTTCCATGAAGATTTATATTTGTTATCGGGTAATCTTCTTATAATATCAGGTAATTTATTATATAATTTTATACCAATAAAATTTATATATTTTTGGGATTGTGATAGTCTTAGTTGAGTCATTTTAAGATTACTTTTTTGTCTAGTATCATGATCGTGCGTTAAATCAGTTTCAAAGGAAACTATTTAATTTGGTTGCTATGTAGTCACAATGTGCATTAAAATTTAATTTTAGATCAATGATCACTCCCAAGAATTTTACCTTTTCTGGATTTTGTGCTGGTATATTTTTAGTTGAAAATGACATTAAGACTGTTTTTTCTCGGTTTAAAGACAGATTGTTAGAAGCATACCACTTCTCTGCTCTATTATATGCGTCAGTAGTTGACTCAATTAATTGATTCCATGTATTTTTATCTATTATCTATGTATATTTTGGTGTTCTTCAAACGAGCTAGAAAGATTAATTCAAATCGTTTGATTCAAAATTTTTATACTTTAAATGACTGGTCAGCATGAATAATTTAATATAATTGAAGAATGACTTGACTATATAATTTGTTTAAAACATGAGGCCAATTGTTTTAAAATTAATTAGTCTGAATTGCTTTTAAAATATGCATATATTTTTGCAGTTATTAAACTATATTTTTAGTACAGATTTATAGTTATAACTAGAGAGCGGATAAAAAAGCTTATAAAATGTGAAAAAAAGAACTTAAAAAGGCATAAAATTTAGAGAAAAAAAAGCATAAAAACACGAAAAAAGCACTAAAGAAAACTATATTTTCTTAATATGTTACACGTTTATCAACATGTTTTACATAGAAATTCTGCTTAAAACTAAAATAAATATACTTTCTTTACGAAATATATAATATTATGTAAGTATTTAAAAATTAAATTCTAATTTTGTATACATTTCAAAATAACTCAAATCTATTCATGAAAACAGTAGATCATTAAATGTTGTTCTAGGGGTTTAATTGTAAAAATTATTACTTCTGACGCTCAATAAATTTTTGAAAGTGGAAAAGCTTCTCTTTATTTTAAATTATAGCTCGATCCATTTGAAAATTGCCATTAAAAATTAAGTTTAATTTATTTAATATTAAAAATCCTTCATTTTCACCGAATACTTCTTTCGATATTATTTTGATTTCTTAGCCAATGCGTCCAGGTATTTTCTAAATTGAATCTGCTTTTATAAAGATTTGATTGTGTTGCTCACAAAATTTAAACGCGATTTTATGTAACTAAATTGTTTTGAAGGAAGCTCTTGTTTCTTATGAACTGTTTGACAGTCATTAACTGATTTGCTTGTCGTTTTGGGAAAGTTGTATATAACCATATTAAATTTTTCAAAATTGTTCGCATAGTACATTGCAACATATAGCCAAGTTTCCCATTTTGTTAGCACTGGTTTATGGGGCAGTGAGATATCAGGTAATGTCTCCTTGAATAATTGCACTCACAGAAGAATACAAGAACTATTTTTCCATATTTAATTAAATCTACAAATGAAAATGTCATTCTCATAGTTTCAGAAATTCGTTTCTATCCATGTGCTAAACTTGTACAATGCACAAAATGCATTATTAGTAAAATTTTGTAACTTGGTATTGTCTACGGCAAAAATAAGCTTGTCAGTCCATCATTTATGAATTTTGCTATAATGTTATTATCAGTTTTCTTCAATTCTTTTGTATATATCAAAATACTGTTGGTCGGATCTCTTCAGGTTAATTTTATTAAATTAAACATGCGTCTGTGCTTTCATCCACACCAAACCACATATAATTATTGTTAATAATATCTTTAATTTTTTGTATGGTTTCATAGTACGTAAGAGCTACATAATTTTTCCTCAGGAATGCGCATTTTACAATATTTTCCCAAGAAAGATTTAAATGCATTATTTTGTAATTTTCTTGAAGGGATATTCGAATGTAAAAGTATTTTGCACAAATGTGATTTTAATTTAAATTGTCCATCGTTTGTTGAAGATGATGCTAAAGATTGTGAAATTGTCCTGTTTTTTAGTTCAGCTTTGAACTTTTTCAAACGTTCTTGATGTAGTGTTGTTATAACATGTTTTACATACAAGTCTTGACTAGTTAGGATGCAGTTGGGAACTAAAATAAAACTTACTATTTTTAAACATGCCTTACTAAATTATGTCTTATTTTCACTTGTTAATTCTGGATAGTCTCTAATTAATTCTTGTATTGTGGTTTTTACCTTTTGCATTAAGGGTTAAATATACATGTGAATTATATAATATAATTTATCTGTGATTCCCCAGGTTAATACGATTCACGCATATAGTCATTTTTGATAAATAAGCAAAGTTTTTGGAATGTCAATTCAATAGTACGGTTTATGAACACGAGTTTGAATATGAAAATTAACGAAAACGATAAATATGCGCCAGTCGTTCTATCCGTATTTTTACCGAGAGTAGAAAATTGATACGGTTGTAGAACACCTGATTATTAGCTATCACTTAAATTTGTTTACATTCATACTTACTAGGGCCCCTGTTTCGGCCTAGTTTAACGACGTTTACATCTGGAATATGATGGGTGTGATTCCTATAAAGCGTTCGTCTGTATTATCTGAATAATTAATCTACTTATTTATAAACGAATCCATTGTAAATTGGTAATTTATACTAATATTTATTAATAATAAAATTCATTATAATTACTGTATCATATTATGAAGATTTTAAACAATTATGTTGTCAAAAGACACGAAGAAAATATGTAATACAAATATAATCTATAAATGATGGGTTACAGATTTTTACGAAAATTCTCTATATTAGCACATTAATTTAATATCAGCGTGAAATTTTTATTAAATGTTTTTTAAATGTTTAAGAAAATGTTCTAAATAAGCATCAGAATCTAAAAAAAAGCATGAAAACAAGCACAAAAAGTCAAAATAAGCACAAAAAGTCAAAATAAGCAAAAAAGCAAAAAAAAACTTAGCGCTAAGTAATCACATTCTTCAAGATTCGTATAGATATTTAGAAATTTTTTCAATGCTATTAATATTATGAATAAGCATAATGCTAGAAATCCGCTCTCTAGTTATAACAATAATGTTTGTTTTCTATTTGAATGCTATTACTCACTGCTCAAGTAGAAATTAGACTTTCATTGTACAACATAATGAATAGCTTGATATTTAATGAAGTCATACTGTAACTTCACGCAGTTACAAGGTTAAACATGGCCATCCGACCAGTGTATCGGCCGACGATCATCAAGAAGAGGACGAAGAAGTTCATCAGGCACCAGTCTGATAGATATGGCAAACTCAAGCGTAACTGGCGTAAACCCAAGGGTATTGACAACAGAGTGCGCAGGCGCTTCAAGGGACAGTATTTGATGCCCAACATCGGTTACGGTTCTGCTGCCAAGACACGTCACATGTTGCCCACCGGCTTCAGGAAGGTCTTAGTACACAATGTCAAAGAACTGGAAGTTTTAATGATGCAAAACCGTAAATTCTGCGGAGAGATCGCTCACGGAGTGTCCTCCAAGAAGCGCAAGGACATCGTCGAGAGGGCGCAGCAACTTTCCATCCGTTTGACGAACGGACACGCACGTCTCCGCAGCCAAGAGAACGAATAAGTTGTAATATATTGACTAATAGATCTAGGATTGTAATTGCATCAAATACATCTTGAATATTTTTAACTAGTTTATTATACGGAATATTATAATTCTAAGAAAAAAAGCACGTTAAAAGGCAGTGTATAAACAAAAAAGAAAATCAGTCTGAAAATAAATTGAATGTGTTTGACTCAATACCAGTATTAATACTATTATTTACTACTTTACCTGGTAAATGTTTTTCATGTTTTGGCCTTTTATGCGTTTTTGAAAGGTTGTATGCTTTCAATGTATTTAATTTACTTTAAGTTTGAAAATGATCAGCTCTTAATCGAAATTCGAGTCATTCATAAAAATATACGGTGGTATTAACAAAGAAAGTGTTTTATTTAAAATTTAAATATTTTGTGATTAGATTTCATAGAGGTTTAGACTTTGTATAAATAATCATTATAACAATAATTTTTTTATAGTTTATGTATTTGTTTAAACGTGAACAAATTAAAAATTGATGGATAAATTAAAAATGATTATTTATTTTTTATTATTTTATTAATCTATTATATATTCTGGAGATTTTGTACACATTGTTGGCCGATGTTTGAGGTTTGTATCTAAATTTTTGATATTATACTTATGTACACAATTTTAAAATATTCAAATTTGTCTTTGTAATAATTAAACCTTAGTGTTTTATAAAATAATCTACACATCAATAAATCAGTTTCTCTATCTCAAAATTGAATTAAATATCGAACCATTAGACAAACAACAAAATTAGGAACGTTTAATTTCTATAATGTCCTAAAAATATCTGATTTTAATTTTGTTGATGATACCAATATAAATAAATTCAATACTATTATTATTAGTGAGCATTTCTTACCTTGCTTTCCAGAGAAAACAAATTACGTTATGTCTACAAGTATCCTCTGGTATAATAAAAACCTAAGGAATATGAGAGAAACTACTGTATCGTTTAGGGAATCTAGTGATAGGTTTCCAAATCTAAAAATGGATTACTTAAAATATAAGAAATTAATGACAATAAAAGAGGCCAAAATATTAGCAAATGAAAAATTGATTAAGTAACCATCTAACAGCCCTAAAGCCTTATGGTCCTTAATAAAAAGTAATTATCGTAAATACCCTAATGATACTGATATCATTTCTGATGAATTTTATATAGATTTCAGTTCCGTCGCGGAAACAAATACAAAATTTGCCTCCCTGAAATTATGATTAGGCTCATATAAGGTAACTTTGTTGGTGAAAATGAATACATGACGTTTCACAAAGTTAGTCCGACTGAGGTAAGAGACACTATTTAGAGCATTAAACGCTCACACGCAAGAGACATTTACGATCTGACATCGATGCTTCTGAAACAGGTTATAGATGTTTTAGTTTTATCATTAGCTAAGCTGATTAATTTTATGCATTAAATGGTTAAAGTTTTTCTAGATGCCCTGAAAATTGGCTGCATGCTTCAATTTTTCGAAAAGTGTTTCACATCCACAATAACTGTAGACCAATTTATTTGTTGCTCATATTCTCAAAGGTTTTGGAGGTTTTATTTAGACCGATTATTACTTTCCTTGTATAGTACATGTAGGGGGAGTATTGTTTTCGTGATTAAAAAAAAAAAATTGCGGAAATATCCGTTTTGGACCCTGAGTCCATTCCACTGATTTCTGGAAAAAAAAAATTGTGTGTCTGTATGTGTGTCTGTCTGTCGGTGGGCGCTGTATCTCAAAAACGAAAGATCCTATTAAGACGAAACTTAAAACTTAAGGTTTTTTCATTAAAAACTGGAACTCGTAAATATTCATATACCGGAAGTGGATGTTTACTCGAGACGTTTTTTTTTGTTTTTTGGTGATATTTTGCTAAATATGAAAAAAAATTAAAGGGAATGAAAAACTGAACAAGTTTTATTCAAATATATTTTTCATAAAATTCTTAACTTTCGAGAAAAAAAAAATTGACATTTTTTGCCAATTGCTAATAACTATTAGAGTTACGTAAAATTTATATAACAAATAATTGTAAAGAATTAAAAAATTAATACATTATTAAGGATAATCTTTTTCCGTAAACCTAATACTTTTCGAGAAAAATATAGGGGAAGTACTATGATGGCCACGTCGCCATTTTTTAGTTTGTCGATAGGCATAATATAATAAATAAATATCAGTTCGGTTCTCAGGCTTTACTAGAGAATGTCCTGAATGGTTTTAACTCGGGAGAGAGCAAAATGGCATCTTTCTTCGATCTTGGTAAAGTTTTTGATTGCGTATCGCATGGCATTATCCTGCGTAAGACCTATTTATTCAATTTTAATTCTAGTAGTTGTCATCTTATTGCATCTTACTCTAAGATAGACATCAGCGAGTGCTAGTAAATTGAAGCCTATCTGCAGTGGTAACAATAATTCTTGGACTCTTTACTATTTACATATTAATGATCTGTCATTTTCTGTTGAATGTTTGAAGCTGGTCTTGTATACACCACTTGTTACTTCAAAAACCATAAAACAAACAAAATCACTGAAAAAAAAATTATCAAATGGTGGCTTTACAAAATTCCTAGGAATTAATTTGGACAGCAAATTAAATTAGCATTCCCACGGGGATTATGTATTAAAAAAGCTGTGCTCTTCCACTTTTTTACTACGAAATCTTAGGAACTCATTAACTCATCCGGCTCTAATAACTGCTTACTTTGCACTATTTCAAACACATATAACTTATAGTGTTTTACTGTGGGATCAATCCACAATTACCAATAGATTATTTGCTCTTTACCGTCGTGCTATCATGATTTTATGTAATGTAGAATATAGAGATGACTGTAAAGAAATGTTCATTGCTTTAAAAATACTTACACTACCGTGCATTTTTATTATGGAGTGCACAAAATATGTAGCCAGTTAACTCTTTATTTTTTGTGTTTTGTCTTATGTTTGAAATAATTTCTTTTACAAGATTTTGTAGGTCGGGTTGCACTAGATATTAACAAACACCATTCACGAGTTGAATAATTTCTTTTATGACGTCTTGCTCTCTCTATTGTGGAAAGCATAGAGTCCGTTTCTAGATATGAATGACCGCATTCCATAAACTTTAAATCTACTGTTTTATGATGATTTATTTTAGTTACTGCATATAACATTGTAACTGCAACAAATTTATTTCTGTTTTGCCCTCCACATGTATCTAAAAATGATGAAACGTGGATAACAGATTCAGGCAAGTTATATAAATATTTCAGGAGTCCCTATTTCTGCACTTCCTTTTCTTCCATGAGTTTCATCCAAAATATTGCAGTATCCATCAGAATTTGATGCGTCAAATATTGTAAAATTGTAAACATTGAGATGAGACTTGTAATAGATTTGACTATCACCAGCATAAGGTATAGACAAAATTGCTTGTAAATCAAATGTAATTGCACCTAACGTCTTTCCTTTTTCTTCAAGAGCTTTCTTCTTATCCTGTTCCTTCATCTCCATAGCACCTTTTTCTCTTTTCTTATGTTTTTCATAATCTTCCTGTAGTGTAGATTTATCAGTCGCGATGTTATAGGCGTTACATTGGGAACATTGATCTTTTAGGAATGAAAAAGGAGATAGGTGGATCATAATCATGAAATTTTTTTTGATATACAAATCTCGACAGTGGAGTGATATTCTTTGATAAGCAGAACTCTTCCATGTACAATCTATACATAACTGAAATATTTAAATCAGGAGAAAGGTAGTGTTTGTTAGTGCCTCGATGTCAATAGTGGGATTCCATTTGTGGAAAGGAGTTAATGTGATCTTTTACATATCGCGTGGACTGTTCTATAGTTACGTTATAAGGCTTACTATCTTGTCTTTTATCATGGCCAACAAATAACCTACTAGCAGCAATGCTTTCTACAACTCGATGGGAAATGACAAAAGTGGCGCAAAGCATTTTTAAGCATACTCGGAATCTTACTCCGTCTGAATCTCTTAATAAGTAGCGCCTTGATATACTTCTATTCTTAGTCTTTGGAATAGATTTACTTTTTTGTACAGGTATATTTTGTAACAAAAAACTTCAATGTATTTTCGTTTAGAATTCCTCTTTGATGTTCAGGAACGTGTTCATTGCATTTAAATCTGCATTTGGACAATCGAGAGTCTGTGGTTTCTTTTCGGAAACTTTCTTACCAGACCGATTTATATATTCTTTTCCATTCAATCGTAAATCTTTTACTACAGATCGTTTTCAACATCTTTTATTAGCTTTTCTACATCATTTCCTTTAGCATAGGTTTTTACTTCGTTATTGCTTAAATTCTTACCTTAGAGTTTCGGTATTGTTTCACTTACATCCTCAACAATAGACCCATCTGATGGTACATAGGACTCCGAAGAATATAAAAAGAGTTCAAAGCGATCAGTATCATATTTACTTGCTGGTTCAGTACGAAAACGGGAGGGACCAGATACACAAAACTCGGTTTCTTTTGGTTGAACTGAAAATATAAAGGAAAATAATTTCTGTGGATTGTTAAGAAAAGTAACTTGTTACCTATGGCTTGAAAGTCTGTTTTTATATTTAAGGAGCCTGGTAGTGTATTTGCTAAAATTAAAATAAATATTATTATACTATAATACTTACTTTTACTACTTTGTTATCTGTATCGTTAATCTGAGCCGTCTCTCGTAAACTACTTCCATGATCTGTAATACTGCTTTTCCATAAGATTTATGCTTAAAATATCTAAGCTGCCAACATTGTTAATATCGTCTAAAAAAAGAGATATACATAAATATTAGATGGTTAGATAATGTTTGTTCTTACCATTCATTTCACCTTGCAATAAAGCTAACTGAAGCAATTTAAAACTTCTTGAAGACATCCTAATGCACTAGTTGAACATAACGTATTGTATTGTGCATAAACACGAATTGTAGCCTCACTTAGAAAACGGAATAAAATTATGTGAACACTTCAATAACTGAACACACATGTGTTAAATGGCCACCTACCATATTTGAAAACAACTACTGTAGCAAAACAAATGTGTTAAGTGACATTATAACATATGTGGTAGAAACCTGGAAGTCAGCAGTACTTATCATATTTGTTAGATGGCGTTTGTGATCAAAAACTTTATTTTGAAATTACTATATTTGTGCATATAAAAATATGTCATGTGCACAACCTACTGGTGTAAATATCTCATTTTATAAAAAAATTTCACTTACAACATTTGTGCACTACTCCATCGATATTTACAAATATTAACGTTTTTTTTTGTAAAAAATATACCTTAAAATACTTCTCTATATAGTCACCTCTCAAATTTAAGCTTTGTCGTAACGTCTTACGGGTTTTTGTATCCCAGCTTCATATTCTTCCGCCGCCAGTGTATTGAGATACGTAACCACAGCTTCTTTCAATTCTTCATCTTTCCTGCAAAAAAGTCCATGAGGTTTATAAACATATCGTAGGAGCTAAGTTTGGACTATAGGGTCAATCAATATTCTCTCTTTCTAAGTTGAAATAACGACACCAGCGCCGAACAGACGACTCACCCATATTTCATGAATGATTTTCTCATTTACCTTGTGGTGAAATGACTCATCCATAATATTTTCGCGGTGATGAATTATGTTCTCACTTAACCCTATGTGAAACACCATTAAAATAGTGAAACTAAACCAAGTGTTTATTAAACCTTCTAATTAACACAATATTTTCTCCATACACTTCCTTCAATTGATAATGAATATCGCTTTTCTTTCGTTGAAAAATCTAAGCACATCCCTAGCAACACAACTAGCGGAGTTCTTCATCATCATATTATTAATACCTATGATACATAAACAGCACAGTGAATACCCAGACAGCTGAAATACAACTGTACATGTTAGTACACATCCGGCGGCTACAATACTTGCACTCTGCATAGTGCAATCGGGTATTACTTCTCTAATATCCCTTGTATGTTTGGTTATAGTCGCTATACGGTATCTCGAATATATATATATATATATATATATATATATATATATATATAATAGATTCGATTTTTGAGTTTTGATTTTTGTTGTAGTTCTGAAAGCTGTTGATATTTTCCGATTTTTAAGAAAGTGTGCAATTTTATGTACCTTATATACTCTTATATATGGAAGTGAGGCCCTTGCAAAAGTTGTTTTATTGTTTATTAGCGCCTTTTTGGCGTTTTTATTTTCAATTCTTTATTTATTAAATCGGCCAGACCTTCCGATGGAGTAGCTAGTATTTTAATTATGGAGTGTAGTTGAGCTGGGTGATGGTTAGATTCTGCATGTAGGTATCAATGTCGATGTGTTTTCTTCCGAAACCATATGACCTAATATCGCATGTGAATTTCTGAGTACAATGAAATTTTATTTTTCTCGTCTACCTTCAAGGTAAATTTTGTCTCATTGAGACATTTCTTTGAAAATATTATCTACATATCGCAACCAAAATGACAGTTCATTATATAGATGTCATATTTTATGTTTATATTTTACTAGATTTTTTTCTTATATATTGATGATATGTTTTGCTCCTGAAAGATTGAATGTGATACTTCAAGTAGAAAATTATGTATTCAAATCAAAGGCAACTTTTATTTCAATTGCACATGATTAACACAAATCTGATATCTTTAAATTCTTTGGTGTGTATATCGATAACGAAATATTTGAAAAGAAGAGATTAATTCAACAAAAAAAAAACAAATTAAACTCTTTCATATTCATGTTAAGGGAACTATCGAAATATTTATAGAAGACTGTTTTAAAAACCGCTTACACAGCAAATTTTTATAGCATTAAGCGCTACGAAATAATTTTTTGGGGAAATATGCCCAAAAAATATATTTTCTGCAAAAAAGCTATAAGGTTTATTTTAAATATGAACTACAAACAATCATATCGAGGGGTTATTAAAAGCAATAAAATGTTAACAATGCATGGAACACACATAATTGAGACAATCTTACTTTATCACAAAGACTTTACATGAAATGAGAATAAAACTACAACCTGTAATAAAAGAACAAGTGACTAAATATATTTCCAATACAAATTTAATTTAACAGAATATTCAGAAAGTTTAATACTCTTCAATTAATCTATTTAATTCATTTACCAATAATATTAAAATCCACAAACACGACTTTAAACGTTTAATAAGAGAATTAAATGAGTTTTTAGTTAAATGTGAGCCATACTCAATTGACGAATTTATTATTAAATGTAGATATATGTAGACTTAAGCCAATACTTATAATATATACAATATGTATATTTCTTTGAAGATTAAACTTAGGAATATTATATTTAAACTAGTTTTGACGTAAATTTTATTTTATACATGTATATGATACAAATAAAGAGATATTATTATTATATTATATTATTAATAAAACGAAAAGAACACATATTTATATTTAAAAAAAAAAACAGGGGAAAAAATACTAAATAAATGTATTTGTTAAATGGGACAATTCTCGGATTATGCTTAGATTTATGTACCTCGAGGGATTCTAGACCATTTTGATCGGAGAAATGGATTACCTAAAGTAAATTAAATATTTTGCAAATACAGAATTATTTCGTTTTGGGTGAAATTTGGATTTAGATTTAAAGACATATAACGCTAATCGAATGTCGGATAGATGTTTTTATATCTTTTTCCTAAAATTCATTAGAATTCGTTTATAAGTCTTGCAATATATCATCTAATGTATTTTTATAAATTTTCGGTCCATAATAATATTAAATTATCCTCTTTTAGACTCTAAACCACATATATTAATTTGAAGTTTGAACTTAAAATCGCATGATATATAACATCATAACAAAATTGTTTACATTTTTAATGTTAGCATACTTTATTGAATCTATTAGGTGTTTTATTATTAATTAGATTGATTTATTTATCTTTTTTATATTATTGTATTAGAACATATTAAATATTAAGATATTATTAGTAATACTACTAAACATCTTTATTTACAGAAAAAAAAGT
The DNA here is from genome assembly GCA_963969525.1 of Ontholestes murinus. Lineage (NCBI taxonomy): Eukaryota > Metazoa > Arthropoda > Insecta > Coleoptera > Staphylinidae > Ontholestes > Ontholestes murinus. The sequence continues at coordinate 55,421,082 of OZ018394.1, read as the reverse complement.
GCAATACTTGTAATAAATTAAATTAAATAAATTCTAATGTGAGACACTGGCTTCTAGTTTTCTGTCCAACGGCTATCGACCCGCGGGCTTTCAGCCTTATTAGTAATATTTAACGTAATAATTTAAATATAATGTAAAAAACGGAATTATTTAATTATTTAATTTTTATTGCCATTTTACACGTAGGCACACAAAGTATAACTATAACTTATGAATTTGACGTTTGCGTGATGTATCGATTTATGATTTTGAAAATAATATCCAATTTGACAAAATCCATCAAGAATGATGCAAAAAGGTGCGTAAATCTCCATCCTTTTCAGTTTCCCACCGAGTAAAAAACTTCCACTCCGGATCCCTCCATTATTCAACTTCGGCGCCCCCTCATTATCAATACATTAGCGTGCATTTCTCACAGTTAACGATCGAAAAAGTTTCCACCCGTAAAACACACGATTAATTTCTACGCAAGATTAAGCTAATTTTTCAACATTTGCGAAAGAAGGTGGTCCACAAAACAACGGCTTTTTACGTTATTGTTAAAACGAGCATTTATAAAACTCACTAGCCGTGATGAAATTCCAAATGGATACATGTAGTATCGAAAGTATTTTCGAATTTTAAATAACAGTTCTACATAAAAAAAATCCATAAATTAAAATAAATCTAAACAAATGACTATTCATTTGATTTAATGGCTCGGTTTAAAATTTCGATCAAAATTAATAATGCTGAATGTTGAAATAAACGGGTGGAAAATGCCAACATCAAAATCATAGGTTGGCCTTAAGCACTCGGCACCGATTTATTGGCTTTATACCCGCGACGCCGATAAAATTGCAGAACAGACATTTACAATTCACATTAATAGCGAATGGCGAGTATAAATCGGGCAGTTCTTTTATGGATGTTGAGAGTTTATTCCTACAGATGGTAATTTTATATGAATTCGTACACCATACTGTTACGAGCCGATAAAATATTCATAAACTACATCAATTTTCGCTTATCTCTTTCTATGATTATACATACAATTACAGTACGGTTTATGTGGTCAGGAAGTAGGGTTATTATACGTTTATGAATCCATAATTTTTTATGGAAGTTAGTAAAACGCGCATATCATTAACATAATTTTGATGTATTGCGTAAAGTACTTTTTCCTACAATTAATAAATAGCATTTTGCTATATAGATATACAGCTCAAATAAATGTTAAGTTTAAAATACAAGTATAAATAATAAAAAATAAAATGGCATGTGTAAGAATTTTAATTTATCCATAAGTATAAGTGAATGATTAGTGAATGCTAGTACGATATATAATTTTCAAACGAACGAACTTATGTATCTAAGACGATATGCTCCTTCATGATTATTAAATAATAATAACAATATTATAACATGTTTATTGTTAATTCATTATAGTTTTACATTGCATTACATTATAGTACTTTAAATTTAATAAAACTTGAGACAAAAGCTACGAACAAAAAGATTCAGATCTTGTTTTGCGAGTATTATATTTCAGTAGATTTTTATGCTTGGATTGATATAATACCGATTGATATAATACCGAGTAGAAAAAGTAGACCTGTCTTGCATGGTATAGTTTAGCCTCCCTACAAAGGTCATCAGTTGGGTACATGCATGGTTTATTAAGTATATTTTTTATTATTCTTTTTTGGACTATATTTAAGTTTCGTATAAGAAGTCATCCCCATGCCTCGCCAGCACTTTCAGGCACGGTATATCAGGCACATTTTTAAAATACTTGAATGTGTAAGCTATTGTTCTTAGTTTATTAACAAGATAGCATATATGTACATTCCATCTCATATATTTCTTCAAGTAAACACCTAAGTTTTATACTTGGATACTGGTGTAATATTATAGGTGCTTGAGTGTTTTCCCACTGAAATTGAATTAAATGTTATTTTCGTACATGCATTTATATAAAAGGGAAGGTAGTGCATTTCTCCATATTAATTGTCAGTTTGCGATTAAACCATAGCTTTAACACCTGCATAGCACTCTGAATATTTGCTTTTACTTCATCCCAGGATTTCTCTGTGCAGAATAACACAGTATCGTCGACAAAACTGGTGATTTCAATTTTGGTTGGTATACTAAGCAAACTATTAATAATAATAAATAGTGTGATTGATTGTTGAAACCGTTACTTTGTGAAACATCTTGATTACGAAATAGGTTAAGAAATAATAACACTTTGCTAGTATCACGAATTTTTACACTTTTTATTGTGACTAGCTCCGTCCTATTCGGACATTATCAAACGAATACAATGTATTCGTAAAAATTCGTGATACTAGCAAAGTGTTATTATTTCTTAACCTATTTCGTAATAATAAATAGTATGGGTTGTAGGACAGTTCCTTGTGGGACACCGTATGTAATTTCTTTGTACGAACTGCAGGTGTTCATTACTTTAACATATTGCTTTCGTTCTCTCAGGTACCCTTTAAATAAGAATAAGGGAGTATCTCTGATATCCTCTAGATCCTGTATTAGTTGATCACTTATTAAGTATCACCATTTTTCGGAATTGGTACTATAACAGTTATTTTTAAAGGTTTTGGGCATATACTAGATTCAAATATTTTATTGAATATGCACGCTAATGGTTCAGCTATTTTTTCGGATAGATACTTTAAGGTTTAAATTGTTATGTCGTCATAGTTATCATATTTTTATTTTTGAGGTGTTGTATGTTTTTAGTTATTTCGGATCTGTCTGTGCTATAAAGATAGAACGATTTTCTTTGAGATTTTCTAATAGTGACATCTTTATTCACCTTTTAAAACTTACTTGTTAGAGTTTTGCCTATTTTAACATAGTATTTTTTCATGTAAGTCATTACAAATTTGACCCGCAACATTTTTAATTTGATTGAATTTTCTCTTGGTTGACGTCTGTTTTCTGAATTGTTGTATTGTATTCTATAAGTTTACGTTATTTTTATTATTCTTGTAAATTTGGCTTTTGTAATAGTCTGCTGGTCACTAATATATGAGTGCAATATTAAGGGTAGCTCATTTCTTTCATTATCCTCGTTGCATTTTATAAATAGATGGTCTATGCAGAGTTGGCATGAATTCTTTTATAGTCATCTATGAATGACCCGAACCTGTATTCGCTCATGATATTAAGGTATTTCATAGAGTCCTTTTTTCTGATAGAATGTCGTTTACATTTAGGTCTACAACTTCCAACTTTCCTCTTTTCCTTGTCCCAACTTCTATTCCCGGCACGATCATCCCTCATCCATTTAATTTCCTTTTTGTTTCTCCCCACCTATTCCTCGCACACTCCTTCGTAATGTTTTACCAAATGCTTCTTACCACTCACATAGAGTACACATTTTCCATAACTTTCTTCCATCCAATATTTCTAAACTTCATCTGAATTGCCTTCTCTGAGTTCATATACAGTGCCCTCTCCTTCATATATTTTTCCATTCTCTTCAACATATCTTTCATTCCTTTCCAATCTCTTGTCATAATTACCATTTCATTCACATATTACGTTTCCTAAGCACTTCTTCTAATTCACTAATATATAAATTAAATTGCCAAGGGCTTCCATTCATACTCTAAATTTATCCGATATATTCTTATACACTTTCACAACAACCTAGGTTTCTTCATATAGCCTTCTTATACAATCTACCATTACATCACATACTGTTTTTCTTCACAGACATTCTAGCAAACTTTCCCATAGTACTTTATCATACGCCGCTTTTAAATCTAAGTTATGCAATCGCATATCCCTTCTCTTACAACACTCTCTATTATCCTTTCTAGAGTAAAGATGTAGTCTAATGTCCCCTTTCTCTACTAAACTAAAACCCTTTTGCTTTTCTAGTAACAGACCATTATTCCCAACGTCCTTCTCTAGTCGGTTTTTAAATATCATTATGGCAAACTTCTACCTGATACACATTACTGTTGTTCCTCTAAGTTTTACCTTGTTTTAGGTCACCAAATGCTTTTTATTCAATCACTCTTTTTATAAGTATATCAACTATCCCACATGGAAATCTAATTTGTTCCATGCTTTTCCGCTTTTTTAGAATATTCCACATTTCTGCTTTACATATTCTAAATTCTTTACTCATTCGTTCCAGAGGTTGTATCTTTTTTCTTTCACATATACTATTAAAATTTTAAATCGGCGTCCCTCTTGCCTGTAAACAAATATATTTTTGAATTACATCTTCTCTAAAACCAAGCAATTAGAATTTTCACGACAATCATTAATACCAACTACAAGGGTAGATCCATCTAATAAGGAATTTTTAATCCTACATCAAAATAAACCATGTTTAACGACATATTCCATCAGTTGCGGTTGTTAATTGAAGATATGAATTGTGACGTTATATTTCTATCAGAACATTATCTCACTCAACAACAGATTGTACTGATTAATATACCAAACTTTAAGTTAACTCCAAGCTACTGCAGAAGTGAAGGTGTAGCAGTTTTCATTTAAGAAAATGTGCCATCAACAGCGTTAGATATGAACAGTTTTATGGAATCTCGGCAACCAGAATGTGCAGGATTGCAACTAAGTGTAGAAAACGATAGTGTTATAATAATTTGTGTGTATAGACCACCACAAGGAAACAGTAATATATTTTTCGATCTACAGGGTGAAAACTTAAACTGGAATACAATTCATAACTTCGACATAGGCGATTTTTGCAAAAAAATCCCGAAACACATTACTTATTCTTTTTTCTTGCCCTCATTTCTATGTATATGTAGTTTGTTTATCTTTTACCGGAAGTGCCCACCCATCTCCGACCTTTTTTTCTCAAATGGAAAGGTATGCCAAGTGACACCACGTTTCAAAGATCTCTTCGCAAAGAATACAACACACTGCTTATTTCTTTAATATTTTCAAAGCCCACGTAATAAAAATGAAAACTAAATTTATAACTTGAATATTATTTAATGCAACAAATGTTCAAAATGGGCACTGTTTCTTTCTTGGTAAAGTGCAAATCGATGACAACATGCATTTCTTTATTGATATTAAAAGTCTTAGCAGAGTATACTCCTCTATATAAAAATTCACAACAGTTATATATCAAATTATTAATTGAAGAAAATAATCGTCAAATTCACATAAATCTTCAAAACGCTCTTAATCCTAATCCTAATAAAAAGGAATACATTAGTCAACGATTTTTATTTTTAAGTATTATAAATCGCCCAAACGGTGTATAGTCTGTCAACTTAACATATAATATTCGTTCAATATTTTTAACAATATCAAATGAAAATCTCCAATAATTCAGGTACTAGAATAGACGAAATACCGTTGCACTTGATAAAAGAAATGTTTTCACTACATAGCGCTAGCTTTTAGTGACATTATTACCCGGCATTCTTAACTGGAAAATTTCTAACTAAACTAATAGAATCAATTATTATTCCATTATACAAAAAAGGCGATCATAATAATTTAGAGAATTATAGACCAATAATTTTACTAAATTCCATTTAAAAATCTTCAAACGATTAATTTATGCAAGATTACTAAATTTCTTTTGCAAACACAACTTATTATCTTCTATGCAACATGGGTTTTTAAAGGGCAAAAGTACCGAAATAGCACTGTTTGATTTTATCAATAATATTTTGGAAAATATGGAAAATCATAAGTCACAATGTGCAATTTTCTTAGATTTGTCGAAAGCTTTCGACACGGTGAATCATCTTATTTTATTAAATAAATTATATTCGTATGGAATTCTCACTTCTCTCTTTACATGTTGAGAAGGGCACATTTTCTACTGTTTTCTCTTCACGTTTCTTCCGCATCTCTCTATAATATCTTCTAACTCTTCCATTCTATTAATTTGAGCCCACAGAATCCTTAATGGCTTTTACACTATTCTCCAATTTTTCAAATACTTGTATTTGTTCCATTTCCTTATCTCTGCCTACCTGTATTTCTACTTTCCTATTACTTTATCTTCTTCCATTCATATAATTTCTTGCCTTGGAAAAACCTCCGATATCTATATAAGCAATCACTGGTGGCACAATATATCACATTATAATATTCAATCGTTATGTAACAAAATACATATTATTGATCTTTTTTATCAAGTGGCAAGTCAGAATATTCTTCGTTTGAGTAAAAAACGGGACAAAGTTTATTAAAAAATCCTGTGGGGTATCATAAGTAAGAATTCATATATTTTCAAGTTATAAAGTTCTAAAAAGAGCTGATTTGCAACGTTTCCGCGAATTCGCATTGCTCTTCTTCAAACAGCGCTGGTTGAAAACTCTGATCTACCTTTTTTTGTTTTAATGAGACGAGAGAAAATCTGAAATAGATCATGGACACTAACTAAAACCACACCTCCGCGATCGCTGTTGTAACTAGTCTTCAACTAAAAGGTCTTCTCCAGTCTGGTTTCAAGCGAAATGATCTCTAGCATTTTGGGAAATATGGTCGTCCTATGTGCCGCTCTCCTCGAAATAAGCAGCAGATTCAAGGTTTTATACGATATATCTTTGTTGTAGTACTATTTATACCTGTAGTGTTGGCGTTTGACGTTTATTGGCGCGTGTGCGGCTTCTTGTAATTGGTCTTGATGAATTAACAGGAATTTAGTTCGTGTTACCTGTGGAGATTAAGATGTGTAGTGAGAGTAATGGAATATGCTTGTTGCATGAAGTGGATTTCCCGTTGGGCGTCATCGTATATGTTGAGATTATCGGTATGTGTTTTTATGTCGATTGCTCCGTGGATAATTCTCTTGGTTAAATGGTCTAATGTTGCAATGGAATTTGTGTGAATTTTGAATATTCGGCCAGAGATAAGGAAAGTAGATCTTATTCGATGGTTCTATTGTGTTCTCATTCGTCTTCGTTTATCCGATTTAAACTTTGTTAAAATTAAATAATGGTTTTTTCAAGAATTAAGGGATCGTCCGATTTTGCGCCAAGTGGTAAAATTTATTTTGATGTTATGTTGTTTTAGTATTTTATAGATTCTGTCAGTTGTGCCTCATATGTAGGGAAGAAATTAACATGGCTAACGCGGAAGAATGTGTTAGTGAGAAAGTGATTGAAAATAAACTATGTACTTACAAATATTGCAAGAAAAGTATCGTAAGAGACCGAGTATTGTGTGTGCTCAGCAGCGTTTCATCCCGGATGCTTCACTAAGGGCAAACAGGATTCGCACAGTAACCACACATGCACGATGAACATCGAAGAAGGTATTAAAGAGTTCATGTTTCTTAAACAAATCAATAATAACTTACTACACACAATAAAGTTATTAGAGGAAGCAAATGAAACTCTAAAAGTGAATAACACAGCACTAATCAGTACTAACAAATATCTAATAAATAAGTTAGAAGATAACGAAAAAAAACAGGCAGGTGAACAAACTGTAAATAAATCAAAGAAAACTGCAATAACGGTAAATACTGTAGAACATTTACCACAGATGGAGCAAGCATGTACATCAGCTCCAATATTAAATCCAAAATATATCGAACAACAAAAACATCCGAAGAACAAAAAAATGAGTATAAGGAAGCATTGATAAATACTCCAAATATTAATCAAAATAAATCGACAAATGCGAGTGAAAATGACACAAAAAGAGAACTTGGAAGATATGATTTACAAACCGATACTTGGCTGACGAGGCCTGATAAAAAAACTAGACGAAAATGGGAAACTATCATATTGGGCACGAAGAACAGTAGCGAACAATTGATAGCAGTTCCACGACTCGCATGGTATTTCTTAGGCAGAGCGAATATAAATACTACTATAAGGGATGTCGAAGAATGTATAAAAAACAATATTTGTACCGATGGTAGCGTAGAAGTAGCGGAAATCGGCATAAAAAATGAGACAGAAAAAGCCTTTAAAATTGGATTTGAGCGAAAATACGAGGAGAAATTTAGGGACCCTAACTCATGGCGAAGGGAAATCAAGATTCAAAAGTATTCTTTTTTAGCCGAAAGAAGGAAAAATGCGAGAATAATACAAGATACACTCGAGCAAAATTAGAGTGCAGAAATGAAAATGGAGCAATGATTCACGCCAACATACGTTCAATATATAATAATACAATCAAGATTAATGCAATGCTTAAGGATCACCCTGATTGCAAACTGTTATTAATTACTGAACACTGGCAAAAGGAGTCCTATATTTCACTTCACACCATTGAACAATTTGAATTAGCGACATATTTCTGTAGACCGGATCATCGTAGTCGTGAAACAGCATATGGAGGAACAGCAATATATGTACATGAGGATCTTCAGTACCGAATAAGGACAGACATAAATAAATTGGCAGTGAGTAGTGTATTTGAATGTGCGGCAATACAGTGGTCATCAAACAAGACTACTAAATTCGTGTTCGTGGTAATTTATCGCGCGCCGGATCCCGCGACAGTTGACTTATTTTTTGAAAAACTGGAACGCCTATTAGAATTGTTAACTACAGAAAATATTGTTTACTTTATAGCTGGCGATTTTAATATAGATTTGAACAGTGAAACAAAAAATACGTTGCATTTCTTAAGTATTTTAGATTCATTCGATGCAGCACCAACCATTAAGAATGCAACTTGTATTTCAAAACATAAGAAATCTAATATAGACAATATAATTACGAATAGTAAACACCTTGCGCAGAAAGTCTTATGGACAGGAAAAAGGAAAAATATTAACAATACAAATATTTAAAAAAAGACTATATACACGAGAAAATTTGAATCGATTTGCAGAATTAATAAAATACGCAAATTGGGAGGATACATACGTAAATAACTGCAACTTATCCTGGGAAAAATTCTTAAAAATTGTAAATCAATGTTTAGACAACTCATGTCCAAAAATTAATTAATTAAATTATTTACAATAATCAGGATATAATCAAATGTAAATGTTTGCTAGATAGTTTATTAATTATAAAACCATATAACAAAGAAGCTAACGATTTGTATAAAATTGTGAAAAAGGAATATGACCAATTATTAACTAAGGCAAAAAGAAACGATATTACAAATAGAATTTTGACTAGCGAAAATAAAATGATATCAACCTGGAATGCCGTTAACAAGCATCTAGGTAGATCCATTAATAATAATATAAAATCGAAGCACAGCTCAAATGATTTTAATAACTTTTTTTGTAATATAGTTAAATCTTGTGTGGAAAATATACCAGATACATATATAACTTACAACATAGAAAGAAATCCAAAATCATTATTTTTTAAACCCGTCACCGAAGCGGAAATTTTTAATATAATTCACAGCTTAAAAAATAAAACATCAACAGGGTATGATGAAATTAATACAAATATGATAAAATTGATATCACATGATATTGTGCATCCGCTAACTATTTTAATAAATAATTCGTTCAGTCAAGGAATATTTCCCGATTGTTTAAAATTAGGGATTATAAAACCGATTTATAAGAAAGGAGATTCTGAAATGATGGAAAATTATAGACCAGTAACATTATTGAGCATATTTTCCAAAATTTTTGAAAAGGCTATATCAAACAGATTATTAGATTTTTTTGACCAATTTAATTTGTTTAATGAAACGCAACACGGTTTTACGAAGAAACGATCCACAACTACTGCTATATATGAATATATTGACAATATTGCAAGTGCCTTGGAGAAGGGACAAAATCCTCTTGGAATATTTTTAGACCTCTCTAAGGCATTTGATACTATGAATCATGACATTTTGCTCAATAAACTTGACATGTACGGCATAAGAGGAACTGCATTAAAAATTATAAAATCATACTTGCAAAACAGAACACAGAAAGTAGTTATTAACAATAAGGAATCGTGTGTAAAATATGTAAATGTAGTGGTACCTCAAGGAAGTATATTAGGACCAATTTTATTTCTAATATACGTGAATGATTTAGAAAATCGACTACAGAATTACCCGTGTACAATAACAACGTATGCGGACGACACAAATATTGTAGTTTATGGGAAGGATGCAGGCACCAGAAATTACAATGCAAGCCTAACTTATCAAGCAATAAATCAATGGATGCGCGAAAACAAATTGTTAATAAATAAATCAAAAACAAATATTATTGCTTTTTCGCCCAGGAAACAGAAAATAATTAATACTTTGACAAATTTAGATGGAGTAACATTTCAAATAATAGAAACTACAAAATTTCTTGGTGTAACCATTGATTCTCATTTAAATTGGAGAGTTCATTGCGACAATTTGACAAAAACACTAAATAAAGTATGCTATATGCTTAGGATTTTAAAACAAGTACTAGACCAGGAAAACTTACTACTAATATATAGAGCAAACTTCGAATCTCTAATTAGATACGGTATTATCTTCTACGGAGGGTCAAGCTACGCAGATAAAATATTTATTCTACAAAAAAAAGCTCTGAGAATTATTTACAACCTAGATCCAAAATATTCATGCAGGGGATTATTTAGAAATTCAAACATTCTTTCATTTTATAGTTTGTATGTATATGAAATTCTAATCATCTTCAATTTCAAACATAAACATAAGTTTCTAACTAATAAAATACATCACAACTATAAAACAAGAAACATACACCTATATAGATATCCATCACACAGATTAACATTGTATGAAAAAACACCCCTATATAATGCTCTAAAAATATACAATAAATTGCCACACAATCTGCAGTGCATTTCAAGCATAAATATATTTAAAAAAGAATTAAAAAGCCTATTAGTTAGGAAATAATTATATAGTATTAATGATTTTTAGTAGTAGTTTAATTTTAGTTTACCACTATATATATTCATTTAAATTAAGTGTAAGGTCTATGTATATTATTTCTTATCTTAAGCTATGTTTTATGTTAATTAATTGTAACTACTGCTAGTGACGTGTTCAAATTAGTGTGTATTGTTATTGTATCACTAAATATTGAATAAATTTATATTCTTCTTCTTCTTCTATAAAGAAATGTTATTGGTGTTTTTGATGTTAAAATTGTTTTCACGTAAATATGTTACCGTACCTGACAAGAAACCGTTTTGGACATGAGCTGTCTCAAAGGTGGAGAGAGTTTGTTATTAAGGTTGGAATTGAGTTTTTGCTTCAGAACCGACAAGATAATTTTGATCTAATAATTTTATAATCAATAAAATAAAATGAAGAAACATCTAAAATAATAGTTTTAAACCTGCCTTATTGGTAGAAAAATATTGGGCAATTAATAATTTGATGGATTTAAATTGTTTTAAAAATTTACAATGGGAAAGCTATTAATGTTGAATATTAGTCCAAAAAACTTTCTGTACTTTTCTGGTACATTCACTTGCTAACTAATAAATACCTATTTTTATATCTATAGAAGAATATAAAGATAAGGCTTTTATATTAAATGTAATACTTCATTTCTTATATATTTAATTTTATATTACGATCTATATACGCTCTCAGTAGATTAAATACAAAATACAAGATACATGTGTCATACTGCTTATTTGAGCGTTTCTCGCTTAGACTTCTATTTTTCTTCATTTTTTTATAATGTCTTATTTATTAAGTAAATAAAATCTATTGAAATCACTTTTGTAAATGTTAATTTCTAACGAAAATAATTTATTTCCAGGTAAGTTCACGTGGAAGTACGGAGATTTGATCATTGGCTGAATACACGCTGGCTCAACGAATTCATTGCTGCAGTTAATCCAACACAAGATAAATTATGGCATTGCTTCAAGGTGGATTATTTGGATGTTTAATCTTCTCCTTTTATGATTATGGATTTTTGTGTGTGAGTACATGTTTGGCATTCATTAGAAGCATAATTTTCAAGCGGGATTAGAATAATACTATAGCTTGCCGAGTTCATCGGGGTGAACACCTTTAAAACTTTGCAGACAGGTATATTACACCGTTTCGTGTTATATTTTGTTCATGTAGTTTTTATTAGGGTACTTATGTTTTAAAGGGAGGATGGTAAGATTTCAGTCCGTATACAAGGCTTGTTTATATGTCTGGCAGCCATTTTTCTAATTTAGTTGTTTTGTGTGAAATTATTCAGTTTAAAGTTTAACGAAGTAATATAACAGCTCAAGTATACAAGCATTAGCAACAAGATCTTAAATATTTATAGACTACTAATAAATATACTATAATATAGTAATTTTAATATAGTATATTTATTAGTAGACTATAAATATTTCGATATTAAAATTACTATATTATATATTAAAATTACATAACTTACACAATATATAATACACATTTTGCTTGTTGCTACAATGATTTATTCCATTACATTAAAATGTTATTTTTTATTCGTGCAGATAAATATGTTTTATTACTGTTGAACTCTTCTATAGTTCGGCGAGTTTATATTAAATAAAACACTAGTTTGGCACTTTTTTCACTTGGTTTATTTTATAGCTAAATGTACATTTCGGTCATAAAGTTATCATTATCAGTTTGCTATTGATAATGGTCACTTTGTGACCGAAATGTACATTTAGCTATAAAATAAACCAAGTGAAAAAAGTGCCAAATTAGTGTTTTATTTAATCTTCTATAGTTTCAAGACACACCAAGAAAATATTATATTATTACTTCAATATACCAACAATTGAAGCATTAGATGATATGATTATAAAAAATATGATATTTACCTCTAGTAGTATCTCAATGAAAATTATTCGTTTACCTATAATTAGATTGTCTTCTATCTTATATTAAGCATATTTTTTACAGAGATACAGCCATCATTTATGGTTGATAATAATAACACAAATTCCTTGTTATATTATTGCAAATAAAGACAGTTTAATACATACAATCGTCTTTATGCAAATTGACAACACATACATTATATTAATAATCATATCGAAACCATAACACGACATGGCGTGAAATCCATCACGCAAAAAATAAAACATCGGTGAAACACGCGTATACGACAAAATATCGCTGCGATGTTTATGTGTTGCGACGATAAACTGGTGCCGAATTACGATTATGGTTTTACATTTGCATAATATGAACATATTGTTGAGTTTAAAATCCAAAATTAAAATTTAAATATTTTTATAAGCTTATAGAACTTAAATCTAAATTTAATTAATTTTATTTGAAATACATTCAATTATTGCATTCATATTTTGCTTTTTAATACAGAAAATTCCTTAAACAATATTTTTTAATTGTGAAAACAAAGCTATATTTATATATTATTCCATTTCAATGGTGCAAAAAACCAAAAGCAAGTCAAATTAGAAGGAGGAATTCAAACTTAATAAAAAAACAAAGACCGCATAAATTTCAATCATGTGTAAATATAACAGAACGATTAATAAATCCAGCGAAGAAAAATAAATTATAATGTTTTTTAATGACAAAGAGAAACCTAATACGCAGTTAAATATTTTTTCCAAATCTAAATAGACAAACATGACAATTTTACACAAATATTTAACAAAGTTTAAGAAAATTACCGATGTAGATTGGTGTAAGAAAGTACAGTAAAACTAGAAAAGAATATTAAACCCGTATTAATATTGAAAGTGCCTTACTTCAAAGTGCAGTTGAAAGAATGAGATTTGGATACGAACGGAAAAGTATATTACAAAAGAGACTCAAGAAAATATTGCAAAGAGGCCGATTGATGATAAAATTAATACAGAAATATCATGTTTATATCAAATATGTTCCGATTTGTACGATACATTTTGCAAATGGATTAACTGATCATAATCGCTCAATCGCCAACTTCTAATCCAAGCTCTTGAAGCTTCTAGCACGTTATTAATAATGTGAGCGGCCTGGCGTTATCTTGATGGAACGCAACACCTTTTCTATTTGCCAGTTCTGGTCGCTTCTAGTCAATCGCTAGCCTGTTTTGTTGACAGTACTGGTCCGAATTGAGTATTTAGCCCAATGTGAGCATCTTATAGTGGATTATTGTTTTTCAATCCTACCAAACAAAACCTTCCTGGGCTTATTGCAATTGGACCACAATTTTTTCGACTACTATTCTCCTATATAACCAGTCACCATTAGCTATATATATTTCGTTACGGTTTAGCAAATAATCGCAAACATAAATTCGGTACAAAATGTTGTTTGCATCAATTCATGTGGTATCCATACATCGAGCTTGTTATTGAGACCAGCTTTACGGATTGGTTTAAATTGGTTTTTTGAGTAATCCTTAGTTCCGGGACAATGGAATAAGTGAATACATGCCGATCTGACTTTACGATTCCCTTGACTTTATCAACATTTTCAACAATTTGCTCATAAGAGCATACCTCACTTCGATGTTCATATTACTAAAACGGAATTGCTGGAACCACCGTTTTGCATTCGATACTGTATTAGATTCAGAAACTAAACAATTTTTTGCCTCCTGCTTCGCTATATAAATCAACGTCATTGTCAAATTGACAAAATTAATGCATCTCGTAAAACCAGCAAAAACAAGGTATTAGTGACCTTTAATATTAGTTTTCCAAACTGGACCTCCTACGATAGATCAGTGAGGAAGAGGATCAGAGGGTTCGAGTGAAAGATCATCCGTAAGAGTGAACTCCGCCCTTCTACATGCAGCCAATATTATTTGTCTATATTGAGAATCCTCTCAGAATTCTTAACTTTACCTAATCATTTATGTTTTATAATATCGATAATGTATAGTCAATGAAAGAAATTCTTATTCTTTTTAAATAGACTGGAAAATTATAGAACGATTGAAAAAGTCTTGAAAAGTAAATGTTGAAAAATTCTAGAACGCTCGAAAATTTTCTCGTTTGAAAGAAATTGATAGAAAATTCCGACAAAATTAAACTAGAATTGATGAAATAAGAAAATGGTGGCCATCATAGTTTTTTCCCTATATTTTTCTCGAAAAGTTCTTATCGTCCCTCTGTATCAAATGAAATTAATTCCAAAACTTTTTAATTTGTTTTGTTTTTTTATTGCATTAAGGGTTTGATTGTTTTTACCAGAAAAATCATCAACGATTAGAAATTAAAGT
This sequence comes from Ontholestes murinus, assembly GCA_963969525.1. Classification (NCBI taxonomy): domain Eukaryota; kingdom Metazoa; phylum Arthropoda; class Insecta; order Coleoptera; family Staphylinidae; genus Ontholestes; species Ontholestes murinus. Next base: position 55,406,006 of record OZ018394.1, on the reverse strand, counting down.
TATCATGTATATGTAGGGTGGATGGCCTCTATCATACCCTCCAAACGATAACACATAATCGAGGGTTTTAGTTAGGTGTTGTAAAATGTAAGCAAACACAAAATAATTGCATTTTTTAATTCATGTATTCATACTAATATTTCAAATGATTTTTGATGATGTTTTACTGACTGGAGGGTGGTATAGAGGCCATCCACCCACCCTTTTTGTACATATTAACTTCAATTACTGATCGTAAGGCTTTAAATAAGTTTAGCTATAGAAGGTCACTTGCAGCAAAATCATCATCATATCCTTTATTCACTTTAGCCACATATACATATATACAATGAAAAATAGTCATCTAAATTATTTATATAATAAAAATAAAAATGAATACATGTTTCAAAATCTATCTTGTAGATATTCATTTCTCGAATAGTAGTATTTATTTATAAGGAATGACCCCAACTGTGGTTTAAAATTGGTTAATTGCACAGTGGTTTTAACAGGTTGGGGTAATTTATTAAATATTAAAACAGATGAATAAATAGCAGACTTTTCATAAAGGGCAGTATTATTTGCGCATATTCTTAAATCTTTCGAGTGCCTGGTATAGTGAGAATGTGTGGTGCCGTTTTGTAGCAATTGGTTTCTGTTCATAAATACATATACATTTATAAATATAAATACAAACTAGAGTCAGAATGTTATTATCTCTAAATACATTTTTACATGTTTGACGATATTTTTAGTTAAAAATTAGTCAAATTATGCGCTTTTGGGAAATAAAAACCCTTCCTATATCCGCTCTTCCCTAAACCAGAATATTGCAAGACATGTGGGAATAAGCAAGAGTGTAATAAATATTTATTAAAGAATCTCTAGACAGACAGCTTCTTAACTTTAATATAGCGAAATACGCTATATATTCCTCTCATCAAACAACGTTCCCAGAAATTTGGTGCTTACTGTAGTATTGTCTAATAATATTCCCGGTCGTTGCCTATTATAAAACTGCACAGATACAGTTTTATCACAATTTATTGTTAAATTATTTTTGTTGCACCATACAGTAAATTCTGCTTGTGCTTTCTGAATTTTTTCAATTAATCCGTTTTGTGTTTTAGACGAAACTACAATAGTGGTATCATCCGTATACTTAATGACATATCCCTCCTTTATATGAAGTACAAGATCGTTTATAAACAAAATAAACAATAAAGGGCCAAGAGTTGATCCTTGCGCTACGCCTTTGTTCATATCATATGTTTTTTCGATCTGTTAGAAATGAAACTATCAATTCCAGCATTTTCCCGCGAACACCAAGGGCATCTAATTTTGATTTCACAATACTCACTTCAACTGTATCGAATGCACGTGATAGATCAAAAAACAACGCGGCCACGAACATACCAGAGTCTAATTGTTTGGTGATATTTTCCATGAGATTTATAGTTGCCGTCTCAGTTGATCTGTCTTGTCGAAATCCATGTTGACTATCTGACACTAAGTTGTATTTACGTAAGTCGTCCCACAATCTGCTCACTATAACGTGTTCAAAATTTTGGAATATATGTTAAGCACTGAAACTGGTCTGAAGTTTTCCTTTTTTGTTTCCGGTCCTTTCTTGTAAATGGGAACTACTTTGGCAATCTTTAGTGCACTTGGATATATTCCTGTTTCAAGTGCGATATTAATCAGATCTGATAGAGGTGCACATATTTCTTGTCCTACCGATTTAATTACCTTAACTGGTATAATATTACATCCTGTGCTCGGCGTGTTTTTCACTGAACTTATTATTCTTAATATTTCAACTGGAGTAATTGGTTTGATAAATAATGACTGCGTAAACAGGTTAGATGTGGTACAATGCATTGATAAAGAATTGCCAAAATGTTTATCGAGTGTTTCTTCCGTCACGGTTGCAAAATAGTATCCAAAAATATCAGTCACCTCTTTAGGCTTTGTAATAATGTTATTACTGTCCTCTATTTTAATTATACTATTCATATGAGTTTTTCTTCCTAATTCATTATTCACCATATTCCATATTTTCTTTTGCTGGTTTGGGGCACGTAAAATTTCTTGGCGATGAAATGCTTTTTTCGTTTTTTCACATAACAGTTTATGTATTTTCTTTTCTTCTTTGTAAGTATCGTCGAGTCCGTTTATTTTTTGTTTGAAAAGTTATGTAATATTTTTCAAATTTTGAAAAGTATCGAGAAAAATCATAAAATGCCTTGAGTAAACATACACTTCCGGTCTATGAATGTTTACCAAAAGCTTTTCACTTCTAGTTTTTAATGATAAAACCTTAAGTTTAAAGTTTCATCGTTTTGGAAATATAGCGCCCACAGACATTCTCATTCACGAAAACAATACTTTCCCTATATATTCTATATAGGGAAACTAAAAATAGGAATTTCTTAAGGATTGTAGAAGAAAATTTCGTGATGAAATTACTGGAAAATATAATAAATTAAAACATAAAGCATTTTAGGATATTCTAGAAATCCAAAAAAATTCCAAAATCATAGAAATTAATGAAAAATTCTAGAAATTTGAAGGACAAAATACCGCCGAAGAGAGAATAACATCTTTTTGAGAAACATAAAAACAATTAAAAAACATAGATATAAGTAAGTTTCATGTATGAGTTAATTACGATAAAATAAAAACATTGCTGGAGAAATTTAGTAAGGTAAAACACCAATCAAAATTTTCTCCAAATTAAAGGAAAGAATGATAGACGATTGATAAAGCATTAATAAAAATTAATTTGAAAGAAAAACTCGTGAAGAATTTTAGAGATATAAAAGAGAATTGCTGATAAATATTAGATTTATAAAGAGAAATTTCTACAAAACTTCAACAAAATATAAATGTTCGAGGAATTGAGATCATTACGTTCTGAGAGTATTAAACAAACGGGTCGATTCATTTATGATAATAAATTAAATTAAACCAAATAGATGACATTTTAATTTATACAAATAAATATTGATTTGATAATAATACTTTCTACGGTAGTCGTTCTCGAAATCGAATAATTAATGACCGAAGAAACTTTTTCTGAATCTGTACGTATTTCAATGACCCTTTGCATTATTCTTATTTATATTTATTTACTGCGAGAGACGCATTCTTAAGCCGTCTACATACTTCATTTAGTATTACGATATGTTCATCAAAATTTGTATTAATGACAATAATGCCATCTAAATAAACAAATACATTTGGTTCCATCTCTGGCCCGAAAATACTGTCTATTAAACGTTGTTCAGTTTGTGCGGCATTGTTTAAACCGAACGGACATTAAATTAAATTCAAAAAGTCCACGACCTAACACGGCGAACGCAGTCCTCTCTTTAGACGATTCCGCGAATGGAATATGCCAAAACGCATGTTTTAAATCAACACTGGATATATACCGAGCTTCTTTCAAATTGTCTAAAATGCTATCGATTTTGGGTAGAGGGTACGCCTCCTTTTTTGTTAAGGAATTTAGGTTCCGGCCATCAAAACAGAGCCTAAATTCCCTTGATTTTATCTTTACTAACAAACATGGAAACGGCCATGGAGACTTACTTGGACGTATGACGTTAAGTTCTAGCATTTTATCAATTTCGGAATTAAGGTGTACTTGCATGGCAGGCGATAATAGAAATCGTCCGGCTTTGAAAGGACGCGTATCCCCAGTATCTATCACGTGTTCTGTTATATGAATTTTTTGTAGCCCTTGGGCTCCAAGGTGCCTAAAATTACGGATTACGCTCTCTAATTCCGCCCTCTGACTCTCGGAAAGCAAAGCGCCATCACTAATGCCACAAATTTTACAATTTTCGTCATCATTCCGCATTTCACTGTTTTTTGAGTGCCAGCCATCGTTTACAAAATCAAAATTAATTTTATACTTCTTAATAAAATCTATGCCTAAGATCGCATCGATTTGTAACGATGGTACTACCAAGAAATTAAAATTTCCTTTAATATTTCCAGCCTCAAACGCTAAATTGATGGTTCCAACCACCTTTTGGGTTGTTCCATCCGCGGTAACCACCTGTGGGATGTTACATGGAAATAATTTTAACTTATTTTCCGCGTTTAAATGTAACATTTCCGAACTTCAACCGATTTATTAGCTTCGGTGTCTGCCAGCACATCAAATACAGTATTAAATACATATATGAGGACGCTCATCACCCTCTAGATAAATGAATACGTTGCTGAGTTTAACAAACGGTCTACAAAATTGTTTTACACTCAATAGCCATGCTTGTGAATTGCAATTAATCAGATAATCGGCCTGAACTTTACTACTTCGAAGGGATCGACCGTTATCCCTCCTCTTTACAAGTTTTTTTTGAACAACTCGGGCACTGCCTTTTACTAAAACCTTTCTTACCGCAACCGAAACAAAATGTATACGTCTTAGTTGACGTGCAGTTATTAAATTATGACCCGATTTATCACAATTCCAGCACTTATCATATCTATTAGTCAGGTTAACCGCTTTGTTAACAGTTGTAGCCGCCGAATTATGCAATTCAAGTAGTTTCGTTTCTATAGTGTTAATGTTTGGTGTTAGTTCTCTCACCGATGCAAGACAAGCATTGGACACCACATGTTGTGTGTAAGATATGTAAAGAGGGTTTTAGGCATTGGAGTAATGGAACAAGGAAACCACTACCCTTTGGAATACCAATCACCATGACGACTGTTATTTCTAAAGGTGCAATGTACATAGATATAACACAAAACATTTAAAAAACATCATTTAACCGAACCTCAAGTCTGCAATTTTGCCAGTGCCACATGATCCAGATGTACCAATACCTGAAAAACCAACAAATTTAGAAGATGTTACAAGTAGTTCTGAACTATTATATTTCATATCGAGCGTTTCTAATCAGTCGCAGTTATTTTTCAAGACCGAACTAAACAACGACTTAGTTAGAAACTAAGTTCTTCCAAAAAATATTTCCGAAATTTTGGCGTCCAGGCTTCAAAGTATAAATTTATTGATAGAAGACATTAAAATCTCGTATTTTAGCAAACGCGAGTAAGTGTTCAGACTATTTTGAAAAAAGTGGTTATCTAGCTTATTGCACCGACATTTCCAGTTTGATAAACAAACTTGGGGACACATACAATATCGGTACCGGTTACCCACTTTGTGCAAATGACCGAAAGCTACGAAAATCTTAAAGTACTGCTTGAAAAAATCAAATACAATATTCATAGTTGGAAAATTTGTGGGGATTTGAAAATTGTGGGACAGCAGTTAGGGTATACGAAGTACCCATATTGTTTTTGTGTAATGTGTAAGTGGGACAGTCGAAGTAGACATCAATAATGGAAGAAAAGGACAGGATAAGAAGAGATAATTTAACTCCTGGATCAAAAAATGTTCGGCACGAAAGTCTTGTTGACCCACAAAAAATCTTATCACCTCGACTGCATATTAAACTAGGATTAATGAAATTTAAATACTTTAAAGCTTTAAATGAAGATACCTTCGTGGAAAATTTTCCGCTATCTCAGATGCAAAATTAAAGGAAGACATTTTTGCCGGTCTATAAATAAGGAGATTAGGGAAAGATCAAAATATTTTTAATACCATGACCGAAACTAAGAAAGATTCATGTATTTCATTTGTTAATGTTATTGAAGGTTTTTAAGAAACAACAAGAATCCTAACTACAAGAACATTGTGAAAAACATGCTACAGAAATTTATAGAATTGAGATGTAAAGTTGATTACTTCCCTGAAAATCTTGGTGATACGAGTGAGGAGTAAGGTGAGAGGTTCCACCAAGATATGACAGAAATGGATCGCACGTATGGCTGATCAATAAAAAGGGACAAGCTGGCCCTAGAATACAGAAGAAAATCAATTAAACGAAGTTTTTTATCCAAAAGGGAAAGATCTTTTAGAAAGAAAGGTAATTAAAGATTGTTTAAGTCAATTTAGTTTATTATTTGTAATTTGTTTTTGTCTCTGTAACAATAAAAGTAGCGTTTATTTTGACCAAATTTTTTCTTAATATTATTTCAACATTGATAAAAAAACCTTACGTGATAGAGTAAAATAACCCTCCGATTTGAATTCAGCAGATCAAAATTATACAAAATCAGATGTCAGATCGAAATCAACTTTAAAAAGTCCAATTTTTTTTGGTCTGTGTATTTGACAGATGGTGTGGAATCTATTCTTTAAATGGTGGAGCACTTCAGCACATAATAAACCTGTGATACTCTGGTCAGCAGGAGCAAAGTCTTTGTAGATCATTCCTTTAACATCAAAGAAAAAAACAATAAGCAGGCTTTTCACGCTTGACTTACTCATTCGTGCTCTTTAGGGCTTTAGAGATGAGGGGGTGTGCTAGTCTGCTTTTAACGTTGTTTAGAATCATACTCGTAGTTTGAAGTCTCATCACTAGTTAAAATTAATTAAAAGCTATGGATAGTCTAGCAAACATTGAAACATTTCTATGCAAACAGTCATGCAGCATGTTCTCTGTTTATTAGAACTTTAGGAATAAGTATGGAATACACTTTTCTGACACACTGACATACTCCACTATCGCACCCTATCCATAAAACAGGTAATACATGTCTTAGATGCCTTTAATTTAGACATAGTATAGTGCTATCTATACATATAAATTTTTTTAAATTAATTGATACCTCAACATTGAATATAAAATGGGTTTAGAAAGAAGAGTATTTGTAAATTTTTATATGTTCATAATTACAAGGATATGTAACATTGTAATATAGCTGGAAAATAGAGCAGAATATCAGCCTGAATTTTCATTTAACGAGAAAGTTTAATTTTTAAAGAATTTTAAAATTTTACTTTATGGGTATGTATATTAATAATTCTCTGATATTAGTTTAAACATGTTGTAAAAATAGTAATTTATATTAGTGAACATTTAGATTTTTCGTGTTCTGTTATATAATGCATTGATTAGTCGAAAGAAAACTACCCTGACTATATTAGTGATATTTATTGGATCGAAGTTTTTACAAAGATCAATTAAGATTCTATTACCATAGACATAAAACAAATGAAGTACATATTGATTATTACAATATATCTTAAAAATGAGGTAGTAATGGACAATTGCCAAGACCAAAAATCATAGGAATATATCGGGATTATATTTCCTTCATAGGCCAATAAAGGGAACAATGGACAATCACAACTTACCCTTCATAGCGTAACGCACGATCGAACATCTTATTTCATGTAAATACATATTGAACCGAACCCTGGTATTATAATTTCCTACCCTCTTATTGTTTCTGGCCAATGGATTCTATATGTATCCCTCGTTAAACATAACTATCGACGATTGTATGCACAAATGTACAATACTCAAAATTACATACTACTGTATATTTTATATTCAATTTCCTTCGTTTTCTTTTTATTTATTTACCTTCATTATTATATTCTTTGTAGTTTTTTAAACTAGAATATTGCCCGTCCATAAGATAAAAATTGAAAGAGCGTAGCAACTGAAGAAATACTTGAAACCTATTTAACATAGGAAATACAAAAGACAAAAGTATATGAAAAATATACAATTTACGTTGATTTAATTATAATAAATTAGCAAAAAAGTAATTAAATAATGTGACAATCAAGTTTGTAACTATCTGCAGACACTTCGATCTTTTAATCTCATCAGTACAGCCTTAATACGAGTATATATTTGATTTGAACAAAATAAAAACCATTATTTAAATATCCGCATACTAAATTCAATTAAGAATTGTTCATCATAAATTTAAATGATGTGATAATTTATTACACAACTCGGATTAAGAATCTAAGAAATATGAATAATGACCCTTACCGTACGGTAATTCTCCCGCAATCAAATTCTAATGCGTTCGTTTTATGTATAATTATCGAGTAAATTCGGTCGTTTCAAGTGCATTCCCGAATATCAATCGGAAAGTAATAACTCGAGCATGCCGACTGGAGTTTCTCTTAACGCAATTAAAACCGCCTGCATAATGAATTTATGATCAAAGTATGTCTTCGGCGCACGTTTCAATATTAATCGCATTACGTCCGTGAATGCACTTTAACTTTTATATGGATTTTTTATGTTGTATTTACAAAAATCTTGCTTTTCGCTGCGTTTATAAAGTACAGTCGATTGTTGTTTTCTCTTTACAGCTGACCTGTTTCAAACATCTTTAATTTTATCAACATTAAATTTGAAGATGGGAAAATGGAACATTACTGGAGGAGTTACAACTCTCCAAGTTTCCATTGCGAAATATATGTCATTATGACGACGTCTATTCTCTATAACAGTGTTCCTGAAACTTTGGACATATGTGTCACCCTTATATAATTTAATTGAATGGCTTGGCTAATACACAAGTGTGAATTTAGATAAGATTTGTTTATTAAAAATAATAACTTTAATTATTATTAACTTTTATTACAGTTTAATCAATAAATGAATGATTCTTAATTATGTTTCCTAGATTCAAATTTGAATTTGAGATGCCTATTCTAATTGCCTATTTAAACTAGATATGCATTATTATTAATACTTTGAAATATATATCACATATTTATATACTTTTAATAATAATGATATCTTTAGCTAATTATATTAATCGAATGAATACCTCCTGGGATTCTAATAATTAATATGAAAAAATAGCAATGCCTTGAAAGTAAAAAACTGATCTTAGCAACCCCCTAATGTGAAATGCTTTTATTTATAACGTTAAGTTCGCCAATTATTTATTGGTGTTGTCTCCCATAATTTTTATTAATATAATATATACAATGGACTTTAGCAGTGACAGTGATAATGATCTAACATGTACGCCTCCCGACATTGCACAAGCATCCACGATAGAAAATATAATCTATGTTAAAAAGTACACCAAATGTTAACAATGAAATTAACATTGAAAATTATCCAAAATTGGGAAGAAATCGAAAATATTTAGTGCAGAAAATATACATGCTTGCCGTAATAAAGAAATGCACTCAATAAAAATAGAAAACATTCAAAACCTTAATTAAACTCTTTTAAAAACCATACCTAACACTAAAATTGTTATAACATTTACTATGATTGGCAAATTTTATGAAATATGCAAAACGTATAGTGTACTACGCCTAGCTATCTGGATCTGGATCTGGATTGAGTTTGCCAAGGGTGATCAAATCATTGACCAGAGCACTTAGGCCTCACTAGGCCCGTTGTGCCCCCCTGACTGGGACAGCCCTGCGTTGTTCTATCACTCATTTAGCCACCCAAGGTGGCGTGCAAAGGACAGCACAACGCTTGAAGGGTTATCCCTTATGTTGGCCACGTTCGGCCAGAGCTCCCCTAGCATGGACTCTCTAAGGTGGGCGAGAGCCGGGCAGGTGGTTAACACATGTTCCACTGTCTCGTCCTCTTCTTCACATGCTCTACATATGGGGGTTTTCACCAGTCCCATAGTAAACAAGTGTTTCCTTAGCTGACAGTGACCCGTAAGGATACCTGTGATAAGACGCAGATTCCCCCGGGATAGTCGCAAATAATATTCAGCTGTTTTCAGATTGGGTGATCGTATTGCTTCCTTGGCCTGTCTGCAGCCTGAGGTGTTGTCCCAACGTTGTTTTAGCATCTTGAGAGTATTCTGTTTGAGGAAATCAGTGAGGCATTTCGGTGTTGGCGCGATCGGGGGCCCGTCCGTGGTATCACTGAGAACCGATCTAGCTCGCGCCAACTCGTCTGCCTTGCTGTTGCCTTCTTCATTATATGTGTCCCTTGACCCAGCGCAGCTCAATACTGTTTGATTGTGCTGCTTGTTTAAGGGTGTTGTGACATTCTTTTACTAGTGTTGAGGTGATCTTGTGACTACTCACTGCTAGTATTGCTGCCCTACTGTCTGTAAGGATTTGGATGTTCCTATCACGGATGTCTCGGTGTAGGATTTCTTTCGCCCCTTGGATGATGCCAACGATCTCTGCTTGCAGAGTAGTTGTGTGCTTCTCTAGGGGTATAGAGATCCTCGGATCCTCTTTTGGTTTTAGAACCATCGGTGTAAATTCGGAGGGTTTCCCCACCCTCTACACTCCCGGTTCCTCTATTTATCGATACATTATAGGGTCTATTGAAGACGTAGCAGGGTGGCAAATTGTCTGTCTTCCTTCCAAGGAAGGGTCTCTGTTTGACAGCCTTCTCTAAAAGGTGACAGTGTCTGCCAGCCCTGCCTCCTTTGAATCAGAGTCCAACTGAGTTTAGGCGCAGTGCTGCCGCCGTGACCATCTCCTCTACGTATAAGTCGAGAGGTGGAAGGCAGAGCATTGCTTCCATTGCTGCAGTGGGTGTTGTTCGCATTGCTCGGGTCGTGCTGAGGCATGCTATCCTTTGCAACTGAGTAAGCTGCTTTGCTGAGGTTTTCTGTCTTTCTCTGGGCCACCAAACCAGTGCTCCATAGATTAGATTGGTCTTACTACCGCTGTGTACAGCCAAAGTGCTATCTTGGGAGATAGCCCCCATATCTGCCCCACAGCCCTCCGGCATTGCCAGAGGGAGACGCATGCTTTTTTACATTTCATTTTGAGATGTGGTTCCCAAGTCAGCTTGCCGTCCAGGATCACTCCCAGGTATTTGACTTCTGACGACAATGTCAACTGGGTTTTGAGGAGCTTAGGAAGCTTTAGCTTACCTAGTTTCCTTTTCTTTGTGAAGAGGACCATTTCAGTCTTTGACGGGTTTATGGTCAGAGACTGGTCGTTGCACCAGTGTTCGATTATTTTGAGGGCTTCCTGCATCAAGCTGCATAGCACCGTCTCAAATCTGCCTGTTAGCAGGATGGTTATGTCATCTGCATATCCTATGGTGTGGAAGCCATTGTCGTTAAGTCGCCGCAGTAGGCTGTCAACAACTATATTCCACAGGAGTGGTGAGTACTCCACCCTGTGGGCAGCCTTTAGCAACGATCTTTCTGACAGTGTTGTTTCCTACATTTACTGTGACTGCCCTATTCTCCAGCATGCTTTTGATCCATCCACTAACTGTGGGGTTCACACCATGCGTGGAGAGAGCAGTTTCCATTTTTCTGAAGGTCGTTTTATCAAAAGCACCTTCTATGTCAATGAACACGCCCAAGGTGGACATTTTGTTGTCCAGAGATCTTTCGATTCGGTCTACAACAGTGTGCAGAGCCGACTTCGTTGATTTCCCCTAAGTGTAAGTGGTTAGCGTGGATCGGATTCATAATAAAAGCCGTCTCGCGAATTAATCTTTCGCACAATTTCTCTAACGTTTTCAGGAGAAATGGCATTAGACTAATTGGGCGGTGTGATTTGGCTAGTGTATAATCTATACGACCAGGTTTCGGTATGAAGATAACTTTTACTTCTCTCCATGCTAGAAGGATGTATCTGAACGCAATACATGCCCTGAAGATTTTAGCTAGGTGGGCTGATATATGTTCAGCCCCCATTGGAGGAGGGCCGTGAATATACCGTCCAAGCCTGGCGCTTTAAATGGTGAGAAGCTTTTGATTGCCCAGGTTATACGTGTCCCTTCCGTGAGGTAATTTGCCACCTCCCAATCCTCCTTGGAGGGGTTTGAGGGTATGGGTTCTGACCAGCCTTCATCGGAGGTGTTCGTACATCCTGGGAAATGGGTGTTGATGAGAATCTCAGCTGCTTCCGAGAGGTTAGAAGAGTAACTTTCATCCTCTCGTTTTAGGCAACCTGGTTGTCGTGAGGGATCCTTTGAGAGGATCTTTTTGAGCCTTGCAGCTGCCGAGGTGGTTTCAACCTCCTCACAAAAAGACCTCCAGGCTGCCCTTTGTTTTTGCCTTATTAGTTTTTTGTAGTCATGTTGGATGTTTTTATAGACCATCCAGTCCGACTGTTCTTTAGATTTCTTTGCTTTGTTAAAGGATTTTCTCGCAGCTCTTCTGAGATGGTCGAGTTCTCCGCACCACCAAGTTGTGGCGTTCTCGGAGTCTTCTACCTATCTCTTAGGGCAGGAGTCCTTATATGCTTTTATAATGGAGTGTTGAAACGTATTTACATAGGCTTCAATGTCTTCCACTGTATTAAGTTGGTCGGTAGCTTCGCAAGTTCGCAGATTCCGCGAGAGGTTGTCTATGTAGGTATTCCTGTCCGTTAGTCTCGGGTTGCGAAGGTAACGTGTTTTCTTACCGGTTGTATGCGTTAGTGTATCTTTGATCCACCTATGATCTGACATTGACACCGACGGTGATACATGACAGTCGTGGATTTTGTTTGAGATACCGCTAGTCGCCAAACTGTAATAGACATTACAGTTTGGCTCCGATTTGTCACGAACGTGGGTTCAGAGCCTCGGTTTAGTATTTCTAAATCTAAACAAATGATGAATTCATGTAGTGATTTACCTCTGTTGATGGTGTCCACGCTGCCCCACATGATATGGTGTGCGTTAGCGTCGCAGCCAATGATGAGGTGAAGTTTTTCCATCTCACAGTGTAGCACGAGTTGCTCCAGCCCCCTGGTTGGTGCGGGGGCGTCGTGAGGGAGGTAAACTGACGCCAGGATGGTGTCTTTGTTGCCGTCTCCTGCTGACAGCCTTACCACTGTGATGTCACTGGTGGAAAGCTGTGGCATAAGATAGGATGTTATGTGCTTAGGTATGAAAATACATGATCTACGCCTAGGTAATGTAATAACATATTTTGAAATGAACATTTTTGAATTATCTTGATTAAAACTTGATTAGAACTAACCAAGGGACTTTTTTTAGTCCTAATCAAGATAATTTAATAACTCCTTCATATTTCTTAAACTACCAACATGAAAAATGCACTGTTAAAAAAATTGGAATTTTCGTCAATGGGAAGACAAATAGCCTCCTACTTAATTTTACCGAATATAAATTTATAGACAGGACACATCTTTCGTAGATCTTCTGCCTGGTGGTAATAAGGTTATTGGCTGATGCAGAAGGAAATATTACAGCTCTCAATCGACATGGTGGCTAAAAGAGTACATCTGAATCTGAAGGCTACGTGGATCACTATATAACATATACAATGAACAAGAAAATACATCGGTTGGTAGAAGAAAACACTAGAATCGCACAAAATATACACAGCTCAGATTAATACTTTAAATGAGGCAAATTTTGATCATAATTCAACACCAACTGTATTAAATATCAATCATTACAACATCAGTATGACTTTTGCAAAAAAGTAAAATTAAATTACTTATTACATACTTAGCAGGTCATATTATAACTGAAAAGTTATTAAGTAGTCGTAGAGAAAGTACAGTCTTCTACTTGCGTAGAATGGCTGTTAATCACTTAGATCACTTAATTCACGTTAATAATAGACATCATTCTACGCTCGTTGAAGATAAAACTCCATTCATAGATAACACCATATTCTATCCTAGGGTAATAAATCAAACCAATATTTAATTCACAAGTAAAGATACTTGTGAATGAAATATTGGTTTGATTTGAATATGGTGTTGTCTATATATGGATTTTGATTTTGGGGATACACGTTTATTAACTAATTTGTTTATGTATTGCTGCAATGCACGGGAAAACCCATTTTCTATCTAAAATAAATAATTATTTCTAAGTGATTCGAAGTACTTCGAAGTATAAAAGTTAATACCAGATAATAAGGGAGGATAGATAAAATATGAGTTCAGTAATCTGGACAAGAAACATAAGTCAGTATTTTTTCTTCGGTCAACAAGCGAATAAATATTTAACGTAATATGCCTATAATAGTCTTGTACTAATGTTGACTAATTTTGTATTCCATGTTTCTTAAAAACTCGTTTTTAATTGACTCTAAATGATAAATGTCAACTGCTGCATAAAATGATCATACCGAAGAAACATATTCTAAATTATTCCTTACTAACGAACAAAATAAAAGTTTAAGAGAACCAACATTCATCTCCTTATAAATATGTCACACAGAGCCTCACAACCTAACTGCTTTGTTATATATGCTCTGAATGTGATTTTTGAAGGATAGACGGTTATCTAATATCACTAAATCTTTTACTGATTCAACACATTTCAAAAGAGACATTTTAACATTATATGACGCGTAAAATATGCGACTCCGTCTGTAAAATTAAACTAAAATGCACTTTTCACAATTTAGAAATAACAAATTAGCATTACACCATTCATTGATTCGATCCAAATCATTCTGCAACAGTGTGCAATCCTCTTAACTTTTTATAACTTGATAAGCCTTCATATCATCAGCATAAAGTAATAGAAAAATACCTTTATTGGCATCCTTTACAATCATAAATTACATAATTATATAATAATAGTCCCCTTGTCGCAGACCCCCTCTCTTCGGAATTCTTTTTCACTCTTATTACAATCTCTACGGCTGCCCCATCCTCTCTCATCCATTCACCTATCCTTTTTATTCCCCTTATACATTCATTATGCACCTCCTTGCACTCTTAGCCTAGATGGCTCCATGTGACCCTTCCATTCTCGGACCACGCACACCTGCCATACCATTCCCCCATCCATACCTTCCTTCCTTTCTCGTCCAATTCACATCTCGCCCTTGCCAGGGAAACTTTCTTGAACCTTGCCCACACTGTCTTCAATAGACAATCTGGCACCCTTCCATACACTTTTTACCTTCCATACATTGGGTACATACAGTAAGCATTCACGAAAATCAATCGCATCAGTGAAATCATTTATAAATAGGTTGAATAAAATAGGTCCAATGTGTGATCCTTGGAGCATACTTGAACTAACTATTATAGTTTCTGACAAAAATTATGAATTCTAACTCTTTGAATCCTGCCAACAAGAAACGATTTTAAGACTCAGTCCAATGAAACGAAATTTTTTCCAATAAAATAGCGTGATTTATTTTGTCAGATGCACTTGAAAAATCAGTATACACAGAATGTACCTGTAATTGGTTGTAGATTTTTCTTGCTGTAAACCGTGTTGACTTTCGGAAATATATCACTTGCACATCCAGCTTAATTGATCACTAACTAATGCTTTTAACCCATTTGTGAACAACTAACTATATGTTATTAATCTCATTATTATCAACAGCTGTAACATAAGATTCTTTCCAAATATTAGGCACGTAACAAGTAACTAAATATATACACATTAAAAATAATATGAATTGGTTTGCTCATAGAATATATATCTACAATAAATCAATATACATAAACCATCAACTGATTCAAAAGAGACAGATAATTCTATTTCCTGCACAGATTGAGAACTGTTAATTTGAAAAGTAGACAAGTTGACAAGACATGTCGATATTATTCATAGTCTGATGAGAAATGAGTTGCAAGAAGGTTAACTATAACCAATTCATTCTCAGCAGTTCCATAATCAGTTTCATAATTCTTGGAATCCTTTCTTCTTTTCTCATGTCATTGGTAAATTTCCAATACCTACTCGGATTGCAAGATATGTCATCATGAATTCATTCAAAATATTCTTGGTATAGTTGACGACTTGTTGTTTTACAAGATGAATATAAACCACATATTTAAATAATCTTCATTTAAACCAGTTCGTCTGAAACGTGCATGTGCTATTTGCTTTTTGTGTGATCATATTAAGTCAGAATTGTTCCATTTATGGAAGTTATGCTTCTTCAGGTTAATATTCATTGTGGGTATAAATATATACATTCCCTTTTGAACCTTATAAAAACAGCGTTATCTAAGTTGCAATCAGTTAGAATTTCCCAGTTAAAATCATGGAAAAATAAGTAAGGCTCTCAATGATTTTATAATCCATCACAATAAGCAATGATGGTCGCAAGTCTTTAGTAACACCTCGTGTGATAAAGTTATGTGAGATTCAAAATCAAAAAGGCATAAACCAAGAAAAACGTTTCTCATATTAGATATGTAAATTAATTGTTTTAAATTCATAAATATATACGAGTCTATAATTTCTTGTTCTTGTAATGTCTAATGAAGTAAAGTATATCCTGTCATATCCCATTTAATATTATTAAGATTGTAATAATTCAAAATTAAAATTTGCAGTTGACAAACTTATCGCGTAAATCTTCAATAATCCGATAATGTTTTTCGTAGACCGTTGATGATGACGCTGGAGGAATATATACTTCACCAACTATAATTTTTTCATGTGCCATTGTAATAGATACAAATGTAGATTAAACATCATTTAAAGAATATATCGGGGATGATTTGAAGCATTTCCTAACAGCTATCACCGCCTATTTTATCATCGTGGACAGACGTTCAATTTGGTAAAATTGTAGCCAGGTATTAAAAATTGACTGTTAGAAATATCCTTATATAACCAGGTTTCAGTAATAACAATTAAATCAAAAGTACAATTATTGACATTAAACATAAATTCTTTCATTTTACTTTATATGAATAAAACTATATAAGTTACAATATATTTTTGAAAGTATTTATATAGTTTTATTCATATAAAGTGAAGATGAACTTTCAACATCTGTCAGCCTCATCAATCAATTATCTTTAATCTTAGTTGGCATCCCTCCTACAGTTTTACAATAACATGTTTTTTGTAGAAACATTTTTTGGCAACCTAATAATAATTTTCGTTCCGTAAGGTGTGTGAGGGTGATATTTAACAATCTAATTTTGTTCGCCATTAGCAATACGGTTATTATATTCAGATTTGATTTTTTTGAATAATATTAATATTCCCTTTGCATCAACGTTTTATCCCTGTAAAAGTGCAACTTCTTATGATGTTAGTTTTAAGTACTTGTTTGGCAGTATTTTCATCGTTAAATATTAGTTTTAGTGTGCGACAGTTACCATTAGTTATTTTCTTATAAAAACAGTATAATTTTTAAGGCTTAACTGTAAATCCAAGAGGCTCAAGTATATTTCCCACTTCTACATCACCATCCTTAATTTTATCTTTAGTTTCACAACAACAACCTTGTCATAAATTTGTTCTAATTTGAGAATTCGATTTTCAATTAATCAAACAGATACCAACAGATTATTACTACTAAATATTTATTAGATAGCCGTTACAATATATAGTGTTCACTAAGAACACGCAGGATTTCCTTTTTAAATAAAATATGGTAAATTATTATTCAACTGAAAGGTTTAAATTCATTTGTATAGTAAAAAAAATTGAAATTAATTATGGAATTATTGAATTAGCGTTACTATTCAAAACTTTTTGTAAAACTCGTTTTAATAAATATAATGAATTATAAGGTCACATATAATTGTTTTCAGTAGTAATATGTTTAATTATCAATCGCTGAACACGAAAAAAATTGTTTGATTATAAAATATATGACTAAATTATAAGTGAGTCGTTATTTAAAATTTCTAATGAATGAAAAATTAAACACTTAACTAAAGCACAGCGTTTTTACCACTACAGATTATGTTATATAAAACATTTTTGTTATTATACGAAATATTATTGTATCAATTTTAAATATCGTATAAATTATAGTAACTCAAAATATTAATTTTTTATATAATGTGTCTACGTAAGTATGTAACATATGGAAAACTTTTTTATTATTAATTTCTCAGAAAATTTTATTCTTTATAAAAGTTGTTGCTTGATCTTAAACAAATGACAATTCGGTTTTAACCAACAAAAAAATTTAATTTATTTGTAATTAACAACCTTAATGATATTCCATATCAATACATAAATTTGTTATCTGGTAAAATCTCTGATTTATTTAAATTATTACACCAAAAAGCCTCTCAGAATAAACTCTGTTTTTAAACACCTCATAAAAGTACTATGTATTTAGATCGGTTGAGTAAGCAGGCCAAGGAAATCTTGAATGCTTTCCAATCCATTTCTCATTAAATTGTTTATTTAAATATTCAACTACGACACGAGTACTATATGCAGATTCCCCATCCTGCATAAACGAAAGAGAATTTCTTGTAGCCAAAGGTGACATTTAAATTCGTTTTCCAATTTCATATTTAAAAATTCTAAATATATTTCTAAATTCAAATTCTGCCGAAATATGTAGGGCCCTATAATATTTTTATTCAAAATTCCACAGTAAACATTTATTTTTTCCAGAATATTGATTTTTACAGATAATTCGGAATGCTGGATTTTCTGTTGACTACCAACGACAGCTTTTTGATGATTTTCTTCTATCAATTTCTATTTCTCTTTAGTTTAGTTTAGTTTATTTACTTTACAAGTCCTACCATTAAATAAAATTCAGAACGATTGTCATAATCATGTTCTTGCAAAGTTTGAACATATCTTAGTTTAAATGTTTCAAACTTATTCGCCACTAGTACCTTATGTACAGTTGACTTTCCCAATCCTAAACTTCTGGCGCATTTTCTAACAGATATTTGAGGATTTTTAACCACGCTTTGCAAGATATCCAAAGACTTCTCCACATTTCTTACCGGTTTAGTACATTGTACTTTTAAAATGCAATTCAAATTTTTCGGTCATTTTAAATTGTTTTAAAAATTCTTGACACTTGTGAATAACTGATTCTCTTTTGGGGGTGCTTGGCGTTAAAAATTTCAGCTCTGCCATAATTTATACAGATACGTCAAAACTCAGTATCCTTGATAAAATTCGCTTAAAAAGAACAAAAGTTGTAAAAAATGTTTATTATCTTGCCAATATAGTGTCGAATGTCATTCGTTTTGTATTTTTTGTATGTTTAAGATCAAGCACTAAATAAAATAGTTTCCCATATGTTGGATACTTACGTGGACAAGTTGTATACTGCATATACATGATAATTTTTTTCAAAGGCGTTTGATAAGCACTGTCTAAGCTGAATCAAATTGGTTGTAATAGATTTTGCTTGCATGGTTTCCATTGTTGACTTTTGGAAATAAAATTATAAATTTATCACTTAACACTTAACTAAAGCAAAAAGGTTTTACCACTAAACATAATGTTATATATTAAAAAATATCATTATCATTATCAAATAGTAGTATATCATTTCAAGTCCAGACGTAAGTTGTAACTTTTAGTAGTACACATATACGTGATCTTTGTGATCAAATTTCAAATTCTAATTTTAGAAAAACATTTGCACAGAAAATCTCTCGCAACGCTCTGAAATAAAACAAATTCGAAAAATTGCAATAAATCAACAAACAAGACAGCCGATACCATTACAAACAACCATAACTACAATATCCATAACGGGTAGAAAGAAACCTGAAGAAAATGAAATTACGGTAGCAGTGCCAATGATTGTTTTACATTTGTCTAATCTTGAATTAAATACGACTGAAGAAGGTGTCCTTCCATAACTAAGGAAGAAATTTTCACAAAAGCCTGCGAATTTAATTTTTTTTTCGGAGGTACGGGGTTTCAGAACCTAATTTTGATATGCTAAATTCAAATACGTTAACAGGTTTTTCGTATCACGTAAGGCTTTTTATATGTGGGAATTAAATATTTATTACTTATAAAATTATACGTAAAAACCATTATACTTTAAATTTCTCTAAAAAAACTACAGATGCTTGTTACCATATCTACTGTACAGATAAAATAGTTTAAAATAAATAAGGAATTACTAACATACCTTAAGAGCTATTTTCTTCTCCTCTTAGCAAGAAATGAATGTGGAGTTGATTGGCGTTTGGATTCTGGCGAAGATTTTCTCTCACCAAACACCAACAGTTGTCGGCCATCATGGAAATGATGAGATAAATCATGAATTAAATAAAATAGATGGAATCTCTCACCATACTCTTCACTCAATGTTTCTAAATTCTCTGGGAAACGTTCAAGATGAGAGTGGAGAAGGTCTAACTTCTAGCTCAAATTACATCCCAGTCCTCAGAACTTTTTGAAAACAGTTTTCACAATTTCTTTATATTGATCATCTTTAACATTACCCAAAAACTTCCCAATGGCGTCCTTGTATGATTCCCAAGCTTGAAGTTCCATGTCAGACATGCAGTTTTTAAAAGTAACATTCCTTCGTAAGTTTGCTAATTTGTGGGTCACCAAAAACGCACTCCTGCAGCTATTATATAAAAATCAATCTAAGATTCCTAATTTCTAATGGCTTAATCATTTTCGAAAAAGGCAACAAACAGCTAATTGTTTAAATAAAGCAAGTAACAAAGCAAAATCTATATGGAACTATGAACTAGGAAATAAATAGTGGTATTAAAACTTAAAAATTATTTTCATTTACCTTTTTTAAGACTTTTCTAGTTCTTGAACCAAACTTGTAATTGTGACATTTCAGTAAGCCTCTTGATTGAGCTTTGGTATTCTGCGTGTGACCTACTCTTTCCATTGATTGATTTTTATTAAAATTGAGAATAAGTATTACGTAGGTAAATAAATGCATGGAATTTAATAAATCCAATTTTGTTTATGAATTTTTGCTGAATAAATGTGCTTAACAATTCTGCTGTAGAAGTATTCTATTTTTTTTATTAGATATGAAGATGCATGACCCCAAACTGTTATCCCATAGTTCAATAAACTTTCTACCAATGCATGATGAATAACTTTCAGGGTGTTCTGTGGCATAAAACCTTTCAGATGATAGAATCTGTCGGCCAAGTGCCTTAGTTTATTATTTAGATAATGTATATGATCCTTCCAAGTGAAGTGATTATCCACTATAACTCCCAAATATTTATGTGATTTGACTACTTCCAATTCATCTGAGCTATTACAGTTTTCTGTGCGGTTATGCAGGCAATCGTCACTATGAAATGTTATTTTCGTTTCTATTCGGGATTTTTTATATGAGGTGATATTATTTTCATTACTTTTGTTTTATTTATATTGATGCATAACTCTTTGTCATAGGCCCATTTCTGAAAATTCACGAATTCATAATAAAGTTATTGTAGGGCAGCTGGTTCAGCGTTATCGGATGATATGATAGCCGTATCATCTGCATATAAGTAAACATCACACCTGTCAAAGCATTTATCCATATCATTCACACATAGAAGATACAACAGGGGTCCTAAAATGCTTTCCTGTACTACCCCTATAGTATTTGCATATTCATACCCAACGCTCTGTCCAATCTGAACTACCGAAGTTCTAGCTGAAAATAATTTTTGAGCCACTTTAATGACTGTCCTCTAATTTCCATGTTTTCAAGAATTTTCAGCAATTTTTGATTGTTAATTACATCAAAAGCTTTTCTAAAGTCGACAAATATTACATACGTGTACATGTAGTTCACTAAATTTCGGGTTGAGTAATGTGAAGTGTTCTATATTATGATGAACGAAATAAAATTCCAGTAAGGAATTTTATTTCGTTCATGATAATACATGTAGTAATTTAGCTTATTATTGATATTATCAGCTAGATCTTCAAATAATGTTATTGTGTTTCTATTTTGTCTAAAATCATATTTCCTATTAACAATGATATTATTATTATCTAAATTAGTTTCTCATACATAAATCGTTACATAATATTGTCTATAATGGAGATTTGGGCCTGTAGTTATTGCAATTCGCATGAATGCATTCTTAGTAGATAGGCTTTACTTTAGCTTTTTTAAAGGTTTGAGAATTAATCCATCAGTCAGTGATAGATTAATTAGCTCTCTAATTAGTTCTTTTAATATGTCACAAAATTCTTTTAAGTCTTTCACCTTTATATTAGTATGGCCTGGAGGTTTTGTACTATCTAAATTATTGATTATATTTTAAATTTCGACGTCTGACGCTTCAGAAATGAATAAAGAGGTAAAGAATTAGTTCATAGCACACTTCTGTTCACTTTCCTCTAATTTAAAAGCATATTTCATAGCTTATTTGTTTTTGATTTTCGTCCTAATGTGTAATTTATATTTTTTCACATTGCCTTCATATTCTGTTTTGCGTTCTTAAATAATCGGATGTAATATTTTTGATCATGTAATTAACTTTGTTTCTGGATTCTTTAAAGCGCTTTGATAGATTACTTCTAACATTATCGATTTCATTTGATCTCTTCCAAACCTGGAAATAACTGTCTCTAAGTTTAATTTGATTTAATATTTGCTCTGTTAGCCAAGTGTTTTCGGGCCTGTTCTTTCATTTAACTTGCCTGGTCCGTGCAATACTTACATTTTGTAGAGCCGATGTAAAAGTATTATGGGTGATTGCTAACATTTCATTTGAGTTCAATAAGTGATTTGGTTTTGTAATGTCTATGTGTTTTAATAACTCGTTTGTAAATAATATAAGGTATTTTTGAAAACTAGTGTCACACTTGGATGCCTTAGATTTGATGTTAATCGCAATGAAAATTAAGTAATGGTCAGATACTTTAGTTTGAATTACTGAGATAAATGAGTCTTGAGAACTATTTCTAAGATAAATGTGATTTAGACATGAACTCACCAAAGGATTTAGATTCGGTTCTTCGCAAGTTGCTACATTTAATAAATCCTAAGCAGTATAGAGTATTATCATATTGCAGCATATTAATGAATTATTAAGTAGGTCAATATTGATATCGCCAATAATTATAAAATGGCGATGATGGAAATTTAAAATAATATTTTCTAGCTCCTCTATGAATTGACATAGGTCTAAATTAGGAGGTCTGTATATGACTAAAACTAACATTTTATTATTACAAAATAAATAAACAATTAACTTTGTTGGTATCACTTTTTATTTACACTTGTAACTATAGTTTCGACAACTCCAGCTTGTCATTATCAAACAATAGTATTTTAAATTACATTTAACATACAAATTTATACCGCTTTTAAAACATTAAACAGGGGGGAGGATCAAGATCTGCCTGGTCGTTAATGAGCGGAATGTCCGGATTATGATTAACCTTAAATACTTCGATGGACTCGAGTTAATCCATTTTAAGCCCTTTTTCGGCAAAGTGGATTACCTCGAGTACATCTTCTTCAAAAGAATGATTATTTTCTCGGATGTGGTTAGCAAATGTGGATTTATTATTCCCGTTTCTGTATGCACTAATATGTTCTTTTAAACGTGTGTTGAAATTGCGTCCAGACTGACCGATATATTCTCCCTGACATGATTTACTTTTTAGCTTATAAATTCCTGATTTTGACATTATATCAATAGGTGTTTTATTATTGTATATGATGTTACATATTTTGTTTGGCGATTTTAAAGAAACGTTAATATTATGTTTTTCTAACACTGATTTAATTTTGTGGGTAATGTTGCCGAAAAATGTTAATGTTCTAAAATTGGTTTTTTATTGACTGCGTACAAGTATTTACTTAATGAATTTAATTCTTGTTTTTTAATTAATTTATTGATTATATTTGGTGAGTAGCAATTATTTGCTGCTAGTGATTTAATTATTTTAATTTCGTCATTGTAAGATTGATCAGAAAGCGGGATTGTTTTGGCTCTATAAATCATAGTTTCAAATGCGGCTAATTTGTATTTAAGGTTAATCATAATCCGGACATTCCGCTCATTAACGACCAGGCAGGTCTTATATCCCCCCCCTGTTTAATGTTTTAAAAACGGTATAAATTTGTATGTTAAATGTAATTTAAAATACTATTGTTTGATAATGACAAGCTGAAGTTGTCGAAACTATAGTTACAAGTGTAAATAAAAAGTGATACCAACAAAGTTAATTGTTTATTTATTTTGAATTTATCAAAATGTATCAAGAAGTGAAAGCCTCCACAATTACTTATTTTAGTATTATCTGTGTAATTAATTTTAAACAATAATGATTCGTAGAAATTAGTGTCTATTTGTCTTACAGAAATATTTAAGTGATCTCTATTATAAACAATAATACCACCTCCGCTATTATTATTTACTAGGGTATTGAATGATTTACATGTACTTAATGAATACAACTTATTAATATTCACGGAGAGATTTTATTTTATTTTAACTTCAGGCAGTACTATCACTTGTAAGTTATTCAAGATCAATAAAATAAATACATTAGATTCCACAAAATATTTGGGTGTAGCTTTAGATCAGCATCTTCAATGGAATAGTCATATGGAATTTGTTTACTCTAAATTAAATAAAGCATATTATTTAATCTCAAGAATTAAGAATCAATTTCATAAAGAGTCTATCATCAATATATATTATGCAATAATTCTAATGTTACATTAATTTTAAATATCGCATAAATTATATTTACTCTAAATATTCATTCATTTTATATATTATATAGTATAATTTGTCCGTACTTTAAATTGAATCACCCGATTTTGCTATAAATATTTTATAGTATTTAATTGAAATCAAATCTGCTCAATTGTATTTTATCGCTACTGGGATTTGTAGAACTAAAAGCCTATAGTTTATTATTCAATATTATTTATTAAATGTAAAATACTGGCCCGGTTTACAGGTTGATAATTCTGAAAGGTAGCGATAAAAATATTTAAAAATATTTCAATGATGTATAGGTGTTTTAAATTAATTATTTTAGATCAATAAATATATGATTAAATGAATATGTATGCATTTCTGTGTGCATACTTGTTATAACACTATAAACTAAATTCAGTACTTCAAATAAATCTAATTGGATTGAAACAAATTGGGATAAACCATTTATTTTCTTTGAATAATACTTTTGTTGCTAAATTATAAACACCAGTACCTTTTTTAATATCACACACTTTGAATTACATTACATTACATTTTTAATAAACTATTATTTTTAATATAACAAACTTTATTATTTCGCATTGCTTGTTTGTACTCAAATCTTAATTTGAAGTATACTTTAGCTTTAACTGCTATACTAGCTTTACTTAAATAAGTAATTTTGGAGGCTTCTACTTTATCATACATTTTTTTAATTTTTAGTTTGCTGTAGTATGGTATATTGTAATAATTTTACTACTTTACATTTTATTAAAACTAGTTTTTATTTAAGCTTCTTTAAGTGATTATAATATTTATTGTTTATTATGCTAACATATTTACAATAGCCAATAGCTAAATGTTATTCTTATAATTAGAAGATTAGCTAATACACTTGGTTTTGTTTCACTTTTTTAACTAATTAACATAAATTTCAACACGGGTTAAGTAAGAATTTAATTCATCGTATAGTTATACTTATAATTATTATGTTTATAATGTGTTTATAAATTCATAAACTTGTCTAATTGATATCTTTACCAAGCTAAATTATGTAAAATTGAATATTACTTGACAACAACCCCATTTGAAGTTAATTGCGCCTACTTTTGTAATAAAACAAAAATAAAACGTAATAATAGTGCTAAGCAGGTTGTATGAGCATGGGGGAATTGATTTTCCCCTTTATTAGCTGTTAAATGGAAGCATGTGGTTGTGCCAAGATTAAGTTTTATGCTAACACGCCGTTACTACGTTTCCACCGATCGAAATTTATTAAGTACAATAGGGGAGCGATAAAGTATCGTTTTAGTGGTAATTGCTGTTGTTGTGTAAACCCTCACGAAAATGGAGATTGGTCTGGATATAAATTCCCATCCGTATTACAACACCTATAATTTATAACATTCGTTACTGTATATGTATATGTTCAAATTACAATCACAGTACACACATTTTATTTTATATTAAAAATATTTTTTATAAGATGTTTACATTATATAATATTCGTAAAACATATAAATATTAAAATAAAGGTGTTTTCTTATTTATTAGCCATGTATATGATGTATATTAAAAGTTTCATTTCTACGGTTCTTTATTAAATGAAGCCAATAATATAATATGTGTTCTTATTACATTTTTTAAATTTTAATAATACACTCTTGAACAAACAATTATCATCATATAAAATCAAACTAATAGGTTTTAAGAAGGGTGGGGTATTAAATTTGAATACATATGATAAGAGAGACAAACATATTTATTTATTATTTGTTACATTGGGTATTTACAATAATAATCGTAATTGATTTACTTTACAGCTATCGACCTATGTTCTTTATGTCAATATATTGAAAATATGATATAGGTTATTTACCTAAATTATTCACCTAATTACATTAATTTTATAATCATATAGTACTAAGTAGTAATTGATAAGAATTTTAATTTATCTAAATACACATATAGTTTATGTAAAATGCCAACTTCGTACTTTAAACAGTTTAAAATTAACTTATTTTATAATATCTGCCTCATAGCTTTAATAATTCATAATCCTTTCGTATGTTGAATCTATAAAGATAAATATTGAACTTTAATATATTACAAAATCTAATATGTTTGCTGAATTAGAATTGAAATCAGGTTAACGGTTTGCATTGACGTGAACAAAAAGCGAGCACAAACTATCCACTTCGAATAATGGCATGAAATGCCGTAACGCCACCATTCAGTTCTGAATTCAGTTGAACAGAAACTTGAGACAGAAGTGTCAGTTTCCCGTTATTGCATTCGGCGATACTACTGTTGGTCCATTTAGTTAATGTCAATCATAGATTCCCAGCATTGCCACATTCGCATTCCACTCCATCACCTTTATTGATATTTGAACACCTCAAGTGCATTAATTACAGTTGAAATCCGATTGAACAAAAGGTGAAAACGGGTGCGGTGTAATGCAATTAAGCTCAAGTTAGAAAACGTATCGATTTTATCCTAACAACTATCGACAATAAATTAGTTGTAGACATATAGTAAGCTTTTTAATTTAGTATTTACCTTAAATTATATTATAATTAAGCAAAATAAAATATTTAAATTATTTATATATACAACATATTTATTATAGAAACTTAAAGTTTTCAATAATACATTGTAATTATAAATATTAACAGATGGGGTTAGTCCGTAACTGTCTGGGCCATCAACCTTAGGTCTTTCTGCTTTCTGTTGTTACAAATAAGAAGTAAACTATAGTTGACTAACTTTAAATTTAAATTATTTAATTATATAAGTTATTTACAAACTCTCTAAAAAATTTAAACGTTTCAGAGAGTACTGATGCTGGAAAAAATTACTAATTTGAGGAGCAAACAAAATTAAAAGGTTTTTTATGTTAAGAAATGAGTAGGTTCACTTTCAAAATATTAGATTTGCATATTAGAGGTCAAGAGTGTAGTGTAGACTGTTTTGAATGTTCATATTGGTCGTATGGTATAAAACGGTAGATACTTTTGATGAAACGAAATTGTAACGCCAGTTAATTTTAAATTAGAACACTTGAAATGTTTCATATTTTTGTATTTTTCTGACATATGTTTTGATCAGAGACGATTATTTTTAAAGGAATTACAAATATTAACTAGTTAAAATTGAGCAAGTGTAACAATATATAAACTCGAGTTAATTATGTCCAGAAATTAAAAGATTTGAACTTATTCATAATTCGTCCTACTTTTTGAAGATATAATCCTCATTTTTCATTGCTTTTTAATCTCCAGACCTTTAAGGAGATTTAATTTGTGACCTTTTTTTCTAGTAGGTCTATTGATTCTAACTTTTTTTTTTAAATTTTATATATACAAACATCTTTATTGTAGACAATTTTACATAGTAAAGCAACATTGTAATTAAACAAATGAAAAACAGAAAATTTCTGCTAAATGGCTATCGACCTGGGGTCTTTCAGCCTGTTATATAATTTTTTGTCGCTCGAATGCACTTCATTATTGTTAGTGAAAAGATGAGATGAATTGATGAAAAGTAGTGGTGGGATTTTTAGGCTTTGGAATAATGTTAGGATTGCGAGGAATACATAGGATATTAATGATATCAAAGATATGGGTATTATCGGTAAATTTTTCTGAGAGGTATAATAGGCGTTGTTCAATGGAGATTATTTTAGTTTTTTGATAAAGAAGTATGTGTACATAATTGTTAGGGTGTCTCAGCTTGGTAAGTACTCTAAGGGCTGATCGTTTGCATACTTGTAAATTATTTAAGACGGCGGATCGAGGATTGTGAAAAAGGATAGCTGCACAGTCAAGTAAGGGCCGACAAATCATTTTGTAAATATGTGCTGCTGTTTTGATGGCTATATCTTTATTTTTGTAAGTTAATTCTCTAAAGTGTCTGGCCGTTTGCTTGACATTTGCTTTAAGGTTTTGGGTGTCGACTTTAAAGGATAATTTTGTATCATATGTAATTCCAAGATATTTGCATGTGTGTGAAGGCGATATATGATGATTATTTATATTTATGTAATAAGGGGAATTATATGGGAGGTGGAAGGAAATAAAAAGTTGCGATTTGTTTTGATTTATTGTAATTCGTCATTTGGCAAACCATAATTAGCCCCTGAAGAGTATTACTTGCCTTCACTAGAGTGGTGGGGCATGCACAATTACAGCCATTTGCGTATAATAGTGGGTAGGCGGATGGGTTTAGGCAATTAGGATCGAGATTATAATAAATGTCATAAACGAAAATATTGGAAAGGAGTAGTAATAAGGGGGAACCTTGCGGAACACCTTGACGAGGGTTAAAGGGGCGGGATAAGGAGTTTCGAATTCTTACTTTCAGGCGTCTATTAATTAAAAAGCCGTCAATGATATTAAGATGATGGGGTGGGATTCCAAGGGAGTTGCATTCAAACAGCAGACTTCAAACGTTTTTTGTATGTCTAAAAAAACTATTGCAAACTTTTGGTCTTTGCGAGGTATGGTGTTTGGCAATTCGAGGTCAAAATGAACAAATAAGAGTGGTGGAACGAGCAAACCGATTTAGTATACACACCGCTTTTTAAAATTTTATAATCTCTTTAATCTTAATCCTTTGCACCTGTTCACCGTAAATCGTTTTGCTCCCCTCACTTAATTTTCAAAATCTATTTAAATGTAATTTTTTCGTTAATTTGTTCATTTGATACGACCGTCAAAAGTCGAAACTTAAGTCGTACAAATTGTAATATATTTATATATTATAATAAATTATAGTGGTTAAAAACATAGTAAGTGTTTTATTCAGTGTTAATTATGAATTACCACGTAGTGGTAACGGTCGCAACCATAATTATGATTAATGAATTTAATGAGATCATCAACAAATATGAAAATAGGTTAAAACCTTGAAACACATCTGACGTTAACATAAATTCATGCGACTTATAACCATGATAGAAAACCATAATTATGCCTGTTATACAAATAAGTAGATATACATTTGACAAAGTTGGGATAAAGACCGAATGAATTTAGTTTATTTAACAATATACAGGGTTGACCTACTAATGTTAAACACGGAAAACTCGTGAAATAATCATTTATTTTGATTATTTTATTTGATACAATAAATACATTTTAAGGAAATTATTAATGAATTATGATATCAGACAAATATCCATCATTTTTGCCGATACAGACATTGCCTCTTTTTAGCGCGTTTTTCATTACAGCACGTAATGTTTCTGGTTGAAGGCTCCGCATTTCATCTCGAATATTCTTCATCGGTCGTCTACTAGTCTCTGGTTTATTAACATACACTTTGTCTTTTAAATATCCCCATAAAAAAGTTAGGCGCAGATAAATCTGGTGAACGAGATGACCAAGGGAAATCTTAATATTTTGAAATCAGACAAAAATTTGTCGCAGCAGGTCTATAGTTTGCCTAGTAGTGTGCGCAGTCACCCTATCTTGTTGAAACCACAAATTAGGATTCTGCTCTGCCATTGGCCGCAAAAAGTTTTCAATTATAGTTCTGTAAGAAGCTCCGGAAATCGTTTCCGGCATTCCATCCTCATTCTCGAAGAAATATGGGCCGATAACTCTATTGGCCATAATACTGCACCAAACAGTGCATTTAGATGGGTGCAATTGATGCTGGTGTGTTACTCTTGGATTTTCAGAGCCCCAAAATCTACAGTTTTCTTTGTTGACATAACCATTTAAATGGAAATGCGTTTCATTCGACATCAAAACATTATTTAAAAAATTATTTTCTGTGGCTAATTGTGTAAAATGTTGTTGGTAGTCTTGCAGTGTTTGCACAATTTGAATTTTGTTTAGATCCAACTTTAAAATTCTACGCAATGTCGTTCTGGAAATGCCCAATTGGCTGAAACGACATGTTGAGACAGATGGATCATCAGCAACACTCTGCTGCACAGTTTCCACGTTGACTTCAGTGCGAATATTTCGATGGGCATCTCTTCCAAGACGGTCGGCCACATCATGAAGGTTGTGGGTGCTAATCTTGAATTAATATATAGCCAACATTTCCGCTGCGTCATAACAATTAATCGTGGATATGAATAAAGAAACTCAATCATTTTAACGCCTTGTTTTGTACTATATAGTTCCATAATAAATTTCCAAGAATTTATTTATAACCTACAAAAATAAAAAAAAGTAATTATATCAAAAATTAGAAATGTTATTTGTGTTTAACATTGGTAGGTCTTATTTGGCCTATACTGTACTATGATGTATACTGTCGAAAAGATACCACGTCAACCCCAGTGGTCGAGAGTCTCAGTTATAAATTGCTTAATTGAAGCTAGGTTAGTTATTGTTGACCGTACAGTTAGAAATCCATATTGCCTCAGCAAAAATTTGAAAAGATAGATATTGGTCTATAGTTTTTTACAACGGCACTGTCTCCTTTTCAAGTACCGGAAAAATTTTTGTACGTTTTCAGAGGTCAGGGAAAGTAGATGTATTAATCACCAAGTTAATGATTTTTTAGCAAATGTAAATCTCATAACTCTAATAAAAAAGCTGGAAACCATGTCATCTTCTGTGGTTCCTTTGTTTGCAAGTGTGGTCATTAGCTTTACATATAATGTTATCTTCAGTTGGAGGTTGTACAGAAAAGCAGGGATTCGGTATTGGTAGAGAAGCAGATATACTTATCAGAGAAACATTCCGCAAATGTACTATTTACAAAATCCTGTGACAATTCAATATTTAAATCATTTTTTTAACGTTTCCGGGAATTCTGATGTATCCTTGCATCATATGCATAAATTTCAAGAGTTCATTTTAGTTCGTATTACTATTTAATTCGCGATGCGCTTTTTCTACATAACTGTGTTAATCATTTTTATATATGCTTCCATTTTGGCTTAAAGTTAAAACAATATAATTTTAAATTTCTTATAATCACCAAGCTAAACCACACTGGGTATGGAGATACAGTTGCAGAAGTTTTTGGAACATACAAAATGCTGTGCTCTCAACCTAATAATTTAAGTAATATTATCTATGAAAGGCCAATCCATTTTAGAAAGATCATATAGTGTAATAAAATTTTGGCTTTCCGAGAATTATATTTGAAATTTTTTCGAAAACGGGAAACAGTGAAGACTTTGATTTGTTAAGAAAAGTGTTGTAATGATAGAGATCAATATGCATACATGGTGGATCATCTATATTTATGCCGATTTGTCAATCTATATTGGACAATACTAAGTCGAGAAGTCTGTTATTCATATTGGTTATGTTATAAAATTAGTGAATGCTGTATCTTTTGGGCATCTGATTGGATGACTATTAAGATGTGCGAGGTTCCATTCTCCAAAATTAATAATAATAGTAATTATAGCCTTTATTTAACAATCTATACGAAACATTTTCTTAAATACTAATTTTCAATAATTGACACTAGTTCTACGAAGATTGTCTTGCTTCCCACCATAGGTCTTCCCTAAAGCCTGTCAATGCGATCATGTGTCTTCCTTTTCAACGTAATTTCTGCTATTGATATCGTCTTCCAATCGACGAAGCTGTTTCCCTTCTTTTCTCTCGGACACCACTTAGTAACGTCTATGGTCCATTTGTCTTTTTTGTTCCTCATCACGTGATCTGTATACGTCCATTACTCCGGTCTGCTTACAATTGGTTCTCAGTCATATTTTATTATGTAGTTTAACATTGAGTAAGCTTCTTTCCATACTATGCTGGCAGGTCTTTAGTTTGCTTATGTTATTTTCTATTAAACTCCATGTTTGGTATTCACATGTCAAAATGGGCAAAATACATGAATTAAATATTTTTCTCTTGGCTTTGAGTTCATTATGATTATTTTTAACTATGTCTTTAAGTCAGATTGATTCTGTTTGGCGAATAAAGCACTAATAACCTTTCTTCACAAAGTGACCATTATCAATAGATTAACACTTAGTACTTTATTCGTCAAATTAATTTGATCTTCACGTAAATCAATCAACCAATTGATTCTGTTATTTATCTCTTATCTTGTGGCCCAGATACGTGTATTGGTATACATATTCCACTGTTGTATCATTCACTATTATAGGGATTTTCTCTGCGTTTGTCATTAGTTTCGTTTATGAGATATTCGTTTACAGTCCAGTTATCTCAATATCATACACTAGTTGAGGTTGAGATATATGAATAGCGTTCCGTTTACATTTTGTCCATAGTTGTACCATTCAAGACGTCTCAAAACATATTCAAGAACAGCTGAGAAGAGTTTAGGTGATAATGGGTCTCCCTTTCTAACTCCTCTTTTTATAGGAAAGCCTTCACCTACCCTCTCTGTTCGTATGTTGGTTTTCATGTTTTTATGTATGTTGGTAATGAAGTGAATTATTTGTTTGTCTACTCCTTGAGTTTCCTTATCTTTGCGTGTTTATGTGAATCGAACGCTTTATTTTAATTTACGAACGCGAAATAGTAAGTAATAAGTCGTTGCTTTTCTGAATGACCTGTTTTATGGTGTGAATATGATCTAGTGTTGAAAAATCACTGAGAAAGCCTACTTGCTCCTTTGGTTGGTTTTCGTCCAAAATCTTGGTTAAGCGTTTCTTTTCCTTTTTTTATGTAGGAGTATTATGGTAGAGGTTTTTCATTGATGAGGTATATATTCTGTATATAACATTTCATTAAATAGCTCTGTGGTGATGTTTAGTGTTTTGGTAGACGTCCCTATTAAAAGTTTATTTGATATACAGTCTGCGCCAGGTGCTTTTCGTTTCTGAGATATTATTGCAATGAGAACTTTTTCTCGTATTATGCATGGAATCTCTTCTTCGTCTTAGCCCTTGTAGACAGCTGGTTGGTTTGGTTCAGATAGTGACT
This sequence comes from Ontholestes murinus, assembly GCA_963969525.1. NCBI lineage: Eukaryota > Metazoa > Arthropoda > Insecta > Coleoptera > Staphylinidae > Ontholestes > Ontholestes murinus. The sequence goes on along the minus strand of OZ018394.1, from coordinate 55,373,018 downwards.
ACTCATCGCTGTATAATTCGCGGTAGTAGTTTGTTGCGATTTTTTGTATTTTAATTCTGTCTTGTTTCTTCTAGTTTTTTGGTGTGCCATGTTTCCTATCCAACCCAAGCTCTCTCTCAGTTGTTGTCGTTATTTTTTACACCACCTGATTTTCCTATGTAGTAATTGATTATTTATATTCTTGTACCCTATCTATGTCTACGTATTTCTAAATTGATTTCTTTACTGAACTTGTCTATTGGTCTTCCTGCCTTTAAATAAGATTCAACTTATGGCTTTTGGTCCTAATTTATCTTTTGTCAACTTGTTTCTTATAATGTTATTTTCTATTTCTTTTAGTTCTATTTCTAGGGAATTATATTTATCTTGAATTTTGTTTTGTTTTGTACTTTTATTAGACTAGTATTTAGGGTATCGAAAATACCATCGGAAATTCACAAAATTATTGGTTTTTTATGTTTTGAATGATTTTTTTTTGTTGACATTTTTGGTTCTACTAAGTATATTTGACCTCTTAGCATTATAAGATCGATATTGTAGTTGAGCTGGTTGACATCATCTATATTTGAAAGCCATTTCGGTTTGTTAGTAATAATATAATCAATAATCAATTTCAATTTTGTAACACGCAAATTAATTTGTATTATTCAATGTCTGTCGAAGTATTAGCTAGAGATTGTTGTAGATTCACAAAATGTTTTCGTAATTTTAAATTTATTATTTAATTTTCTACAACGAACTAAAGGATTTTAATACATTTTATTATTCAATTATGCTCCAAGTGGGTATTTTTCCTTAATCCCGAACGTAATGATTTCTGTAGAATTCACTAATCCACCTCAGGTATAAATTCAGACCTTCAGTCGATTATATTTCATTCTTGTGTCAGTTGCCGTACATATCTGAGTAAGTTATTTATACTTCATTATATCATATTTCATTATATTTATTTTAGTAAGTGTTTTTATTTGTATTTAAAATCAATTTTATAATAAAGCTGTACTGAAGAGAGCGAAAGTTCGAAACACGTGTCTGCAGATGATTATAAACTTGAATGCTAGATTTTTTAATTGCTTTTGCTAATTTAATTTAATGAAATCAGTTTAAAATTCATTTTTTATAATTTTTTATGTTATAGTTACATTTAAACAATCTAAAGTACATTTTATCATTTATTAGTTTATTCAACAGAAATAATTTCATTCAAATTAGTGTTTCTTTGATAGTTGTACTATTTGTAACACGCAAATTAATTTGTATTATTCAATGTCTGTCGAAGTATTAGCTAGAGAAGTAGTTGTTTCAAATTAATTTGTTTTGTAGTCTTAGTAAGACTCATTGTTGTAGATTCACGAAATGTTTTCGTATTTTTAAATTTATTATAATCAATTTCGTTCGTCGTTTTTATGTTAGGTGATACCCAAGTCCATTTTCTATTAATTTTTCTTTTATAGAAGCTGTTCATGATGTGTGAGTTATTTTTCAGAGCAAAGTTTATTAATTTTTGTCCGTCATCGTTTCTTTTCCCTGTAATGTAAGTCCAAGTATTTTATCTTCGTATTTTAGCCTTTTTCCGATTTGGCCACTAAAATCTCCCATTATAGTTACAGTTTTATTTAGGTTTGTCATTACTTTGTTAAGGTTGTTGTATAATCCGTTTTTATTTCCTCTTTAGCAATCTCTGTTGGAACATATACCTGGACAATTATAGTTGGTTGTTTGTGACCTGGGGGGCTGATGCTTAAAACGGCGATTCTGTCTGATATTGCTTTGAATTCGGTTATATTATTTTTGAGGTGTTTTTTAACAATATATCCAACTCCGTATAGTCCAAATGTTTCATTTTGTAGTATAGTATCTATTTTTCGTGTTCTTTGATTTTCTCATCCGCACTACGTGTCCCAGGCAGTATATAAATAGGAACTATATAAAATACAACAGAATTCATGCTACATTGCATATTATAAGGTAAATCAGAGGCACAAGACAAGTAAAGCAGATATCATTATTTTTATTATTTGTTAGCTAAAGCAACAAGAACGCCGCCACCAGTAGTTTTTCCAGTAAGATCAAATTTTCACTTTATTACTTGCCACTCCGAATTACATAATAATATGGAGGCAAAATTTCAACATTGCTAATAGATACATAAAACCATAAAGGTTGTTGATAAAGAACAATATTTAATATTGCTAATAGAGTTGTTTAACCAAGACTCACTAATTACAATAATATCATATGCAAGATCACAAGCACTAGTGTAAAACAAATGGGTTTTAGAGCGTAAGTCACGTGTATTCTGGTAATAAATATGGATGATAGGTGGATTAGTAGTTCCGTTGGGCTGTTTTGTTTTCCTGATTTGATTAAATGATAGATGGATTTATATTCTTGTATTTAATTCTCAGTGCAGAGTCACCCTTCGTGGTATGAGTATTCAACTCAACCTTGATAATTTGTAAATTTCCTTTTACATGGAGATACGATAACTAGAGATAGATATGTGCTTCCACTAGTTAGGTAGTCTAAGCTTGTTTAAAAGGCAAAATTTATTTCTCTGAAACTATAATAATATTACTTTTACGCCAGTCTCGATCAGTAATTTGCTGTATAATTGTTTCAGTCTCTAATATGATAGAAACTACTGGTGTAAGTTGTTCTAATGTGGATTTTAGAGCACGGATATCATTCTGTAGTGCAATAATAACTGCTTTCAAACTGTTCCAGTCATTTCCAAGCTTAGAACAATTCCTATATTGCCCAATCGGGAATAAATTCAAAATAATAAAACAATTAACTTTGTTGGTATCACTTTTATTACACTTGTAACTATAGTTTCGACAACTTCAGCTTGTCATTATCAAACAATAGTATTTTAAATTACATTTAACATACAAATTTATACCGTTTTTAAAACATTTAAACAGGGG